>JAPQRP010000009.1:10778982-10831488 GCA_037367295.1 Apogon hyalosoma | reverse complement strand
AGATAGATAGATAGATAGATAGATAGATAGATAGATAGATAGATAGATAGATAGATAGATAGATAGATAGATAGAAGCTTTGTTGTCGTCATATTAGCACAAGGTAATTGACTGAATATTGGCATTCATAGACGTTGGTTCTGTTAGCTATCTGTAGCTAACATCAGGCTTTTAAACTAGGAATTACTTAGATTTTTAATTTATTTTATTGAATTTATGACTTGACTCAGATGCTCCATTTAGTAGTTATAAAGTCAAAAATAGTTCATAATAATTAGTTTCAAATATTTTATAATAATTTGTTGAAATACAGCTTACAATAGTTTATAATAATTTCCAACAGTGTCCAATTTTTGTTTTAGTTTGTCGCATGGGTGTTCTTTCCCTGTTAAAAAAACTGTTGTTATACTGGCCAAATCCACAACTAGTCAAGTTCTGACACTGACTGTCTTTTGCCTGAAGCTATATTTTTATTGTTAAGGAAAAAAAAAATATTGCAAGTCTCATGTCCAAATAAAAACTGAAAATCCAGTCAAAAATAAACAAGAGTTTGATGTAAAAGGAACAGAGAACAGAGTTGATACATTAATGGATGACCTGAATATTTGTGCAAATTGCAGAAGCACAGCATTGCACTAGAACTGAAATTAAAAAGTAATTTATCAATGTAACAGTCAGGTAAATTAATGTATAACTGTATTAAAACACATTTGATTTGTCAACACTCATCTTAAAAGTATAAATCATACATATTAAGGTACATTCACATGACCTGGGGATCATTATTTCAGCTAAGTGGACCTTTAGTCAGGACTTTTGTTTATAAGTGCAGCTTATTACGTTCAGTAGTGTGTGTCTAACTGTTTTCCAGGCACCAGAGCTAAACCATGTCATCGTGTGCGGTGAAGTCCAGGAGTAAAAACCCATATGCAGCAGTGCAGGTGGACCCAGACAGTGACTATATCACACCTGGAACATTAGACTTGGAACAGCTGTTCTGGACCGGGACTGGGGCTCAGTATGCACATGTAAACCAGGTCTGGCCCGGTGTCTACATCGGGGATGAGTGAGTGAACATTCATTCATACATTCACAGACACAGCCCTCATTTATTAAGTTAATCTTATGTTTAGAAGCTGGAATTAATTTGAATATTTTACATGAGAGCAGGAAGACAGCTCTGGAGGGTCCAGGCCTGAGGGACCTGGGCATCACACATGTCCTGAATGCAGCGGAAGGGAAGTGGAATAACGTGCTGACTGGTGCTGATTATTACAGTGACATGTCCATCCAGTATTTGGGTGTAGAAGCTGACGACAAACCCAGCTTCAACATCTCCCAGTACTTCATCTCTGCAACCAAGTTCATCCATGAAGCCCTCAGTCACCCCCAGAGTAAGTCATGTCTGACATTTCAAGGGTTTATGGTCACAAATGAACCAAGAAATGAATTTCTCTTAATGTCATTTTGTCACAGATAAAGTCCTGGTGCACTGTGTGATGGGTCGCAGTCGGTCAGCAACCTTGGTTTTAGCGTACCTCATGATGACACACAAATTAACTGTGGTGGATGCTATTGAGCACGTGCGACAGCGCCGATGCATCCTACCCAATCACGGCTTCTTAAAACAACTCAGAGCCCTGGACATTGCACTGCAAGAAGAGAGACTGAAACAGAAGAAACAGCTACAAGAACAACAATAATGTAGTGAACGTCCTAGTGTTTACGCTTTTAGTTTTTACTGTGAATTTATCTCAGGTGTTATCAAAGATGCTCTTCATAATAATTTTTTTTAATACTGTTCACAAATATAAAATTGTAATTTTTAGTTTTTAAAATATACATTTAGGGATATGTTGTCATATGTTAATGTTGTTAGCAGCTCAGTTTAGCTTTGTACTGATAAAACTATGTAAATTACTGTTTTTAGATTGTTCAGTTGCCCATTTTGAGCAGTTCTATAATGCACCTGACTTGTCCAATATATCAAAATACTAGTTTTTGACATGAGAGGATTACTCCTTTTTATCACAAGGTGAGTTAATGTTTATGCGGTTCACAAAGATGCTCTTGTGCTTATCAACTGTTTGCAATAAGGGGGTTAAAACTGGATCAGACACTTTTAGATAAATAATCTTTATCTGAAAAGCCTAACAAGTGTTTTCATACAGATACAGAAGTCGGACCAAGGCTTACAACATACAAAGATAAAAATAAAGATTTAAGAGCAGTATTGAAAAGAAATCAAAAACATTTACTCAGCGAGTAATCTGATCAACCTTTTCAGTTTTATTATTCATTTCAGGCATTACAGTCACAGAGACAGAGGTATGATAAGGCTTCTTGGTGCATCTGAACAAAGACTTATTAAACAGAGGGACAATACACATTTAGTACTGAAAATAATTTTTCCGGTTTCAGAACATTCCACAGCTCTGACAGTAAATGTATGATTATTTGACCTTTAATTCTTTTATGCATATCATTTACAGCTGTTGTTTCGATTGGTCCTAAATTACTCATATCTACAACAGATAGTACAGTGATATTTCAAGAGATCAGGATACACCCAGAGCAGAAAAAAACAGTCATAGAGGAAAGGGTATTTAAATGCCCACTGTAATTTTTTAATATAGAACATTTAATCATTACACATTCCCAACAACTCAGCATACAGAAAGTACATGCCTTAAGACACGCTTTGTGTTGTCCATCACTGGTCTTATTTCTCTCAAGCACAAACCTGACTATCTGCAAAGCCTTTGCACTTAATACTGCTGCCAGAATAAAAAGGCACTCTTCAGCTCAGGCAGCTCCTCAAACCAGACACTTCAGCCCACAGCTATGGACTGGTCAAGATTGTCCTTTCAACAAACGCAGAACCAAGACAAAAAAAGCTGCAATTTTATGGTATAAAAGGACCAATGTCTGTATTGAGGTTTATGATGTAGCCAGGGTAAATGACAACTGACTGAACTTGGCCTGACAAAGGTTACGGCGCTTTTAATCCGCAAAAACTGCAGCTTCTTTATTCACCTCTGTGTCGACAGGCCAGTTTTGACCAGTCAAATATGGAGGTGATGAGGATGTACGGTCTGCATATGCGTCTTTTCTTCAAACAGCCTACAGAAAAACTTTCACACAGCTCATGTTAACGATAACACCAATATTGACACATTTAACAGTCCCTGAAGGACACATTTATCAAGTTATTTTTGTATCAAGTGTGCGTGTAACAAAATTTGGTTTTATGACTGGCCTGTTAAGATTACCCCAAAATCAGGAATAATTAACCTTATTAAAAAAGAAAATCACTCCTGCAGTATTAAAAAAACCTCCCTCAGTGATTCTTCATTCTTTTAGTCCTGTATATGTAGTTCCACAGTGAAATGAGATTGTGACCAGTGATTCAGTCAGTGAAGAAACACCAGATTCAAGTGCAAGAAGCAGCTGAACACTGGCAGAACCACATATGAGCAGGGATCATAAAAACATAAACTGCCCATTAAAACCAAATTTTCCATTTATATCCTCTTTTTTGCTACGTAAATAAATCACCTCCAGAGGTGCTGCCATTCTTTCTTGATACTATTATTAATGTTTCAGCCGACTGCAACGACTGATTGGCTCAAGGCTTTATGATCCTCTAGCGACCCCAAGTGGAAGACACAGAGAGAGGCACAGATGTCAGGAGACGCCGAGTTAGAATTTAATTGTGCAGATGGCTTTAAAAAAAATAAAAAAAAATAAAAAATGGACGGGTTGGTTAAACTAAAAATAAAGTGAGAGAGGTTTTCAACTGAAGGAAGTCATCCAGGAATCCTCCTCAGCTGAAGTCTGGTTTTTCGGGGAAGGTGCATCCTGCTCGTCTGATGATGACGTTGGCAGCGTAGTGTGCTGCCTTCACACACTGATCCAGCGATTTATCCTGAACAAGCTCAGATAGGAATCCTGGATCACAGGAAAAAATGTTTTATTGCAAACTGGAAAACACAGGAGAAACAATAATACCTCTTTTCCAATATTAGAATTGGCTCAATGGGCTTTGACTTTGTTTCACTGCAGGTACAATTCTCCCTCAAAGTGGTGATCATCATGGTCAGGCAGCATAAACTACTGTAGCCACAAGCAAGGCATCAATGGAGGAGGGTGAGCCTTCATTTAGTATTATCCAGATAATTCCAAGTGAGACTGTAGCTGTTTAGACTCTATACGTATGGTCAGTTTATCTTGATAGACTCTAATTGAAAATGTTTCCCATTAATTTTGCGTCTCACCTGGCAACACGGTGACACACATCGCGCAATCTGGGATTTGCATGATTTTAAGTCAGATATTCAGGGCTCATACACATTTTTCAAGGTCAAATTCAAACACTTTTAAGGGCCATTTCCAAATATTTCCAGCACAGCACCTTATTGTTGGGGTAAACACATCTACAGGAATACATATACTCATGATTTTTTTTCCCCCAATTTTTATCACAATGATGTACATTGTATCATGCTATAAACATCTAAAATTATGTTTCATAATAGCAAAAAGTACAGAAATTAAAGGAGAACACATAGTTTTATCCAGAAAAAAGAAAGCCACTTGGCGTTCTTCAGGCACACTCGCACATAGCCAAAGATTAAGATAAAAATTTACCTGAGTCGACCTGAGAACACCTGCTAATTTTCTTTTTTGACATAATTTATTTTTCAGATTTTTCAAAATGTATCACCTCTGTAAGTAGCTTTGGGTTGCCATCTAATTTGACAGTTAATAATAAAAAATGAATAAATAAATGACATCACAGAGTTATAACTGCAACTACTTTCAAGCACTTAAACTAAAATTCAAGCACTTTTCAGACCTTGAAATTCATGCATTTTCAAGGATTTCAAGCACCTTTACGAACTCTAAATATTACTTTGGCTCACTCTGACCCTCAGCAAAGTCACTAGAAGCAGTAAAGTATCTGGTAGTCCCTATTCTCACATTGTAAGAGTGTCAAAAAGGATGTGCCAAGTTAAGGCAAGCTGATACCGCACTGGAAATGTCTAAAAAAAAGAAAAAGGATACCATACCTCCTACAAAAGCATCCCCTGCACCATTTGTGTCCACAATGTCCTTAGGGTCAATTTTCAACACAGGAAAAGTCTCAATCTTGTTGTCTGTGGACACAAAAAAGGAATGTAAAGAATATATGTTTTTAAATCATACCTCTAACAGTGAATCAGAAACATAATACAGAAAGAAAAAAAGAGTGAAAATTCAGTTTGTCTTACTCAGGGCCATGACCGTTTCATCCTTTCCCTGAGTCAACACAACGATCCTCTTCCTCTCTTTGTTGACTTTGGGCAGAGCCTGAGCTTTCTTGGCAATTTCCTTCAAGTCTTCAGTCTATATCCAAACATAAAAAAAAAAAAAAATCAGCAAAGAAATGCAAAAAATGCCAGATGAGGTTTCCATTCTACTAAGTAGTAGCTGATGTTCAAAGTTTAATATGAAGTTTTATATAGAATTTAGCTTAAAAATAGAAGAAAATATGAAATAAAATGTGTTTCAATTTCAGGACAACGATGAATAATGAAAGCAAACTTAAAAAATAAAAAATTCTAACTTATACATGAAAGGGTGAAAAACTCATTATTTAACAGATTATCTACAGACTATGTGATAGTTAAAGGGGAAACAGCTAAATTGTTGAATGTCAATGAATCTCCTGAAATGTAGTATTCTGTCGGTGAACTGTCCAAGTAAGTAATACCATCTGCTCACCTGAAAGTCCTGCTCTTTAGCGAACGCAGCTGCCTCCTGGAGAGCAAAAATATTTATGTTTACACCAATATCTACACACAGAAGGAACTATTTTGATTTGAGTGAAGGACTAACCGTCTCATTGCCAAACAGCACATCCACATAGGGGATAACCTGCATGAGGTTGTCCTTGAAGAACTGGCAGATGAAGGGTGCCGAGAGGTTCAGGCAAAACAGCTTGTTATTTTCAGATGCGTGCTTTGCCACTTTCAGGATGGACTCCAAAGAGACGGTCAAGAAGAAACCCTGGAAGGGAGAAATGACACTGGGTCGAAACTGATCTGCTTTTTATATCCTGATGGGCTCTAATGAATCATATTACAGTAAGGTCTTCAGCAGAAAATGGACCAGTCTATGTGCAAATTCCCCTGCGGGCGCTCTGACAGTCACCCACGGGTACAGAGGTGAGGATAGAGATACGAGCTGACCTAAATAACTGAAGGCTATAGCACACTGAATACCGGTTTGCCAACTACTACCACTTACAGCAATGTAATACACTTTGGCTTTTTCCACCAGCTTCCAATTTTCTTCCAGGTCTAGATGTTTATCCTTCTTGTAGCAGTTTGCAGCGGCCAAATTCGCTACCAGAGACCTGAAAAACCACAAATACAGAGTTTAATAAGGGCTGTACAATCAGACCAAAATCCCTTGTCAATTGTAGAAATCATATCATATGGGGCTGACCAAGGAATGGTTAACATCTAGATCAAAAAATACATTTAAAATCACCTTTTGAACACTTATGTATTTTGAAAGTACAGTACTTCTCTTGTCCAGCACAAGTTTTATATTTTAGAAAAATGTTTTAAAAATACTTAGATGGCATTATATTCAGCATAAATGTATGTTTACATTCTTTGTCCATCAGTGCAATTCAAAGCATAACTTTGATCCTCTTCTACTGGACCTGTATTATACTTATGATAAGTTGTAAAGGTCAGCTTCCTTTTGCTACTCTTTTTCCAGTGGTTACAAATATCTAATTAACTGAGATAAAGATATGTTAAAATTAATTACATTTGATTATTAAGATATTTGACTTTGTAGATATTATATATGCAATTTATACACTAATAAATATGCTGAATAAACAATTGAAACTTGTAATTCTTCTCCCTTGTCCATCCATTACCGAAACACTTAGTAAAACTCTTGCTATTTTATGCCCTTATATACTGAAAAAATACAAAATGTTTCCTGTTTTGCAAAATAGACACCCTAGAGGACCAACAGTAAAGATTTTACAGTTTTATGAAAATTGGAACGGCACTTTAAGGCAGGTTTCATAAAGTGGGCAAAAACAGATGTTAATTTTCTGTCCATCTGTTGCTGAGGGATTTTTACTATTTTTAAGACAGAAAATTAGGGTAAATTTTTTTTCAATCACATCTAAAAGTGCTCATTATTCCCTGCAAAATGAAGTATCATTCATCTTTCTACCATAAATAGTAGTGAAAGGGCAAACAAAAATGGAGTAAAGCTGTCCATCCGATACCGCTTAGCCAGCCCCATATGCAGACAATGATACTGTACATTTGCATTGAATTCAACAAGCAAATAGTTTTATATAAATGTTGTAGCTTGGTTATTTATTGTTTTGGCGTTTTATAAACTCACCAATTTGTAATGTTCTGAAAATCAAAGCCTAAAATATGATAACAGTCAAAAATATAAAAACTAAATATACTGTATAATCCACTTTCCTACTAGAACTGTAAAGGCCCCCACTGAGTCAGGCGTACTTGACTCTGCGGACGTGTACTCGAGGCAGACTCAAAGCAGACGTCCGTCAGACACATCCATGCAAAGCTCAATTTTTATGACCGCACAGACTCCGCGCACTCGTGCTCTGTGTCACACAACAGACTGCTTGGCGGGAAGTCTTCACGTCGGCCTGTTTTAAATGCGACACCGAGCTGATATGACTTGATTGGTACGCTCAACTATGAAACCCCAAATGTTTGCGGATAGTACACGCACAGTACATCCAACTCTGTGAGAGCCTTTAGAACTATAATAGAAAACTAAAATTAATACAGGTTTAATGCATCTATGGTGCATTTCTATCCAGCTGTTTTCAGTCATATGTTCAACTGGAGCATTAAAAAAAACCCAAAAAAACCAGGAACAGTATTTGCATAATAGGAGGGGATAAAAACATGGACTTGGTTAAATTTGACAGTGTATTAGGATGGAAACCCACAAACAGAACGGTCTATTGCAATATAGTGCTAACATACGATATAACAAGTAACCAAATATGGTCAGGAGAGCAAAGCGAGGAAAATACTGACATGAAGTGTGTGAAATGTAACAATGGACTAAAGCATAATATAAAATACTTGACCTTTTTTTAATCATCAAATACCACCACCTTAATGCGAGTCAAAATGTGCTATGTATTGTTATTACTTACCTGTTGTCTCCAGTAATACAAGCTGCACACGTCCCTGTGGGTTCTTCGTCCTGCTCATAGTAGTGGGCGTCGATGTGGGCCGCCTCAGCCTTCTGCTTCAGGATCTCTCCAAACTTGTCTTTGCCGATGCAGCCAAAGAACGTCCCCACATTATGGGGTTCTTGGATCATCCACTACAAACATTTATACCAGCTTTAATTAGCAGACGTTCACAAATTCTAGTCACAGATGCACATGTTTAGAATAAAACTGTACAAAGCACTGACATGGTGGGAGATAATGTGTGGAAATGACTGACCTGGGCGATCTTTATAGAGTTCTGCGTTGCTCCTCCAGCATGGTACTCAACTTTAAATGTCTTCACCAGCTCCTCGAATCTATGAACCAAAACACACATTAATAATTTCATATAAAAGTCAGTAGTACTTAAATACAATAGTACTTCACTGATAAAAGATTTATGCAATTTATACATGAGTTATTAATTAGGCTGTAAAGTTATTAAAAACAGCTATTACGAAGTTGTGATCTATCAGCTAGGATCAGTATTAGCAGATATCACCATTCAAGATGTAACTGCTTCAGTGTCTGTGGTTCTCAACCTTTTTTGGCTGGTGACCCCATTTTGACATCACACATTTCTGACAGCCCCCGACATTCAAAACGGAGACATTTTTTTGCTAAAATTAATTTGTTTTTGATCATGTACTAGTTTGCTATACTATGTTGCCAATAAACACTAATTTAGGCTTAATAATGTATATTATTATGGACAGAGGCAGAAAAGCCAGGTTGAGATTTTTATTTTCCTTGGTCAGGATATGTACAGTGAGTCCAGCTTGTATTTACAAGGCTGCAAATTAATACTGAACAAACAATAACTCAAACTCTGAATTATGAAAGAGCTGCAGCATCTGAAACTGACCACAATGAACATTTGACAAACAGTACCACAGTGCTTCAGTTTCAGCTTCAGGGTTTGTCATGTCTTTTATGTATTGTGATTGTCCCTGTCAACTCACCATATATTTTTTATTAGTAAGTTTCTTTTTTTAATCAATTACTAGAAATTTCAGGCGACCCCACATGGGGTCCCGACCCCAACGTTGAAAAACACTGTATTAAAGGTTACTTCATAATTCAGCATGATTTCAAATGTGCTTATTCAAAGACAGCGATAAGGAACTGAAAGTCTTTTAAAACAGTTCACTTGGCTCATTTTATACAAACACAATAAAGATTTTTGTTTTCACAGCAAAATTACAGAAAATAACACTGGCATCAGCATTATCTAATGGCCAAATTGTAATTTTAAGTGGTGTACTGGCCCAGAATTTTGCACGTGGTGGATCTGTAATTTCCATGCCTCCAGATTCACTTCATTCTTTGACAAGTTACTGCTACACTATTTATGCATAGCTAGGCTACATTCCTAATTTTCCTCGGTATTTGGCTGACTTTAGTTATTATTTTTAACTTTATTATTGTGTTTAATGTAAATAATGTGTAACCTGTTAATTGGGGCTGTTTCCTCCAGTAGCCTCCTGTCTGGTGATGACTATGCTGGATGTATTACTGCAAAGCTTCAGGATTCATCTTACACTTGACACCAACTCAGGCCATTAAGTAAGAAATCTGACCAAATTATGACTATCTCATTAGACCTTTAAACCTTGTTTTTGTCATTCTTAATTTAATGTTTGATATAAATGATTGTATATAAAGTATTTAACCTTATAATGCTTTAAATTGTAAGGTTTTCCAGATGTACTGGCCTGACTGATGTTGCACAGTGTTTTGTGTGAACCTCCTGTCATTAAAATACTAATTACTGAAGAGGCTTGAAGATATTCAGCTTCATCTGTCAGTATGAAGAGACAGCCTCAAATACATACATACACGCATGACTGCTTGTTTGTTATATGATTGGTTATGTAATACAACAACTGAATCAGTCACTGTATTGCTTAGGGCTAAAAGATCTCTTATTTGCAAAGTTACGCAATCTAAATATAGTGGATACTTTTGCCAAACATGCAAAAATGTGTTTTTGTGGTTAATGTGACTGTGAAGCAGTATGGACATAACAACAGTCCCACTGCTATTAAAGGTCCTGAGACCACATCAGCGGTTCCAGGGGGAGGGAGGAAAAATAGAGTAGGTGCCTGTAGTGTGTTTTATTAGGGACAGAGTAACGCAAAACATCTGCATGTTACCCTTAGCACAGTCACTGAACAGGCTGAGTGACATTACTACAGATGAACAGGACCGATGGGTTAAATTTTTACGTTCAGATACAGCTACAAAACAGCCCCCCCAGTAAACCAATTATCTACACTCTCAGACCGAACACTTGGCTTATTGTTTGGAAATTCTGACTATTAATTATCCAGAAAATAAATAATTAATGCTTAGGAATGTACTTTTTTTTTCTCATCATGGTTGAATAAAACTTATTTTATCCTACTTCGTAGTTTAAATATAGATTTTCCAGGTCATTTCACCTTAAAAATGTAGGTGGAGTTGTTTTTTTAAGTGAATATGTATTCATTTAAAAACCACAAACTTTTTGATACTATGAAATAGAAAAAAAATGTAATTCATACAATTGCTCACTTGCAAAAGAAGAGTCAAAATACATCAGTATAAACCACTGTCGGACGACCTTCTTATCTCCTGCTGTTAAGTGTTTGCTTTCTGGTTCTTGTCTCGGAGGAACTGGGAGGTGAAGTGTCCTCTTTTACTATTGGTTGATGCTCTCTCTGTGTCGGATCTGCTGCTCTGCCATTGGCTCTTTACAAGGAACCAAGGTCAGCCGTGGTGAATTCTAGTGTGTGCCCGTTTTGACTGAACCAATCCAGATCAAACTGAATGTAGATTCAGATGTACTAATGCTCTCACCAAAAATACTACATACACAGTTACACGACAGGCTTATAGTTCTGTCAACAACTCTGGGAAATGATGCAATATAGAGATGCATACAGTGCTTTGTGTTTGTCTTCAGCCAGGATCTGGTCATTGGACTTCAGAGTGTATCTGCAAATAATTAAATAAAAAAGAAAACACAGTTATTTCTCCAAGTTACTGGAAACATTAACCAATCCCTGCTGTTTATTTAGTTATTCAAAGTTTCCATAAAAGTATTTAACAGATACACACTCAAACACACATACGGATCTGGATTATTTTTACATGTATGAGTACTGCAGACACAACTGAATTTCTGATGAAAGCAAATACTCTTATGGACTGTGAATATAATTAACAATTATTTATACTTTACAACATAAGGAGAACCTCTATGAAAGTGAACTCTATAAACTAATTTCCTGGCCAATATAATGAACAGAGTGCAGTTTCCTAGAAAGGCAAAGTCAGGTTGGGGATTAAGGTACAGTTTTAGTCCTGCTTTAGTCTACATGCCATCGTATTAGGAAAGTGGATGATTTAGCCTCTAATCCAGAGGAGTTTATGCAAGTAGTTTCAGAGTGGACTCTGGAACCAGACTGAGCCCTCTGCCCTGGTCAACAGAGTGTAACAAAACCTCAATGACACTAAATATCTCTGATTTAATTAAACTATAATGCAAGATATAATGTTCAATTCACATAACTGACACTAGTATTATTATGCTGCTACTACCCTTCTATGGTTCTATGCTCTATGTTCCTGCACCTAATTAGGAGCAGATGTTAAGGAATATTCTTCATATGCTTGTGAAAACGTAATCAGTTATGATGACTCACTGTTATTCAGTTACAATAATAAAAGAAGTCTGCAGTCAACGTTGTATATAATTTACTGGTATTATATTGATATGTTTCAATTCTTCAACTCACTTGTCCAAGAAGTCCTTGTCCACAACAGCAGAGATGTCCAGTAAGGGGTTTCCCATCCCAAAGAGTGTATTAGGGCTGAAATATAAACATGGAAACATTAACTTTTTCATTGGAACATCAAGTTTTTTAGAGACAAAAATTTAACAGTAAAAAAACAGCATAATGACACAAATTGATACAAGTATTTTACAGTGCCTTCTACTCCTAATGTTAATGAAAAACACACAGCACTTGTACTGCATTTCCACCATTTAAAGTTGACTTATAAACTGAGTTGGCTTTCAATGTGCTGGGTATTTATGCACATACAAGTATATCATTGTTGTGCAAAACTTGCCGTTTTGTTTCCATAATACTGCAATCACATGACTATTAAAACCTCTGACTGCCATAGAGAGAGAAGCAGCATAATGGAAGTCTCAGGAAAATAGTTACAAAACATGCATGACACGTTAGCAAGCAAGAAAAAGAGAATATGGATGTTGAGACTGGATTAGATCTAATCATTCATCCGCATAACCACGTTATGAGATTCACTGCAGGGCAACATCAGGAAAGCAGTAGGCTGTGTGTCTGCAGTTAAGTGCAGTGTGTTCCTTCTTGAGGCAAACCACTGAGCTCAAAGCTTGAACATCACAGACAATAATAGCTTAGTACTGCCAAAAACCATCCAAACTGCACAACAACCACTGAATCTCAACAAAATGAGACTATGCTCTCAGAGGTTCCACAGCTCTTTGTGTCAAATCTTAACAGTTCCACTGGGACTTGTTTTGTAGTAGTAATCACATTTTACAGACTATGAATTTGACTGCAAAATCACCATGAGGAACCCTGAGCACAGGGAAAGCCATATAAATACATGTGCTGACGTGTGTCTTTGTGTCATCTTTTCTCCTGTGTGTTAGTCCCTGATGCCTGTGTGTATGGGAATAATCCAGATGGAGCGTTTGAGCACAAGCCCCAGCAGATGCTACCTCCTTATGAACACATATTTTCATGTCCAGACTTTCATGCTACACTTGCCCAAGGCCAACAAGCAACATATTAGCTTTTTCAAAATGGCACAACAGACAATGACAACCTGGAAAATATTTTGTGTGTAAAACCCAGAAAATGCATGCTCCAAAAGCATGCCACACCCTTACTATCATTTCCTCCAGCACATACATCTGCCACTGTGCTACCAGATGATTACAGAGCATGTGTAACCTGTTACACAAACCAGAAACAATGCCTGTTTCACATAAATGCTCTGAAAGCCCACTGAATCTTACCGTGCAGCTGACATGGTCCCTCTCTGTGTGTAGCAGCCAGACACTGACAGACCTGTTGAACAACCTAAAACCGGCTCAGATTGAGCTAAATACTCAAAAACTTCACTATTTGAGCTCAGTGAGCGGGTAGATCAATATTCGCCAGCAACCACAACTCCTCCCACCAGGGACGGACTGATTGGTGGCATCTGAAGGTGGGAGGGTCAGGACAGCTTGTTCCTATGTGGTGATTGGTTTAACTCACCGACTCCAGCCTCAGTCCAGCCTTTGAAACGAAATAACAGCGTGAGAAGCGTGTTGATGATACAGGCTGCAGGGGCACTAAGATATTTCTGCCAAAGGATGCACAAAGGCAGAATGACTTAACTTAAGCAATTAACCTTAAAACATTACAGACTGACTGCCACGGGAAATGTGCAAAACGTGCACTGTGTAGTTTCTGTTGACACTGGATAATACAAGTGTCATCCATCACAATGGGGAATCCCCTAATTTGGTCTATTAATGATCCGGCAGACACTGCACAGCACAAAGTGAGCAAGTTTTCTGCAGCTTTGAACCATAAAGACAAAGCTGTGATCACCAAGTAGATATAAGCTACGAGTCTGACAACAAACGCTGGAAGCTAGCCAACCATTAGCTAAAGTTATCTAGCTATAGTGTGAGACAGGGCAGCCAGCCATAAACCTACGACCTTTTACAACACGATACTGTTACATACTAATAATGACGTGGGAGAAACACAACTAGTTACCTTCAGTTAACAATCATGCTCGATTTAAAATATTATAAACACAAGTTATTCAGAACATCTGATTTGGAACCACATTAGCATTAAACAGCTCATATATGAATCTGGACTTAACACTCTGCAGAGAAGCAGGTTGTTAGCTTTGGGTCACCTTAGTTTTGCAGGAGCCTTTTTGGACGGAGACGTGGTCTTCTCCTCCTCTGAAAGTTTGAGTTTCTTTGCCTTAGGTTCTTCTGAAGCCATGACTGACACAGAGCCGAGCAGCGTACAGCACGTTTTACTCACCTTAACCCGGTGGGAAAATGCGGTCGCGCTAACAAATTCTATTAGATTTTATTTGTTACCCTGAGTTTTACCTTATAGGCAACGATTCTGCAGTCAGTGTGAGACCCGTGTCATATATCAGAAAAACTACCTTTGGACTCTGCCGACCAAGCTGATATTAATAAAATCTGCAATTAATATTATGTAGTTTATTAGCTCATTGTTGTAGCAAAATGTAACATTCAAACGAAATAAATACACATGAATCCAAGCACTGCCGCATTTAAAACTTTGCAAAGCATTATCCAGTTGAATGCAGTTACATTAAATTTAATCCTTTTCTTTATTTTTCTGTCAAACGTATGCTGCCAAAACTGTATAGGTTAATAGCATTTTCTAATAAATATTTAGAAGACAGAAAAATGTGAAACATAGGAGGGGGAAAAAAGCGTGGTACATTAGACTTAAACAGCATATGTCTTGCAATTTTTTCGGTTTAAAAATGTTTACCAGTACTATGACATGAATTTAAAAATAAAAGTTTATGGTTTAGTCGTTGTAGCCCCAGCGATATACCTGTAAGTCAGCATACGGGGTTGTATTTACACTCTTCACGCTTAGCTGTCTTCAAATATTGCCTAATCAAAAAGGTAGAAACTTTTCTCTGTAGTAACGATCAGGTTGGTATTAAATTTACTTCACAGTGTTTCTCTAATATTGAGTGACTTTTTTTATTGCCTTGTGTTAATCTGTACTCGTGCCTTCGTTATGTTTACGTGTTCATTCCAGCTGCAGGCGTCTGCTACGCTGTTCAAACTTCTGCCATATTGACTGAACTAAACCGTGGTACAATCAGCTGAGGTTAGCAGGTAAAACTTTAACGAAATTGTCAAACTTCGTGCATACTTCCCAATTTAGAGCTTTCGAGATGTTAACACACTGCTCAGATTGATGTTTATATTAGTGTTTGTTGCATTAAATCTGAAAAAAATGCTTGAAGTTGAACGTTTCATTTTGCTAACCCGGCGGTTAAGTTACCTGAGATTGAATGAAGTTTGTTTGACACATTGTTGACAAGCTGTAGCTCGACTTAACATTTGTATTGTATGATGGATCGGCTAAATGTTTTAAAAAGTGGTGATCCAACCCCGTACATTTTTTCCCCCTTTACACAGAGCTCTACTGACAACAACAGCCACCTCATTGTTGCAGCTGAAATGATCCACAGTCTGTTCCTGATTAATCACACGGGAGACATCTTCCTGGAGAAACACTGGAAGAGTGTCATCAGCAAGAGTGTGTGTGATTACTTTTTTGAGGCCAAAGAGAAATCAGGAGACCCGGAAAATGTCCCCCCTGTCCTGCAGACCCCACACCACTATCTCATCACCATTTACAGGGGCAAACTCTTCCTCCTGTCTGTCATCCAGACTGAAGTTCCTCCGCTGTTTGTTATTGAATTCCTGCACAGAGTGGCAGACACATTTCAGGTGTGGATCAGTGCTGTTTTAATTTAACTGATGATAGCTCAATAGCCAGATCAGTAGTTTAGATTGAACTGTGTTTAACTGTTTACAGGACTTCTTAAGGGTTTCAGTGGGTCATCTTAAATGTCTAAAATACAATTTCGACTAGCCTTAAAAATTGATTGGATTCACTGCTTGGTTGAAGCCTGTTGAAAATTACACATTTGAAGAAAATGCACAAAAAAGTATTATTTAGTATTTTAGTTATCAATTCAGTAAGACATGATATTGCCATTTAAAAAAAAAAAAAAAAAATCCATCTGCAAAAGCTTGCCCTGAATCAGTATTGTTCATTCACTTTGGGAGTTTCACTGCCTCCAGCCTGACAAGCTGGGAAATTGGTCTTAAAATGCATTCATAACATAGCTAAAATATAGCTTGCTGAAACTTGCAGACACCTTGTTATGGTAATAGTTATGTAGGTCAACTCAAATTGGGTAACTGTGAAACTGAACAGTTGACTCAAAAGTTATAAATACATGATTAAATCTAGATCACTGAATATAAAACTCAAAAGTAGTTCATCAGTAAATGTTTAACTGAATTTTAAACCAACCATAAAAGAATGTAGGTGGCATCCATTTTCATTTTCCCCCAAATTCAGTAGTTTCAGCTTTTTCATCTGCTGAAAGTGACTTTTTGTAAAATGACATATCAGTGCTGATTAATTGGTCCGTTGTTAGTTAAACCATTTGTAACTAAGAGCTTTATCTATTTAGCTTTAGTCTTGATGCACCATTATATTGATTTCTCGCCACGAAGTGTTGTCTGTTTTCACACTCCGCTAACTACAGGCATCTTGAGTGTGCATTGGGTTCTCACTGTCGCCTAAAATGTCTAGTCATGTTGCGTGCTTAAAACATTATAAATATGTATGTATATATTGCACTGTATATGTTTTACTTAAGTAGTTATGGTACTAATGGAAATATGGTACTAATGGAAATATGGTCACTAAGTTGAATAGGACCACACTTCATTTTCTGCAGTGTTATACACATGTCAGTGTAGTGTTTGTACTGTAACAGATTTTTGGTATTGACAGGACTACTTTGGAGAATGCTCAGAAGGTGTAATCAAGGATAATGTGGTGACGGTGTATGAACTGTTAGAGGAAATGCTGGACAATGGCTTCCCATTGGCAACAGAGTCCAATGTCCTTAAAGAGATGATCAAGCCCCCCAACATCCTTCGATCAGTTGTCAATACACTCACAGGTAAACAGAGGTTACACTGATTGATCACTGTGAAAACCAAAATCGTCCTTTACCTTGTTTTATTCTAAATTCAGAACTAAATTTGAGATTACACCAGTGTTGTGGTAAATGTTTGTTTTGTCTTTTTTCAGGCGGTAGTAATGTTGGAGATACACTGCCAACAGGTCAACTGTCTAATATCCCGTGGAGACGAGCTGGTGTTAAATACACCAACAATGAGGCATATTTTGACGTAATAGAAGAAATAGATGCCATTCTGGATAAATCAGGTACAAACAGCATATGATGACTGTATAATACAGTCAGACAAAGCTGATCTGTTGTGTGTGTGTGTGTCCTAAAAGCAGGATCTGTGGACTCTAATTGTGCTTGTATTTGTTCTGCCTTCCATTTCATTTTTATCCAGGTACAACAGTATTTGCAGAGATTCAGGGTGTCATTGAAGCCTGTGTGAGGCTCACTGGGATGCCTGACCTTACTCTGTCCTTCATGGTGGGCTATTTTCATTTGTGGACTTAGATTTTCTGTAGCATGTATGAATGATTGTCTAAGTACTCACAAATATCAAAAGTGTTTTCATAATTTAAGTGTGTCCCATGTAAAAGCGGGTGTTATTTTATTAATTTTTGTGAATTAATTTTTTTGTTTTTCATGACAGAACCCTCGTCTTCTTGATGATGTTAGTTTCCATCCGTGTGTACGTTTTAAACGCTGGGAGGCAGAGCGTGTCCTCTCTTTCATACCGCCAGATGGAAACTTTACACTCATGACCTATCATGTCAGCTCTCAGAAGTAAGCTCCACATGTCTGTTTTATAATGAACAAGGCAAATCATATTAGTCAATACTAGATTACTATGTTGTGAGCAAAACGTCTAGATGTTCATCTTGTAACCACTGTCTTTTTCTTTTCTCAGTCTGGTGGCCATCCCTGTTTATGTGAAGCAGAGCATCAGTTTCTTTGAGAGTGGATCTTGCGGTCGCCTGGACATCACACTAGGACCCAAGCAGACCATGGGGAAGACAGTGGAGGGCTTAACAGTCACTATACACATGCCTAAAACAGTGCTCAGTGCCAACCTCACAACCACCCAGGGAAACTACACCTATGACCTTGCTACGAAGGTAACAGACTATTCATCAGTCACCATGAATCACTTTGTTTCCAGTCATTACAGTCATTGCAACCATTTTCAGTCCAGTCAGAATGGCACTCATGCTGCAGTTTTGACAAGTGGGCTTTTTCACACCTTTTGAATGAAACCAAAACTTCAGGTGTGAAACCTCCCCCTAGATCAATCAGCTGCACCATGGTATGGAGAAAAGAGGTGGCAAAGAACTGTAATAAAGAAAAGTGAGCAACAGTGCAACTACAAGGGAAAGCTGAGATGATTTTTTTTTATTAAATGAAGTTATAAAAAGACAGAAACCTTTGTGCTTTAGTGTATTTTATGTTTATTATTTGAAGAGATGAGGGTAAGGACATGAGGTGGTTTTAGAACCTTGTCACGCGAAAATAAAAAAAAAACACCCAATACCCTGATACGAGTGGCAATAAAATTAATCTGTTATTAATCTTTCTCTATTCTTAACAGACTACCTACTGAACTGATGAAGCACTGTATTATAAACACATTTTATTGTCAAGTAAAAGACATAACCCACATAGGAGATGACATGGATATATGTATCTCATGCACAGTTCTTAAGTGTGCTCACAAAACTAGCCAAATCAGGTGTACATGTCTGAACAAAATCAGGTGTGAAAAAGCCCACCATTTCATCACAGAACTTACTTTACTATTTTTTTTCTTTCACTTTCACTTAATGATAAACTTTATTTCAAACATAAGTAGGAATAAAATATAAATGTGAACGAAAGGCAAAAAGAAATTCCTAATTTAAACGGAATATTCTGGAATATTGAAGGCAATAAGTTACAAAATATCACAGTGTACAACTATTTCATTGCGGCTCTTTAACAGCACTTTATGTCCCAAATGGCGTAGGAAGGAGCCAATCTTACATTGTCCTACCCTAATTTTACATGACTTCGATTATCAGCAAATGTATGCAGTGTATAAAAAAAGAATAGGTCATTTGTTACATTACTGAAAAAGAGAACAAACTATAACATCAGTAGCTATCACTGTTGTTGTACTCCCGTTCATTGTTACTATATCTGTGGGAAATAAGGTTTTTATACATCTTCTTTTCACACTGTTTCATATTTAGTCTATTCCACAAAACCACTCCGCAACATGAAATGCACACCATATACTGAAATGTTTCATATTTAATTTCTCTCTGTAGTCATAACCACCCTCTCTATCTGTGAGTAATTTCTGTATGTTACCTCTCACAGATGTGACTATTGATTCACTATTAGTCAAAGGCATTATTCAGTCAAACAAAAACTAATTGTTAAAATACATTCATGCTTAAATGTTGGCAGGTGTTGGTTTGGGACATTGGAAAACTGAATCCCCAGAAGCTTCCAAACTTAAAAGGTAGTTTAAGTATGCAAGCAGGTGCCCCCAGACCTGAAGAAAACCCTTCACTCAACATCGGCCTGAAGATCCAGCAGCTGGCCATATCAGGTACACCACAGTGCATTAAAATGAACCAATCTGTCCTTCTCAGTCTTCTTCTCAATTTGCTTAGTGACACAGCATTTGCTTCATTATGTTGGTGTGAATAGGTCTGAACGTGTCAGATGCGTTTCCTCATTTGTGTGCCTTTCTATTCCAGGTCTGAAGGTCAGTCGTCTTGACATGTACGGAGAGAAGTACAAGCCATTTAAAGGGGTCAAATATGTGACAAAAGCAGGGAAATTCCAAGTGCGGACCTGAATAAAGACTCTCAGGGGCCAAACCTCAACAATCCAATGTGCCAAATATGGTACAAGGGTACCACCATGCAGAGTCGTCACTCTAATTCTTACAGTACATATCTTACAGCTCATTATTGTTAATGAATAATTTTGCATTCTAACAGTTATTTATTGTATTTGGCGGTTGATATACATGAATGGATGTTTTTGTGGCCTGTAAAGGGAAGCCTTAATAATCAATGTGACCTTGTTTAAGTTAAGTGCTATTAATTTCTAACCAGTTAAAATGTGCAGCATTGTAGACATTCCTCTTTATTTTCTGGACTGTTCCTTAACATTTTCTTTTTTTTTTTTTTTTTTTTAAATCTAACACTTTTTGAGTGTTGCCTAAGGGGAATATTTTGGCTTTAAAAGGGGCACTCACTGGCTTATACACTCTAAAGCACCACTGCACACCTTTCTCCTCACTATGCTGTGATCTCAGCTACACAATCCCATGCATGTTGCCTAAGAGTTAGCAGCCATGCCTTTGGAAGACTTTTTACATATTAAGACATAATGTAGCCAGTTTTATACTTATATAGATATATATATATATATATATATATATGTGCTTATTTTTGAAAACTGTTTTATGTACTTTCTGAGTAGCTGTAGTGGGTCTCGAGGCACTATCTTTAGTGCAGGTATTTTTGCACACATTCTGTTAAATGTGGCCTTGTAATGGAAGATAAAGGTGTTACACGTAGCACAAAACAGCACAATCTTTATGCCATGGTGGCCTGAGGGGTGTTTTTCTCAAAATCATGTCATTGTTTGCCTCGAGACATCTGCACACCAGAATAATGGTTCAAGATGCACCTTCGATAACTGATGAAGAATCAATCAGGACTAAACATGGGTGTAAGATTATCTGCAAGACCCAGATATGAGCTAATGATTCAGTTGTGTAAAAAGCACGAAGAAATCTACAAAATCCTCACGTACTCTTGAATGCAACGTCTTTATTCAGCACAGCATTTGCACAATCAGTTGTCCATGTGGAAAATACTTAGAGCTCTTGTATGAAGTCAGACCTGTATTGTATCAGATGTCTCATAAAAGCTGTAAAATTTCATGTTCATGTGTATTTCTTTACCTCCAAATTCTACCCAGAAGGCAACATACAGTTTAGTACTGTTAAAGCTTTAGGACACAATTCTTATTCTTGTTTTATTAAGTTTATAATGATCATATATGCTTTTCATAGTCTCTGCATCAAGATACAACTAGAGAATACAGACAATATCTAGTAAAAACAACTTTAGGGAATAAGCAGACCAAAGTGACAAGTATGAGTGACCTTCTTTAGTACTAAACATGTCTGGAACTGTTTTGGGCAGACCACATGTTTAAGAAAACATTGACACAAAACCCTGCAGGAAGATGTACCAATGGCAAGTGGAGGTCACATGAGAAAAAAAAATAGTTTTGAGCCTGTGGAAACATGTAGATTCAGATTTTTTGTGCGTGTTCAAAAATCGTGTATATATTTCCTGCATTAACAAAAACAGTGACAGTAAATGTCGGTTTGCCTGTAACAACTGGAAAAATTGACTTTTACGTAGTACTTTAATCAAAATCTTTCAGTGTACACATTTATGTAGCACATGTAAACTCCACAAGAAGTGGATTTAAATAACCATATTTCATCACATTTGTTCATTTTCTTGTTTTTTTTTTGTGGAATAAAGTGCTAACTGCTGCAATAGAAAGTCCTATTTCTGACAATTTCTGCAATGGAGCATAAAATGAAACTAGTGTTACAGTTTACATCACTGTATCTAATAGCCCTACTTGTATCTGTGACTTTCGGCAAATTAAGAGACAGACTCCAGATGTCATTATAGTCTTTTATTCTTCCAAGGCACAGCAGATGTGTTGGCAGGGCTCGAAGCTATCAGAGTACATTCAGGGTGTGACACATCAAGTACACACAGAACTACACCCTGTTGCTCTCAGTGAGAGGTCTGTGACTGCTACATGCTCAGGAGGCCCGAATAATAATGTGGTTTACATTCTGTGCTGCTATTCATAGCTCTGGCCCTAACTGTCACCAGCACAGCGCTCTAATACTTTTAAAGTGAAGAGATTTCACACATACACGCACACACATACAGATCCTCCATTTATATCTGCACAGCCATTATAAAACATTTTAGAAACCTTCATCAAATACCATCAAGGGAATAGGAGCAACTGACATAAAAATATGCATTCACCTGTTTGTTAGCATGTCATTTTGAGTTTCAGTCATGGCTCCTTTTACTCCTGTCTGGTCAAAACCTAAAAAAAAACTGTCTGCCTGACTGGAACTGATGTCTGATTTCACATAAAAAAGTTATTCTGTTTGTAAACCACCAGGGTTGCAAATAAAATCTGTTGTAAACTGATGCTTTAGAGCATGCAGAGTGGGACTACAGAGCCCTCACAAGGAGAAAGTCTACAGAAAATGATGTTAAATGACTCTACAATCACTGACTTTTGATTGTAGAGTTTTGTTAAACTGTTAAAAAAATTCAAAGCAGTGCATCTGTCACAGAAATAGTGCAGAAAAAAGCAACAATTACAACTGCAAAGCAGGAAAAAACATGACATTGTTTCTCTAAAAAATAATAGACCTTAAACTGACTCCACTGTCTCAACAGTAAAGGGTCTGTTCTTGTCTCATTTCTATTTGTAATAACCTGGATTTTCAGTGTTATATAGGAACTTCATGGAGGTTACAGTAATGTAAAATAAATCCTTTGGTTTTAGTTACTGTGAAAGTTAAATAAATCTTAACAAATATCTCAAAACACACCTTAAAAATATCTAAACCATCCTGGATTTATGCCTTAGTCACACACACTGCCATTGAGAAGTGAACACCTCTTATCTATTAAGTATCAGCTTTCCAGCAATAAAAATAAATCAGCCTATTATTGACAATCATACATTTTTTTTGTCAAATGATACAATCACTTCAGTTTTAAAATCTATGATTTACCTAAGAGTCATAACACTTAAATTCAGAAGACCTTTTAGTTCTTCAAGTATAACCATCACCAGACAGCAGTGATGAATTTACCAGCAGATCTTCAGTTAAGAACAGTGTTATTAATAAAAGTAAACATTAAAAGAGGAGACATCCTCAGCCCGGACAAGTTTTCACACTTAAGTGTCAAAATCATTGACTAAAGCTCTAAGTTGAGTGTCCATAAAACAACATCAGTACTGTATATACATTAGACGATAAGAAACTCTCACTGTAAAACTGAATCAAAAGTAAATGTGTGCTAAGAGATAATTTGCTTTTTATAAAATAGAAAAAAATTCATGCAAAAAATATATACCTGGGATTTGGATAAACTCTTGTAACACAACATACCAAAAATATATATTAAAAACTGTCTAGCCTGCGTGCTTCCACTGTTAAAGATAAAGGAAACAGGAGAGCAAAAGCTGAAATCACTCCGATACACTAAACATGTGTGGTACCTCATCTGTACACACACCCAAACTACAGTGGAGGATAGAAAGAAAATCACCTGCAGTTTCCTCTTTAAAGAGATGCAAACATGCACTCTCACTGAGTGTGCACGCTGCTGCTTTTATACAAGGTGTGTGCTATCGATGCCAAGCTGAGACTAGGATTATTCACTGTGTTCATTATATTTTATTGGTACCAGGGGGTCTTGCGAACCCAGCGGAGAGTGAATCCTGCATCTGTGCGGATTTTGATGGAAGCTGCTTCTCCTTCTCTGACAGTCTCTTTCACCGACTGCATCAGATTCTGGGCGTTATGCACCAACATCTCTGTGGCCTGGAGAGGAACACATTTGGAAGTGAATCAGTAGAAGTGAGGATGAAGAACAAGATAAAGAGATGAAAACCTGTGGCTCAGATTCCATGTTCACCTGCTCTGACTCCTCTTCGCTGATGTTGGTTCGTCCCAGCATGGTGGCTTTGACGGTGGAGAGGATCTTCAGCTGTGTGCTGATTGTAGGGATTCGTTCACACACCTTTAGGAAGAGTAAAACATGTAAGCGTTAACCACATTTTGTAGTACATATGTATATAGTCTGTATAGTTCTGATCTTGTTTTTAGCACTATATTTACGCATGCATACTTTTTCTTGCACTTTATTCTGTTGCTGCCTTGACCATTGAATTTCCCTGATGTGGGATCAATAAAGTCTAATCTAATCTAATCTAAAAAACAACAAAAACAGAGGATTTTCAGCGTGTTGTTGTGTTTCTACTGCTAATACTGTGTTGGATTGTTCCGAAATAACACTTCTTTCAAAACAATTTAACATTAGTTATACTGCACATTCCCTTGGCATTTTTAGACTCAAATAGAGAAAGTAAACCTATTTACTTCGCAAGTAATCTACTCAGTTGTACACAAAGTATGTACAACTGTCCCCAACTCTAACTACAACATTAAAATGCTGTTACATGTATTTGAAAGCAGCTGGTTTATTTAATAACCACTTTAAACTTCCAGTGTGTAAGATCTGGAAAAGTTTAAAAGTATATATTTGCAGAAATGGAAATATAGAAAAGTAATTTTTTATAGATATGTTTTTATTACTGTATAATTGATTGGATCTATGGGGGGAAGAGTCCACCATGGTTCTACAGTAGCCCAGAACACACTTCCCATTCTTCACTCTTCTGTTTTTTAGTGTGACTTGCTGTGTTTAGATGCATTACTGTCCCCTACTATGAGTGTGGATTAGAGTTAATATCTACTTCTAGTCCAGAAGAGACAAAAACAACACCAGTGGTAACGTCGGCTTTTCATGTTTTTGGTAACTTCACTGCTCTTCCTTAATCTTACACACTGATACAACCTCTGCACTTTTACTTTTGCATTCAGGGTTGTTATTAATAATAATGATAATAATAATAATAATAATAAAATTGCATTTATAAAGTACCTTTTATTCAAAAGAATCTCAAAGTTCTAAGTGTGATTGTTAGTTTCAATGCAACATCTCTACACTATGTATTTCAGCTTTCCCTTAACCAGAGGATCTGACTGAGTGTTTCTTCTGTGGCTGATGTTTTCTATGTGCGTTTACCTGTAACAGGTTAGTCCGAATGCGCCTGTCAGTGCACTGCTTGGCCACTTCCTTTGCCAGCCTGGTCACCTCATCAGAGGCCTTGGCGATGTCCTTAGCGCACTGAATCAGTGCACGTTTGTTCCCGCTTCCACCACGCACCAGTCGAGACATTTCTGCCATCAGCAGAGCCATCCTCTTGGCTGCTGCAATGATGTCGTTACCCTACGAAGAAGAGAAATCAGATAAAAGAGGAAAGGAACCAAAGCTGTGATGGCGAACCATCAGGGATTCCATTTTTTTAGGGAAAAGATAAATTTAAATAATGGGAACATTTTGTATGAAACATGTTCTGCATATTTTAAAGTAGATAGTACAAAAGTTTAAATTAAGTTATTTAACATCAATAACTATGAGTGCTCTATATGACAAAAGCAATATTAGCATGAAAAATTCAGGCATGTTAAGTAATAGGCTACATGCAGTGTCATTGCAAGTTAGTACGTACTTTATCTGCAAACCCGGGTGGAGAAAAGGTTAGTATCTATACTTAGAGAGAAAGTGTTAAGATAGACACAGTTCTCTCACATGACAGTCAGAAGTTAGAATCCACGTTGTTCAAAGTGATGGAGCAATCAGTACAGGCACTGAGATTATAAGCAGAAACAGGCGATCATTCAGGGCAAGCAGGCAGTCTAATGCCAAAGCTACATCACCCAGAAGTCTTTGGGAAACTGTCATCCTTGGCTTCACAGGTTGGTCAGAAAACGAGTGATTGACAACAGCGATAACAGCAAGACAGAGCGACTGGCTCCTCCTTTAAACCACTTTACCTAATCATGAACATAAGGGAGGGACTTGTGAAGCCAGTACCAGTTTATCCATGTGGTGCAAAAAACAAACTTGCCATTCCAACAATCCTTGACCTTTAGTGCAACTTTAGCATGGTATCAGCATAACCACGTCTGAGTGTGATGCAACAACAGTAAAAACAGCAGCCACAGCTGGATGAGGGTTTCCATGGTAGTGGCAGATGCAGCGCTCATCGTTCCCACAGCCACAGTGACTCCAAAGGTTGTTTTTTTGTGTCTTGCATTGCTTTTCCTCTTTGTGTAGAGCATTGACTTGTTTGCATGCGTGGATGTGAATGTATACAGTGTTTGGGGGGGGGGGTGTTACTTTTTAAATGTAATGGGTTACAGATTAATAATTTTCGTATTTAAAATATAGTAAATAAAATAACCAATATAATTAATTCATATAAGTTCCATGTGTTTTAAACTCAAAGGTCCAATAAATAAAAGTTTAAACCAATACTGCACTGTCATTTTAGAGCCCTTTTTCTGTTTTCAGAGGCAAAAAAAATATGAAATGATATGACAAATACTTTTTACCACAAATAATATGTTCAGCGGTAACCACTTTGTAATCACCAACAATTGGATCACTAATTATACCTTCTAAAATATTAAGCAGCATTTAAGATGTAATTTAATCCCAGTAACTCCATTACATATTACTAGTTACTACCTAACACTGCATGTTTATCTGTGGAATCTAAAAATTCTTCACAATACACCCAGTAGCTCAGACTACTGGGAGAAAATACTGCAAACAATTTAGGAAGTCTATTGCCGCCAGGCCAGAAAAAGAAAAATGAATTAGTATCATATTGTTGCATAAAAACTTTATAGGTATAAGAAGAGATTTTTCATAAGAGGATATTCCCATGTTATAACAATTAACTGTTTAAAACCAGATTTTTTTTTAGCATCAATGACCAGAAATAATAACTATACCTACATTCCAGTATATTATAATTCAATGAGACTTCTGCATCTAGTCTTTTCCTGTGATGCTGAGATTTTCTGTAATTACAAGTGTTTTCTGGCTCCACCAAAGGCAGTCTGGACACAGTTCTTCTGTTCTACTCTGTGCCAAAGTGGAAAGGTGGATTCATGTTTCCATAATGGCATAAAACAGCATCAGATTCATCTGAATCTATTATGAACTGAATATTTTTGCAGTTCCTCACACTGAATGTCAAGTTATCCTTATACACTTTGTCTCATTCTACTTGACACTCATTCTGTATATTTGTCCATAGCTTGTGCATCTGCAAATATTATGGCCATTGTACATCATATAATACTGTATATTCTGTACTTCCTGCATTTGCTGCTTATTGCCCTTCTGTCTAAATGCTAAATTGCATTCATTGTAGTGTACCTTTACATTTGTAATGGTAGTACATTGAATAGAAATCTGAATTTATATTTAGTCTTAGATTTGGACTGAGAGGAGAGAGCTGCCGAGGGAAGGTATGTATTTTCCCATTTTTAGCATTTTTTTTCCACCTGATTTTGGTTTGTGCAGGTTTAACGTTTTTAAAATGTGATACACCTTAAACCATTATTAACCCCTAAAGACCCAAAAAAGCCACTGGTGACACAAACAATCTACTGATCTAAACTGTTTAATATCTGTTGATCCACTAATCCTATCAATCCATGTAAATAACTGGTGTAAAATGCAGTTTTTCATCTTTTCATGGTCATCAGATTTGAGCCATTTGGACGTTCAGAGGCTCCGTAGTGAACGTGGAAACACCGTCATCTTCTACATCTTCTGGATCAATGACAGTGTATAGAGACACTTGGTTTATGTCTAGTTAAAGAGATTTTGTTGAAAAAGTATCTTTTTCTTCACTTTTCTCTGTTTTGATATAATAACCCTCAACTTTACTCTGAGCTTTTATGAACCTCTACACGATCAGTCAAATACAGGAAAATACATGATTACCACAAAAAAAGCACAAATACAGAGTATAATATTATAATAAAGGGTAATAAATCACTTAAGAAAGGTTAAAATAAAGACAAAAATTAGTGTGGGAACTGGCACAAAAGTAACACTAGGTCCTTTAGGAATTAACCTGCATAAACCAATATGAAAACTTTATGGTTATAATAAGTTTTTATGTTGCACTAACATGAAAATATCCTGTTATAACAATAAACATTTCATGTTAAAATATGATACTGATCGGTTTCTTTTATTGGCCTGGCAGGTATAGGCTTCAGTGAGTATGTGACCCGCGTCTGGATGTGTGCGCGCATGTGTATGTATGTGCGCGCATGTGCATGTATGTGCGCAGACCTTGCTGGACCACTTGCGCGCCTCCTGGTGCAGAGACTGGGCAGCTGCCAGAATGGGTTGATTGACAGGCTGGTTGGACGGCATCATCAGCAGTTCTGGCTCATAGTCATCCTCACCATCAGTAAACTCATCTTCATCATCTACCTCCCTCTCCTCTACTGCCTCCTCATCCTCAGGCTGGGCAGGGCAAGGCGGGGGGGATTGTTGTTGGTGGAGGAACCATTGGGATGGGAAGGAAAGGAAGGGAAGGAGGCAAAGGGGAGGAAAAAAAGGAGGAAGGTGGAGAAGAAGGGGAAGAAAGAAAGCGGGGTTGGCAGGAGGGAAGGAAGCATGGGAAAAGGAGGCAATTTAGTACAGTATGAGAGGCACTGGGTGGAAGAACAGAGGACAGGAGATTCACAGGAGGGAGGAGAAGCACAAACAAGCACTGAAGAAGCAGGGAGGAGGAGGTGAAACGGCACGTGCAGGAAAAGATGGTTTTGGTGGAAAAAAAGAAGAAAGAGGAGCTGGTCTGGACTGGCCGAAAGTGGACGATACTGCAGGCCTTTCTCCGTAACAGCTGCTTTTGCACATTTAAAAGAGGTCTAACTCTAAATAAAACCAGTCCTTTGCATCCTTCGAGTATTTTTAGGACTGTGGTGGGAAATATTCTGACTGGTTTTCAAAGACAGCTTTTCATGCATAGATTATAAGACAGGTGTGGAGAAACTGTCAAAGGAGCAGCAGAAGTGAACTGAAAATACCTCCAGTAAGAAGAGAAGGACATGGTTCCTGTAACAGCTGGTGTAATATACAGCCCCTCCACAGAAAGCATCCAAATACACACACACACAGACACCAATAACAAAACACATAATCTGGTACAAATATTCTCTTCAGCTTCCAAACGCAGTCATGTAATCTCTCCATTGGTGACTCATTTGGTCACATTCAGATATTTTGGTTGCATTCATTTTGTGCATGTAAGTGTGCATGTGCATAATCGACCTTACATGCACCGTGACACCTTGACCAGATGACAGTTTCCAGTTTCCCGCTGAAATTGGAATCCAGCCACTGATCTCCACATTTCAGGATCAACACGGTTTCAGGATTTCTTTCAAGATATTCACCAACAATGAGGAGGCAGGTCATCATCAGACAAGTGTTCTGTTCCCGTCAACGAGGAAATGTAAAATCCTGTGAGGAAGATTCAACTCTTTACATGAGATGTCTGTGTGTCATGAACTCACCTTGCTGGACCACTTGCGAGCCTCGTCATGGAGCTGCCTGGCCGCCACCATCATGGGCTCGCTGACCACCTCCCCGGCCTTCTGCTCAGGGAACTCCTCATCCTTCTCTTCTGGAGGAGGAGGCCGAGGGGGCGGGACCTCCCCTTCCGGCAATGGAGGTTTGGGCGGCGCCTGTTCATCACTCACCTGCAAAAAACACACACAGACACACAACATGTTAGCCTTAGACACAGAGGAATTGAGTTATGCTCTTTAGAAACTTCAGAGGCAATTTTGGTTATTTATAATGATATTTATCACAATATAATCTGTGTTTACCTTATGATTAGTCAAATTATTCTGGAATTGATCCGTGCACATATATTTAAGCACAAGATGTCAATAGGATCAAGAAATTTGCTCTCAATTTAGTCTTAAGACTTCATTTAATCCTACAAATTTATGTGGGATATGAATTTGGTACCAATAAACTTTATAGTTGCACAATTAATTACAGTTTTTTCATGTGATTTCTGCTTAATATGGTGACGTTGTGGAGTTTCACTGTTGATGAAAATACTATGTATCCGACATGACAAAAGCAGGAATCATGTCTACAAATGAAATAATGTTTTAAAGTTTTACTCATAAAATCCAGTGACATCTATTCATGTTCAAAAATAGCTTCATGTAATATTAACTAGTGTTTGCCTCTAAATAATGCTATTGACAGATGACAAAACTGAATTGCCAGTTGCTTGCATGAATTTTAACAAAAGTTGCACATGCACAAGTATACAAGTCAACAAAATGTATAACATAGGCCTTGCTGTTTTTAGTTATTTTAAAGCAGTAACGTTACATATATGACTTTAAAGCTAGTCTGTTTGGAAATTCCCTAAACAAAGTTTGTTTGCACACAGTGGATGTGTGTGCTTACATGGAGCTGGTCTAAGTCTGGAGGTGGAGGTGGGAATTCAGGCTCCTGGGGCTGGAAGGCTTCCCGAACTTTTCCAACTGCTGCCAAAATCCTCAAACAGGAATCGAGATAGGCTTTCTGAAGGGCTGTGGAGGAGAGCAGCCAAGAGGTAGATGGAATGAAAAACTCATCAAACAGAGGATGCGAATCAGTGTGGCAGGCACAACAGCACGATGATGAATACAAAGTTGAAAATATTCAGCTGCCAGCGAGTTCAAGAGTAATGTAAAGTGTAGATCACTTAAAGAACAACATGACTTAAACATTTAAAGTGGAAACTTTTTAAATATAAGGAATTATATGTACAGTGATGGTTCTCAATGAGTGTTCCATAACATGTTGTTTTGGAATGAATGAGTTTCATTCCCTGGAACACTAGAGGGCCTTTAATTTCACAGAGTTGTAGTATGTATGTTTCTTCAGCTTTACAAAACTGTAGATCTTCAGACAATGTAATTAATTCATTCTTAAATTAAATCCAGAAAACATTTTGACTTTAGCATGTATCTTAAGTTTCATAAAGACTGATATACCCACAGAGGAGTTACAGACTACCAGGAGATTAAATGCACAGGAACACAGGTGACATAAAGTGGCGTCAACATGTCTCAGCATTTGTGACACAGCATCTTGTATGTATTTTTGCTTATTATCATACGTTTGTCTTGTATGTTTCCAGCCACTGCCTTGGCGTCCATCACCATGGGGGAGATGGTGTGAGACAGGATGTCTGACGCGTGCTTCACCGTGTCTCTAAACCGTGGATCCTCAGAGTTCTCCACTTCCCTCTTGGCCACCAACAGGACGCGGTTAGCTCGTCTTGCTATGCTAGTTGCCCCGGCAACGAGCATTTGGGGCTGAACATTCGCCATGGCAACTCGGCACTTGTCGATGTCTTTCTTTATAGCTTCCTCAGAGGCATCTAACAGAGATTTGGTGTCTATGGCCTCGTCCACCAGACCTGCAGACACAGATGTACAAATATTATAACTTACTGGAAGTGAGTTTATTATTGTGCGAGTATGGGAAGTATATTTAGTAAACCACCTCAAAGTTTAGAGCTTCAAATAAACTATATCTTTATTGTTCTTGAGGTTATTCCTTCAGTTACCTTAGAGACTTTTCAAATGGATAAAAATGAATGAATATAACTGGAGAAACCTTATGAAAGTCCTCACCAGTGAGTCTCTCCACATTGTCAATCCACTGGTTCTTCATTGTGTCAAAGTGCTCATACGCTGCTTTGTTTCCAGGATTCTTCAACAAGATCCGAGCTGCAGACGTCACCTGCACACAAACAAACCTTTTGTGATAAAACTTTGTGTGTCACAGTCTGACAGCTACATTTTCCAATATATTTGACCATGTATGCACTCAAAGACACCAACCAAATAATAGACTAACCTGTGGTGTGAGCTCCCTGGCATGTTTTACAGCAGCGTGTATCCCTTCCACTGTTGTTTTGTTGGCTGTTCCCACAGCGGCGGCTTTTTCTGCAGTCGCTCCGAGTCGACCTGCATGGGTCTCGAAGTTCCCTGCACGCTCATCGAAAACCTGCAATACACACTGCTGCTGTTGTAGTTAGACTATAACACAATTAGACTCTTAGACTAGACTCCCATTCTTTACATTCACTAACATACTGAGTAACTGCACTGCAAAACATTTATGCTTGGGTAATATGTGATAATAATGCTTGGTAATAGTAGTATGCTCGTCATTTTCTTTTTAGTCTTACCAAATAGTTTTTAAGTGACAAATTAAGTTACAAAAGAGTGTTTTTGTCCCTAATTACCTTAACATAATATTATAACTTGTTACTTCAGATTTTACTAATGGGTCTTAGTAACTTTTTGTTTGAAACTGGAAATACTAGAATTATGAATCTGTTTTTCATCTGCATAATCTCCAGATCTAACAACGCTTTCAATCTTATATCTAGCTATAAAGTGTTAACTTGTTTTGAAAATTACATACAGTGCAATTATTAGCACGCTTTTGAGAATATTCATCTCTTTTTTCACCTAGTAAATCCTATTTATTTTACATGCACAAGACCAATCACCATAAACCAGTGCAGGTTTTGGTACTTTACGGACCTCCTCCCTATTGGGGGCATCAGGAGGAGCAGTTGCAGCCACAGCGAGCAACTTGATAGGTGTGGTGGTGTCACTGAAAACGTCGGATACTTCCTGGGTCATCACCTCCTGCATGTGCTGCCTCAGATCCTACAAGAAGCAGAGTTTGTCATCAGTCCACTAGGTGGAGCTCTGCTGCAACACTTTCAGTGAATCCAACACACAGGTGTGTTTTAAGCCTGAGTTTTGATTCAGTACTGACTTCATGTGTGTTTTTGTGACTGTTGAGGTACCTTGAGGCTGTCCTGTAGCTGAGCAGCTGTGGCTCGTGCGTGAGGAGCCTCGGCCTCGCCTCTGCCAGCCATGTCTGCCAGAGATGCCATCAGGGCCTCTGTTCGGTCACAGCGTCCAATCATATCCTGTCGATATGGCCCTAACAGGCCTCCCGCCAGCCTCTTCCCCTCCCCAACCATTCCTCTGATGGCTGCCTGACCTGTAGAGGCAAAGGTCAGAGGTCATTTTTTTTATGTCACACTGGATACCAGACAAGTATAGTTTTTATTTGAGCTGGGGGATGTAAATGCAAACATAAATATATCCAACATGATTTAGGGCCAGTTTCAAAAAGATAAAGATACCACTGAATTAGACTGTGGTGATTTCTACAGGGTTGATTATTAATCAGTGGAATCAGTGGACATTTCTAGTAAACATAAAAAAATCTGTCAAATTTTAGAATTACTCCAACACAAAAAACAAAAATCAAATAAAGAAGAAATTGTACAATAATATTTCAACAACATTAAGTGTCAGTGTTTCCATTGAAATTGAATAATTATAAATAACATGTTCTCTAATAAAGTTCTTTTTTCATTTCACTGTTAGGCTATTACTTGTGACATGTAACAAATCAGTGGCCATTGCTTCAGACTACAGAGTGGGGAAAAGAGAGGCAGCTTCTTACTAACCAAAGAAAATGGATTTTTCAATAAATTTTTTTTAGATACATGATAAATAATAGAAAAAATTATTACAAAGCCAACAATAGATCAGCATGGTTATGAGATTAGTTTAAGGTATTTCCCTATACTTCATTTACTGACCATGTAGATGTTCATAAATGCTCAGAGAAAAATTCAAATATTATTAAATCAAAACAGAAAACTGATGAAAAAGTGAATTTTTTAGTAAAACATATCATTAACTGAACACAAAAACAGTTGTCTGCAACCATCATTTGTCAAACTACATGGGTTTTATTGGTGACTTATATAAACAGTGTTTCCACATTCTGAATGGAGCCTCTGAACGTCCAAATGGATTACATTGGATGCTGCTACAAAGCTGAGAAACTGAATTTTACCTGGATTATTTCAATATATGGACTGGATTAGTGATTCGGAATTTACTGAAACATTTTAGATCAGTGGATGGTTTTGGTGACCAGTGGCTGTTTAGGTCTTTGAAGGTTAATGCAATTTCATTTTAAGCTGAAATTGTTAGCCTCTCTGCATTCACAGTGCAAGTAGGAGATTTGAAAAAGTTTTAATCCACACAGACCTTAAAGAATATCAGAATACATCTTTGTATAACACAAAAACATTACAAATTTATATTAAGTTTCAGAGTCAGCTGAAATTAAATGTCTTTGTGAAACTGGCCATGAGGAATGCTGAAGTAGAAGAGTAAAATAAATTGAAGAGACACAGACTGAGGTTCATACATATTTTTTTCTTCTAATTATGGGATGATGATGATGCAGTTTGAGGTACAAAATGATGTAAAAAAACAAAACAAAACAAAAAAAACCCCAAAACATCGAGGCAGCTGATATGTAATTAATATATCTGATAAGCAGGCATACAGACAACAGTGAGCAGATACCTGTGTTCCATTCTAGTATCTCGTACTCTGCTCCCATAGGAGAGCACGGGAGGAAATAGAAAACAAAGCTGAAATACAGGAACACACATTGCACAGAGCGGCACAATGCCTCTTCGATGACTAAGGCAAGTGAGTCACTCAGTGATTAATGTATGAGCTATATCACTGTGGGCATTTAAGGAAATGGCATCAATCACCAGTATGGTAATACCCGAAGTGTTTCCTGATTGAGACACTCCAACTGGACTCTCTCAAGTCTTTCAGGACTCTCTGTCGAACACAAACAGTCCCAGGTGCTGCTATACCCACTTTCTCACACTCTCCATCATCCACAAAATGCGCTGAAGGTCACACTGTTTATTTTTGCATCACACCACTACATCATCCTTCCCCAGGGCTGTCATCCAACCCCACTCACCTACTCCTCTGTCGTCCACTCCAGGGTTATTCACCCAGCGGAGGGCCTGCTCCATCTTGCCCTCCAGAGTGACGGCGGCCTTGGCTGGCCTCATGTTAGCCACAGCCCGGTTGGTTTTGGACTGCAGGGTCAGCAGCGCTGCCCCGATCTGCTTCGCCAATGCCCGAGCCTCTGGAGTGTCACCTTTACCCCTGAGAAAACAACAGATGGAGAGACATCATTCAGAAGGAAACCTAAAAGGTGTCTCAGCCAAGGTTTGGAAAAATAGGAATTAAATACAGACTTTAAGCCATCTGATGCACAAAGCGTCACCAATCCCCTGTAAAAGACCGTCTGTAAAGGGAAATACCAGACTGATACCACAGTAATAACCAATACTGTCAATATTTACTTGACAACCAAATAGAATTTGTGGATTTTTTTTTCCACCATGTGAAATGTGCAGAATTCAGTAGAGTGTTATTATCACTCATTTTGGGGTAGACAATACACATTTAACAGAATTCAGAGAACACTGGTATTCACAACTCATCCAAACAAGCTTTATTTTTTTACATTAATTTTGTCTCACTAGAACCAACAGCTCAGAGATAAAAACACACTGAATTTGACATTGAACTGTCATATGTATTAGGCTGCATTTGTTCAAATTCTGTTAAGTGCAAATATCTGTGGGTGCTGATTCCACTTGGGTCTTGTGGAACTTAAAATAAAGATATATAAAATAATACGTTTTTCTTATGTGCAGACAGATTCAAGGCCAAAAGTATCAAACACTATCTATATCCAGATGTGTCTAAAACTCATTTCAGTTGTTATTTATTAGTGTAACCTTTAAATCAAGTGGTATTTCCCTTTACCTTTTACCCAGATTTAACACTCAAACTGACCCTCCACATGAACCCAATAACCACTTCACGACCCACGCCCAGGAGTTAAAAACCTTATTGTTGGACTGACGCCCAAGGTTGACAGGCAACAACATATTTTCCAGGCAGGTAAAATATGCCATGCATTGCTGGGTTGAGGTTGCAGTTTAAGTCTGAAAAACAAGGATTATTTAAAATATTAACATAACATCAGTGGTTGTGCATGTGCCAGAAAATGGAACACATACTGTCTGCGAAGTTCCACAAGTCTGGCGGTGAGGCCTGCGATCTCGCTGATGGAGCGGAGGATGTCGTCCCTCTCTTTGGGGTCTTCACATAGATCAGCGATGCGTTTGGCCTCTGCTAGTAATGCTCTGATGTTTTCCTCGCCCTCAGGTCCACCGTTAGGATCAGCCAGCCAAGCCTAAAGAAAACACACATGCTACATGTGTATTTGTTGTTCTTTTTTTCTTCAAGTACAACAAGAAAATACAGGGAATGTATGAACAGCCTTGAAAAGACACAGAAAAAACTGAACTAAATGGGTTGTCAAGGTTAAAGTTACTATTTAGTGTGAACCCTGTCAAGAAGCAGCACAGTGAGAAACATTGGACATGTGTTGAATGAAACCAGGTATAAATCTAAATTTTAAAAAATAAATGTAATAACTATCATATTGTCTGAACAAATGGTTTGAAGACATAATAAGTGCAAAGGGAGGTCACATTAAATTATACCACTTTAGTTTATAGAAGCTGTTATTTCCTTGAAACATTTGTTTTTACTGCTGTACATACTTCACATATATCCAGATTGACTCTTAACACAGAGACTGATGTGTGGCCATTTGAACTTTACTAAACCAACACACCTAATATTGGCCTAGACCTTTTGCACATTACTGTACATGTATGATGGACAGTAATATGTACTTATGTACAGTATTTAAGGAATATATGTCTTGTTTGCTTGTAGAGGAAATTCATATCTTTAGAAATTAATATCTGCAAATTATATGTTTTTGAAAAATACTAATCATTAAGTCTAAGGAAACTAAGGAAAATGTATTTAACTATAATATAGGTTTACATTAATAAGGAAGCATGAATGGTAATGATTAACTTATGGAGATAAGGTGGGAATAAATAAGTTGTGAAGTTCCTCCCCTTCCTTTTTGAATAAAATGAAGGAATCATGTAATTGACATTTCTTTCCGTCAGAATATGATATGTTGTATTTTTTCTCTTCTATTTCCAGTTGTTTGTAAGGTTTTTCCTTCTTTGTCTGTATATGTTAAAGGTACATTTCATTTACAGTGTACTTTAGCATTAATTTGAGGTTCTTCCATTTTATGCATCATTATACTTCCACTCCACTACACCTCAAAGGCATTATACTTTTACCCCACCACATTTTGTCCCGTCCAGGTTCAGTTACTTGCAGTCCAGTGAAAACCACCATACTGTGTTAGAGTTGTCATACGTTTACTTGAGTAAGTTTTAAATGAAGAGCTTTCTTCCACCACTGTTTCATTCACATTTGATACAATAAGTGTCAGAAATCTACAAAAAAGCACCACAAGAGGGCTTTAACTAGTCTGCAAAACCACTATGATGATGTATGAACCACTGAAGTGCTACATTTTGATGTTGCAATTATAACTATTATTATTATTTTCTAATCTGTTTAATTCTTTGCATGAAATGACAAAATGTCCCGCAATAAAGGAGGAGGGATAGGATTGATTTAATATGAAGAGGAGGCATCCTTCACCAGGGAGAGGGTTAACATGGATTATTGTGTTGCTGTTTTATCTGACCTGTGCAGCGTCCAGCCTTCTGGCAATGGCCTGCTTGGCATTGATTAGAGCCTCCAGTCTACGGGCAGCAGTGTCCACTTTGCCAAATAACAAATCTAAGCCCTGTGAGCACTGGCCGGCACGCTGCACACAGCCGGGGGTCGCACCCTGGCCCCTGTCGGAAACACACAAAGCTGCTGACACATGATGGTAAAACACATTATTTATACAGAGTGGAATCACACGGTTGCACTACCTGGCTCGTAGATCCGCGATCTGGTCAGTCATTTGTCCCAGAGCCTTCGTAGTTGCCAATATATCCTTCCTCTCCTTCCCGGCGCACAGCTCTCCAACTTTGCCGGCTTCGTCCAGTATCACACGCAGTGCAACCTCACCGGGGTCTCCTATGCATGAAGGAACACAACATGACGAGTGAATGAATGAACATGATGATGAACAGATTTAGCAGACTGCATGAAAATCAACAGTTACCTGGCTGGGCATGAGGGTCTTTGAGCCAGGTTTTAGCTTGTGCCATCTTTGATTCAATTAAAGCCAAAGACCTCTTCAAAGCCTCCATATCCTGAGGTAGAGACAAAATAAAGCATTGTGTGTAGCTTCATCACAACAGTGGACATTAAACAGCATGCTTCTAAAAATTCACATTTCAGTGAGAGTTTAATTGTTCAGTTAAAAAAAAATCATTACTGCTTTATAAATTTTTAACTCATATATTCCTGGGTGCTTATGAAACAATGATGTTCCTATTTATTCAGTAATTCATTGGTTACATATATCAACAGCTGAGAAAAACGCTCAATTAAATAGGATTTTTAAGGTTTCAATTCACAATAAGTAATGAAACCTACATTTATGACTATTATTGGTATGTTACTGTCTACGTGCTTAATTCTGGACTATAAACCTGGAAAGCCTTTGATTACATTTATGACTAATCTGTAAAGCAGTAATGAAGTACTTTTAAACCAAGAACCAAGTCATTAGTAACAGCAAGAGGCCTTTGAAAGTAAAAACATAAACTGCATCCCCAAAGTAACTAAATATATAAAATCATAATTCTTCAAGGTAAAAACAAACTTAGATATGACACAAAATTTCTCATTGGTTTATTCCAGGTGGAGAAAAAAGCTTTTTCCAGCTCAGAGGAGAATAAACCGCTTAAGTGGAACCGTTCAATACAGCCCATCAATTATGGATGTGTCTGGACACCAAACAGCTTATTTCTATAATTCATGACCTTAGAGGAGGACAGTCATCGTTTGCCAGCAGTTCCCCACACTGGCAGGAAGTGCTTATCACAGCTCATACACAGAGTATGCAGTAAGTCCACAGCAAACACACACACACAAACACAAACAGACAGATCATTGTCTGAGCAAGTTGTGTGCAGAGAAACATGCAGGGTTACAGGTTAGACGAGTGAAACACATTTTGACCTCATGATAACTGTTACATCTGAAAAACTAAGTCAGAGAGTGACAGTATATCCATCCATATTTTATTGTCCTAATGACAGCCCTGTTGTGAAAAGAACATGAAAACATGAGAAGGAAAACACCATGATTGAAGACAGCCTGGACTGAAGCAGCTTTCACTATGAAGCTCAGAGAGGAGCTTCTGTTTCATTGGACTGATATGGACATCTCTTGACAAACAGATGCACATATACCAATATCGTGATGATCACATCAGATAAACAGTCATTGGACTAAAACACAGACACACTTATTGTTAAATTACCAGCATGACAGATAAGCATGAAGACATATTCGTCTCTGTCTCACATACACATTGGCATGCTGGAAACTGCAGAGGGGGAGAGAAACAGGCTTACCTTCTACAGGGAGGAAAAGAATGGAGGACGAAGATAAAGAAAGGAAAGAAAAGAAAAACCAGGAGTTATACTAACGAGCAAAAAGGAAAAAAAAGAGTGATTTTTCTTGGAGATCTCTCTGTAGCACAGAGCGACATGTGGATAAAACCTCAGCTTGTGTGTGTGAAACAGACACTCCAGAGCATAAGTGAGAGTGTGACTTAAGTTTTTAGGGATTTTTTTAAGTTGCTTTGTGCAACACAGGATTGTACCTTGTTTGCCCACGCGTCCTCGTCCCATGTGGTGAGCTGTAAGACTCGTATGATCTCGTTAATTTCAGCGCTCATCTTTTCAAAAGTAAACCTTCGGTTCCGCTCCGCCTCCTCCACACCGGCACCTCGACTGCTCTTTGTTGCAACAAAAATCTTTATAGCTGAGGATGGAAACATGATCAGGTGATTATTATCATTAAGAGAAACTGAAGACATAACAAAAACATGGAAGTAGTGTTTACACAGTATCTAAAATAACACTGAAATTATACAATAATGTGATCGTGTGGGTTTATTTCATTTTATGTATTTAATCAGGTGGAGAGTGTGTTCTTAATTTTAAGTTCCAGATGAGTGTCTAACATCCTCTCTGTCAAACTGGTTTAAATTGTGGTTTCAGGATTATAACTGGATAGGTAAAGGAATAGATTCACGAAACTTAAGTGTTATCTACGAATGACATGCATTGTATGTGCACAATATCTCCAGGTGTTTTTTTTGGTGTGCTACTGAAAATAAAGTTCCTCTGAGAAATTTGCGGAAGAGTAAATGTTTTTGCTGTTTTTACTGCCCCATCCATCCACTCAGCCTATAATTCCATTGGTCTCTCAACGATAAGATGTATTTTCTCACATAAAAACAATCACACTGGTTGACACTGATCATCTTTAGTGGATGTCTGTTCTAAATACATACATTATCAGAATGATAAAATGTCATATTGAGCTTTTATTACACAATATTTTTACATCACATTCTTTATTACAAAAAATATGAAAACCTCCACTGAAAATAATGAAAATAAGCGAATAATACAAATAAAAACTAAACCAATAAACCTGCTTTAAAAACCAGTTAAAACTACACTACCATATCCTTACTATAGATATATAGAAAATAGATGCAGGAGCAAAGGGAGATACATCCTGTATACATTTTCAGAAAGTTTTATTTGTAAAACCTTTTTCTTGATTCTGTCTCAAACTTTAGATGAACTGTCTTAAGCAGACAGTCCAGACTAATCATACAGAATTCTTCACTCTTAATAGCTTTAGGTTGGAATGGAGTCATGATCTATACATCCACACTGAACCTGCACGTCAAACTCACTGTAGAATAGCCTTGAAGCCAGTAGCAGGTGGGTGTTTAAGTCTGAGCAGTCAGTCAGACATCCAAGCAACTAATGACTGTAATTACCCGTGTTGCTATAACAACTGTCGGATGCTGGGTGACCTGCCCTTTTTCTACTACTGTGCCACTGTCATTTGCCCACACACAGTCACCGCTACACACCTGATATGAGAACAGGCAGCAGCTCTTTGACAGTGTTCATGGAGCTGACCAGCATCTGTCTGTGTTCTTGGTGCGTCAGCTCCTGTTGCCTCTCCTCAATCATCTTTGACATTTTGGTCATCCCTATAAGAAGATAAGAAAGAAGAGGATTCAATGTCCTGTGAGCAGTGACAAGCTGTGAAAAATTGCTTGTTATGCAATTCATCAAAATTTGGGGAATTACTTAAATGTAGACTAGGCTGTGAGGTCTTTTTGCTGTGTAGAAATACGTTTGTTGATATATTTCCAATAGTTCCAGTGTGGAAATGCCTTCATTTGAAAGTGCATCATGATCCAGACAGCTGAATTTATGACTTTTTTTTTGTAATGTTTATATACTATCATGAACTACACACATTCTGATATTGCAATGTTACAGCTGCTTATTTTATAGCCTCTTGCAATTTTACAATTACCTGGTTGGTTGATGCTTAAACGATGAATGAGTAGCCACATGCAGTAAAACTGAGAAAATTAAGGATGTGATGAGTGATACATAGAGACCCATTGTGCCTTTTAACTGTAGATATGTCTGTGGAATCTAATTGGAGTAAATGAGATTGCAGGGTTGCAAAATTGGAAAATATTTGAGTGTAATATCACATTTATGAGCTGCCTCTCTGTGTAAAAAGGTTCCATTCATTTGCCAATATGCACTTGTTTTTTATTGTCTCTTACACCACATCTCTTCTGCCAATAAAAATAAACAAGCCAGTTGAAAACACTATTTTGAAAGTAAAAACAATGTTGCATGGTTTTGGTGAAGTAATTGAAATACTTATGTTACTTTAGTTACATAACTAACCTGAAATGAAAATAACCTTGTCAACCTTGCCTGTTAGAGTAAGAGGACACTAAAATCCAGGAGCCCAGCAGCTTGAATGCAGCTAATTTCTGCCTCTGTTGACCTTGTTGACAGCCCTACAAACAGTCAGAGGCCAAGGGTATCCTCAAATTCATCAGCTGAGTAGTTCCAACACATCCAGGCAGATTGTTAGATCATAACGGACCCATCTCGTACAATGGTAGCATCAGTCATGTGTGAAAGACCTTGGCATCAGATTTCCACCAGCTCATTATGGCACAGTGCACTGACAACACAATTGACCTTTTACCGCCTATGATAAATAGTCTCTTTATGGTCCTGCTGTGGTGCCAGTAAAGTGAACTTGATCCTTAATAACAACAACTTAGCATCGGATGAATAGTCAGTGGTGAAAATAGTGTTAGAGAGTCTTTAACCCAGAGAATAATTCAAAACAGAAGTCAACTGAATAGTTTTCTGCTTCAGTGATGCAGAACTAAAGCAAAGTCAAACACTGTATTCGGAAAACTAACTGTCCGTGTCAATCCTTGATTATTATTTGACTTCATCGGTTCAGTTTAGGTAATAATAGGGATAAAAAGCCTCTGCTGACCTGGTCCCAGGTTTTTGGTGTAAGTGATGAGGTCCTCCATGGTCTCCACCACTTCAGCAACTGTCAGATACTCCAGGATTCCTTTACACACTCGAATTATCTTACGCACCTAAAACACAGCAACAAACAGTTAAACATTGTATACATACTCAGCCTGGACCAAAAAAAGCTAAAAAATAATAATAATCAATCCTTGCACTGGATATTTACTGCAGTGATTAATACATCTGAGCTGTGTTCTTTAACTCACTGATGCAATGAAAAGCTTCTTATTTCTTAAACAACCATCAGTTTGATTGATGACATAAAAGAGAAAAAAGGTCATAAAAGTAGTCTGTAGTCTGAAGAGTCCAGATTGACCCTATTCCAGAGTGGTGGACACATCAGGGTGAGAAGAGAGGCAGATGAAGTGATTACCCATCATGCCTAGTGCCTACAGTACAAGCCTATGGGGGCAGTGTCATGATCCATTTTATGTATCGTTAGTTTGTCCCCGATAACTGATCCTATACAGTTGTCATAATTATTTATGTTTGCTTATGATCATGTATGAAATGCATTAAATAAAAGATACCAATTAATATTTTTGAGCTGATTCAGGTTTATATTTTAATCACTGTATTCAGGAGTTTTATTATGCATGGTTAGAACATTATAGACACTTGGGACAGAAGTGTGATTTATGCAAATTTTGATATTCTATTTTTGTTTCTACTTTTTCAGCTCCAGAGGCTCAGGGTTAATATACCACACTTTTAGTAGAGGAAATCCCTTTATATTTGGGTGCTTCTATGAAACTGGGATCATTTTAGTACCTGGCACTTTTCCAGCTTTTTAGACAATAATAAAAGAGAAATTTGAACACATTTCCCCCCAATATGTACCTTATGATGACCTCAGATAAATGCAAAAAAATTACACTCTTGCTCTGAGCCATCCCAAAATTAATGAATTTTTAAATCAAATATTAGGGCCAAGAATAGGACCAAAATTGGGACAGGAAAAGATACTTAGGTGTCAGTGCATTTGATCTGGAAAACATGGCTTGAAATAGAATCTTTATTTTGTTAGTAGTAGTTTGTCACACACGTAAAGCACACCAAAATTTATCTTCTGCATTTAGTCCATCATGCATCACCCACACTGCACGCTGGAGGCAGTGGGCTCGCCATGGCGGGTGCACGGGGAGCATAATGGGGGAGTTAGGTGCCTTGGTCAAGGGCACATCAGGCAGTCCAGGGACTCAAGCTGGAACCCCTCGGTCAGAAGCTGACTCTCCAGCCGACTAGGCTACAGCTGCCCCTTGGTCTTATATACCACTATAAATAAAGACACTGTATTAAATTTGACGATCGTAGTGGTTTTTCTAATCCAGACATATGGGTTTTTCATGAATCAGCAGTATCATTCCAGGTTTCATGTGTAACCCATCGTGTCCATTCACATTACATGCAGAACCTGCCCATTTAAACAGATATAAATCGTGAGTGACTTTGCAACAGTGATCATTTTTGTTCCCAAAATGTACCTGAGAGAATAAAAAGATTTTCAAAAAAATAGTAGCACCTAATTTTCATGTCCTTTTTACAGTGTTACATGATTTTTGTATACAAATTATATAAAAATGTGTTTTATCTGAAAAATAGTTTCTCTTTTATCTCAGTAAGCATTTATTTTTTTAAAAATAAGCCCAAAGTGCTTCCACACTTGCTTCATAACATTAGTCTACATCTGGCTTGAATTGTTAGCCTCCATGTCCTGTTTTTAGGTACCAGTTTGATAGAAGCACCCAATTTTGTTATCATTCATTTAAATTTAGCTTGTCTTTATTAAATTTGTAAAATATTTCATGCGTCACTTTTGCACACAAGTACACAAACCCTGATGTCTTTACAAGTTATATTTATGCCAAATGTTGACTTTTCACTACATTGTCACATTAGTTTAATCCTTCCAAAGCCGAAGGTCAGGGAAGCTGTGTTTGTTTTCATTTTGGAAGATTGTCAAGGCTTCACACCAAACATTTTTTTTCACCGACCTTGAGATTGTTATCCTAAACAGCACCTACACAGACCTTTTGACTAAATGTTCAAGAGCCACCAAAGAGTGAATCTGTGAAATCACTAATTTTATTGAGAAAGTTGTGGAGAGACGTCGAGCCTAAGCTTCAACCTGCAAATAAGCAGAAAACCCATCAATAAAAATTGTCTGTCTGAATGTGGGAATGAGCTATTTTTAGACATCCTTGACGTTATCGTGCTGCCTGTGTGGCGTCTTTGTATCTTCTTTTTGTGTGTGGAATTGTGGGTACAGTCTTGTGATGAATGTCTTGTGACTGTGAGAGGTTGCGCTTTCAAAAATGAGGCTAATGATGAGACACGGTGACCATTATCACGTGCTCAACGTGATTCCACTTATGAGCAGCCATTGAACATCTGACACAGGCACCATGCACGCTGAACACAAATCCTGTATGTGTACAATCTTATAAACATACGCACACACACACACACACATTTCCCGAGTTATGACAGAGGGAAGTCATTTGATCTGTGTAATTAGATCTGGCTGCATTTGAGACTCCATTACAGACTTGCTTGAAGCTCAGAGCTGAGTTGCTCCTTCCTCTGTAGAGCTATATAAAGCTTTATTTCCCTGAAAGATGCCACACCTCTGAAGTAAGAGGGATTCTCAGCTCACACAGCCAGAGGAAAACACAACACAAACAGATATGCACACACCTCCGCCTCATCAAAGGTAAGGAGCAGGTCGGACGTCCCAGACAGTATCCCTCTGGATCCATCGATCAGGTAATCTCGCGCAGGGACTGAATATGGATCTGCTTTCAGCATCTGAGCTGCCTGGACGAGCTTTGAGGAAGAGTTCTCCACCCTGAAAACAAAAAGCTGGGTTAGGACAAACAGAAGGGATCGAAAGTATCTAATACGTTCGCCAATAACCTTGTGAATCAAACAAAACACAACAATTCCTGGTTAACAAGATGCTTGCTTGCAAACAGGGAACCCTTTTTTTTTTTTTTTTTATTTAGTTACATATTTTGGCTCTTCCAACTCAAGAGAAAGGCATCAATTTCAACATCCAGCAATAAAATCTGGGTTTCTGAGTTTGTTCTAATTAACATAAAGCCTTTCTTCTGGAGAGTCTCACCAAGAACACTAGAAAAAACATACATTTTTTGCCTTTAATTATATAATTCTTAGAGATAATTGATCAGCACAGCTTAGGGAAGGTGATTTAAGGGATTTAAAGTGCACTTGAATAAAGCCAAGTCCCTCCTTTTTCTTACCCCCATTGGTCAGGGTATCGATGGCTGCTGGTTCATCTATATTTAGGTGGGTTCACATTCCCACATGCCCCCTCCTAAGCCCTGTGAGTGAGATTTATGGTGTGTTGCCCTGTGTATATGTGAGCCTCAGAGAGCTTGTGTGTGGATAAGCGACATCAGAAGCTTTATTTTCTTAAAATGAAACTCCGGAAAAGGTAAATTGAAAATGAAGCCAGAAATGAAATTAAACAAGTAGGAGAACTAATGTGCAAAAGATAATTTTAAAGGCAAAAAGTTGACAAATAAAAGGAAAAGTAGCATTAAACATCCCAACATGTAGCTGTAACAGTTTCAATGTTCCTTGGCTTTGCTTTTACAAGTCTGTGAACTCTGATGCAGGCATGGACGCCATTCTTTCAAAAGATATTCGCACATTTAGTGTTGTGATGATGGTAGTAGAGAGCGCGGTCTAACACACTGGCTCAAAATCTCCCACAGGCTTTCAAAAGGGTTGACTGTGGAGGCAACTACATATCGATCACATGATTTCACTTCTCATCAAACTCATTGACCCCTCATGCTTCATGTATGGGGCATCATCATCTTCATCATCATCATCATCATGAAGAGACCACAGGCTACATGCTAGGAAGTTGTGTTGGCTTTTCCTTGGCATCTGTTCATAATAAAGGGTGTGTTTTCCCGTCCAGCTTTACCTGCAGAGGTTGTGTAACATGTTTTGCTGCTGCTGAAAGAAAAATCTACTGATGAAATGATAACTTCAGACAATGAGTAACTTCAGTAACTCAAGCAGTAAGTCTGTATGTTTTGCTGCAATTATTTGGTGCAAAATACCAAGTGAGAATAAGCATAGTTGGTTCCTTAAGATGTAGTCTTGATTAGAAATAGAAAACACCGTGCCTGTCACTGTCAATGTATGTTCACTCTAAAAAATGTGAACTAGACTTTGCTTCATCAATGAGCAGATTTGTTGTGGGTTTCTCATTGCTATTGTCAAAATATTGTATTAACATCAGCCTAATATGGTGCAAAAATGCTAAACTGTTTGTCAAATGTCAGCAGTAAAGCCATCACACACCACCTAAATTTGATTGTACCTTTTGTTAATTCACTTTCCTTTTATCTCCTGCTTATTGAGGAAAAACAGACAAAATTACACTGATAACTTATACTTTAAAAAGGTAAATGGACTCAGTTTGTGTGTGTTTAGGTGTGTGTGTCTCAGGCATCACACAAAATCTGGAAAGAGTTGACGGCTGCAGTTTGGCGCACTTATGTATTTTTCGTCAAGGAAGAGACAAGCAAAAAAGTTGATAGGACTGATACTTTGAGAGATAGTAATTTTGGAATATAATAGCCTTACAATCATGTTACTATGCCCAGAATCACATGAACACTTTGGCGGTGACTGCTGGACAAATGCGGTACAGTATGTGTGAATACACAACAAATATCTGCACTGGGCAACCAGGATGCTGCCCCTCAGGGTTGGGATGTGGATTTTAAAAACCCTTTTCGCACCCTACCCTCAGTACTGACAATGATGAAGTCCAGGATCTAAACCTGTGGTGCCCCACGGATCAACGCGCTAGTTATACATATGACTGATTGGCTGAAATGCTCAATGGCAACATTTCTTTCTGACTGGGTTGGTTTTCTTGGTGCCACACATGCACTCGCCTCTTTGTTGAAAGTATGATGACTTATCACTTTTTTTTTTTTTTTTTTTTACACAACTCTGTAGAGCATCATCAATGGTTTTCGTACCTCTGAACTCTCACATTCATCTTTGTAATGAGGATTTTATTCACTGTTTTTCCGCTTTTCTGTTTTGGTCGAAGGTCTAATCACGTCCTGAATCGATATTCTCAGACTTGCTTCTGTTTTTCCTCAAATATCACTGTAATTCACCAGCAGCGTAGTCATCAAATGTGCACTGTCAACCATCATTTACAGATTTAGTGATGCTTTACGCAGAGATTCATGAGCAGATGCCACTTTGGTCACTGTTCCAACTGAAAGGCTGCCATCTGTGCCCCAACAATGAATCCTCAAATTTATACTGATCTTATACTTGAAATCAGACTGAACTGTCCCACTTGACATTTTTATACAGGATACAGAATATGACTGGATATCAACTGCGCATTTTTGTACCATGTAGTGCACCTGCATTTGTTATGTTTCCATGTTTCTCCACTCATGTCTTTAAATTTATCACTCATCTAGAGGGCGGCCATGGCTCAGGAGGTAGAGTGGATCATCCAATTCGAATCCTAGTCATGTGCTGTTGTGTCCTAGGGCAAGACACTTCGCCTCCAGTGTCGCTACTCACACTGGCGTATGAATGCTCGGTGGTGGTTGGAGGTGCGAATTGGCAGCCATGCTTCTGTCAGTCTGCAGCTGTGGATACATATGTAGTTTACCACCACCAGAGTGAGAATGTGTGAGGGAATGAATAATGGATCCACTGTACGCACTCTGAGTATACGTTAATAGAAAAGCACTATATAAATCTAATCCATTATTATTATTATCTATGTGGTAGCTATAAAGGTACGAACACAGTAGTTATACATAGATATTCACACATTTTGGACTCTGGATCTGACTGTGGAACGAAGCAGCTTCCAGACTTCATGTTAGCTCTTTGGGTGCAGACTGGAAAACAACAAACGCCTGTCAGTGGTCAGGATGTTGGGGACAGACAGTCATCCTGGCTCGTCTTCTGACTGCACAGAGGAGGCCTCAGAAGTGGCTCTTTGTTGCAGCTGGGAACACAGCCACGTTTCCTAACATTAAATTGCATGGAATGCTCTTTTTAACAAGTTGTCTCTCTGCTGAGATACAGGGGATGATTTCCATAATTTTGTCGGTGGTTATTTTCTGTCACTGAGTGTGGGTGACAGAGGGAATGACAGAGAGAGGTTTACAAAGACAGAAGCTGTAATTTTCATTCAGTTTCAGACAGACTTACTTGATGAAAGCAGGAGGCATGTCTCTCTTCATCACCTGGTCCTCTGTGGTTTGGACTGTCTCCTTTCCAACCTGCAACACACAAATCATTTTAACGTTAACTGTAACACGACAGATAACATTATCTGTGTAAACTATTAATGTTCTGTTGATATGGTGTGTACTGATTCACACATAATCCTACTATGTCTCAGCTCTAGTTGAAACTTGTTTATGTTTCTCTATTATGACTCAGCTGTGACATTTGAGACTGTGCACCCATATATGACCATCAGCTGGAGGCCTGTAGCTGATTTCTATCATCTACTTACCACTGCAGCACCAGTGGTGGTGAAAATGTTACACATAAGTGTAACATTTTCTCCACGTTAAATGATAAAGAATCGATATTCACAATGTGGCTGAGGTGAATGTGTGTGCTTTCTTTTAACTGAACAAATTAAACTTGATAGTCACAACTGGGTTTATTGATTTTTCTATCACAGTTGCTTGAATTTTTCCTCTAACGGTGCCACACATTGTTTTCTACCTAATTTAAAGCAAAAACACTGGCATTCAGATGCCATTAAATTAATAAAAAAACCACTGCTCAGTTGATTCTTTCACCGTTTGTCTGTTATTCTATATTTTAAGTCATACTCAGTTTCAGTATCTAAATGACCCAAGTAGAAACACTCAGGTCAGACATTTGAGCAAAATAAGGATAGTTATATTGATTTTTTTATTTTTTGTGTCATGCACATAGAAAGTCCAACTGTCAGGTTTACAAGCCAATAAAGCACAGTTGCAACGATCAGTCATCTTATTACAGCTTTGTCCTAATCTAAATATTTTTGCTGTCTCTCCCAAGGTCTGCAAATAAGATCTGCTCGAAAAATATGTAGTGGTCAATGACAAGAGATAAATAATGTTTTGGGTTTTTTTTTTTTTTATCCCATTTGGATTGTCTCTCTATTTACACAAATGATGTTTGTCAGTTTAAAAGATGATTTCACACACCAGTTTGTGGCAAAGATGGTAAAGAAACATGTAGTTTTGTGTCAAACAGCTGAAAGGACTAAACAATAAAAATAATAATAATAATTATAATAATAATAATAATAATAACTTGGACTTATATAGCGCCTTTCATGGCACCCAAGGTCACTTGACAAAGAAAAAAGAAGGCGGGTGATAAGGGGGGGGGTATATCGCACACGATATACGTCACCATGAAAACAGCTGTTGCTTTGAAACACTTTACCTCGCATTGTACATCAAGTGAGGTACACAAGTGTTAGAAAAGGGCAAAATCACCACGGTTTGGTCATGCTGAAGCTACAGAGACATCTTCAACATCTCTGAACAGATCATGGACAGAGACAGCTATAATGACGTCACCTCTGCAACTTTTTCATGTGCAGCCTTTACGTTTATGTATTTTCAGTCTCATATTTCCGTTATTTCCCCATTTAAATCTGAATTTCTTTACTTGTAAAATTATCTTGTATATGACAAACGTCATAAGTGTAATAATGACTCGTTTCCTGACACTGACTACAGTTTTTTGTTTTTCTGAAATAAGCAAACGGATCTTTTCAGAATTTTACCTGCATGCCATTCAAAACTAGATCATGAAACACAAACTTGGAGATTCACATCAAAATGTCTACATATTTTTTGTATTTGTTGGTAAGAAGTAGTTGTCCTTATGTTCCTTGACTCCATATTTTAACCTCTTCAGGCTTTAAACCACCAGTCAGTATAGAGAAAACACTGCAGGGTTGTTATGATGCAGGTTCCCGTTCTTCTCTCGCTTTAGTTAATTGCAGTCTTCTGATTTTTGTTTTCATTATGCTCCAGCTTGTGGAAGTCGAATAAGCAAATGTGTAAACAGCCAAAACAGATGAGACGTTTTATAGGAGAGATGGGAACATTTCTCCTGTTTCTGGCATTTTCTGTGTTATATCACAGCGGTTGCATAAACACACTCTCACACAGCAGGGTGACATTGCTCTCTTCTTCTGCAAATGTTCACATGGATGCAGCTGGCTTTCAGAAAAAAGGGAGACTCGCATACAAAAAACAAATCCCACAACATGAACACACATGCACACACTTACACAAACGCTTGAGATGCAATTACACTGAGATGATGACATAAGTCTCTCGCTGCTGCGTCGATGAAAGTCAGTTAATGGACTTTCTGGCTCCAGAGACTCAGGAAGCGGCCATCATACAGAGCGCTCAAACAATATAATTTCACATACACAACACAAACATTCTCCTCTTCACATCTTAAAAGATTTTACAGAAAATTTTTACATTCATGTAAAATGATGAGGTGTGTCTCAACTCTGGCCATAAACATGGCTATGACGAACAGAAAGGCACGTGCAGTTTCAATGTTACAACTCGAAAATTGCTGCAATTTATTGATCAATAATTAATTTGTGTGAGCAATTTTAGGCAACAGACGCAAGTTCCCTTGCAATCTATTCTTTCTATGCGTCCTTTTGGTCATCAGGGGTTTTCAACCTGTATCAGCTCCAAGATCTGAAAAACAAAAGTTGTCTCTGTAAGAACCAAAGTTGTGTTGTGGTTTCTGTATCATTTTTTTCTTACATTTTATTTTCTTCTCATGGCATCTTTTACGTCATTTGTTCTTTTACGTCCTTCTCATCAGATTGTCTTTTCCATAGTTTTTGTCATTCTTGTCTCAATAAACCTTTCATTTTGGTCTTTTATATTATTATCGACTCATTTGAACTTTTACACAATTTTTCTATTTTATGTTATTCTCATCTTGTTGCATCTTTTAAATGATTTTTCTCTTTTATGTTGTTATAGTCACATATCATCTTTAATGTCATTTTTGTGTTTTATGCCATTCTCATCTTGTTGTGTGTTTTGCATCATATTTATCTTTTATGTCATTTTCATCTCATTACATATTCTACATTTCACATGACATTGTTGATGTTATCATTTATTACAAACTTCCAGAAGACAATCTTCTTCTTTCTTAATAAGGAAAATGATTGAACACTTCATATTAATCTTACTCTGATAGCGGGCAACCAAGCAAAACCAGCTCCCAGAGTCAGCTTGAGAAACACATTTATAAATAAACAGAAGATCCTTGTCAAACTCAGACTGCTACAAGGAAACATTACATTTTACAGGTAAATTTTACTAAATAAGAAGCATTTAATGATCTCTATGCTGGCTATAAACCATGAAGTCTCCTGTCATACAACTTTGATTGTGTACACCGTATTTGCCACTTTGTAAACCAAATGTAAATTAGAATGACTTTGTCTTGGCCTCTTCAGAAGGAAAAGCTAAATATTTCAAGCTGGAGATTTTCTGTTTAGAGATTCCCGACAGTAAAATGTGAGGAATGCAGCTCTACGAGGAAGCTCTCTGAAACTCTCTGAATTATCTCATCCAGTAACGTTCGATTACTGATCAGAGAACTGTGTGAGTGTTTCCAGTAAGCAGCGCCACATCGATCAGTCAATACATAATTAATGTGCAGTTAAGTGGTTTGTTGGACACACTGACAGTTCGACGTCTACAGTCTGAAAGGTGTGACTGAGCCAGCAGGAAGTAGACAGCTGTCAATCAAAGCTGCCTCAAACCAAAACAGCCTTTAGGTTTGCTGTCCCACAGTAGAAAGTAGTACAGCTTTTAGACTTTGTTTTTAATCATGTATTTGTATTGCATAAAATCAAAAACCAATAATGATAAAGTTTGTTATAACAATGAACCTTGATTTGGTGTGTTTGGAATTAACTCTTGTCACCTGTTATCAAAAATACTCAAATATCAATAATCTATAACAAGTAAATAATTGCAATATATTTGTAATTATTTTCCAATATTAGTCATTCAGTACAGGAAAGACACTAATGTGAAAAACAACTACAGTAAACCACTAATGTTTGGTATCTTTAAGATTTTATT
>JAPQRP010000009.1:10752349-10778657 GCA_037367295.1 Apogon hyalosoma | reverse complement strand
GATAGATAGATAGATAGATAGATAGATAGATAGATAGATAGATAGATAGATAGATAGATAGATAGATAGATAGTCTATAAGATCAGTTTATTTGGTAACAAGGCAAAATGTCCCCAAAACACCAGGAAAATCTGCAATGTGTGGCAAAATTACTCAATACTACAATGATAAGACTTGCATTGAATAACCAAACTGACAGCAAAGAATTTTGAGGGTTGCTAACAGCTCTTTGAGATTTCATTTGATTGGTTAAACTGTGGAAATGCCTGAGCTCCATCTTGTATAAATATTTTTAGTGAATGCATATTGGATGCAAGAAAGAAAATCAGCATAGCATCACATTAAATCAGCCTGTTTATCATGCATGTTCATATTGCATTAATAATAAAAAAAGGCCACTTATTTGCGCTTTATCTAGAAAACTAAAGTAACAAGCTAAAAAATAACAAATACTTGGTGGAGTTCAGTGATTTTTCCCCGGCATAATGCCATGTATTCATCCACCTCAACATTTTCTGAGATTTCACTCCTCTAAAGGAATGAGGCTCACTCTTTCAGTGAATGGGTCTCCAAGCAATATCCCAACTTGACCCTCCTGAATTTGCACCCAAGAAACTCCTGAAACTTTCATTTCTCTTCACCAGCACAGCTTCTGCAGTTTTCAACCAGGAAGGAGGCAAAACCAATGTACAGAAGAGAGAGAATCTGTTACAAATCCCACCAAATGACAGAGATGATGAATAAAATGGGACTAATATCAACACAGGACAGCTGTATTTGCTGAAATAAGGTAATTTGCAGTCATAGTTTTCATTTAAAAATCACAGATATGCCAGATCTGCAGATCACAGTGGATTAATCCAGGTGTGCCTGCTACTTCTTGTTGCAGGCACACCTGGATTAATCAATGTGTCCAATAATGAAAGACAGGAAATAAAGGAGCTGCCTTAAGTTCAAGAAGTAGTGGAGCTGTGCATAGAGCCCATTACCTGAGGTCCACAAAAAAACAAAATGTGCATCACACATTGTCATTTTACCCATTACACATTAAAAATGCTAGTTGTGGCAGATTTAATAATGACTTGCAGATTCAATAAGATGTGTATTTATATAAGGTATTTGTGTCTGTTTGTGCTGGGAGCAGGTTATTTGGTGACATTATGACAACATTAGTTAGTTTTGCACACTGTAGCTGCTGTAGTGGAGCATAAGAGAGGCAATGAAAAACCTGGGAGTGAACATAAGGATTTTCAAAGAAAAAAATGACCTGAGCTGCTTACACAAAGGTCAGTGTATGGGCTGTTACCATGGATGTAGGCAACTCAGACCACCCTCTAGAAAACATACTCCAACACAAACTCCACATGAATACCTGACCATACATGAATCTTACATAAAAAACAATGAAATAATAAATTGCAAATGTAAAATTCATCAAATTTCTGTTACTCATGAAGCTCTCAATCAGCAACTATAAATGATGTAAAGAATGAGTCATTCTATTCTCTGATAACAACAGCCAGGAGGAGATTAAAGGCAGAATAAGAAGCAGAAGGGAGGTGTATACACACTGCCAGGCTGAACAAGAATCTGCCAATGAACAAGAAGGAACAGCTCATATTTACATGGGGGAGCAGGCTGTGGACAGTTGGTAGAAGTGTGTAGGGGGACGGATGAGGGAGGGCGGTCTGGAAGGCTTGGCAGTCTGCTCTGAAGACACTAGAGACACTTTGCCACCCTTGCAGGGTGCCAGCGCCCCGACTGAAAGTGGCTGTTTCTCTTCCTTCCTCCATCCCTCCTCATTTTAGTCGACAGACTCAGTCCTCACATCCCTCCTCTCTCCCCCTCTGCTCTGTCAGTGTGTGGTTACTTCACTCAACGATAAATCTATTTATTCCTTCCTCCCCCTCCCCCAGACCTACTCAGTACCTATGAAGACTCCTTCAGGAGACACTTTGCAAACTGAGGCAGCTCTGTCATCAGCACAACTTCAGCAAACTCACACTTTTCAACCAAATACAGCAACAGCATCTTTCGGATCACTGGCCAATCCGATGCCAACCCACGCACAACCTCTGACAGATTGAGACTGACACCATCTCGTAAGTGTGCGTCTCCAAGTGTCTCTGTGACCTAGTTTTTAAATACCCCCCACAGCCAGCCCACCCTGGATGGGGTTAACAGTGTAATTGTATCAGCGTGCAGTGGGACTCTTGTGGTGATGGTGGCATGTTGCTGTATACTATGTTATATTTTAAAGTGCACAAGTGTAGAAATGAATCATCTTTCTAAAATAAAGCTTGTGTACTCATAATTATGTGAATTTCAGTGTTAGGTGTCATTTAAACCCATTTAAATCTGTCTACCCAGCAACCAGCATCTCAAGCTCTGTCCTCGAGTGCCTTTTGTGGTCTCGCTCAGCACCCTCTTGTCATCTGTTATAATCTGTCCCTCTCATTCCTCCACACACCTACTCAACATCTCTGTTTCAGCTTCATTTCACTGGTCTAAAAGCATAATAATCCTCTAGTCTTTATCAATACAAACTCCAAAACCCATGTCGAGATAATGATAGTAACTTTTCATTGCATCCTACGTTTATTTTCCATTTTCTGTGCTAATTTCTGTCTCTGCCTGATCCAAGTCACATCCTCTGTCTAACACCTTCCAGCATCACTTTGTCCTCAGCCCTTATCTCTCCTTGTAGCCTCACATCTCCATCATCTGAGACCCAGCGACATGCCCAGGGCTGCTATTAGCCTCCTTCTGCTCACCGTCTGTATGGATCAACAGAACGGATCAGTGAGGACAGAAGACAGAGACATGAGCTCTACCCGGCAGCAACTGGGCTTCAAGGACTCCATGTAGTTCAATGGAGTCACACAAAAGAAATTTTTTTCATCCTGAACATGTCAGGGTACATGATTCCAAACAGTAAAAGACCTTTCATCATCACTTAATGAGATGTTAATCGAAGTGATCTCTTCACACAACAAAATAGTTCATTAGAAAGAGATGCTCAAAACCCAGACATGTAGGACAATAAATGCTTTACACACTATAAATTGAATATTTTATAGAGAACTGCCTGCACAATATTCATTCATATTTCTGTAATCGCAGTACAACACTGTGAGTAGATCAACTAAAACAAGTAGTATTTTAAATACTGTTTCAAAGTGTAAGAAAACACTTCAAATGAGAAAACAAAACACTTATTTTAACGTGTAAAAAGTGTCCCTTTCTATTCTGTTTTACACTCTTATACATTCTGAGGACTACCTTAAAAAACATCACCAGTAGTTTTTTAAATTTACGATGACACTAAAACTGTGAACCTCACCGTGCCATTAAAGTACCATGTAAGGTTTTTGTGCAGCTATGACTCAGTGTTTATTGCAATGAGCTGTGGCTAGAAGAGCAGCACTATATTTGCACGATTCAAGAAGATTCGACAGCATGTGTGTTAAAAATACATGTAACATTCACACAAGCAGAGAATTCCCCAAGACCTTAACAAAAACCTGCAGTTTACCCTGATAAAGTCTGCAAAATCAAGTGAAAACACTTAAAATGTAAGGTCACTTCTGTCTGCTGTTTATTTCTGAGTGAGTGAAGCCCAGTTGCCCCTGCATCAATGACAATGACTCTGGATCAGCATTAATGATGTAGCCTGTATTGATTTTTCCAGTCAGTGCATACAAAACAGACATCAGTGTCAAAACAAGACCCAGATCTGGTGTGTACAATAAAATAACAAGCATGAGGGAGCAACATATAGGAGAAGTTAAAAAGGAAGAGTTGAGTCCGATTAATGACCTAAGAGTCTAATTCTCTGTGGAATTTATTACTTTGATTGGACAGAGTGTTAGATAAACTGCAAATTCTGCAATAATCAAACCCTGTTTAATGAAGCTGAGAGCACACAAATCATGTGTGTCTCTGGCACCAGTGACATTTTCCTTTTTACTGCCCTCCGTGTGTGTGAGAGTGAGTGAAAGAGGGAGGTGGAGAGAAAGAAACATGCATCAACACTCGTTTCTTCCGCCCCACAAACTTCATTGAGTTCCTCGGCCATCTGATTATCAATAGGGCCAAAGTTTGGTGTGTTACTGTGCACAGACGCGCACTGAGCCGCAAAAAACTACTGCAGGAGCTCGTGAAACACGCATGAGCGTCAGCTGGTTATGGCAGTTTTATCTTTTTAATGGCGAGCAAAGCTCAAGCTGGCATTGCAATAAATGTATCAGAAAATAAACCACTGTTTTATGTGTAATGTAATGACCTAATGATTTATTCATGTATAGTCACAGCAGTCGTTGCACCATTATAGGTATGTTGAGAGCGGTTTGGGAAGTTTGAATGGTGGCTCACTGGTGGTGGATGCAGGCACTTTGCCATGGAGGTGAAGTGAATTAACGCCCTGCTTCAAACTCTGGACTCACCCGAACAAGGTTGCTGACTGCCGCCTGCACCGCAGCCACCGGCACCGTCAGATCCGGGATGGCTTTACCGTCCACCTCCCCCTCCTCATGCATAATGACCAGGTGAGAGATCTGCTGGGCCACCGGCTCCAGGATACTCTCGATTGTCTTGGTATGAAACACCGGCATTGTGAACGACTTTCACCGCAGCCCCGACAGAAGAAAGGCGGCTGGTCGCTCCTGCTCCTGAAGATCCCCCCTCTCTCCTCCTCTTCTCTCCTCTTCTCTCCTCACCGACGCGCCGACAGGAGGACAGATCCCGAGTAGTCAGTCCAGCCTCTGAGACGAAGCCCGCATGCGTCTCCCCTGCCGGTGTCTCCTCTGGTGAACACCTCGGTAAAGGCTGGACTCAGACGGTCGGTGTCCTCCGGTGGGAGCGACCCAAATCGTGACAGAAGGAATCACCGCCCTCCGCCCAATCACAGCCAAGGAATACAGCTGCCAAGCGGGTTGGTGCTGGTGCGCACTGACGCTTTCCCTGTACGCACGCACACGCATCCTATGCACACATAGCTTAGTGCAAGTGAGAGCTCTTCCCAAATGACGTCATGCATGCCAGTAGCCCCAAAAAGGAAAGTGTTGGGGTAATTTAATAATCCGAGATTATGATTTCAGATTTGAGTATGTGTGTGTATGTGACTGAACCAACACCAACACAGTGGATGGGAATCCACTGTGTACAAGCAGCCTCCAAAAGGTCAACCTGATACCTATAAAACCTTCCAGGCCACAGCAGAAGAGCCAGGGTGTTGCACCTGTAGTGCTGCAGAAAATAGCAGTTGTGAGTTCTGGTGAAGCTTGTCCACATCTGACAAACCTGTATCTGACACATGATCTGCATTTATTAAAAGGTAGGTCAGGAGTTCATGTCTCCAGGCCTCAATGTCCAGATCTAAATAAAGACTTTTGCTTCTTGTTGCAGCTGAAGGAAGGAGACGAAGGCTCAGTGATCCTGAACCACACCCATGCACTGTTTCTCCAACTTCTTCCAATGAAACTGAAGGTCTGAAATGCCCATCTTGCCCACTGGTTTAACATTCAATAACACATTGTTGACATTAGACTTGACTGAAATGAAAGCTGTTAGTGCAGTTTACTGTCATTAATGCAGGGACACATTCAGATTTTTTCAATATTTGGTGTCTGCACATTGGTCTGGTTTCTCTGTCCCTTGCACTGATTGTGTGTGGCTGTTGATAGGGTTGTCCCTGCTCCTTAGATATGAATTTGTGTTGAGGAAACTGGAAACCCCAGCAGCAATCAGTGATATTTATACCCCTGTGACCCAGTGTCATCTAAAGATCCTGCAGCTCAGAGACCCCCCTGTGTTTATGTGGGTGTGGATGCATATGACAGGAGACCCGGGAAGAACTTGGCATCTCTCAATTAGACATAAACACCTCTGGAAACATGATTCATTAAATACTGGATGAGTCTCCAATATATTGACAATATGTTTTGAAAGAATAGAAAGGGAACTGGAGGAGACTGACTGATTCACAGCTTTTAATTGTGCAAACAGTCTGACGTGTTGACGATACTGTGTCAAAACTCTAGCTGAGAAACACCTGATTCAGCTAAATGTTGCAGGAAAATGTGCTGAGAGTGTGACAATATGTTATTTTAGTCTGAGGTCTTTATTTTTATATTTCTATTTTTATATTTTGTGTTATTTCTGTGTCTTCATCATCATAGATCATGTTTAAAATTAGGCTGTTATTCATATGTGATTATCATCAGTGCTTACTAATATGAATCATGCCAAATACAAATAAAATGAAGCCTCTTTAAGAAACAGAAATGAAAGGCATGAAATAGAAAATTGAAATTTAGAGTATTGATTTTCCACTTCTATTCAAAATCCACAAACATATCCATATACAATATTTCATTCATCTTATTTATTGCTTTTTTTTGTCAAGATGCTGTTTTATTTCTTTATTTTATCTTATTTTTCTTATCTTATACCACCAAACTTAATTTCATTATACATTGTCCAATGGTAATTAAGTTAAACAATTCACTAATTAAAATAAAAAAGGCATTCTTATTCATTTTGTTTATAAAGGATGTGATTTTCCTTCTTTCTTTGGTAAAACAAAAATAAAATATACATTTTTCAGCACATTTTCTGCCAGCAGTGAGTTTCTTTGCACCTCTCATGGCAACTCTCCTAACTGTTTTTTATGATTCTTATCAGCATCATCAACATCATCGTTATTAACCCATAAAGACCCAATGCTACTTTTGTAGCAGTTCCCATATGATTTTTTTCCTCTAGATTAAACCATTCTGAAGTGATTTATCACCATTTATTGTAATATTATCCTCTGTGTTTTGTATTGTTTCTGTGAAAATCATGTATTTTCCGCTGTTCAATTTACTGATGATGTAGATATTCATTAAAGTTCAAATTGAAGTTGAGGGATATTATATCAGAAATAGAGGAAACTAAAAAAAAAAAAAAGAAAAGGACTTTTTCAACAAACTATTAACTGAATATATAAATATTATTTATTATATTAACTGAACAGAAAACAAGCATCTCCATCCACTGTCATTAATCCAACTCCATGGGTTTTACTGGTGAATCAATGTTGTAGATGATGACAGTGTTTCTATGTTCATTATGGAGCCTCTGAACATCCAAACAGGTGATATTTGTTGACCATGAAAAGATGACAAACTGTATTTTACACCAATTATTTACATGGATTTATAGGACTAGTGGATCAACAGGTATTAAACAGTTTACATCAGTAGAAGACTTTGGATGCTGGTGGATGTTTGAGTCTTTAAGGGTTAATACAGATAATAGCAAACAGCACCCAAAACAAGCACTTTATAAAAGTTGTATCTGTTTGTGACCACAAAAAAGTGAAAAATGAACTCCCTAAAAACCATGATGTAGTTTGGACACTGTCTGGGTGTGTGTCTTAGCTGCGAGTGGGTGTTTGCTGTCCAAACCTGAGAGACTGGACACTCTGGTAAACCCAGTTAGGACAAATTATTACTCTCCTCTCCTCTCCTCTCCTCTCCTCTCCTCTCCTCTCCTCTCCTCTCCTCTCCTCTCCAAATGTCCTTAAAGAGGAGTAAGACTCATATTCACAGCATTTCAAACCCATATATGGATTGAGACATTGCTCTTCTAAGCACTAACATAAACTGTGTGAATAATTGAGAGGGGAGAGGACAAAGTGTGATTGGCTGCAGTAGCATCGCTGTGAACTTTCTGTATACGTGGACTTGTCAAAACAGACTCTGATAGAAGCCATTTCAGAAGGTTGCTCGGAGTGGTTTTAAAGTATGCTTGCAATAGTGATGTGATAACCACCTGCGTTGTGTTTCACCAGTTGGTCAGTGCAACAAAGTTTACTTATGCTAAGAAGACAATTTATCTTACATCTGCCTGTGTTGATATTGCTCATGTATTTGCATTGATTGATTGTTTGTCATGATTGGAGCTAAGCATTCCTGTGGTGTGTTTCTTTATTCGGGAGGTGTGTGTGTGTGTGTGTGTGTGTGTGTGTGTGTGTGTACTGGAGGTATGGGGTATCAGACAGAAGTGTGAGTTTGCAGACGAATGAAACCATTGCTCTCCACTGCAGGCATTCCAGGGAATCATATCTTGTGACTTTTTTTGCAGAAATGTAACAAGCATGCTTTTTTTTTTTTATAGTAAGAGAAGCTATCACCTTATACTGTATACCAAATACTTAAGCTATAAACACATCGTAAGGCTGCTTTCTTATGTCATTTACAGTAAAACAGCCAAATTACAGCCCATGCTCAGTGTTGCACTTGTAATCTAAATTGTTAATCAGGGAGTAAACTGAAATCCTCAGTCATGAAGACGCTCACACTGTAGCTGGGTGTGATTGTTGTTTAAAAAGTGAAGTCGCACACTCTGTGATCTTCAGTATTTTGCAAAGCATTGAGTTGCCTTTAGCTAATTTTCACACAACAGTGCCCTCCAGTGTTTTCCTAATTAAGTGTAGACGCAAACATACCTTGAATGCCTAATACAATATACAAATGATCCAAGAATTAGTCTTTTTTTTTTTGGATTTCTTCACGAGAGCAATGGGCTCCGTTGTTCCACAAGTGCTGATGCTACCCAACATGTTCTGTAAATATTTGGTGTTAGAGTTTGAAGACCTCAGTGCTTATTAGTTTCCCCTTCTGTTATGTGTTAAATTAAATGCATTCAACTACTATTTCATATGTTGCATCTTATTCATATGTGTGATTCTGTGTGTATGTACAACAATGAACACAAACATTTAAATACAAAAATCATCATAAGTAACAGGAATATTTTACCTTAAAATTTTTATTATTAAAAAGAAAATTCACTTCATAGCAGGACCAGCCTTCAACAGGAATAAGTGCTTAATAAATATAGTTAGATAAATAAAACATATAATAACTTGTCTTAATATGAAGATTTTCAAATAATAGATGGCATTAAATTATGTACATTTTATACAATAAGAAGATATTTAAAAAAAACAAAACAAAACACTGAAACAGACATTAAACGTCTCTGTCCATTTAGGCATTAACTGCCTTTTTTGGCTTCGTCTCTATGTCTGCATACATGTAAAGCGTTAAAAAAAATGCTGCCATATTTTCCTGTGATTAAAAATTCAAGAGATTTTGTTCGCAGCTTCATTTCATCGGGTACATTAATCCCTCAGTGTATTTGGGGAGCCTGGTTTTCCGTGCGATCCATTTGTTGTAGTTGGTGATTTGAGTGTAAACCCCAGGTTTGTCCTTCCAGGCACAGCCTTCACCCCAGCTAATCACTCCGAACAGAAACATCCGCCCAGAGGCTTCACACACCAGTGGACCACCAGAGTCACCCTGTGAAGACATTATACACCCGTCAGTCAGTATGAAGACTTCTACAAGGTTATTTGGACACTATATAATGTGCATCACTTAACACAAAAATAATCAAGGGTAGAAAAGTAAAGCATGGTTAGTTAAAATATTTCAGTAAAAGCACCGTTTGGCCCTTCTGACTGATATAATATACTGTAATATTGATAGTACTGAATATATGATTTAATTAGATTATTAATTGTGCAGCATCAGTGTTAGAGAAGTGTGTTACTATGGTTTCTGTTGGAAGTGGAGGTAATTTTAACTACTTTATACCCCAGTTTTTTATTTACAGGGACAACAGGACACATCACATGATAAATGGGAGAAGAAAGCAGAAAAAAAGTGTCTGATACACAAATTGCTTTCAGTTTAATGTTTGGCATTTGACGAAATATCGGATGAACTGACCAGTTAATGAAAAAATGATAATAATATGAGAATTTAGAAGAAAAATCACTCTTTGATGAGCCCTTGAACAACACATAGACATCTGGAATGTGTCAGACTACACCCAGAATTTTGTAAGATGTCATAAAACAGAAATGTTGGAAACTCTTGGGTCATCTAAAACATTAATCTGAGAAGTAACAAGTAATTAATGCTCTCATTATTTACATCTAAAATATAGTGGGTTGGAAGGATAAAGTATTATACAACGGAAATGCACAAAACTCTACTGAAGTACAATACTTGTGCAAAAGTACTTATTTCCTGCCACTGGATGTTAGCGATCAAACACAGTGTGACACATTAAAATGTCAGTCTGGAATAGGAGGGGATCCTCTTCAGGTTCACTTTAATTCTGACATCACTATTCAAAATTCTACATATTTTCATGTTAATTCAACTTCCTATGGTTTCCTGTCCCTTATGCATATTTAAAGTAACGATAAACTGTCTCATTGGTTGAATGTGATTATTTTGCCTGTTGATATGAAACATTTAACATACAAACATATTATACCCATTAACTGACTCATTTACTCACCCTACAGGCATCAGTGCTCCAATCAGGGCTTGCAGCACAGAACATATTTTCAGTGATGCGATCTTTGTAGTACGACTCACTCTTGCATTCACCCTGTGAGATGAGATTCACCTCGGCCTGCTTCAATTTCTGGGAGTAATGCCATGCATCTGCAGACAACAAATTAGTTATAAGAATCACTGAACTGTAGAGATATCACATGCATGTCTGTATGTTAAAGGTCCTGCAGTGCATACCGTATCTTTCTTTGCCATATCCTGCGACACTGCACTGAAATCCTGCAGGAAGTTGAGTGTGATGTGGAGGTAGACAAACTGTCCGTGTGTTTACTGACTGAACAGCACATCCTCCATCTTTCCCTTTGATTTTCAGCAGTGCTAAAATGTAAAGGCGACAATGTATTTATCAGTGCTGCTCCATTACAGCTCATTGTAATTCTTAAACATAAACGAATATCTGTATGTGTACCTATATCATTATCATAGGTGGTGTCATTGTATTTTTGATGGATGATCAGCTTTTCCACAGTGAACTTTTGCTCTCTGGCAGCATCTGTTTCATTGATGGCGCTCTTCCCCAGGTACACCACCAAACGCTTGATGTTAGTGTGCTCACTGAACAAAAAAGCAAACACAAGCACAAACACATTACACACCTATATGAGTCACATTTGCCAATGTAGTATGAGCTTTGTAATAGAGGAAATTATAGTTTACTGTGTCCTTATCTCACCCATCAGTGAAGCAGTGTGCAGCCGAGAGAACCCAGCATGGTGCGATGAGGGAGCCACCACAAAGGAAACCCCTACGCTGCTCAAAGATAGCAGACACCCAGGGGTGAGATTCTATAGGTGTGAAAGAACCACCTACAACTTTATGCATCCTCCGTTCAGACCGTTCACCACACGTCAGCTCTGAGGGACCAAACAAACCAAGACAGTGAGCGTTTATTATAGGTCTCACAGGTGTAAAAATATACTGAATTTCAATACTTCCTGAACTTCAGGTGGATCCTTTATTTCCTGTCTTTCATTACTGGACACACTGATTAATCCAGGTGTTCCTGACCATAGTAGTCACAACAAGAAGTAGCAGACACACCTGGATTAATCTGTGTCCAATAATGAAAGACAGGAAATAAAGGAGCCAGATGAAGTTCAGGAAGTAGTGGGGCTGTGCATAGAGCCCATTTATCTATTTATGTACAGGTATTCAAGGATTCAAGGACCTTTATTGTCAAATCAGCAGACATTTACACATGAGATGGCACAAAATTTGATACCTGAGGTCCCAGATTTAGCCCCATACAATCTATTAATAAACAATATATACATAAAAAAGTATACTAAAGAAGACCTATGTATAAATACACTTGTGTGTGTGCAAAATGCAAAATTCAAGGACAGGAAGTCTGATCGGCCACTGTCCTGTATATGGCTGCAATTATGAACTGCACTGTAAAGAACATGCTGATAAAAAAAGTACCTGTATCCTCAATTTTTGGCACAGGAGGTTTTACAGTTGATGTAGAACCTGAAAGAAGAATACACACTTTTGTTGATGAATCTTTATCTCAAATGCAGTATCTTAATACCCCATAAAGGTTTTAGTTTCAGACTTACAAGTTGGAATATCACAGTATTCTTTCACAATCCTCCTTCCTCTTCGGACAGGGCACCATGGCATCAAGCTGTGATCAGGATTCCTACAGAGAGAAAACAGTTTTACACACTGCTAATGATTACACAGTTGAATGTCAGGGGGCATGTGGGTTAATAAAGTACCTGCAGTAATTGTGGTTGCCCAGTCCCTTTAAGGCTCCCCCAGAGTATTTAACCTTTTTCCAGTTGAGACATATGCTGCCGTACAACGTTTCAGAGACGAAGCCCCTGTAGCTGCTCCCATCCCCAGACTGACACCTCTCTGAAAATCACATTAGGATAAAATGGCGACATTTAATACTGAACGTGTCACCAAACACTCGATTAAGAGTGTGAGCTTAGTTGCACATTTACCTCCATGAGTGCTCCGATGGCTAAGTATCTTTTTTGACCATCTGTGTGGAAAAGCCTGAGAGGATCAGAAACAAACACAATGAGCCACAATTACAATGCCTGATATGACTAACTTAATACATAGTAACTTCCTCTATCTGATCCTTACCACATGAATGTAAAACGATGCAAGGATGGCGACAATGACTAACAGTTTCATCCTTACTTCTTGTTTCACTTCTCACCAACGGGGGTATTTTTGCCTGAAGACAGACAGAAAAAGATATACGTCATACCAAAACAGGAAGATTGAATTCAAACACACCGCTAACCTTACAAGGAGTTTATCTTTCAGCACATGACAGTACAGAAACAAGTGGGAATATTGAAAGAACACTGAGTTATTTGGTGGCTGTTTACAGAAGACATGATGTCATTATTTAGTTTAGATTGCATGTGTATACGTATTGCAAAGGAAAGATTTCTATGGAAGGTTTAATATCAGAGTAGCAGATACTGCACTATCTGCACTTTAAACACAGTCACTATCACACTAGTATTAGATTATTATACAGTATCAGGCTTACTGATAATTTCATGCATGAATATGCCACTATGTTATATTTTCAGTGTTCAGTTTAATTGTTTTGTTACTGAAAATGGGGAATAGTGCAGCTTTTTCTGCTCCATTCCCACAGTGAGTAACTTTATTGTTCAATTTATTATGATTTCACAGTGAATTACATATATTTTAGCATAAAATACCCATTGATGTTTTGCTAATAATCAGAATATTAAAGGTTTATTTAGAGATCTGCTTACCTTTCTGTCCAAACTTGCAGTCCTGTTGAATTCTGCTCTTATTCTTCCAGCTCTGGTTGTGTTATCTCCTCTGATCCACACGAGTTGAGTGTGTTACGACTCAGACCCAGATGTTTTCAGCTCTAGTGTTGCAGTGTTGATTGTCCCTGTGTTACCTCCCATTTAAAAACACAGAGGCTCCACACCGTGGGAGGAGTTTACTCACAGCATATGAGACGAAAGTATGGAGCATCCTATTGCTGATTAGCATTTTCTGCACAAAGAATTTGTCATTTCCTGTTGTCATATTGAATACTAAATCCCCCCTCCCCCTTGAAAAACTATGTCCAAAATTGGTCATGTCTACCTGCTGCCGCTGAGGGTGCACATACACACATTTACACATTCAAAGGTAAAATCCCTGGTCTAGATTTTATTTATTGCACTTGATCTAAAACAATATTTTATACTTAAGTAGTTTGTGTAAATTGTCTGTTAACCATTCACAAATACAGTCAAAAAATTAATAATAAAACAATGATGTGCAAAATACTGCTCTGCTATACTGACTTTACACATAAAATGTACTACTACTACTACTACTACTACTACTACTACTACTACTACTACTACTACTAATAATAATAATAATAATAATAATAATAATAATTATCTTATTTTCAAGAGTCAAGTGTTTTCATGTAGACCCAGACTTAATTTCTCTGTTACCTTTAAATTTCCCCCAGGAAACTATTAAATTTGGATCATTTTTCCATGTTGTGCAACAGTGGTACATATATAAAACACACATGTATTTTTGTATTGCCAACTGTGACAGAATTAGTATGACAAAAGAAACCTTTTTTTTTTTTTTTTTTGTATCATACATTGCATCACTTTTGTGGTTCAGAGAGAATGGGAACTTCATTACATGTTTAATCTTAAAGATATTATGATGATTGAGCTGGAACTTAATACACATAAGTACCCATAAATATACAATAATGAAACTACTGTTTTTAAAGTTTTCACACAGAGAATACAAAGAGTGAATATGCAAACAAAACAAATCTGACCACAGGATGTGATAATGAGATAATGTGAGGTCAGTGTTTTGTATCACACATCCTCTGAAGTCATGTTTGTTATCGTAGCAGGCATCTGCATCTTTAATCAAAACCAATTAAAAAGTTCTGCAACTTCATGGTTTATTTAACCATCAGGCTTTTATCAACATCTTTGTTAAAATATCTGCCTTGGATAACAGAGCGGCTGTTTTTTTAACAAAACATTCTCTTTGCCAGGGGATTTCTTGACTTTAATGTCTCCCATGAATGTTTCTTCAGCACTGATGCTTGTGTTAGTCACATTTCCTCCTTTTGAAGAATGACAATAGCCAGAAATGACACTTCTGTGCAACCCTCAAGAGACTGGAAGACATTTATGGATGGATTTATAGTTTTTCACACTTCCTTGATGACTGGTTGCATTAACTAAGCTTCCTAAACTCCAACTACCATTCCCCCAAACTATAAACATTATTCTACTGTTTCCCATTGATCATTACCTCAAGCTGTCACATTAGAAACACAATTAACAATTCAGTTCTCTATGTAAAAAGACTACAAGTCAAAATTCACAAAGCAGAAAACACCTGAAGACAAATGAAGAGGATAAAGGAGAGGCTAAAGAATGTAAGGAACTGTATGTAAAGAACTGTATGTATAAAAAAAATGTATGTAAAGAACTCATATCTGAGCTGCGTCACAGCAGACAGTATAGCATAATGTATAATATAATATAGATGGGATAATTCAGATCTTCAGAAATGAAAATATTTTTATAATTTACTGCTGCTCTCTGCTCTAACTGTGGAGAACTGAACTCACAGACCTGAAGCAGAACTGAAGTGAAGCAGAATAAATGTGAATCCTTCCTTTAATTGATTAATTTATGTGGCTAAATAAAAAATATGTTTATTTTATATGATAAACATAAAATATTGCCTATTTCTGTTGTCTATTTATTTATTCTTTCAGGTTTAGCCCATTTTACAGGACTTTGAGTCAAAACATGTTGAAAATGTGTTTCTTTTTTTGTGGGGTGCATCACATAAAGAGTTTGTTTTCTGGGGATAAAACGTAAATACCACTAGTCATTTCAGTACCAGGTGTTGACCATGGTGTTTTGAATTGATCTGGCCAGTGTCTGGGGTCTGCTTTGTAGCGTTTGCGTGTTTGATGACTTTTGTGTGACGTCTGGAGACAGAGTTTGGTCTAGATGTAAGAATACATGGTCTCAGTGGAGAGTTTAGAAGTTTGTGAAGATGAGTGTGTAGCCACGCATGAGTGTTTAAAGACTTTGGTGATGAAGCATACTTGAAAATGTTTCTTAACCATCAAAAAAAAAGTCATGTCAAGCAGCATGAAACAATTGAACAACACATGGAAATTTAATCAGTTCTCTGGTAAATGTTTACTTCACACCACACCTCAGGTGTTTTACTGCCCACAAAAATTAGGCAACCCAGGAAAACCCAGAATATCTGTGGCTGAGGGCAGCTGCAACCTATAGCGTCAAATCTGATCATCATATTTGAGCCTGTACCCTCCAGTCCTGTCTGGACGAGGGGAATTACTCCAGATGGGACTCCCACACACATAAACTAAGGCCTGTCTCAACATGGACTAATACTGGTTGAATATTTGACAATACAATAGTACTGAATATATTATGAGGAGCCTATTTGGAAAGAGTGTACAAAAAGTCTAATAAAAAAAATGGCATGACAAATTTATCAATTTACACCTCAAAGTTTCATATTATTTAGTGTAAAATGTATAATCTGCTCATTATTCAATTATTTTTCCTTTTATTGTCTCAAACTCTGTTAGCTCTGCTGTATTATGTCACTGAATCACATGTAACCACAGATTATTTCTGTAGTCATGACATCAGTGCAGAGAAAAAGAGGAAGAAGAAAATGAGAAATAAAGCCTAGAGAAGCACAGAGTCTTATTTTCAGGCTAATCTCACAGATTTCATGAACTTTCTCTTGAATTTCTTTATTGAGCAGTATAACTACAAAAAGCTAGCATGAGAGAATTATTTCATGTCTCTGAAAACAAATTATTTACATTAAACCACATGCAGAATATATCTGGCATAAATGAGACATTATGTTTACCATATTATTCACTCAGCCTCATTCCATACTCACTTGTACATCCTTGATTCCTTTTCTGGATTCATCTCACATTTCAGTCTCACCAAAAAAGGAAAGTGGAGAGGGCAACAAAGACTCATAAGAACACAAGATATTCTTAAATTCTTGAGAACAGCTCACTTCTCCTTTCCACTGTTTGAAAACAAAAAACGTTTTATAATGACACTGAAAGATGTAGAACTTCACCAAGTGACTTCTTAAAGTGGATTTAATGGTGCAAACATATTGCGAATTGTTTGAATGATTATTTCCTGTCATTAATTGAACTGTAAATTCAGGTTGAAACACAAAGAATGTGCTGAACATGTCTGTCGGCAACATTTCACACTGAAAAAAATCCAGGCTAATTTCATAATATTCAACTTGTGCAGTGTGTCATTTGGTATAAAACTTGTCTAATGTATAATTATTACTAGACATCTAAACATTTTATGCAGAACATTTGTTTGTACACTCCCCAAGATATTCTTGTTCACAGAGGAAGTAGAACACACACAACACTCAGCAGCTTAGTTGTAATGGGATTTATTGAGAGAATGGCCATCATTACATAAGATATTACTCATCACCTTAATCATCGTGTCCCATTTCCTGAAAAACTATGTGATTTCTCATCAACTTTGTGAGTTCATCTACTGTTTAGGTTGAAGCTTTTGTTGTCCCTTTGACAACAATCCAGTGTCAGATCAGTGACTTCTACACAGTAAATGATGATTTCTAGAATCTGTTTATCTGAATGTCTTCAATGCAAGATTTTTTAAATTTTTATTTGTGAAAATCCTCTTCACATAACAAAAAATAGAAACAAATCTGTTCATTTTAAAGTCAAATGACATTTTTGTGACATTTTCAATGCTACCTATGACCAAAATGCTCTGGGAGCCTAGCATAAAACTAATGACTGATGTTAAGGTGGTTTGAATATTACATATGTGTGCTGGTTTTTGCTGAATTTAGCCGTTACACTGCATGTACATGGAAGAAAATGGCAGTAGATCCTAGATGTCAATTTTTAAAATTTTATATAGAGGTTAGAAAATCATTTCTCTTTTTCTGTGCATATGTCTCAACTTCAAAACCCACTTCTTATTCTTATAGAACTGTCATTCTGGAGCATACTTTGTTTCAGTTATATTAATATACTGTACAGTGCAGGTGTCTTATGCCACCTTTAGCTTTGTTGTTTTTGCAGGGTTGAATTGAGCATATATGTTTATTTCTCATTCTCTTTTCTTTAGATGCAACAATAAAATGCAGGAAATATGTGCACAGACTTAAAAGACACACCAAAACTAAACTAAACAGGTTCTAATGGTTAAAGTCACTATTAATGTGACCTCTGACCCCATGACAAGAAGCAGCACAATTAGAAACATGTGACATGCACTGAATGTAAACCTCAGAACATTAATGCAATAAATCTCATAATGTATGAACACATTTCCCTTAGGGACAATAAAGCATATTTGATTGATTGATCGATTTCTTTTTCTTTTTTTTTTTTTCGACAGCAGCGACATCAAGTGGAAATTTCTCTCTGTCCTTGTAAATCAGTTTTCTACACTTTTGTAAAGACTTTGGCACCACCTTGTGTACAAATGAAGAGTCTAACAAAATATTTTAGACAAGGGTGGAGTTCCTTTCAAAGACATATGTTGGCCAATCTAATGTGTAAATATAAGAGTCTTTAATTTACTATTTAGGAGCTAGTTTTGGTCCAGAAGGTTTGTTTTGGAAATCCCCTCACAATCCAAAGCTGGTCAGACGCGCATGCGCAGAGGCACAGTTTCTCCTCCTGTCAGTTCATACTTTCACTTTGCGCAGACGCTGAATTGACGCGTCTTGAAGATTTCCTACCAACTCTCAAGCAAAAAGACATCAAACTTCACTTCATACGCCGACTTCAATGGACTGGGAAACCTCACGGTGTCATTAAGACCTTTTTGTAAACACTAGAGAACAAAAGGGACACGGTTAGCTAACTCTAAGAAGCAACAATGCTCTGACATGTAAAGTACCGTTGAGCTAACTGTCCCCTCCTGAACAGGTGAGTTTATCTGATACTATTTATGAGCGAATGTGCTATTTTTATGTGTGTTTTTGACCTATTACCTATTTGAATTATATCCTGTTGGTTTCAGTACACTTCTGGCTTGGATTTACCTACAAACTTTGCTAAGAAAAAACATGTAATAACATCTGAAAAGCAGTAAATGCGATTATAGACTAGCAATAGGTTGCAGTAAAAGTTTTTAAAAGTGTCATTACACGTTTACAAAATAGTAAACACAGCTGTAAACGATCAACACATGCATACATTCTGTAATTTCAGCTTTATCATAAATAAACTAGTCGTAATCCACTTTGTTTAGAAGTAGTTACTGTATTATAATGAAAAATGTTCTAATATTATTTTGTCAGATAAACAGAACTAAATCCCTTGCAACATCAGACAAAATTAGAATTATTCCCCAAACCACCACAGCTGTATTTAAATTACAGAAGAAATACTGATGTCATAAACACATAAGAAATGTTGATGTGTGAACAGTAACTCTTTAGTACAACTATGTATTACATTATTGAAAATGCTTAATCTGTACTGTACTATATTTTGTTGTTTTGCCTCTTTTGCAGTTGAAGTCTCTGGAATTTTTTTTTTTTTTTTTGTCCTGCAGCATACCTCATATTATGGACCGGAACGCCCTGAAGCAGAGCCAGCTGTGTGGTTCTTGGGAGATGAAAGAAAGGCTTGGAATGGGAGGCTTTGGTCATGTCTACCTATACCAGCACCTTGTAAGTTCTGTCATGTCCTTGTATACCAGGGAGAGCATGAACTGAACATTTTGTTTTCTGTAGCATGATCATCTGCTTATATTTGGGGTAGGACACTGGAGAAAAAATTGCTGTGAAACTTTGCCGTCTGGAGCTGAACTCTAAAAACAAAGGCAGATGGAGCAGAGAGATTCAGATTATGAAAAAGTCAGTGGAGATAATCTCATTGTGTTAATGAAGTCCACCATTAACAGGCATCTTTGGTATTTACTTGTATCTTTGGATGCCCTCCCTTTACAGGCTGAACCATGTGAATGTTGTTCAGGCCAGAGAAGTTCCTGAAGAGTTGAGCTCCATTGCTTTAAATGACCTACCTCTGCTTGCCATGGAATACTGCTCCAAAGGAGATCTACGCAAGGTCAGTTTTATTTTTAGACCTTTAGTTATATTGTTGTTTGATAAACATACAGCACTACTGAGTTTTATACCTTGTCATTTAGGTGTTGAACAAACCTGAAAACTGTTGCGGGCTAAAGGAAAGTGAAATCCTTTCACTGCTCAGTGACATTGGTAATACCATCTCATCTTTTACTTTGATAATAACCTTTTGTTGTTACACGTTGATGTGTAATGTGTTATAATACACAGGTAATACAGTGAATTTTTTAACACACACAGGTTCTGGTATCCAATATCTCCATGAAAATAAAATCATCCACAGAGACCTAAAACCAGAGAACATAGTTTTACAGGAAGTCAGTGGGAAGGTAATCTCATTTACATACATTAAGTATATGATGCCTGTGTAAATATGCTGTTTTATATTTCTCGGTGCCCTGCTGTAATTCTGAAGCTATGTTCTTTCTAGCTTGTTCATAAAATCATAGATCTGGGTTATGCAAAAGACCTAGACCAGGGAAGTCTGTGTACATCTTTTGTTGGAACTCTCCAGTATCTAGTAAGAATTTTAGCTTTTATAAACATTGTGTTTTTGCTTTATTTCAATAAATGTCTTTCACTGAGCCCAGTTTCATAATCCTCTTTGTATGCATCAGGCCCCAGAGCTATTTGAGAGTAAACCCTACACTGTAACTGTGGACTACTGGAGCTTTGGTACAGTCATCTTTGAATGTGCTTGTGGCTTCCGGCCCTTTTTACACCACATGCAGCCTGTACAGTGGTGAGTGAGCACAGCTTCAGTAATTTCACTAGTTTAAAGGAATAAGTTGAGTAATTGCAGAACTGGCATGCCTCATACTAACAAAATTTTCCATTATATTTTTTGGCTTTATGGATGTAAAATAAGTGTTAAATTAAACTTAAGTTGAATTTGTTGAAACCTGCATAAACCCTGTGTATTGTGGTTATACATATATCTCACATAGATCTTTTTTAGATATGTTCATTCATTTCTGTAAGACGGTTTGTTGGTCGCTTACATTCATCAACACATTATACAATCAATTTTCTCAACTATTTCAATTAAGACTGATTTGAAACTTGGTAGATTTTTATAGTTGAAATGCTGCTGATGCAAGGACAGTGGCTTCATTGCTGAAGTTCTTTTTTGCTACAGTTCTTTTTTATTCAACATTGTTTTCAGTTTGTTGAATGTATATTCAGTCTTTTTCTGCTCTGCCTGGGTTATAGGACAAGTAAAGTGAAGAACAAAGGCCCGAAAGACATTATGGCAATAGAAGACATGAATGGAGAAGTCAGATTCTCAGCACATCTTCCTTACCCTAATAACCTCAGCAGGTAGAGACAATGAATGACTTTTTCATTTTAAGTATCGGTCATTTGATCTTTGTTATAACTAATGTGCAACCTCTGTGTATCTGAATAGGCCATTGTCAGAGCCAGTTGAGTCTCTTCTCCAGATGCTGCTATTGTGGGACCCTGCAGCACGTGGTGGAGGAGTTGATCCAGAAACAAACAAGCCTCACTGTTACACAACACTGCAGAATATTCTCAACATGAAGGTCAGTCATATAAATATCAATATGTTATACTGAAAGCCTCTGTAATATTAAGAGGGCATTTGCAACTCCATAGCAGGTCTTAAACATTAAAATTAGGTGAGATGATATCTTAATTGATACAAAAATGTAAACTAATTTTATGTATCCATCCTTTTTTTTTTGCCAATGTGGGTAAAACTCTTTAGTCTGAAAGTCGTTTCACTTACTAACAAAATGTACATTACCTAATTTACTCTAACCATATCCCTACATCAACTCTACCTCAGCCTCATATGAAACATGTTTTTTATTTTTCATTTTCTTTTTCTTTTTTTTTTTGGTGTAATTTCATGTCATTTCATAGCTTTGGAGTTAAATAAAGTTGTTCTTTACTACAAGGGTCAGTGTTAGGTTAGGTAAAGAATTTTTATCTGGCTGAAAATTATCTCAAAAAAAGTCTTCAAAGCATTAAATTTAAATGCATGATACCTGTAGACGTGCTTTTTTATGTATCCCACTGGAGGACATTATGCACAGCTAAACTTCCTGCTTTCTGTCTGTTGTTGTCCAGGTTATTCATGTGTTGGACATGACGTCAGCCCAACTGCACTCCTTGGTTTTGAGTCCTGAGGACAGTTTACACTCCCTACAGCTTCATCTGGAGACTCACACTCAAACACACATCTCTCCACTGAGTCAAGAGCTACTGTTAGAGACGGGAATCTCCCTTGACCCACGCAGACCGCCAGCACACTGTCTGCCCGATGGACTGGTACGTCTCAAAAACACAAACATTTGCACACACTCGCATATGACCGTGCATGACAGTCATTTTCCTGTGGCTGATGTGGGAGAAATGAGAAACCTCAACAGAGATTTCCACTTTGGTTTTTGTTTGTTGGTACTTCAGCCTCCGCTAACACACAGTGGTCTGCACTGTGAAATTTGTTTTCTGCTTGTAGCAAGGCTGGGACAACTCCATAGTGTTTCTCTTTGATAAAAGCCTAACCAAGTATTCTGGACCGCTGACAGCAAGACCTCTGCCAGACAGTGTCAACTTCATAGGTGAGATATTTAACTAAACACTTAATGGTGTAAACTATGCGTTGAAGTTACCCTTAGCAATAATACATACAAATCTCTGTGACCTATATTTCAGGGTGCTTGTGCAGGTCTGGAAAGTCTTAAAAAGTATGGAATTTTGAAACACTGTTTTCCAGACATTGAAAAGTCTGGAATTTTGTGTGAAAGTCCTAATAAAGTATGGATTAAAGTTTCTCTCATAGTTTTTGTAATTTTAAAGTATGCTCAAAGGCACATAATCTTGTAAGATAAGAAATACATAAGGAAAGCATATTGAAAACTTGATATGATTTCACTAACTGGTTGTTACTGGAATGATTCTAGTGAAACTTGTTTGTGTGATATCCTTGTACTTTTGTGATTTTCATATGTTTTGAAAACATACTGTGAATTATGCATTCATTCATTCATACCATTATTAAAATGAACTTTTCTACTACACACAACAGGTACAATCTCAACCATAAAAGCAGGCACACAAGTATAAAAATACATAAAGTTTTTTTAAAAGTCTGGGATTTTTATTTGGATAAAGAGCAAGCACCTTGCATTTACTTTGCTGTAAAATAAAGGATGTGACCATACTAGAAAATAAATACTGTTTTTTTGCAGACATTGCTGAGGCAAGACAACTGTGACACTATCTCAATATATTTCAGGCAGAGTGATCATTATGAGTTTATCTTAAAAGCTGGAAAAGTCTTTGAATAAAGTGTTGAAGTAAACATGGTAGTCCTGTCTTTGTTGTGCAGTCAGGGAGACGAAAACACAGCTCCCACTGGCAGCGCTGAGGAAGGTGTGGGGAGAAGCAGTCAGTTATATCTGTGGACTGAAAGAGGACTATCTACACCTTTACCAGGGACAGAGAGCTGCCATGTGAGTTCACAAACCCACACAGGAAAATGCACTCAGTGACACTCAGAGAAAATCTAATGAAATATTCCTCTCCTGTTTGTGAATGTTTAGGTTGAGTCTACTGCGTTATAACACCAACTTAACACGGTACAAGAACCTGCTCTTCTCTCAGTCTCAGCAGCTGAGAGCCAAACTGGCTTTCTTCAAGACCAGCATCGAGCATGACCTTGAGCAGTACACCAGACAGAGACACACTGGGATCTGTGAGTGGACTTTAATGTGCTGCTGTAATGCATTGAAGATATTATTGAAGCCAGATTGAAGACATCGTTTTTATGTTTTTCAAAGCCTCGGAAAAAATGTTGAAGACCTGGCAAGAAAATGAGGAAAAGGCTGACAGCTTTACGAAGGTATAGCCGTTGTTTAAATATTACTCATTTTACACAAGCTTAAATCTTGTGGAGATGCATGTTAAGACAGTTTCTGCTGTAGGTTGCAGATGTGGGGTATCTGGATGAAGAGATAGTAGCTCTACATTCTGAGATTGTAGAGTTGCAGAGAAGTCCATTTGCAAGGAAACAAGGCGACGTGATGGAGCAGTTGTCAGTATCTCAGTTTTAATAATTTTCACAATGTTTGAATGACTGTTAAATACAGAAAACAACTCTGTATTTCCCTTTTCAGTCAAGAAAAAGCTATTGAACTCTACAAGCAGCTCAAAGCTAAATGCAAAAGTAAGTAAAGATACTTCCACAAGCTTGTGCAATATACTGCTGTTTTACATCAGGCAATCACATCTACTTTAGTCTGAAAAAATTCCAAAATCAAGATTGCAAAATCAGAATTGCTTGCCGAAATACATACATTGTTGTTATGTTGCTCCATTAGTATATTTCATATAGCTTTTCAATCTTAGGCTTAGGTTCACATAGAAAAAAAATATATTAAAATTATGAATCATCCAAGATACTGAAAACAAGTGTTAGTAATTTTTTTTCCCTCCTAACTATAATCATGACTGCAACCATCTCAAATGACATTTTTGTCATTTTAGTTCTTAAGCCTAATCAAATCTTCACAGCATAAATACAGCATTGATTTTGTGCATTTTAATGTCATTTGTGGTATTTATTATTTAGTTTTAGCCCACGTTTTGCTGCATTCCTGGTACTTGTGAAACCAGTGATCCTGCATCAGCCACTGCAAAGATACAATAGTGGGTGTGTGGTAATAGAGATGTGCGATCACACAGGTCCTGACCCTCCTCATGGCTACAGTGACAGCTGCGATATGGTATGGACCATACTCCAAACAGTGCAGAACCAAGATAGAGTACTCAAAGACCTCTACACTCACCTTAGGTAATTTTCACAGGACAAACATCAAAATTCCAGTGGGAAATCAGTTTACATCTCTATATTTAATTTTGGATTTTATTAATCTGTCTTTTTCAGTACAATTCTGGTGTGTAAGAGGCGCATCGTTGATTTGTTCCCTAAGTTGGAGAGGGCAATAGAAAACATCAAAACTGCAGAGGCAGCAGTAATGCAGATGCAAATGAAGAGACAGAGAGAGTTCTGGTATCTCCTTAAGATTGCCTGTGTGAGTAACAAATATAGAAATATTCTTAGTGGCGATTTAAGAGTAAGAAGCATTCCTTTAAGAAATATATATAATAATTGCCTAATGTTGTGCATGTTTGTGTGTTAAGGCGCAGACGAATTCTCCATCACAGTCACTTATTCAACGATCCACAGACAGGTATGATCATTCATGCCATCTGCTGTGTTTTGTATAAATTGCACAACTGCCACTAGAGGTCACTACTTACACCTGTCCGTCCATCTTCTGAACTGCTTTATCCTCAAGAGAGTTGTGGAGGTGCTGGCGCCTATACCAGCTACCTATGTGCAAAGGTGGGGTACACCCTGCATGTGTTCATTGCAGGGCTGACATATAGAGATGAACAACCAATCACTCTCACATTCACACCTAAGGGCAATTTTTAGATTAACCAAAGAACCTATTAATGCATGTCTAACCAGAGTACCCAGAGAGAACCCACACAAAGAACATGAAAAATATCCCCATGTAAAGAACATGCATTAATTCACATAGAAAGGTCTTGGTGTTGGAGTTGAACTCTGGACCACTGTGCCACCCCACTACTTGCGTCTAAAAGTGTTTTTACCTTTTTAGTAAAAGGACAACGCTTTATGCAGGAACAGCACAGTTTAATTTGTGCCTAGATAATAATCAATTTAATCAGTTATTAAATTGACTAGGGTGTATTAAGTCATTACTGAGAGGTTCTCATTTTTATTTTTTCCAAGGGAAAATACAAAGAGAAAGAGAATGAAAAGTCTTTTGTTTCTTTCAGTGAAACTGTGGATCAGTTACTGGATGAGAATCAACATTATCTGAGTCAACTGACATCTCTTCTACAAGATGCGACCCAGGAGCTGCAGCCCAGTGTAATGGTATGGTAAATAGGTGTGAGGGTGTGTTCATGCTTAAAAGCACTGTTTAGTTCAAGCTAAGTTTTTAAGGTTTGATATCATAAGAGATGGTTAAAATTTTCAGTAGATGGTAGAGCTTGAAATTTGCTGTTATTTTTTGATTTTGTGTTTATGGTCTTTCAGTTTGGTATTTGATTTAATTTTAGTCTTCACTTAAGGAGTGCAGAAATAGTTCTATTTTGAAGATTTGAGTAGTTTAGTTTGTTGACTAGTGGTGTTTATTTATAGACAGAAGTTGAAAAAGTAGGATGAAAGAACAAATGATACCAAATTTAATTTTTATGTCTGGTAACTAAATAAAAACAGACTTAGTTTTGTGAACTGTAATAATCCTACTATAGGGTAGATAGAGGCCAGTTTGTAAAATAGTAAAGTATAATGAATGTGACAGCAGTAAGCTGATATAGAATCTCTCTGTTTTCTCTCCAGGATCAGGACTGGAGCTGGACTAGTTATGAAGCAGTGAAAACTCAACCCCAGAAGCTGTAGAATCTTGCCAAAAATCCAAATTCATCAACAAGTGCTTTTATCAGTTAGACTATCTGAAATGTTTGTGATTTCATATTGTGTCATTTATAAACAACACACGTAATACTGTAAGAAAAATTATAAATTACTACAAACTGTGTTCATAACAGCATGATGGTATAAGCTATTCATGTTTTAACTTAATTGTATATATATATATATATATATATATTTTTTTTTTTTTTTTAATTTAACTGGCATACAC
>JAPQRP010000009.1:10735843-10751982 GCA_037367295.1 Apogon hyalosoma | reverse complement strand
ATGTTTTAACTTAATTGTATATATATATATATATATATATATATTTTTTTTTTTTTTAATTTAACTGGAATACACCTGTACCCAAGATTTATTTATTTTATAGGAGAAGTTAGAATAAACGCTTGCTGCTGAAAAAAACTATGCATAATGGAATATGAAAAGATGCCAGAAATGTATGATTTTACATGGTCTTTACTATTAATTGATGTCTGTGTGTAAAGAATTAACTCAGTGTCTAGGTAAAAACATGCATAGTCGCCTGGTGATAAACCCTTGGTTATTTGCATTTGCTCAGTGGACGAGACACTAGTCTGCACTTGCACAGGAAATGACATGTTTGTAGCACTTAGGCCTTAACATTTGCAGAGAAAGGACAGATGTACAAACAGTGAGACGGTAGAACTGCTTAATTCTTTGGGCTAACTGGGGTTAGTTGTGTACCATTATACTTGCAGCCATGATCCTGGGCAACATTTCACATGTCAGTTAATCTGTGTTAAGTTTGTTTTATAGTTTACTTGTTCAGTTCATGGTTCACAACACATTTTGCAGCTCTAACTAGAAAAGAATTCGGAGAGTGCAGACCTCCGCCAAGGCAGATCAGTCTGGAATTATTCAAATGATTAATATAACAGTGAGGACAAAACCTAGGGAGTGACAGTCGGAGTCCCTAGTGTACAGATCAAAGTCCGGGTTATGGAGATGTGAAGCGCAGCAGTGATCCAGCGCTGCATGGCTCCGGGACCAAGCGTTAAATAGGCCTGAACAGGTGAGTCTGATGTCAGGATGAATGGAGAGGGAGGGGCCGGCGGAAACACTGGAGCAGACCGTGACACTGGCCCTATCTTGCAATGATAAAGAATCCTTAAAAAAAAATTCAGGATCCGGACAGTGATCTGGATGACCGCCAAAATGAAATCATCTTTTCCTTGTGCCAGTATCAACATTTCCTGAAAATCTCATCAAACTCCTTCCATAACTTTTTGAGTTATCTTGCTAAAAGAAAAACCCCAATAAAACAACTTTCTTGGTGGAGGTAATTATGCTTATGCAGTCCTTTTGCAAGCATTGATTCAGCTGTTCCTCCTGTTTAATTTTGTGTTAATGGTATAAATGCTTTGGACATACAGTGAGGTACAAATGATAGGTTTTCATTTTGACACACGAACTTTCATTTGGGAGAATTTTACAGAAAAAAACAAAACAAGATTATGATGGATGGGTTGTAGCAGTATATCAGTAAAAAAAAAAAAAAAAGGTTATCTTCTAAACAGTATTTTTAAATGTTTAAAATTGGGACACAGTATAATATATTGTGTCTAGTGTTAACATATATCTCAGTACATACTTTTATTCTGATAAATGAACCAAATATAAATGCACAATTACGGTATCAAAGATAATAGTGGGAGAAGTATTGACATCCCCCAGGCCATGATCTGCATTCAAAAGTGAATATTATCAGACAAATGTACTCAAAGCATGAAATATAATAGTAATTGTAGCGAAATAGTTCATTTCTGCACTTCTTTAATTTAACCTCCTGAGACCCAGGAAAGTGAAAATGTTTTTTTTTTTCTTTTACATAATTGGAAACTGCATAATGCAACAGTTTTTTCAGATTTTTTTTTTTAAATTGTGTTTATTATTTTTTTTAATGGGATGTCCTTTGCAATTGACAGCATTTTTTTTTTTTTTTTTTGAAAGTAAAACTGTCAAACTTTTCTCCCCTGCTGAGGACAAAAATACATTTCTTGGTATGACGTTTTTAGATTAGTAGTGCAGCTTAATGTGTATGTTGTATATTTCCCACAGCACGTGAAGGCAACATAATGTAACAAGCGCTAACTAGTAAAAGCGAGAGCGAACCTGTGGAAGGAGGAGGCGGGGTGAGGGGGATGGGTCGTTGAATGATAGTCCAGAAGGGGAGACTGTTCCATACAGAGGTAATTTTAAAATAATAAATCAGCTATTAGCCCTGAACATTGTACAATACAAATTTTAATTCAGTAACGCGTCACTAAAGTTATGCAATGTAAACTACCTACCAGGCTAATATTAGCTTGAGCTAAAAGAAACTGACGGAGCAGCTGACTTCCGAGCCCACCCGTTAATGGAAGCTAGCTAGCCTGCTAACCTGAGCTTGCTAGGTTAACGTAACCAACCGAATGGTGTGTAAGACAGTGTTTGTAGTTGCAGAATTAAAGGATTTTACGCTTTCGATTTTGTGTAGCTATATTAAAGGGGGTATTCTTGGTGCCACCGTGTTGCAGCTTCATGTGTTGACAGTTAACTGGAACTTGCTAGCTAAGTAGTGTCTGTACAAGTCATTCTCAAAGCTAATCTAATCGTAGTCGTTCGCCTCAGTTTGAAGCACTGGGATACTTATAATTTTGTAACTCGTGGGTAAATTTGACATAGATCATGCATTTTCTGATCTAAAGCAACCACATAAATTATGACAGAGACATGTGGTAGGATTGATAGTATCGCTTTCATTAGTTCACTTGGAATTTGGATCGTTTCGTGGGAGGTGTATTAGTGTTTACTAGTGTATCAACACTGTAAATATGTCGTTTCTGCCATTTGAAGGTTGTGTTTCTTAATCGAGAAGTCAGATTTAATAAAGTCTGTCTCTGATATTGCTTATATCCATATTATATTAGTGAAGGTAGACTGAATATCCAATACTTTTATTTGAGCATGATATTAGTCTAGTCTCTGCACCATTTCAGAAAAATCATATTATATCTTCAGGTACAATCAATTCAAGCTTTTATTAGTTTCAGTTGGAAATAATCTAATAAAGAATAAATTCATATACAGCTTTGGGAGTAATCATTTGACTGTGATTTTTCTCTAGAATGTGTAATCAGAATGGTTAAATAATTACAAAAATATTTGAGAGGCATAATAGACTCTGAAAATAACAGAACATCTAATAATGTAATAATAATAATTAAAAAAAAAAAAAAACACTCCAAAATCCAAATGTTATAAGATGATCAAAATCATTTTTGAGACACCATTACTACACGTAGCTACATGTACAGTTCTTAACAATTTTTAACTCAACTAAAAGAGCAGAAGACAGACATTTTGATGCTTTATGAAGAGGAGTGCTGTGAAAAACTCATGAAACCAGCAAAACAGCTGTTCATTGTAACCTCCAGAAGACAACGCTGTCTGGCTCCAGCAAAATCTACAAAGAAAGAAACAGATAGTACATTTCACCACCTCTTCACTATGGTGTAATGATTATTTCCAAATCTGTGTATAGCTGCTGCAGAAGTCTGTCCATATCTGCTATATGAGTGACTTTATTTACACTGCATCCATATTTTTGTCTGTTTTCTTATTTTAAACTGCAGGTGAGAACTTGTGAGGATGACGATGCCGCATGTAGGGGCAGTATTTGCAACTATAGCAGGAGTGATGGCCATCCTGTTACACTCTTCAATTCACAAGATAGAAGAGGGACACCTTGCTGTGTACTACAGGTACCTCAGAATAGACTGCTAACATCTGTACCTGACATAAGTGACACATTTTCCATGTGAAAGAGGTGTTGTTTTTCCTGTAATGATGAATATAAATTTAGCCTGAATGTGGAAATATAATCCTGGTGCTCATGTTTCTATTTGACTAAAGGTAGAAAGAAGAGATGTAAAGATATGTTGTCACTGTTGGATTTATTAAGCCTAATGTAGGTGTTTTCTTAGTGAAGTTAATGTCATGTCCTTACTGACTACTGTGAGAAACATTTGATTATGTCAGTTATATGGAGAAATTACACATAAGGTCTCAAGAGTTAACATCCATGAACTTGATCGGTAACCGTTTGCAGAAGACGGACAAAATAACAGGAACTTCTCATACTGTAACACAAACCGTGCTTTAAAATACTTTCTAAATGTTGTAGTATCTGCTATCATTGTCGGTCTACCACTTAAGACCAAATAATTTGTTTGATTCAGGGGTGGGGCGTTGTTGACATCACCCAATGGTCCTGGATATCACATTATGCTGCCTTTCATCACAACTTATAGATCAGTGCAGGTAAACTCACCTTTCTTATGTAAAGTTTGCAATTGAAGCAAAATGTTATAATGTGAAATCAAGGTATGGTGCATTACATGTGCAGAGGTGTTCTTTGTAAACATTTAGTTGGCTACAGAATGCAAACCACAACTTAAGAAGAGTTCTTGGTGGAGGCTGCATTTAACAGTCTTAATCAGCTGCTTAGCTTGTCATAGATCGATTGATTGAATCATCATATGACTGGAGTTATAATGGATTTATATGTCATTTTCTTCATGTGACACTAATTCAAAATTAAAATTTGATCTAATGTATATGTTATATTTTCATTTCAAATACTTGAAGTAAATAGCAATTGTCTGTTTTGAAAGTTACTGTCTTGTTTAATATTAGATTTGGATTTTCATGCAGCAGGAAAAGCTATTTTGATTATTCAAAGCATGGAGTTTTGAATATTTGTGTTTCAGACAACGCTCCAAACTGATGAGATCAAGAATGTGCCTTGTGGAACAAGGTAAAAGAAAATAAACAACTGGGAATTGTAGCTTCTATGATAATGACCCACTGACTTCAAAATGATTGTCATTTCCTTTGCAGTGGTGGTGTGATGATCTACTTTGACAGAATAGAGGTGGTCAACATGCTGGTTCCTTTAGCAGGTCAGAAATGCTCAAAGTCATGTATTGTAAAGTGTCCTTATGGTTTACTCCAGATCTGTCAGCCTTTCTGCATTACAGTAGTCTTAACTCATACTTGTGTGCATATGTTTTTAGTGGTGGACATTGTGAGGAACTACACTGCTGATTATGACAAAACTCTGATTTTCAACAAGATTCATCACGAACTGAACCAGTTCTGCAGTGTACACACGCTACAGGAGGTGTATATTGAACTGTTTGGTAAGAACTCATTTGTATAGTAATTCCTCCACCTTTTTGGAAAATGACATTTTAAAAATGATTAATATTTGGGTTTAATATTTTACAGTTTCTTTACTTTTCAACCACACTTCTGTTGTGTTCTTTTATGTCATGGGAAATATCAGTCCAATCCCATATCACTATCCTCCAATTTCAAAACACGGAAAGGAATTTTTACTGTGTTCATTTACAACATTTACTGAAATTTGATTCCCAGTGTTTTGTATTTCAACACCAGCTGTTTTTTTGTTTTCCAGACATCATAGATGAAAACCTGAAGACTGCTTTGCAAAAAGATCTTAATGTTATGGCCCCAGGGCTTACAATACAGGTATCACAACACACAAACACGCTCAACTTGGAACACTGAACACTGACAAAACCAGGCTGATTGATATAAGAATATGGCCTGTTAGGGGTTACATTTTACACTATACAAAGTTAACTTGGTGATTGTAAAGGCTGTAACTACATGCTGGTTTATTTGACAAAGCTGGAGCTGAAGTTGAAATGATACACTTGGGGAGACAGTTTAACAGGTCTTGCTTCTTGACTTTTTTAAAATCCTCAGTTTCTCTGTCCCTGCCTATCTCTTTCTACAACTTGGTCAAATCAAAATTTCTTAACAAAACCAGGCATTTTAAAGCAATATGTATGGTGCAGTAGTATTGCTGTAATGCAATCCCAGGTGTGTCTTTTAAGAATATGTTACTACAGGTTCAACTGCAGTTAGTCATAATTAGACCTGCACAATGCATCACATAATCATAATAATACACTGTGTGACTATGTAATTACAAAAGACTGCAATTTAGTGAAATACAAAAGATGCATGTGGGAATGTGACAAACAGTGGTCTGTATGCAATCTGCTTATGGTCCACAGCTATAGTAAAATACCTGTTTAGGCACTGGTCACATGACTGTCCAGTGTGCAGACTATGAAATGGATACCAGTGAACCAAAAAACTCAAACATTACAACTGCTGTCTCGCAATTTATTGGAATATTAACATTGACCTTTATAAATTAGCAAAAGGATTCATAAGCCATATGTACCATACTGAATTTTGTTATTGGGACTAAGTCAACTGACAAACTTGACTGAAATAAGCCTGGTTTGTTTAGTTAAAATACTTAATGGAACAGGCCCCAGAAAATGTGTCCTAATGTATTGACATGTTGTTTGTGAACTAACAGTCAGTTTATTTATCCTCTGTTGTAACATTGTGATTAAGGCAGTCCGTGTTACCAAGCCAAAGATCCCTGAGGCTATCAGGAGGAACTTTGAACTCATGTGAGTTTATGTATCTACTCTTACAATCTCAGTCTTTGCATGTTTCAAATTCTTGTTTGTGACCCACCCACTCGGTTCAAGTCAGACCATGCAAAAAGAAAAATATTTGCCAGAGCTTTATTCTTTTGTGTATGTGTGTGCATGCAGGGAAGCGGAGAAGACTCGTCTATTAATCACAGCTCAGACTCAGAAGGTGGTGGAAAAGGAAGCAGAGACTGAAAGGAAGAAGGCTATTATTGGTAATTGTGGTGGCGGTTTACTGTAACTCAGCCTGTTTGGTTTTTATTTGCATGACCACAATTAGAATTTTAGCAGTTTCCCCTCTTTCCATTCATGTGTAAAATGAACACCCCCCACTGTACTGCTGCTAAAGCTGACATGTATGGCTCTCGCTACAGAGGCTCAGAAGGTGGCTCAGGTCGCAGAGATCCAGTTTCAGCAGAAGGTGATGGAGAAGGAGACAGAGAAGAAGATCTCTCAAATTGAAGGTTGGCCCTGCAGCTTTTCCGTTCTGTCTAGTAAGAAGGATTTGTGCAGCGTCGCATCTGTTTTGCTGATTTGTCATGTGTCCGTCTTTCTTTTTTCTTCAGATGCTGCGTTCCTGGCGAGGGAGAAAGCTAAGGCTGATGCAGAGTATTACACTGCTGCCAAGTTTGCTGAAGCAAATACGGTAAAATATCTTGTTGACACAGTCAGAAACAAACACACAACTGAGCATAACATATGATGCTCACACCCTCTTGTCTTTGCCTGAATCTTTCCAGTTGAAGTTAACCCCTGAGTACCTGGAGCTGATGAAGTACCAGGCCATTGCAGCCAACAGTAAGATCTACTTTGGGCAGGACATCCCTAACATGTTTGTCGAAGGAAACAACAGCCCCCCCAAGTCTGCACGCCCCCCTAATCTTCCCAACACAGAACCAGACTTACTTAAAGCCAAGCTAGAGGGACAGTGAGTCGATGATCTGCCTCTGCACAGGACAATGAAACCTGCTGTGCACTTGTCTTAAACTGAAGGTGATTGGTTGGATAGCATTGTGGCTAGTTTGGTGAACAGCACACATTAGTCTTAATCTAAACAGCAAGGAGAGGTTGAATGACAAGGGGAAGTGAGAGGTAGGAAGTACAACCTAAAAGGGACAGAATATTGTTTTTACCTTCCACTTTTGAGAAAAGAGGTAAGAACGAGACTAATGCCATAGTTTAAAATCTACAGCATAATTAAATGCTTATGCCTGGGAAGGCGACAGCAAGTTGTTGCCCTAATCTGTGTGTGCTTGCAATCAGTGCAGTGTTTATTTTGCTTATGATCTGCATTAATTTTGTTTCTTGTATGCAAGAGGAGTGATTTGTGATTACAACAAATATGATTTTGAGAAATATGTGGTTAAAGTGAACTGGAACCTGACAGGTGACACTAATTATTAGCAGGATGGTCCATGTAAGACTACATGATGACGATAGGTCGTCTGTGCCATCTTAACTGGGTCACTTGCTGGCTCTTCTCTCTCTCAGTGTGAAGGCTGTTTATTCACCTTGTATCACATGCTGCTGGTGGATTAACTCAAGAGCTTTGAGGTTATGTACCAAGAGAGTGTAGGACTACATGGAGCCGATGTACTCGTTCAGCTGGATGAAACGGTATGGATCCACACTCAAAATCTACCCATGCAATATTTTATCAAAGATACAGTAACTTCCAAAAAACAAGTGGCCTGATTTTGCTCAGTTATTGCCTGAACCCACATAGATCCAGGTGCTCAAGTCTTTAAGTTGGAGGTGGTAGTTTCTATAGTTAATATACTGTACAGTGTAGTGTAAATTTTTGTAGTAACTAATGTTTAGTGGGTGGTAGACTAGTGATAGTTTGCAGGTGATTAGCTGTGATAGGGCAGCCGCCACAGAAAGACTTAAGATGTTGCACTAAGATGTAAACTGTGGCATTAACTGTGAAACCATTAAAAAAAAAGTTTCCAGCGCTGCTAAAAGACGAGCCGATTTCCCTCCTCTGTAATCATTCATTCAAGATTAGAATTAAATTTGTTCATTTAGAGAGGGTTCTTTTTCTTCATCCATCTAGTTTAGTCCTGCCTTGTTTTGTTTTTTGTTTTTTTTTCTTTTTGGGCTGTGCATGTTGAAATTTCATAGTGGCTTGATTTAAGACAAGTAGTGCCTGCTGCGACTGTCTTCTGACTCTGTTGTTGTCCAGCTTACTCCAATATTTTTAAATGCTAATTCTCAGGAAGTTGGTCTTTATTTTTAGTTAAACAGCCTCTTGGTGTTCAAGAGGACATCACTATGACTTTCAGAGTCTCCTTTAGATATATGAGGTAACACTTTTCATTTCCTTTTTTATGTTTCATCATACCAACACTGAGGTGTGCTTGAGCATGGCCATTAGAGCAGTTTGGGTTTGGGGGAGTCTGGTTCCACTGGGAAGTTTCAGGTGTGACTGGGTAACTGTGTGAGTCGGGGGGGAGACTGCACATGAGGGTGATTTGTCAAAATAGACGTGATGCAAACAAAAGCTTCTTTCCTCTTTAATTGTTTACATTTTTCTGTAATTCAAGGATTCAACTGTTGAGGTTTTTCTAAGCACGATTCTTTCAAAAACAAAACATAGCTTTTAATTACTAGAGTAATGAAAATGTCTTTAACCTCTGATCAGTTTGGTGACAACATGAGGTCAAGTACAAATGAAAAATGTTGAATTTATGCAGGAATGCAAGCTAAAATAAATCTATGTTGGTGCTAGTGATAAATATTAAATTTTTCTTATGCTCTATGTTACTAAACTAAATGTTCAATATTCAGAATTTACGCCTTAAATAACCACGATTCACCCGATGTTAAAAAATTCAGTGATTTTAATTTAGTAAAAGGCTGCGGTTGAACTTTGCAAATGAGACTTGTTCTGAAGAACTTGCACAGACAGCGTAACACAACCTCAATATAGACTAAGAAAAGACAACTAAAAGTGGACACTACCGGTGTTTGGAAGATGTCCTGATGTTTACTTGACCTCTGAATGGCAGTTCAGAACTGCACTCTCCATTTGATTTGGTGGTGGGTTTAAATAAAGATGCAAGAGGGGTTTGAGTCACTCACAGATGATTTTGATTTAAATGATTTGTCAATTTTTTTGTACAATCTGTGAAATTAAACATTGTCTCCTTGTTTTAAAAGGTTTATATGCAAAATGTTTTCAAGTTTTGACACTGTTCTTATGTAAAATAAAACCTATTTTGGTACCTCTCTTTTCTCTTTTTCTGTGTCAACATGTGGTTTGGTGTTTTTTCCCCCTCTTTCTTTTATATGTAACTTACCACTTTGTGAACTTGTTGAGCAACCCAACATAAAGATAAAGTAATAGGAACTTACTTTTGTGTGTTCCTAAATAGTTGATTTGGAAGCTGCTTAAATGAGAATGCGTTCTTAGAAGTAACCTCATTTTGCCAGGTAATGACTGGTAGAAGTTACAAGTTTATATTAATGACTTGCAACTGTATTTTCCAAATGTATTTATAATTGTTTTTAAGGATAGTCTATGCGAATTAATGCTGGAACAAGCCCTTGAAACTTGATCAACCTGATCAATTTTTGTGTTGGATTAGTCCTCAAGTACCAACAAAAAGCTCATCATTGTGTTGTAGTACTCTTAAGTACCTGCAGGGGGAGCACCAACACCATTTTAGGTAAAAGTTTTGACAAATGACATTGTCTGCTACATAAGAGAAGTAATGAAATAATCAGTTTAAAGCTTAACAATAAACATCAAATGATTTTTGTGTTTAATGGGAAAGTGGGGAATCTTATGATGTGCATGTGTCGACAAAATGGTGTTTACAGCCACATGAGAATGAGTCACTAAACCTCTAGTTAACAATCCATCATACAGGCCATGTTGTTGTAACCCACATAATGTGTTGTAAACATTTCAGAAGCCAAGCTCTGTTTGTCTGTTTGTAAGATTATCATCCCAAGAGGCCGAGTCCCTCACCCAGAGTCCTGCCCTCGGCAAGTCCAGTCAGCTGTTCCCATAGACTTACACAGTGTGTGTCTTTCTGAGCAGATGAGGGACCATTTCCTTCTAAGCATCAAACCACCAGTGTCTGTGTGTTTTGTTTTTTTGCCAGAGGTCTCTTTTCCAGATAAAGAGAGGGTGTTTGGTTTTAGTCTGACTCCAGCTCTGGCTTCTCCCGATGTCAGGATTTGTGAGAAATACAACCACAAAGCATGTTTGTGAGTGTAAATAAACCTCACTCATCCTCATCTTGTTTACTTAACTGAATATTTTTTTGTGTATGTCTGGTGGTCTGGTTTTCTATGTCAGCGGGTGCAAAGTCAGCGAGTTTAAAGCCCTCCCACACAGGAAGTAAGGTTAAGGTCAGGTTTTCTCCTTCCTGGATGGACCAATGCTCCTCTTTTCCTTCCTTTTGTTCTCAGCTCACATCATCAGATCCTGAACCTGAACCCCCTCCCCAGAGTCAGTGGGGTGTGACTTCTCATCTCAGACTATAAATCTGGTCCCTAAACAGCAGAGTGATGCTGAAAGTGAATCACCAGTGGCAGTCAACACCATCATCAATAGCTGCTCTGTTCTGCTGTTTTCCTTCACATACCAATCCTGTGTGTGTGCTTGAGCAATGCTCACTCATACAAAGACCATTACCTTTGTTTTTTCTCAGCGTATCACTGTGTATCTACCACATGATTCTCTCTATGAAGGTCCTCAGGGTGGATTGAGAATCATTACTCAACGGCTTAAAGTCGGCTGTTCAGATTTTCAACGTCAAATACATAAGCACCTAATTAAAACATCTTGCATGCCTGCAGTGTACAGATTAATACAAATGCAATAGTGCGTATAGGATTTTATTAGTATAACCAAAATAAAATCTTCTACTTCTGCCAGACTTAATAATTTAGATACAGATTTCAGTTCTGAATAAGTAGCTAGCTCATTCAAACTACAATTTAATATAATATAATATAATGTATGCAACTAAATAATACATGCAGCTTTAAAGATATCAGGCTAGTAGATAAATACTGTAGCCTGAAAAATATACATCAGTGACATGTTTAATCTTTTCAGTTTGTTCTCATTAGTATGATAAACAACAATGTGCTGATATAAATATATCTATGTGGATTTGTGAATATAAACACATGTAAATTTACATATAGATTCATGTACATTTTATTCAGGCATATGTATTTGTGTAAATGGATGAATGTATGATTATCCACAAAGTGTGTTATTATGATGTTATTTAATGTGAAAATGTTACTTTGTGCCTGTGACCCTGTGGTGATCTTTGGTGACCCCATGAAAGGGTACTAGGACCCTAGATTGGGACCCATATACCACAGTCTAATGCTAAATATACATGAATCTAATAAGCATAATTACAGATGAACACATATGCACTTAAAAAGAACTTCCGTATACGAGATATTTGTACACAAAATGGAGTTTCTGTTTTTATCAATGCTTTCTCTTGTGTAGCTGTATAAAACATCAGTGACCTGCGGTATGTTGCTGTAGGGCAATAAAGACCTTACAAAAACTTAGATGTTTTGGAGAAATTATATTTTTTGTAGGTGACACCGTTTTATTTTACACAAGTGTACAATACCCATGAAAGCAGCATTCACAGTAACACGTACATCATACATTTATTCCTGAGTAATGAGTTTAATTATATAAGTGGGAGTTAAAGGTTTGAGAGATATTTCTGTATTGATAACGTGTGCTTCACTGTTGTGTTGGTGATTGATCAAGTGTCAGTGAAGTAATCAACACAACAGAAGTGGAGCTGCAGAAGATCATCTCCTGATAAAGCACAGCAGGTCGTCTAGCTCTTGTTATTCTACACTAGCAGAAGAACCAGATCAAAGACGAGCAGCAGGGACAGACACACACACACTGACCAAAACACAACACTACGTCTTATCTAAAGTCATTTTAACAACACCGAGCAAACCCCTCTCACTGGCCTGACCTATTGTGGCTCTCTGGGTAACTTTTAATACAGGGTAAATTTTCTGGGTAAATTTCAATACAGGCTGTTTTTTCCCATATTTGGTCCTTACATAAGTTCGAAATTAGGCCATTAACAACCTCTGTCTATCTTTGCGAATCTTCACACTTAAAACAAGAAAGAGAAGTTCATAGGATATTCATAATTCATAGAAATTCGTATGAATAATGTAATTTTAGACTGGGGAGGAAGTGACAGTCACAGTGTTAAGACATAACACTGCCTGCATTTTATTTGCAGCAGTGGGTAGCTTCAAACTAGAAAATTCACTGCTATTTTTACTTGCTGTAATCTGCTCCTACTCTCAAAGAATACGCCAGAGTGGTCAGTTGGTTTACTGAACACCTCGGTGTAAAGGTGTAAAATTCATCTTAATCTTTATGCAAAACACCTACAAGTGACTTTTATCAAACGAAACCACTTACATTTTAGAGCTAATAAGGATACAGAGTTAATAAAATGAAGAGCATAACAGTTTGTATCCATAGGGATTCAGAAATATTTCTACTTCACATAAGACAGATGGCTACTGCCGTCAAATCATGATGTCAAAACATCACAGCCTGTACATTAGGTAATCACAGTGTCTTATAATATCTGCCCTTTTCTTATTGGGCAACTGACACCGCAACATCCATGTGGCAAATGTACTAATGTGAGAGATAACTGTTTTTCGTTACAAAAAATGTATCTTGCTATGTTAAAAGACAAATCTGTAATCTGGCTCATGCTTTTCATCAGGTTTGGTGCCTGTATTGCAATCGTCAAGTACTTCAGCATATTGTTGGTCTTCATATCAGCGAGCATTGGCTTTTGCTTTGTACGTCTCCAGATTCCGCGTCAGTTCTTCGATGCGCATGTCTTTCAGGTGAACCAGATGCTCTAACCTGTCGACCTTCATCTGCAGAATCTACAATGCAAAAAAAATCGACATAAAAGGATGTGGTAAAACTAAGGCGTTGTCTTTCAGAATGATGTCACTGACAGAAACTTCTTGAATTTTGAAGAGTTCTAAAGAAATACTGCCTTTGTGTCACTATTCTGCCTCTTTCTTAATTTGCACATGTGGCTGCAGATGGAAAAGAAAAAAACTTATATCCGCTGAGCAGCTATTACTCACCGCTGATACAGCATATGACACATACTGCATGTATCACACACACTGTTAAATTTCTCTCTCTCTCTCTCTCTCACACACACACACACACACACACACACACACACACACACACACACACACACACACACACACACACAAGTGAAGTATCTTTGTTTGCAGATGTTGTACCAGTGAGCACCATGGGCTTCCCGGATCTGGGTGTGTGTTCGTACCTCCACAGTCTCCTGCAAGGCCAACAGAGCTTGGTCTTTTTGATGCAGGGTTAGTCGGACAGCAGGATCCATGTTGGTATAAAACTGTGCTGTTGGCTGCAATTTGCTGTGCAATCAAATAAAAAAACACATGTGATCATATAAACACTTGTTGATTTGCTTGACTGAAATAAGTAGTAGTATTCTACCTGTTTTTTACTTTGCTCTTTTCATCTTTTTTCCTGTCATCTGTCACTTCAGTCTGAGGTTTGTCTAATGGCAAAGAAAAAACAAAATTATCCAAGTTTAATGTGAAAATACATAGTGAGCTCTTGTGTTCCATACAATCTGGTGACAACAGACGCACAGGAGAAACAAGGTGGGTGATGTGCAAAAGCAGAAAGAGGGAGGAACACATTAGGAGGATTAGAAGAGGAAAAGAACAAAAAATTAAGAGGTGTTGACATCCAGCAGTGCTAAGTTCAGACCGGCGATAAAGGCCATCTGGTAAGGTTAGGAGCTGATATGAGGGCCTGAGCTGTGTGTCCGATAGTGGATTGGGTGTAGATGGAAGGGGAAAGAACAGAGGGAGGAAGGAAAGGCCTGAGGCCGACTTTACAGGATGGTATCAGGGACAGATGAGGTATGAGAAACGGAAGGGTGACACGTCACCTAAAGGTCGTGGCATTCTCTAATCAGTCCTGTCTGATGCAGTTAAATGTAGGTGCGTTTGTGTCTGTGTGTGGTCACTGCAGTCTCAGGGGTAGATTAGCATCGACAGAGTTTTTGGCAGGACACAACAATGAAAATATCAGGACATTCAGAAAAGGAAGGGAAACAGAGAAGTTCATGGAAAACCTAATTTCATAGGCAGAATAAACCTCACTCCCAAAACAAAAGATATGCTGATTAAGTGTTGGTCAGCTGTCTAGTAGATAGAGCATCGTTAAAAATAACACCTACTTCCCTCTATGTGCTAAAAAAGGCCAATTTTATACAATTTAGCTTTGGTCAGGATTACTGACTGACATATATCAGCAAATGTATGTCATGTATAGTGAGCAAGGTAAAAAAACAAACAAAAAAACCCAATCAAATTATTTCTGTTAATTCAACATTAAGGTTATTGCTTATCAGCTTAATACCCTTGGAACTTTTTAAAAAACTTCTCATGTAATCTTTACAGTTGTTAGGAGGTCAGATGTGTTGGTCAGAGGATAAACTTTCATCAATGACTAATATATGGATCATGTCTGCCTCTTAAGCAGTAAGACATGTTAGGGTTCACAAATAGTAGTAGTAGTAGTAATAATAATAATAATAATAATAATAATAATAATAAAACAAAAAACAAACAAACAAAAAAAACTAGGTACTCAACTTGTATGAGGTTTCTCTTGAATCCTGATGTCATAGTATTCCAAACCCTGAGGAGAAGCCTGCAAAGTGGTTACTTTACAGATACTGAACAAAACAAAAGCATGTAAAAACCATGTCATTTATGTATAACACACATAAAACAGACCTGTATATTGTCTCCAAGCTCTGTTTTTTGGTCTAGTTTTTCCCTCAGGCTGCTCAGCACAGGCTCTATCACCCCTGCAGTGCTCAATACAACCCTCTTCAACGTCTCCTCAGGCACGTGAAAATTCAGCTTGGAAAACACCTTCCTGCCCGTAGAAAAAGAAACAGATGTTTCTAATTGACAAAACTAACTACATGATGAACAGCAGCTTTAAGGTCATTAGCCTGAGTATGAAAAACACAGAGGGGGCTGAAATGTTAAAAGCAAAGACACTCATAAATTTGTGGCTGGCTATGGGCCATATCAGTGGTTTGGGAGAAGATGAGTGGGTGTGTTTGACTTAGCTCTCACAGCTAGATGTAGACACGGCCTGTGCAAGTACTCCAGAAAGGAACATTTAGGCAACTTAAGCATTCTGCATCAGTGTAAGGAGAGTGATTTTCAAAAGCTTTGCAATTAGAATACTTTAGAGAGATAATCTACTGAAATTAAGTCCATATAAATGTGGTGTTATTATTGTATATTTTGTGTAATTTTGTATTTTTTTTAATTGGGTCTGTTTGTGTATGGGAATGTGGCAGTGAAAAGTAAAGTTAATTTACAAGCTTTCAGCTATGGGGCAGTTACCGATGGTGTTGAAAGGAGTAGAGGTGTATAAATTATACCCAAACTTACAGAAGTACAATTCATGATGTACATTTTTAAGTTTGGGTATAAGGACGATGTTGAATGTATCTTTGTGGTCTTGAGCTGAAAAAATTGTGAGAACCTCTGCTTTATATTAAAGCTACAGAAGAGGATTAGGGCCACTGGAAAAAAAAAAAAAATTAAAGTCCAAAATATTTTTTAAATTATTATTATTATCATTATTATGAGAAAAAAGTCAGAATTCTGACTTTGATCTAGGAATTCTGACTTTTTTCTCAGAATTCTGTTTAAATTTTTTATTATTATCATCATCATTATTATTATTATTATTATTTTAGTTCTGAGATTATA
>JAPQRP010000009.1:10700996-10735743 GCA_037367295.1 Apogon hyalosoma | reverse complement strand
TAGATAGATAGATAGATAGATAGATAGATAGATAGATAGATAGATAGATAGATAGATAGATAGATAGATAGATAGGGCTGTAATTAAAAAAAAATAAAAAAATCCAGTGGCCCGAATCCTCTTCCGTATCTTCTATATAAACCAGAATTTGATGTATAAAAATAACCAGAATGCAGGAACTCAAGTGTTTACTTCTTAGTATTTATTGTAAGGGGACCCCCTGACCCTCCCACTTAATGTGTCCCCAACATACAAGCACATCCTCACATATACATAAACAATAGGATGTCTTGCCTGTTTAGGAGGTTCCAGTTGCTGAGCTTCTGCTGTGTGTTGTTTGCAGGAATATAGTTGTGCAGGTCAACAAGTTTTGGGAAGAAATGTTTTACAACCTCAGCAGCCATCACTACAGATGGATCATCAGAGAATAAGTCCGTAAGCAAACAGAGAGCTGAGCTTCAAAACAACGTGCACAAAACAACCCCAAACAAGAAGATTAGATATAGCTGGAGATAGCTACGTGACAAGATCTGTTCTAAGAGCTGGTAGGACTGATTCAGGTCGTATTACTCTGATTGTTATCTTAACACCATGTGTAAACTCCTAGCTTAAAACAGCCCACTACCTCCGTCGCTGAAGTCTCTGGTGATGTGTCTTTTGGGTCGGGACAGAGGTATTTTATCTATCCAAGCGTACAAATCCTGCAGCTCTTCCTCATTCAGTTCTCGATCCATTATTTTAAATTAACCTCTGTTTTTGGGCTATTTACAATGCGGCTTACTGAGCTAAAGCTAGTTTAGCTTTCTCGAAAACATTTTGTTTACGGCGTTGCTAGGCAATAGGTACCTATAGCAACACAGATACGCCCCCACTGGGAAAATTAATGGTGATTAAATGGTGATGGTATGATTAAATGGGAAAATAACCACATCAGTTAATTATGATTGGCTTTTATTGTAAACATAATTCTACAGATGGAAATGTCAATAAATAAGTTTTCAAATGGATTTTCAGATCAAACATTTGCAGAGCAAAGACAATCATTGGTATCTGATATGGCTGCTGCATAGAATATGCAATGTTAAATCCCTTGAACAATTACAACATACAAACATCAGCACAGTTTAAAAAACATCATCCATTCATACATTTTGTGTTAATCTCATCAATAAAAACATCAGTAAAGTGCCCATGTTGGTGCCACATTTAAAATCCCTTAATAATTACATATTTTGCAGAAAAGCAGTACCAAAACAACGTGCAGTAATGATTACAGTTAGTAAAACAGTTACAGCATCAATAGTGCAATTGCTTCATAAAATGTTCACGTATGCCACGATCAAGGCAGAGAAACCTTTCCCTTAAAGAAAATCCAAATATATACTGTAATCATGGCAACGTAGCCATTTGTCATTTATAAAGCACAAAAAGTTGAATCTGTAAATCATGGCTTTAGGTTTTAATCAGCGTACTGACAGCAACATACAGACAGCAGTAATCCTCAGGGAGACCATAACTGACAGGTATGGACTATCAGGTGTTGCTGATCCTTCAGTGGACCTGGTTTCCACATCAATGCAGATAAACGTCTCCTGGGAAGGTCTTTAAAGCCCCTCTAGGTGAGACGGCAACAGTGTCCTCTGTCAGAGGATTTCAGTGTTCACGCCAGACTGAATGATTCCCTCTGTCATCTGGGTCTGCTGGGGGGCATCAGGGCAGCTCTACCTGCAAGCTGCAAAAACAAATTCTGTTCAACTACAGATGAACTGTCTCTTTTCTTTCTCCTATCTCTCTGGAGAGTGTAGTGTACTTGGCCCTCTCTCTCCTCTGGCCTGAAAGTTTATTCATCCTCCTCAGCGGTGCCAAGGAGAAAGCTATGTGCTTACTAACCCTCTAACACTGAGCCACTCCTTGTTCATCACACTGCTATGTTGGGACAATGCCAAAACCCACAGACGTCTTTATAAATGTGAATGCCTTGAATAACATTAAGAATGTCTGAATGCCAAATGCTGGCCTTTTGGAGGATTTTGTAGAGTCCAGTTTACTCTGGCTGCTGTCTGAATACATACCAGCTGAGTGTGAGGCAGAGGGACCACAGAGGGCTTTGACTTGACCGGAGGCATAGGAGGCTTTGGCTTCATTATCTGACAACACGCAAAGTCACACAAAGACAAGAGACAATGAATAGGTATACGTTCATGTGTGCTTGTGTTAAACATGTAAAATGACCTGTAATGTCTCTTACCGGTTTTGATGCAAGTGGCGGTAGAGGTCTTGATGGAGGTAGCGGTTTAGCCTGACAAAACACAAAACATAACAATAAAAACGTACTGTAACAAAGTAAATAGTAACTGTCCTGAAAAATAACACTGAAAATATGTGCATTTTACCTCAGAATAGACTGGTTTGCTTGGAAAGGATGGTGGCTGCATGAATGGTCGAACAACCTGGAGGAAACCACAGTGACTGGATTAAATCCTTCAGAAGCATGAATAGAGTCTTAAAATGTGGTTATCAAATGTCAGAAAGATATCTAATGGAGGAAAATATTTAACAGAGTGAACATTCAACAGTAAAGTTCACTAAACTTCTTATAAACTATGAAAAAAAATACAATTTGAGAAAATAAGCATCTTTTTTCAGCATTATACTGTATGTTCAGTAAAATACACAAATGTTACAGACCTAAACATTTCAGTCTTTGTATTAAAATATGGATTTTAATCCTGAATTTAAAATTAAAACAAAATAGTAGATAATACCTGTTGAATCTTTGCTACTAGCTGAGGTTCTGCTGGTACTTTTTTGGGTGGCTGTAAAGAACACACACACATACAGATGAATGTAACAAGAAACTTCATTATTGCTATTTTTGTATCTTAATCATAATAATTACTTGCATGCTATTTATCATATTGAAAGAACATTGAGAGTACACTGCTGTCCGGACACTACAACCCAGTTATATGACAATAATTACAACAATGATGTCATTTCAGATGCGACTGACTATAATCAAAACATTATGCCAGATGAAGATTAATGTAAGGAAAAAGACAAATACAGTGTGACTGTTTCTGAGTCACTAAGCTTTGGGACTCAGCTGCAGAGTTAATAACAGATCATGATGGTTGCTCACCTCTGGAGCTGCTCTGATGGGTTTAAACGCTCTGGCAGGAGGTCTGAATGCAGCTGCAGACAGTGGTTTACAGGCTTGGGTGGCTGATGATTCCACAAATGTAGGATGGCTGATAAATGCGGAGCCAAGACGAGAGCTGCTTCGTGCACTGCCTGAGTGAAACAGTGGGTTGGACTGTCCTGAGGTAGATCGGAGATATCTATGAAGAAGCACACAGATGATATGAAAAAAAAAAAAAAAATTCTTATCTTTATGTAAGATGCTAAATATGTTTTTAAAGAATGTATTTAAAGTTGGGATTGTACAATTTAAAAAAAAAACTGCCAAATGGAGTGACAATTTCCTGGTTTGCAAAAAAAGACATGTGTTACAACATACTGGTATAAATGATGCAAGGCTAAATGGAAATTATACACTTGTTTTTTAAGTGTATAAAGAAGCATCAGCATTAATGCACTGTGGCAAATATAACCATTAAAAGTCAAAATATTTGGTCTTGTCTTGAAAGATGGACAAAGAAAAAGATGGTTTCATAGGATTTTATTCGCTAAATATTTAAAATTGCTGTGAGAAATAATTGGGGCTGTATTAACCATGTGTTAATTTTTGTCTTATTTAGGATTGGTGATTGCATCTTTACCAATACTGAAACCAAACCTACGCCCTTGAAATGAAGCATTGTGGTATAACAGAAATGCCCCACCCTACAAATCATATTCTCCAGATGTGAGAGAGCATGCTTGTTTGGTGCAAACCCCAGCAAAAAAAAAAAAAAAGACCTAATTATTTATGTATATTTTCCCCACTGAATTGTGACTAAATGGAATATCTTTTTTTTTTTTTTGCATATAATTCATACATAACTTATAGTGATTAATTGAGACTAGAAATACAGCTTAACTTCTTTCTTTACCTCTTTACAGGGCGCCTCTTTCTCATGAAATACAGTAAACTTCCAATGGCCAGGACCAACAGCAGAAGTGTACCCACTGCCAATGACACAGCAAACACCAGACCTGCCCCTGCATACACAACATGTATATTTACATTTGATAACATCCTTTTATTGCCAACGGATGAAAATGTCACAGAATACGTCATCTGTTCAGTGAACTAAATTCACTGTAACATGATTAGTTCATTAAATTCCATTAAATAAGTATCTGTTTGTGCTCAGTGAACAGAGCCCAACTGTTCCAGAGCACATAAGCAATGAATCTCATGTACTAAATTCTGGGAGAGAACACAGAGCATAACAGAAAACACACAGCTGTTGAAAAGTTAAACGTCAAGCTTATAAAGATATGAACAGATACTGACTATCCGCATATCAAGACAAACAAACACAACATATTCTATACCTTGAGGAAGCTCTGACTGTTGAACATTACAGTAAGGCGGGGCCCAGCCGGGGTCACAGTGACACTTGCTCTCGTGGTTACAAACCTGACAGAGATCACACTTAAAGTCAGTTATACCGTCATGGGTCTACAGGACCTTGACATTTTTTAAGTCAAATAAATACATTTCTTACCCCGTGGTTGTTGCATTTGGCTGAACAGTCTTTTGTTCCATACACTCTGATGTTTTTAATGTCTTGGCATCTTTGATTATAGCAAACCTTAGATAAAGACATGAACAAATGTGATGTATTTCATGTATTACCACAATGTGGGGTCTAACAATGTAATAATATGGAAGAGTATAGTACTATACTATGCAAATGACACAATGATAACTCAATAGGCAATGGGCTGGTATTCAGGTAACAATGAACTAAGGAGCCAGAACGGAAATAAAATTAAAGATGTCAAAGAATTTAACACTGTGCTTGTTACATGGAAACACTTGTGACAGTTTCTGTGTAACAAAAAAGGGTGTTTGTATTTAATTTTACAGTAGGAAACAGGAGTAATTTCCTTTCCATTAATGATATGGAGCTAAACACAAGTACAAATCTGAGGTACCTCTACCATATTTGAATATTTCATCTCAAAGGCAAATATTGTACTTTTTAATCCATTACAGTTATTTTGTTTAACTCAACTCATTAATTATTGTGTATCATCATAGATTCATCTGTCCCACAGTGATGAAAATGAGCCCCTCTTTTTCCAGCTGCAAGATTCTAGATCAACATATGAGCACATTAATAAATAGAATTCAGCTATATATTTTAAAATGGGCCATTCTGCACTTTTATATTTGGTACTTAAACTTTTGAATAAAGGAGTGTTACTTGTAACTTTAGTAATTTCGCATTACAGCAGGGTTACTTTTACATGAGTTTAAGCCACTGCTTACCATGTTGTTGCCACACTTGGTACCAGTGGGCACTAAGCCCAGATCTGAAGGGTAGTTGTCCTCAGGGTTCATAGTTGCCTCATTGCATACTGTATTTCCTACATTGTAGTAGGATTTCCTGGATGTTACTGGGAACTCCCACCCACCCGTGCAGAAAAGTGTACCACAGGATTGATCTCTGCAAACAAAAAGCAAAATGCAATAATCACAAAAGAGCAACAAGTCAATATTAATTACTGTAGTGTTGTATTGACTTTTACATACCGGCCTGGACATCTCTGGCCAAACACTGTCCTTTTGCAGTTTCCTTTCCGTTGGAAACAGATATCTACAGCTACTTCAGCATCTAAAAAGAACCAGAGTAAACACAAGACAGTTGCAGACTTGAGACTGAATCTATTTGAATTAAAGTGATGGTCTGAAAGCACATCAATACAACATTTAACCTTGCTTTACTTGTATCCCAAAGGCAGTTTCAATTTTAATCTCAATTTTAATCTTTAGCTCTTTAATTTCCCTTATGTTGTAATTGCATACCTACCTTGCAAGATTTACATATGAATTCACTGCATTGTAGTGTCAATGTGGTTTCACAGTATTTGACAATGAAAGGTGAAAGTTAAAGTGCAACTTTTACTACTCTATGCGTCTGGAAGTTAGGCTTTAAATAGTAAAAATGTGACATCAAAATATGTCTCATTAAGCCTTTACAATAACAATATAAAAATACAATACCCTACAATAACCCCTACCACTTCACTGAATTGCCTTATGTTGTTTAATTTTTTATCATCACTAAAGTACGTATTTAGTGACACTTTAACCTCAATGTACCATGAGGTTGTTAGATTGATACTCATATCTTACCTGGTCCCCAAAGTCTCTTGCAGTGTTTTTGTCGTGAGGGACATTGTCCGTTGTAGCAGTACCCCTGTCCACGGTTGCAGGTCAGGCCGTTCTGAGCGTAGGCGTCAGTAGGACAGGAGGCACTCAGACCTGTGCAGTATTCTGCCAGGTCACACTCTCCTCCTTTTGGTCGGCAGACGCTGCCTGTCGGTTTCAGCTGAAAGGAACACAGATGGAGATCCTGACTACTAAAATGCGTACAATCACACATAACCAGCCAGACGCTGCTGTCAGACAGTGTCTAGCTATATGGTAACACATTTGGTATTGGTGTGAATTCACTTGTCTAGAGAGCATAATCTGTATGTGTATGTGCTACTTACTTGACAATTATGGCAGCACTCTCCTTCTGCACACTGGGCTTCTGCATTCAGTTTGCAGGTAGTAGCATTGCAGCAAGGATTCTTACATTCCTATAAAGCAGATAATAGTACAGGTCTATAATATTACAGTACATTCTCTTTTGTGCTTTTTATTTGTGTGGACTCCCTGTGCATACCTCCACGGTACCACAGTCACACTCTTCTCCAGGCTCCAGGAAGGCATTTCCGCACACAGGTCCTCCGTAAACCCGATCAGTTGAGGGAGTATCAAGCAGACAGGCAGGGTTAACCTCGTCCAGAAACCTGCTGAGCTGCTGCTGACTACAACTGCTAAACACCTCTGGATACACAATACTAGAGGAACAAGTAGAAAGAAGAAACAGAAAACCTTGGCTTTGCTTTAAGATCAAAAATGGTAGATTTGAGAATTTTGGTGCAGGCCAAAACTGAGCTCACCCAACACTTTCAGCCATGATGCAGCCTTTTTTCGATGTGAAGGAGCCACACACACAGTTTTCAGTATCATGTGATAATCCTAGGTTGTGACCCATCTCATGTGCAATAGTAGAGGCCACTCCTATTGAGTTACTGTTGTGGTCCTGTGGATGACAGTGAAGGTAAGTAAAACTGAAATTTATTTTTAAATGTGAACGTTATGCACTTTATATTTACATTCAATTCATGCTATTATATATCACTATGCAACTATACCTGTACTGTACCATTATATATTACTATTCAGTTAATAAATGTATGTTTACCTCATTGACAGCTCCAGAGTTAGAAGTACACATCGCATTGGTGTTTGCTAATCCAACAGTGGAACCTTCAAAATCCACACCTCTGAATAAGAAAGAGGAAAATGTTATACCAGTCCAAACAGCCTAAAAAATATGCACTGTATTTGTAGTTTGGTTTTTCTAGTTTTTGCATCTTACGTGATGAACTGTGCATTATCATGTTTGGTCCTGGGCAGCAGGCTCCGTTGACGCCACTCGAGGAAGCGTGCGAGGGTAACCTCCGGATTAGTGCTGACCTCTACCTGATCTTTGTATGACCAGATATCCAGTCCGACGAGCATTACACGAATACCGACAGGGCGATACAACTGAAACAGACCACCGTGATGTGCTGTTAGCATAAACTTTGCAGTCAGTACGTATATAAACTGTTCACATTAGTGTTTCTGAATGACACAAACTCCAGAATCTCCTCTGTAAAGTAGCACAAATGCTGTCTAATGATGCATTCATACTGGCCGTGCTGTTTCTGAATATTCAAAATGGACTGTGTGATATGTGTGAAGATTTTCATCCAAGGTGTGAAGATTCACAGTTAAAGTTAAATTTTTTACAGTAATAGAACTTTCTCTTCCTTTTTTTTTGGTCTAAATCCAGTCCAGGAAAGAACAGATAGTATCAGCACAGATTTCCTGTGTTAAATCCACAGCGAAAGTTTGTTGGAGTGCATGGCATGTGGCATTGCACTGTTACAAAAATACATGCCTTTTCTGCAGCCAGTTGCCAGTTGAACTCTACAAATATATAATTACCTCTAAAAATACTTAACACAGGTACAGTTAATACCCTTATTAGTCCTAATGAGAAGCTGTATAATATTACTCCTACTTAAAGTCAGCATTCCTGTATATCATATATTCACAATCTAGGTTGTTTATGTTTTTCAGAGACATAATCATGAACATACCTTGTCCACATGGTTTGCTATTTCCAGGATTCTAGCCTCAACGGTCTTCTTACTGCCAAACTTTTTATACTGAAAAGAAGTATTTCATCAAAATTTGTGATAAGAAACAGCATCCTGGATGTGACAGATAATTGAGAAAGTAAATTATTTAATATCAGAAAAATAGGGAAGCAGACCTCTTTGTTGTCAACCACCACAACCAGCTCCACCGTCCTGGGTTTGAGTGTAGTCTCTTTGGTTTGAGCTCTGCTTTTCTGTAGAGACAGACAGGGGAAGACATTAATAGTAATGCTCTTCAGGTGATTAGTTAGACATAGGTTTTAGTTTGAAGTAGGTTGATATAAGAAAAAAAAACTTTTGCAGTTTGAAGGACATTATGTTTTTGTGATAGAAAAAAGTCTGTATTGTTAAAATCCATACTTTATATTGGGTATGAGTAGTCTTATTCCACAGACACAAGATTCAAACCCTGCTAAATATCTTTATCTGTCTTCACTGTGTGTCTTTACCAGACTGCCAAACTGGAACAGTCCAGACGGACGAGCGCCATGATCATAGAAAGTGGTTGTGTTTCCATGGGAACAAGAGCTTCTCTTCGTCCTCAGGTGTTTGTAGTTGTAAATGGCATGGAGACCCTCGTCACTTTGTGTCTCAAAGCTTTTTCTTGCATCCCTCTGTCCTGTCTCAAGAAGAGGCTCGATGAGGTACATCTGGTCCTGCCGACCCACAAACCCCCTACAATGCAAAAAAAAAAAAAAAAAAAAAAAAAAAATTGAATCTCAATGTCTTCTATGTCTTTTTCACAGTTTCTGTACTCCTTGACTACTAATGACCATTAAAATGTCTTCAACAGCAGACATTTATCTGAATTAAATCATATTTTTATAAGAGAAACCTACATGACATTTATTGATCATGTTACAGGGGTACATGCAGCCTAATAGCTCTTGTGGATGGAAAAAAAAAGCAGTAAGGCTGATCCTCTGTATGTCATGAGTCACAATAGGAGACATTCAATCTCAATTCATGGGTGTAATTCAATTTGGCATTCTGTGTAGACCAACATACAGGGTAAAAAAAAATTACATCCTGTGTGTCTCACTTTATTCCTGAGCACAGTCCCACGCTGATAGAGGAGTCCTCAACTCCCACTACATGTCCATGGTAGTAGCAGTGACCCTGAACAGACATCAATCACTTGTCAGCAAAGCACAGATTTTAATTCCGGAATTTCTTAAAACCGCAAATGTATCATAGTTAGCATAAAAGTGTTATTCTAATCAGATGCAGTAACACTTTAACCATAGATGGTCATTCCTGCTTCATATAGCGCTTAGAGCTTCCAGTATTGGACGTCATCTCTCAGAATTGGGAAGTTAGAAATTGAGAAATATTTAGCAGAAATTTCCTGTATGAGAATATAAAAAAAAAAAAAAAACCAAAAACATTGGAATTGGAGACAAGCAGATTAACCTGTACTGAAATGGTATTTTATAAGTAATCAGAATTTGTAGAATTTGTGGCTAATGACAAAATTTATGACTAATTGATGACTAAAATAAACAGGTGCCTCAGTTAAATTACTGACTTAAAACAAGACCAATAGCTAAAAAAAAAAAAAAAATCCCACCTTGAATCACAGAGATGTTTTACTGTTATTTTGAGATTTATTGCCTTAGATGTTCATTTCAACAATTAACCAATTTTTGGTAAGGTCAAAATCATTCATTTCTAGGGTTTTTTCAATTCATCAGATTATCTCTGCTGCAAACTTCACTATAGAAGCCTTTAAGTAATCCATTATTGGTGGAAAAACCCCTGCAAATATCAGTCCTACTGTGCTGTTAAAAAACTTTTTATGACAAGTTAGTCACTCATTTCAAAACCTGCATTTTCAAATCGTAATTCAAAGCTCTGACTTAGATTTTATTTGAATATCCACATTGTCATTGCACAAAACTAAAATTACAACAGGCAGATGTAAAAGCCCCACAGAATCACTATAAATGGGTGGGTTGATGCCTCAGGAAATCCTTTAACCAAGCCTATGTGCCCTGTAAAGTAAGGCACTTCTTTGGTAGTACATATTAGACAGTTTCCAGACTGAATCACCACCCACATCTCAGATCTGTTCAGTGATATAAATAGAATAAATAATGTGAAACAAATGGCACTTCAGACTCAAAATCACACCGTGTCTATGTATTTGTGCTCTCTCTCTAAACCCCCCCCCCACACACACACACACACACTTTCTTCGACATAATATGTAAATAAGCTCTGCCCCCTGAATTCTGTATATTAGTAAACCAGTAAAGGTTTAATGAATTGATCCTGTAGTGCAATGTAATATATGTAGATGGAAGGAACATCAATTGATAGAGTGAGGTTTTAGTGTAAGTAGGCAAACCTACATACCCTGAGATCTGGAGTAGTTGTAACTTGAATGCCCTCCTCTGAATAATGGGTCAAAGAAAAGTTTTTTGCAACAAGATTTCTGAAATAAATAAGGTTTGTGTCAATAAACAGATCAATAGTGTACAGATTACAGAGTAAATGTAGAGTACAATTAAAACACTGTTAAAATATGAAAATGAGAGAGTTAAAATCTGCTTACTTGTTCCTTTCCAGGTGAAGAGTGTAGTTTTGTTCTCCGATTGTCAAGGAGTACTGGAGTACATCAGGGTATGTCTGCAAAAACACATGCACAGAACAGGTTAGACTTCCAGAATTAAAATAAGAAAAAAAAAAAAAAGACCAGACAAACTCACAGTCAATGTTTTACCTGCTCTGTAGCAGAGTTAGTGACATGAGATGAGTCCATCAATTTCTGAGGTATGACTGTTTGATACTTCATCACATGAGGTAGACTCACACTGGCCGCAGTTATTCCTGCAAGAATCAAGAGAAATGAGACAAAAGAAAAGAAAAGAAAACAAAAGAAAACAAAAGAAAGCCGTACCCCATGAGGAGAACAAAATCCATATAAAATATCCAGAATACCGCATGTTGCTCTATCGGACGGACTCTGTCATTGTGTTCCTGTCAGTCTGAGGGAAATATCGGGGACGCTCAGCTCTCCGCCCCTCTCTGTCGTGTAATATCCTGAGAAGTACCATTTGCAGCCGAGAAAGTATGACTCACAACCACATCCAATAAAAACTTAAACGTTGTTCTTGTAGAGTTTGAGTTTTGTGAGGTGATGAATGAGCCAGAATTAGTTTACAGACAACAATAGTTTACCCACTTATGAGTCTCAGTCTCAAAAGGCGCACTTGTCATTTCTGGAGAAGTCTAGTCTGGATGTAGAAGGGGTTCTGTCAGGCTAAGGTTAGTTTACCACCCACTCTATTTTATATTTATAGCTTATAGGCTTGCTTATCAGTTACTGCCAGTACAAAATGTGGGACAGTAACGGTGGAAGGACTAAGATTATATTTATTTGTATAAATAAAGAATTAGAGGAAGGTATTTTAACCAAAGTTGAATTTAATTAGAATATCATTGGTGCCTACAATTAAATCCAAGCGTAGCTAGCTTGTTTACTGAACAGCATTGTCCCCATCTACTGGTGGAATGATTGAACAGCCAGATTTGTTACAGCTTCTGTATTCATAGTTAACTATTTCTATTCTATTTCAGCACTTTTTTTTTTTTTTAAATACCTCTCATTATTGTTTAAAGCGGAATGTAATTATACTAAACTATACTATGGTAAACATAGCTCGTTTTGGTAAGTTAGCAAGTTAGCTAGCCTACTCATGTTCAAAAAACACTCTGTAAAATAAAGTTCTGATAAAAAAAACAAAAAAAAAACAAACAATGAAAACACTTGTAACAAACAAAAGCAGCATAAAATTTTACCGTCTACCTGAAAATACCCACCTATAAATCAAAATGTGCACTTTTTTGGCTGAACTTTGATAGATAATTCCCAAGTATGACCGATAGATGGCGGTATAGCACTATACAAGTTCCAAGCTATTATATGACGTCATCACTCAGCGACACTTTTCTACTGTCAAAACAGGAAACTTTCTGACAGATGTAAACGTAAGGAAATCATGTTGCAACCAGAATTGGACCGACTTCGTACAGAGGGAGATGTTTTAGTCAGAAGCTGCGGTGATGACTGTCCGACGAGTGAAACCGAGCAGAGTGAGGTGGAGGAGGGAAACCCGTTCAGCTTCAGCCCGCGGCTCATCCACCTGCACAAGGACCATGAGCTGTTTGAGGTAACAGCAACAACAAACCGTGCACATTAACGTTTTCATTGCCTATGTACCTCCAACAAGGGCGTGAGTTTGGTTTCAGCGTTGGAGAATTAAATATTAGTATCAAGGAAATATGATCTGTTTGAAACCAACCTGTTCTGATAAAGAATAGGTTCTGATGATCATTTTCCAAAAACAAAACAAAACAAAAAATCCTCAAGAACAAATTTATACTTTGAAAGGTTAAATGCCCTGAACATTAATGCTGATGGCTATTTGGACATAGCCCTAAACCCTGAATATGCACCTGTTTCATCCTGCTGTTCCTTTCTAACCTGCTTCCGTTTCTGCATTCAAAGTAATTCAATGAGAATGTTATTATTAAACTTATTGACTAAAATTCATCACACAATTCGATATACTCACCAATAACTCTTTCTTTCTTGCTGATATCCTAACCTACAAGTTACAGAAATAAAACTTATCTTGCTCGTTAACTCTGTCTACATGATTATTAGCTGATGATGTTGTTTTTCACATTAAGGCCGGTAACATTAGCTGGAACATTTCTACTTTAAGCCAGTATGTTTTGTGACTGTTCACTATTTTTTGTTTTTGTTACTTTTTGAGTAATAAAACATTTGTCTCTATGATGAAAATGCAAAACACATTGACAAACCTACACTCTTTTAAGGATGGCGACATCCAAAGACACATGTATCTGCAAGACCTCTACATATCTGCAGCAGATGACAAGCCATCACTCAGGTATGATTTTAGACCAAAGTGTTAGGGTGTGTTGAGAGAACCGTTTTTGCATATAGGCCTATATGTTGCTTAGCTGTAAAATATCAACTACAGTAGCACTTAAGTGAGTTTCTGTGAAAGGTAATGCTGAAATGCACTGGAATATCATCAAATTTAATCTAGTAGAAGCAAAATGTCAAAAACCCAGAGAAATTCAAGACAATTAAAGAACAGGTTTTACATTTTATTGGTGATTAATTTTTATTACTTAATGAATTATTTCTGTATATTGTAATTTAAAATAATGAATGGAGAAAGAGGTCTTTGACTCTAAAGACTGGAACTGAAACCTTGATCTTTGAGATAATCTGTGAGTATATGTTATCAACCCAAATGTCGCTTCAGCGAACATACTGAGTTAGGGTATCCTATTATCAATGTCTGAACAGTTGTTTTATCTCTAACCTGAATCTGCTCTTGTCCTTTTGCACAGTGTGTCGGAGTTTGCCTGTCACATCTCTGGCTGCACTACAGTCTTTAGCACTTTACAGGCGTATGAGCACCACTACAACTCCCTGCACAGGAATGTGTGCTGCTCCTGCCATCGCTCCCTGCCCACCGCCCGGCTCCTAGACATTCACATTCAGGAATGGCATGACTCTGTCTTCACTATACTTGCTGAGAAGCAAGATATGGTGAGCTTTGGAAATCAGCTTGGATTTTCTACAACTGAACACAAAAAAATTATTAACCCAAGGCAATAAGGATTAAAAGTCACTGTAAATACACAACACCGAAACCTACAGTTAGTAAATGTAGCAGTAGTTAAGGACTCAACCCTAAATTTCTGCATCTACACAAAGACAGTTTCACAATGTACTTACTACCACATTCAAACATTGCAAGAATTCAAGCTCTGGTAATAGTTTTTAGATGTCACTTTGTAAAAATACCTTAATAAACTCTCAGCATACTGTAATTCAAGTAGTGTGAAAGAAAACAACACTTCTGCACCTTCTCTGAACTCTGTAGGCTGTAGATGATATATAACATGACACAAGATTTTGGCAGATCACAGGTGTTTTCAAAGTGGCAGACAGGAGACTGACAACTTTAATCTTCTTAAGACACAAAGAGCTGCAGAAGCAAAGTGAGTGTTTGTAAATTCTTTTTGTTTTTTTCCCCCTGGTTTTTGGCTCCTGCAAATTTAAAGAATTTCTGCCTAACAAGAGTCAGAGTAATTTAATTATACTTGTATTTTCAGCAATTAGACAATTTCAGTGGTGCCAAACATAGCGAAACACTTTTTCGTTTCTGTCCGCCGTCTGTGGAATGAGCTTCCTGAATACCTGAGCTCAGCTTTACCTATCAGCTTATTGAAATCAGTGCTTAAACCATTAATATTAATAAGATGCACTATATATTTTCAATATTTAACTATTTATTTGCTTGCTTCTGTTTTATTGTCATTGAAATGCATTCACTTTTTAAGCTTTATTTTCTGTTTTCTTTTCCCTGTTGCTTCCTTTACATTTTTCAGTACCAGTGTTTGGTGGAGGGCTGTGGACAGAGGTTCAGGACTAGTAAACACAGGAAAGACCATCTAATAAAAACTCACAAGTACCCCCAAGACTTCAGATTTGATAAAATCAAGAAAGACAGAAGGTAAGAGTGCACATACTTGATATTGTCCCATAGATGGCAGCAAACCCCCAGTAAAACAGGATCTTCATACATAGCACCATTGTCCTGTGTAATCAAAATCCTTTAGAGAATAAGGTTGTCTTTGCTGTTTCAGAGGCCAGAGTGTATCTTTGATGTAATTAACTTCTTTATATAAAGGTCAACTATAGTTTCCTGTTGAATATTTCATCCTATAGAAAGTACAATGGCAACAAAGTGTTTATCACAAAATTTTCATTCGAAGTTTTAATATATGATACATATATCTTTGTCACTACCCAGAGAAAAGAAGAGACAGCAGCACAAAGACACAGACATGGAGGTTGTAGACGATGTGTGTGTGTCTGAAGGTGTGTGTGAGGATATGTGTGGTGTGTTGTCCGACCAACCCGAGCAAGGAGAGTCAGTGGAAATGCATATGACCGATGAGGACTTCACTGGCATGGCAGGCAACATCGAAGATCCCTCTTTAGCAGTTCATGGCACCGCAAGTGCAAGCACAGAACCACTGAAACCTCAATACTCCTACAGGTTAGACTGAAAACAGGTCTGCTAGAATATACTCATTAGTCTCCAGCCGGTTTAACACTGCTGCGAGAAATAAATTCAGTAGATTTTAAAATATTGCCGGCAAATGTTGATAATTCTAGTTTTATTTTAAGCAATCATCTATTTGCCAAACTGTAAGAAGTTCTCATTTTACAATTCTTGTGCAGTGTTGTGTAATTATAATACTTTTACCACTTGCTGTAAAACATGTTATGCTGTTGTTAAATGTTACAAAGTAATCTCAGATGTAAATTTTCCATCTGTGTTTTGTTTTTTTCTTAGGGTTCCTGCAACTATTTGCTTTGGTCAGGCCTCTGTCCGAGGCTTTAGAGGACGACGAGGAAAAAGGAAATAACGTTTGAACCTTCTGTTTAGCGTCTTCTATTAACTTAAAACAGTATTGCCTTTAAATAAAATAAACTTTGCACAAAAAATTTAACTGTATTTTAGTTTGTGACAGCCATTCAAAGATGTTCGCTCTCATCATGCGTCAAAGTGTTCTGTTTTTAGAAAGTGGGTCTGTCATTTGATTTTGTCCTTGTTTCATATGAGATCATATGTATAGATTTACAGTAACCCGTCTCATGTCAGTGCTTGAAGAACAATTAAGATAAAGGTTCAAATTACAGTTTGCATAAAAATCAACCAAGACCCGTTAAAGAAAATAATGGAAAGGAACTGAAGAATTTGCAGCATACATTATATTTTAATAATTGTACAAAACCCATCAAATAGAAAATACACTGTACATTTTTGTTCTAAATCAGTAATATAACAACATTATGAGTTTTGCAAAAATATTTGATGGCCTTTATGTACATTTAATAATGAAACTGACAGTGCCTGCTGCTGACTTGACTTTAAAAAAAAAATAATTTTGAGGTAAAGTGTATTTTACAACATTTATGTGACACTGGTTAAAGCACAACTGGTAATTAATTTGTTCCATGTAGTGAAATTAATATGAACACAAACAGAAATGGGAAATGATGCGTTTTCGATATTGCTGTATGACTCTTTAAAGTGGCGGAACTCAACATATAAGACATGAATAAGAGACAGAGTATAAGTTAGAACAAATTACAGAACCCGGTGTTTTGACTGTTGTTCTGCATTGGATACAAAAAGATGCATCTAAATCACATAAAATAAATGTGGATCAATATATTGCCTCCTAATGTTTGTATAAATAAATGACCGAAATTAGTTAATTTTCACTCAGTTCTTTAACTTTTTTTTTTTTTTTTTGTGGGTGTGTGGGTGTGTCGATGGACTCCAAATTATTAAATCCAACTCTCGAAAAATACTTAGGCAAAAATAGCTTTTAGAGTAGGCTAAAAATACCCAAATGGAATGATTTGACGTTTCATGTCAATCCTCGATAAGTTTACCAACAATGTCGTTACACACTTATAGAAGTTAGCTTATACCCTGCCACATTCAAATGGTCACTGCATAACTTCATTTGGAGATGTGTTAGGCTTTTTTCCACTATAAATTAATAATAATGCTGATTTGTATTTTATTTTAAATGAGCACAGTGAATTTTATAGGACATCTCATACACTACAAAAATATTAACTTGTAAATTAACGCAGCATAAATGTGAGAAAGGCCCCGTTATTGAACTGATCTATTTGTTGAAAAGGGATTAAAAATTACCAAAAAAAAAAAAAAAGAATTTTAATAAAAATGATCATTGCATACGTACGGCATACATTAACTTATATGTGAAAAGAAAGAAAGGAATCTTTAAGGTTGACATTTTTGCAGTGCAAGTTATTTGCTGTATAAAGGCATTTTTCAAGGCACCATTCCCAAGGATTCAGTAAAAAGTTAGTGCAGGTTAAGACAAATAGTACATCCCATAAGGTCCAGTAAATAGTCCTGGAACGGGTAAGGCGGGCCGCGGTCCGTTCAGTGCGCCATAGAGAGTCGGTGCGCCCATGGGCGCGTTTAGGGCGAAGGGAAAGGCAAAGGCCGGCAGCAGGGGCTTCGCTGCCAGCTTGATCTTCTCCAGCTCGGCCTCCTGTAGTCTCTTGGCCTTGGCCCTGCGGTTCTGAAACCAGATCTTGACCTGGGTCTCTGTGAGGCTGAGGGAGCTGGAGAACTCCGCTCTCTCTGCGATGGAGAGGTACTGTTTCTGACGGAACTTCCTCTCCAGAGAAAGCAGCTGAGAGGTTGTAAAGGGTGTTCTGGGTTTTCTGTTGTTCTTATGTTTCCGTAGATTGCACGAGACTGGGCTGGGAAGTCCTGCAAATGAATATAGGAAATGGGGGAGTCAAGTTTTAGAATCAGCAAGTGTTCAAGCATGCAACACTGAATTTTGCATCGGTCTGTGACTTAAATCATAACAGATAACATTGTTTAAGGCCAAATTATATCACGACATTTATCAACAACCCTTTTTAAACACATCTTTCCCCTTTCTCCAATATTCTATGCGATATTGTCCTAAATTTAATGAGATTTCTGTGTCTTTTTCAGCGATTTGAATCACTGCTTCATAAGACAAACTATAACAGATATTTGCGGAGGTTTTACATGACAAACCAGGCCTATACACTCACTTGGAGGGGATGCGTACGGGGGCTGCAGCCAGGGGTTCGCGTCCTTGTCACTGAGATCCACCACCTCTGCCTTAGACTGATGAAGTTCCCGGTGTGACGCACACTCCTCCGACCGGACGCAACCTGAGCCTACACCGGGGGACTGGAGGCTCCTGGTCGGTGTCCTGTCTGACATGAGGGACTCCACGCTGAAAGGCAGATCCACACTTTTGGTTTTACATCTTTTGACAGGCGACAGGTCGAGCTCCCCGGTGTCCATGCCAGTCTCAGCTGCTTCCTCTGGTGAAGTCTCTCCTGGTGCAGCCGAAGGTGGTGATCCCTGCGCAGGATTCATCAAGCACGACTGAGGTGCCATAGGCAGCAGCCAGTTCTAGTGCAGCTTCCTCCGCTGCTGGTTTGTTTTCCTGTTGTCACTTCTGTAGAATCTATATTATTGCCTCTGATGCTGAGGAGCTGCGTGGTAAACTTCAGCTTTTACGCACGGACGCACCAGTCCCACACTCCAGCGTCACAAGCTGTCCTCTCATCTTGCCGCGCGCCTATGAGTACGTCGATGTGTCCACGTGACTGCCGCTAATCGACCTCTGATAGGTCAGTCTTGTAAAACGTTTTATAGGCTATTTCGTGAGGTTGTGGTACCTTGACAGATGTAAACCTCCACGCAGACAGATCAGTAACGAATAGGTCGTGTTCTCATCATCCACTGGTTGACTCTCTCCAGCTGTGCGTTCTGATCAGGGCCATGATGGAGGATTTTAATTTATTCATTTAATCTCTATCGGTTTCTGCTCATTCTTAAGATTTTACCGACTTGCAGATTCTTATTACATTCATCACTCTCAGTTGCAGCAAATGTAATTTTCAGTCAAAGATCTACTGCATGCATCTTGCACAGCACCACACATCAGCTGGGAAAACTAAACAAGTAGCCGGTGAACATAATGGAACATCGAGCAGCTTTCCTCAGGAGTTGATGTGGACCAGGGGTGGTAAACTCATTTCTCAGTTAAGGGGCTACATACAGCCCAATTTTATCTCACGCAGACCAGTAAAATAACAGCATAATAACTTCTAAATACATAATGATAACTCCAAATTTTCTCTGTGTTTTAATGCAAAAAAGTATTTAAATCATGAAAATGCTTACATTTCCAAACTATCCTGAAAAAATATGAATGAACTAACCATGAACAACCATGAAAAACCTGAAGTTTCTTCAGAAAAATAACTGCAATTTAAACGATATTATATCTCAATGTATTTATACATATGCAATACAGATCACAGTGGTTCTACAAATGCATAAAACATTTAGTAACAACTATAATATTATTACGAATTTGGAGTTGTCATCACTCATAGGTTATTATGCCATTATTTTACTGGTCTGACCCACTTGAGATCAAATAGAATTGTATGTGGCCCTGAACTAAAATATCTTCAGTTTAATTTCTGCACTTCCGAAATTAATCCCGTGGGCCAGATTGGAACCTTTGGCGGGCTGCTTTTGGCCTGTGGGCCCTATGTTTGACACCCCTGATGCAGACCAAAACAAACTTAATTTGGTGCCTGTGGTGCTGTTACTCTTTGTAGGATATTGCTTAAGAAAAAGTCGTTTATTACTAAGTTCCATTAAATCAGTAAGCCTAATACAGATGGTGATTTACAGTATTATTCACTGTAGAGTTATTATGGTTGTAAATTTTAAGGTCATTGCATGTTGGGTAATGACATTACCTATGGCTGTGTTTGGGCCATATTTCAACCCATTGTGTTCATTGTCTGTAAGCCCTTTGAGAGCCACTAAAACCCCAAGTGGAGTTGCAGGAGCCAATAGAAAAAGCTCGTCCAAATTGGCTTGATCTTGCAGCTCTTCAAATCAAGTCAAATAACTTTCAGTGAAACCTAATATGAGTTTGCTTTCCTGTGGGATCAGTTGTTGGGCATGCAGCAGCACACTGTCTGTCTGTAGGACAATTGGTTAAATGAAGTTAACCGTTTCTCTCCCTGAGGTACATTTCTGCTTTGATCCTGCTGCGACTGGCGCCTGTCTGCTCCCTCAGCCCCTCTCGCTCTCTGTGTGACAGAGATATATCTCTGGGTAACCATACAAGCTTTCAATGACTGTAATTTAGTGCCCCACAACATTACACTCTCCACTACTTACTGTGAATATTACCACTTTCACTCTGATTCCTCCTGTTTGAGAAGGGATTTATGACCATCTGTAATGTTTTGTTTCTGTTCCATTGTACTGTAACGAGTGATTAAATGATATTCCCCGCTTCTTTCTTATAAGCATGCACCAGAAGAGTCAACAATGAGGGTTTTTACTTGAGATACAGTGAAAACGAATTGGACCCATTTGTGTTTTTGTAGTTTTTGGTTAATGCATCTATCTATTTCCATTCATTTTGGCTAATTCTGAGGCAGCCAAGAGAACTGAGAATAAAAAAAATAAATAAGAAGTGTTCTGGATGTTTATGGGCCTTTGGTCTCAATATTTCCTAATGTTAAACTCTCTCTATGTAGTATGTCTATATGTTTCTGTTAGAGTCTACATACACCCACAGACACTCTTCTCTTTGGCTTCCCAAAGCAGATGATTGTTTAAGGAGGTAATTGTGGTTTTCCTTTTGAACCAAACATGTTGGAGCAGGCTTTCTATATTTCATTTTCTAATCTTTCCCTTTCATGAGAGTTGGCAGAGCTTCAACAGTCCTAAGCAAACTTTGAGGAGGGGGCAAGAGTCGTGTGGGATAAACATTTATGAAACGCACAGCGGGGAACTTTGTGGTGAAAGTGTATCATCTTTAAAAGAAACAGGAGGCCTGCTCAGTGAAGCATAACAGAACATTATCCTGTGTCTGCCAGCATCGGTATGTCAAAATTTCAATGGACATGAGATCATAAACTTTCCATGCTGCCATTTATAATAAATCCAACCCTATAAGGATTCTGTTTATGTTTACATCCAGAATGAAGTGTTGATTACTGTACACGAGGTATCATGTATACAGTGTGGTCCATGTCATGCAGAGATGTGACCAAGTCAAATTGACTTGGGTGATGGAGTTGATTTCTCATCGCGAAATACTAGAAACAAATCAAGTTTTGTTTCCAAAGTAAATGTCAATGGTTTCCTGTCACACATCCAGACACAAGCTTTAATATTCTACAGTTCAATACAGGTTTATTTTTATAAAATAAACCATATTTGGATATTTTAATAGCATATTATGATTTGAATAGAAAAAGCTATTCTGGCTCTGCAGTCCAAGCAAAATTTCACAAAACTGGTGTCAAACTAAAGTTCATTTTGAAGCACAATCTCAGAACAGGGTTGATCTTTGCACTGTGAGGAATATTTGCTCAGTGACTATTATATTTCTTTTCACCATGTGATCTGGGGTTCACAAAGTGTGGTGCTGCTCAAAAATATGTTATTGTGACCAACAGTATAATTAAAGATCCCCAGTAAAGACTAAAAGTTGCAAAACTAAATGAATATCTACCTTAATTATTTTTACAGAATTAAGATTACTGGTTGATTTAAACACTATTATTAAGAACCAAATATCATTAATACATAGTAGGATTTTTAAATTGGTATAAATGATAAACAGTAGATGCTACTTTAATTACTGATCTTCACAAAGTCACAGCCAGCTGCTAGTTTCATGGTATTTCTCCTTATCTGATCTCAGCTTGAAGGGAACTGCAGGAATTCATCACCTTTAATAAGTTGTAACATCTTTCTCCTCTTCAGCACATTATGAGCTTCTACTCTGAACCCATGCAAGATTACATTTGATCTTTTGACCCCAGCCTCAGAAAAGGACGCTGAAATGAACCGCTGTGCTTCATTACATGCTTAAAAGTATAAAACGTAACTTTTACCCCTTAAATATATATATATAAACAACCAGGTTTATGTGATGTATTTTGTTAGCTTGTGTTACTTGCAGCTGTTTCATTAAAGTAAAATGGCAAAACATGAATATATGTCAAATGTGGTGAAAGCCTGTTCCCACGATCTGATACTTCTTAACATTAAACTGCATTTTTTCATTATTTTGATTCAGAAACCTGGGGGGAGCTTCCTCAGCTTCTTCCTAATTCACCTTCTCCCAGCTAATTTTGCAGAATCAACATTACGATGCTTTGAACATGTAGGGTTGTTGACACTCCTGATATCAGAAGTCCATATTTGAGCACTTTATAGTCACCATTCCATGCAGTGAATCTGCTAAAACCAAAAATAACTTATTTAATACATTTTGCAACATAAAGCAAGGTTTTGTATTTGAAACATTTGTAGTGAAGATAAAATCTGGGTGATTTCCTGTTTTACGAGGACATACTGGGGACATACATGGCAGATGATGCTTGAAGCCTTTGTAATTACTTGATGGGTTGTTGATTGGCTAAGTGCTTTTCATTTATCCTCTATATGTTAGCATGACTCGTGGAAAGTGCTGACAGGTGAGCGGTGAGTGGGTTATTATCCCTCTGTGTGTTTTGTATGTAGGATATTGGGTTTGGTGACAGGAAGGCGCGTTCCACATGGCGTCTGACAGAGACCAGCAGAGTGTTTGGCTGACGGGGTCTCAGCAGTGAGTCGTGCCTGCAGCGCCGGGCGATAACAGGTGAACATAGAGATATTGTTGTTGTATTGTTGTGGTTTGGAAGGAACAGAGGGGGAGAAAGGGAACCGGACACCCTCTCTGGACCTTCAGCGAGCCAGGGGTTAGAGTGAGCTCAGTGGTAGTGCTGACAGCAGGGGGGACTCAGATGGTAGCCTGCAGTCAGTGATGATAATGACGATGATGATGTTGGAGAATAACCAGCTAACAGAGGCTGGGGATGTCAAATTATCATAGGCTCATAATTGTCTGGTCATGATAGCAGATGTAAACATGGTTAGTATGATGGTGATGACAGGACGGGAGCAGGGATGTCACTGCCTAATGCACAGGAGACACCTGACACGCATGCAGTCCAGCTCTTCCCTGCAGGTTCTGAGCCTTGAAAGTTAGTTAGTTAAAGCTATAATATGCAACATATTTCTTTAATTATCATATTGATAATATATTGTCTAGTACATAAACGTACAAATTATACAAATTGCTCTTCTAATTGTGTCTTAATAGTGTGTTTTAATATGTAGATTTGGTAAATATATGTATATTCAGAGCTATATAAATGTTTGTAGTTTTAGAGCTTTATATATATTTTTTCTTTCTTTTTTGTTGCACTGATAATTTCTTTCCTGCTAATTTCTTTAATACTTGAATCGAGCAGTTGTAACACACAATAATTTCCCCCCGTGGTCAATAAAATATTCCGATTCTGATTGATTTCTGCACTTACAATATCCAAAAATGATTAGGCCCATGGTATTTATTTTGTTGACTTGTGCAGTTAACATTGTATCAAATGTTTCCAATAATGTTCACAGTAAGCAAAATCTGCAGTTTTATGCAGTTCAACAGTTGTCACAGCATGACTATAGTGGTCATGGTGGTATATTCTTTTATGTCTTGCATTACATGTGATTGCTCCGTCCACTTTAATGTGGATATTTTGCAAAGCTGGTGTTTTTTTTTTTTTCTGTTGGACCCTCTTGTTCACACGGGAATGGAACAAACGCTTTACATAGAGAAGATTTTTAAAAACCCTGGTTTGTGTGTATCTGTGTAGACAGTTGAACACCCATTACTATTACAAAACTATAATAAATTACCTTGTGTGCGAACATGATTTCTGCCTGAGTCATCTTGGGTAGATTTTCCTCACACGACAATGAAAAAAAATCTCTTTTTCCCACACTACTGAAGGAAATCATCCGCCACGCCTTTTATCCCAACTACATACTGTGTGTTTATTGAAATGTTATCATCAATATTAAAAATGGATTAAAGTGTCGTGCAGTGTGACCATTTTAACCGTGACAAATCTTTCCATGTCTAGTTCAGAGACAGTAACTGGAAAAAGCAAACTGCTTATTGTTATAGTAATTATGCAAATGGTTCTGACCTTCAGTACACATTTTATTGTAGGGGTCTTTCAGTCAAAACAATAACACAAGATATAGCTTGGTTGTATTGTGAGGTAGCATAGGATCACGGGAATTGTTTTTTCCCACCGCCATTGCTGATAAAAATCTGTGAATCTGTGAATGGCAGAAATCATCCTTACAGCCGAGGTAACGCACAAAAGTTTTATTCACAGTTGTTTTATCTGATGTTTAATGCGTCTGATGTTTACCATTGATAGGTGACCACGTGAAGCAAAAATGTATAAGGATTTCTCAGAATTTGTGCATTGTTGGAAAGTAAGAACATACACAAGTACATGAAATACAGGCCTACATGGTTTTAGATACTTTAACTCTGAAATAATGTATTTAAATACACAGTATCTGGGTAAATCAGTATCTGTGAGTAAATCCGATTTTTCTCAAAGCTTGTGATTCACATTGACTTCAAAAGATGTTCTGGTCATATCAATTTTACCCATAGATTATAGTAACATCCTCTATTTTCCAGCCTTTTGTGCTGTTGACCACAACGCAAGTGAAACTGGAAAAAATTAAAGTTGCATTCCTCGCTTGGGGTTGCAATGGTGGGAAAAGCACTTTGACTTTATTTCACCTCAGATTTTTTCAGGTGTTCTTGTCTTAGCTTTTAAAATTCCTATGCACATATTTCACTTCAGGTCTCTTTTACTTATTAAATGTAAACTCAAATGAGGTATTAAAAGATATTTAGGATCCTAATCTGTGTTTGTGTGAGAATGTGAGTGTGTGCCTCTGATCTCAGCACGGTGACAACCTGAACAAATATGCTGAGTCGATTCTTCTGAGTTTACAATAGGGTCCACGTCGTCTCATGAACGTCTGAAAGAGATGGGAGGGCTCCTCAGAGGCCCCTGAATCAACAACCATTAAATTCTCCCTACGCCTGTATGAAGAGGACCTTCAGATTATGGAACCCTGCCTTAAACACATTAAAACAGAACTGGACAGAAACAGTTAGAGTAAAGATTCCATTTTTTACATTCACTAGCAAAATTTTAGATGATTAAAAAAAAAAGAGAAATATTAGTTGAAACCCAGATAAAGAGAGGTAGATGGGTGGAGGGAAAGAAGAGGGGGATGAAGTGCATGAGGGAGAAGATGAAAGCTTTGTTGTGCTGATGCTTAATGAGCTGGAAAACACAATTGAACTTCTCTGACTGTGGAAATTGCTGTGAGGGCATCGTAAATTAGCGCCAGTGTGGGAGCTAGCCTGCTGACAGAAAAGGGGCTTTGTGTGGTAGGCTTCTTCACAGGCCTGCAGCCACTGAGATCCTCACAGCGGTGTCATAGCTCGATCCATGGCATGACAAGAAGCTCTGCACTTATTCTGAAACCTAGAAAAGAAAACTATTTGGCAGCCCCATTATGGCGCTTTTCTTGTACCGTCCCACCTGGGAATCTTCATTTAGCAAAACATTTGACCTTTCTTGGCTCACGCTGAATCTTTAGTCTTGTCCTATTAATGCATTATTAGTGCACAATCAGCAAGGTCAGACAAAGAACAGACAGATGCAGATTTATAGCACATAAGTGAAAAAGAGAGTGAAAAGGAGATGGCTCTAACTCTTCCCTGATATTTAGTGAACACCAAAGGGTGACTCTTCATTCTGGCTTTGCGGGCTTGGCACATGCCTTCTGTTACTAAGTGGCTTCATATTGAAAGGCTCTGCAGCCGCTATTCTCTCTCCCACTGGGTGCCAGCCTCTCTGCCCTGGCAGCTGCTGGGCTTTAGAATAGACCCATAGTTTCCCCCCTGCAGGTGAGCTGCACAGCCAAAACAGGGCCCCTCAAAGGCCCTTTCAGATCCTCAATAGGAAACTGACTTGGGGAGAGAGGAACGGGCACACAATGGCTGCCTTCTCTGGACATAGAGAAGATGGAGATGAGCTATTGGGGTCCTGCTTTAGTGCTGCTTATAGCCATGTCGAAGAGAGGTGATGAGGGAAGAGAGAAGAGGATGAGATCCCCCAGTAAAGTTTTGAAGGCGTGGTTCTTCCCCCTTAGCGTTTTTAGTTGCAGCCATGCAGGGGTATCCTGTCATCTGCATCTCTGAGATAATTGCTCTGGCTTTGAAACTTGACAAAAGAAAATGTTTTTTCCATGTCCTGGGGTGATGGGGGTGACACTTAGCTTCTTAGCTTCCTATCCACACCTCACACCCCAGACCGCTGGAACTCCCTTTCACTCTGGCTAAATTCTTCCCATGCAGGGAGGAAAGAATGCACCTCCCTCTTGTCCCTCTCACCTCCTTTTCATAGTTTGCTTTTTAACTTTTATTGGCAACAGCTTTCAGCGACATATGAACAGTTTGCAAGAGATGAAGAGAGGGTTTAAAAATGAGGGGCTAAAGAGAAGCAATGAGGGAAAGGGAAGAATGGTTATCCAGTTTTTGTTGGGAATTTCAGTATATTCACATCCTGTATAGAGCCCAGAAACAGCAAACAGTGAATTATTCTAAGTTTTAACCACATCTAGAAGACAGTGAACACAGCTTAACCTAGATGCTTTTGTGAATGGTCTTCCTGGAAAAGCAAAACACATTCCAGAGTTTTCTGTCCACACTTCAGAGAAATGTATACACCTAGAAGTTGGAAATTTTGCAATGATATAACACTTTAATAACAATGTATTTTCCTATTAAAAAACAAAAAAAAAAACATCTTATTTGGTGTTGCCCAGCATAACAACCCAAATATCAGACATCACAAATGCCTAAAGTTAATTTTAAAATATCTCTAAAGTCTTTAAAATGGTACACACAATCTTTGCTGTCTCAAAAGCAGTACATTTAGAGGCATATTTGTCAGCAATAGATAGACTTTTTTAACGCCACCTACTTCAGTATGTCAAATAGCTCTTTAGACTTTGGGAAATTGTGTTTGCTGCTGGCTCCTGAAAAAAGAAATAATGTATCAACAGTAAAGCTAAGTCAGTTTTAAACATGCAGTGTGTGTTATTTAGTGGCATCTAGTGGTGAAGCTGCAGATAAACAACAGCACAGAAGTTCCTCAGTAGGGACAGTGTTTGTTCTACTTTAAGTTAAGGAGACACTAACTCTGGTCCACATGCCAACTAAGTGGTGTAATATACCTCAGTCCTAGAAATGAAGAAAAGAAGGAGAGGAAGTCCATGATGAAAACATAATTATGAATATCATATTCCATTTATATTTTAAGATACCTTATAATTACCCCAAAATTGTCCACACTCTAGTTTTGAAGGATAATATTAAATTCAGATGCACATACAGATGCAAATGAACTTTAATGGGGCAGTTTACTTTTTTTTTTTTAACTCATGACACGCTATCAAGAATTATTGGTGTTAATCAAGACTGCTTTCTATTTTCTGTTAGTAAGATGAATGTGAACTGGGTTTTCTTACTTGTGGAACAGAGAGAAATTAGTTTTTTTTATTGGGACTTTCTGTTGACATTTTGTATTATTATAGAATTATGAAATTTAGCAAAAGTCACACAATGATTTATACCAAGGATTGTGTTTTTATTTTTTTTCCCCAATATCATCTGCCTCTGCTTGAAATTACAAAAAAATATTTCTCCAGCATATTCCGTTCTTATTGTTTGCTTTTCACACGAGATTTTAAACACACGGTCGTCAGTGTGATTATGGGGCCTTCAGCTAATATAATTAAGGTGGGTAAAAAGATGCTATCAGTCCCTGTCTCATTTTTCCTCTCTTCTCTCTTCCTCGTTCCTTCTCCTCCTCTAATCAGTTCCACTCTGTTATTGCTGGCCCCGGGCTGTTTACGTCTTTGCTAAACTGCTTTCACAAGCCTGAGACCAAAGCCTGCTCAAATGTCTGTTAGACCCTTTAAATACCCACTTAGACCTGCAGTCACTGTATGGTTGACCTTATGGCTATTGTTGCCATCATTATGGAATCAGTGCAAACTGATCTAGCGTTCCTCACACCTTCTTAAACTAGGAATTGTTTTTCCCTCTGAAGTTAGACAGCCACTCTCTGAAAGGTTAAGTGGTGAATAGGGCCTCTCATGTCAGCATGCAGGGCTGAGCAGACTGGCAGAGACAGGCTGTGACCGCAGCCCTGCAGGACATTAAAGGCTAAGAAGTCCAGGACAGACAGTTCAACATAAGTTCTGAGGACAGACATTCTCATGAATGCACCACGCTTCATGTACTATTTGCTCTGAGGTTTTGAGAAGAAAGAAGCATTTCCTGCAGTCAGGCCAGCTGGGAATGATTTAGTGACATTAGTAAAATCCTTTTCTGGCAAACGTCTTTCCTCAGGGATAAGTTCATAGGGCTATGTAAACCAATAATGTAACAGTAACCATCTTTTCTGAGATTCATTTGTGTTAGCTTATTTAGAGAGGGCACTATGGACATTGTGATTGTGTTAGCGTAATTTGCAAAGACCAGTGCGACTTTCGAGTTTAACCCTTCTAGTACAGCATTATACTGTCTTTGTTGTTCTATAGTTCAGCTGTGCAATGGAGGTGAGTTCATTTCCCACTTGGAAAAAAATATAAAGATGTTTTTGTATAATTGTGGCCAAAGGCAGATATTTTGTTGGACAAAGACTTTGACTCCAAACTGACGTCATCATGGAATTCCTTAAAGCTGTAATACAACTCACAGCCACCAGGATTGACTCCAAAAAGTCAGAGGTCCCATACACAAGGACTTTTCTCTAAAAATACAATGTTAATATGTTTTTTTCAGGTGTTCATGTGTATCATCCATTTTATTTGGAACCTCTAACTGTTGTAGTGGTCCATCTATCATTTTTTTCCTCCACTGATCAGATATCTGGGCGAATATACTTGATTGACAGGTCTGTGTGACAGCTTGCCTGCCTGCCAGATCCGACTCCTGGACATTTGATTCATCCAGTAAAACATATGGTTTTATGATAGGCAGCCTGACTGTGGTTGTGGTCAGTAAGTTCTACTAACAAGACAATAAAATGACTTTGTTATGTGCTGCTTGATAAAGTTTATCCTTTTTTACAGAGTCAGATAAGCTCCTGTAGTTCCACCTCTTATATCCTAATGCGTTCACCTTTGCCTCCAAAAAGCCAACACAGTGATGGTGAAATCACAAACTACTGGCTTCAAAACAGCTGTTCAGAAACCAGCTGGTAATGTCACGGTTGCCTTATCCACTAATTATATACTACAGTCTATGACTACATCCATTTCAGTACCTCTGTTAGCCTGGGGGCTCCAATGTTTAAGAAAGAGATAAAAAAAAAAAGTTCCAGTCTTTGCTGCTTTTTATGGAGCTCCACCAAAAATTTAGTGGTTCCTCCTTGGTTAATGCCCTACCCTTTCTCTAAGTCTTATGAAAATTGGAGTTTGTTTTTATGCAATGCTGTCTGACTGATGGAGAAAGAAGTAAAATTTTTCACTGTTCTGCTTCAATAAGGCAATCCCCCTACTAATCTATATATATATGACATGGAAGAACAGTATAAATTCACTGTAACTATAACATGTCTCCTGATATGGCATCTGCTTGTCTTTATTCTACTGTTTCTTTCTCTTTTTTTGTACTATAGGACTGAAAAGTGTCTAATTTCAATTCATATTATGTAAACATATCCACAATCCTGTAAGGGGATTAGTATGATACAGCAAGAGATGGGAACTCAGAAGCACAAAGAAAATAATAAACATGACTGTCATTTAAGTTTTGTTTGGCAAAATACCAATAACAAGTACGTTCAGATAACTCTCAATGACGACAAAAAACAAAAAAAAAAAGAAAACATTTTCTCTGCTCTGAAATAATAAGGTGATGGCAACAGGTTATCAAATATCATTGACGCTGACCCTTCCCTTTCATGCTGTGCTGTGTCTCTCGGTTGTCTACATTCTGCAGGTATGTAATTATGGTTTGAAAAGGTTGGAGCCAGACGTTCCACAGGGCACAGCGTGGGAACAAAGCAGGGTCTGCCGAGTGGAGGTCAGGGAGCACAGCGGCTGCATGGTGGACGCAGATATAGGGACAGTTGTTGTCCAATCACAGTCTGTGAGTGGAGTGGGTTCAGAGGTCTGACTCACATCCTATAACTGTTCTGAAGAAAGTTTGCGTGGCAATGAGTGATGTGCAATGAGTGGCTTTGCAATCTGGCATAAATATGGGCTCTTACATTTGGTACAGTTTATGAATTACATGTAATGGGATTCCTCAAATCCGATTATAATTTGTCACTGTGGTTGTACTGTGAAAAGCAAGCAGACTATTGAATAACAAAAGGGCAACATGGAAGTATTTTAGAATAACAGCCTGACAAATGTGGGATTTTATGACCAATATGTGTACTGTTTTAAAATATACCCTTTTACAGTATATGTGGTATGTATGTTCAGTTCTTTAATATAAAAACAGTGTTGAGTCTATTATCAAATCTGATCTGGATCATAGTTTGGGATAAAATTCACAATATTCACATTATATTTTGCCTTATGTAGAAATATAGAAAGAAAACAAGCTTATGTTCACTGGGCAAAAATCTTTTAAAGTGTGAACTTTCAGACACAGACCATCTTTAAGGAATTAAAATTTGGCCATGAGCAACAATAACATTTGTCCAATAATACAACATGTGTTTGATAACCTGCTGTTTATGGACTTATAGAATGAATGGAAGTTAAATTCTGTATCATTCCAATCACATTTGCCAGTTTTGTTTCCTAGGTGATAATCCGGATTGAAAGAAGAGACAAAAATAATTCACTCAACATTTTTTTTTCTTCCACTTCCATGAATAACTTGTGGCTTATACTGTTTTTTCAAGATATCAGCCATAATGAAAGGCTTACAAATGCAACAACTCCAGGTATTTTTGTCGAATTAGCTGTTTTGATTTTCTTTCTTACAAATGCATGTGTTATGCAAGAAAGAAAGCAATGGTATTTTATGCAAATGAAATATGGAGATGCACATAAAGGAGACAAAAGTCATGCATCAATACAATCATTCAGCTTTAAATTGTCGTATATTCTCAAGGGCTGAAGTTTTTATTTCTTCTTCTCAAAACTGGATGAACCTGAAAAAGATGAGAACTAAAGATATTTTGTCTACCATTCATTTCCATGTAACCTCCTTATCTGTACTGAGTGAAAAAAAAAAAAAATGAAACAGAGAGCAGCAAATGTTTCATCCACCAATATTACTGTGCTGAGTGGCCACATGTTTCTTTAATAAGGATGAAAGCTTGGTGCTCTTGTAACCGGATCTCTCTGTAGCAGGCAGCTTTCCATCAAGGAACAGCAGGAGCCTCTCTTTAACCCAGGAGCATCAGGACAGATGGGATCATCACACGCAAACTCAAAATACACCCTGACAGAAATTCAGTAAGGTTTTATGTGACCCTTTGGATGCAGTTGCTTTGTTCAAATCAACAAACAGCAGCCGTGAAGTCAATGCAGAACATTTATAACACCTGTACTCACTGTTGCTCCTGGCTGTAGTCAGTGTTTCACAGAAAGTGCTTCCCACTGAGTCCATTGAGCTGAAGGCCCTGTGATGTATTCTGTGTTAGTGGGGATCAGAGGTTAAAGGTTAGGGGTACTCCAGCTGGCAACCAGGGCCGTCGTGGACCCCAAGTGAGGAGGCATTCAGGAACTGCAGGAACAGGAGGAGGGGGAGGAAATGGGGGACAGGACACTGAAGTTGTTTCTTTTTTCTTGTTTGATGTACTCCACCCTCAAGGACCACTTCTCTGCTGGTATAACCCATCAGTACCCTCAGATGTCGGAAAAAGCTTTACGTAGACCTCCTCATCAGCACAAGTTAAAAACAAAAAAAAAACTGAGGCACTTTTTAATCCTCAAAGATCTAAACAGCTGCAGGTGACCTAAAGCATCTGCTGATCTAATATGTTTCATAACTTCTGAACCACTAATCCTATTCATACATGTAAATAATTCAGATAAAATACAGTTTCTCAGCTTTTCATCGTCATCATCAGATAGGACCCATTTGGACCTTCAAGGTTTCTATAGTGAATGTGGAAACACCATCATCTTCTGCAACATTGATGCACCAGTAGTTTGGTAAATGACAATGGTTGTAGACACTTGTTTTATGTTCAGTTAATGATATATTTGGCTGAAAAAGTCACTCTTCTTCACGTTTCTCTGTTTTGATATAATAATGTTTGTATTTACTGAGCTTTTATGAACACCTATATGGTAACTAAATGAACAAGTGGTGCCAGGCACAACAAACCCCACCCCTCGCAAATGTTTTAGCTCTTAATGGACATCTCCCTCTCAAAATGTGAGACTATGGGTTTGACCTTTCATGGTTGCTCAAGGTTAAAGGTCATGATGACATTTTGGAGCCTACATGTCAATGCATATCAACAGTGAGAGCAAAAAGAATCTATATGCAAAATTGAGTATACAGGAATGAAAAGAAAATTCCTGATTTGCCCTATTGCTTATCATTGAGAAAACACATTTTTGGTGACCTTGACCTTTGACCTACATTCACTAAAATTTACTGGGATCTATTCTGGACCACCCCGCACCTTTCCTGAAAATTTCATTAAAATTGGTCCAGTACTTTTTGCGTAAAGTTGCTGACAAACAAAAAGACAGACAGACAGACTGACAAACAAACAAACAAAAAACAAACCAAAAACAATACCCCTTGCCTCCCCTTTGCGGGGGTGGGGTAATTATTGTAACATACCTGTCTGAAAAATGCAAAATGCAGAGGGTAAAATCACAATGAATGGAGGTAAATTACTTAGGAGAGGTTAAATTTACAGAGCAAATTCATTTTAAAAATTACTCTGGGTATTAAAGGGTTAAAGAAAGATCAGTAATGCAGATCTTTATAGTTTGTGCATTATGTCTTGTGTTGTTCTGTTTATATTGCTGTGTTGAGTTGAATTTGTCTTATGAACTGTCTTTGTCTAAAAGTATTTTAAGAGCTTATCTAGGGATATGCATTATAAAATAGTCTTTATCCTTAAACATTATGTCAATAAAGTTTAAATGGGAGTGGGCTAAAACTATGCAGAGAAAAAACGTATCATTTGTCAGGTTTCTGTAGTTCCTCTTTTATCCTGTGGGAGGCGGATCTCTTTATTAACGAGCCACATGTGCCAAGTGTTGGCATTATAGTGTCTTTCATTTAAGAGTTTTCCAAAACATTAGTTCCTCCAGAGTGGAAAATGTATTTAATGAGAAGCGTACAAAACACAGTAAATAGCCATTAAACATACTTTAACAGCTCCCACATGTTTACTGACTTTATGAGGGGTGTGATTGAGGGAGGATAATAGTGTAAAGTATGTTTGTGTGAGAGAGGGAGGAGAACCACCTGAATGTGATGTTAAAAATGTGCCGTAGCTTTCCCCTTCATTCTTGAGTTTATGTTAGAAAACTTTTACTCAAGGTGTTGCCATTTTACTTGATTATTCTTATTTCTATTCAAGCATTCTATTTATGCATGCTAATTTCTCAGTATTCATGTTTTCTGATTAGTATCCACTGGTTTTAGATTATAATTAAAACAGCTGCCAGTGGTGGAATTTAACGAAACACTTTTAAATAAATAATGTACATAGGAACAATATGAGCTGCTCATTATAGTTCCATTTTATGCAACTTATACTAATTACATATATCAAAATCAACTCTAAATATGTTGGGTTTGGATGTTTATGTGTGTCTTTATTGAATTAGGTCCAATTTCTCCTCCTTCTTAGGCTATAAAACCCTCTTGGATTACCTGGAACATGCAATATGTCACAAAACTCTCTTTCTGAGCTCATAAAAAGTTGACTTTTTAGAGACACAAACACATAATTATCTTACACAGCATGATGCATTGCTGTAGATTAAACCACAAACAGTATATGAAGTAGTTCAAATGAGCTCAACCTTAAACATCTACACTGGTAAAATGTTGATTCAGCAATAAAATTAATCAAATAATAGTAAAACACCGACAAGGACTATTTTTTGCTGTATAATTACTACTACTTTTCATATGTGAAGTACATTTTGCTGATAAACATTAAAACATTAAAAGGGGCTATGTGTATAATTTCTTCTTTTGAATATTAAAATTGATCTAAAATGATCATTAAAGTGTTTAGAATAAAAACCTAGAAATCTGTATTAGATAATAACAAACTATATTATTGAAAGAAAACAGAGGTCATTTGTGGTTTTACTGTGGCTATTTATTGTCTAAAAAAAAAGAGCTAAGCAAACTGAGCTATAATGTAAACTATCAGCGGATGCAGCACATGAAGGTTATAAATCACAGTGTTATTCTGACTGACTGTCAAAGTAATAAGCTATGAGTTCTTGCCTGAAGATGAAAAATCTATGATATCATAAGGGTAAGTGGATACATACTGTTGACTATTTGTTGTTTTTAGTAGACATAAGTGTGTTCTGATACATGACTCCCCCCCACTGTTGAGAGTTTGTAATATCTATCTATCTATCTATCTATCTATCTATCTATCTATCTATCTATCTATCTATCTATCTATCTATCTATC
>JAPQRP010000009.1:10673815-10687898 GCA_037367295.1 Apogon hyalosoma | reverse complement strand
TTTGAACAAGCCATTTCTTTAGTTTATCCTGAGCTCTAAGCTATATTTTTGAATACTAGTTAATTTGTACATCTTTTCAAAGGTTTTAATTGTTTTAGACTGTTTTAATACATCTTCCAGGCTATTCCACAGATTAACCCCTCTAACAATTGGGTAAAGAGCAGCTAAATAAAAGAAAAGAGATGATAACTCAGGGAAAAAACATTTTTACTCGTTCTGTTTGTTCAGGTTAATGATCCTATGAGATAAGCTGCTCTTTACCCTGATTGGCGGTGAACTTGTATCCTCCTGCTTAACTAGTAATACCACCACACAAATCAACCTACATCTACGTAATTAAATACCATACCCAGTTCATCCCCATGTCCCATTTTGGCAAGAGCATACAGCAGTTCTGGAGATAAGACAGAGGGGATTCCCTTCAGCACGACCATCCTGACACCGGGAGAACTGGAGAGTATTAAAGCAAACCGAGATGAACTTCCTCTGTTTACTTCCGCCTTTGTTCAGCTCCGCTAGACACGACAAACAATCTCGTTAGAAAACACACAAAACCTTTTTGACAAACTCTGGACTCTCAAAAACACCGTAAAACAATAATATATTATGAATTGAGTCGACGTAAATGTCAACTTTACACCCCCAAACTGCCGTCTTACGTTTTTCTTCCGGTCTGACTGTCACGTGATAGAAGATCTTTAATATGATTGGCTTCCACCAGTAGTAGTCTTAAAAATACATTAATCATTTTAAAGTGTAATGATAATAATAATAATAATGATTATAATTATGATACAATTAACTTTATACACGATAGGCTATGTACCTACAGCTAACTGTTTCCATTAATGATTTATCTTCAAAATAATTCAAATGCTGTGTGTAGATTGTGACAAAGATTTATATGCCCACAGACACCAGATGTATACAGGGATTTCCTTCCAATAAAACACACGGGTGCGGCCCATAATGTTTCTGCACAGCACCTGACCAGAAGGGACAGAAAAACATTATGATCTACCTCTAAGGAGAGACACAATAAAGTACCATACTATTCCAAATTGACAATTTGTCCTGGAAATATACTTTTGAAAGTGGGAATTGTTTATTATTTACATAGCTGGAACTATGTGCTGTCTGCACCCACCCTATTTCATCTTTACAGACTGGAACTACATCCGCAAATGGACATCCGTAGGTCCTGGTGCATCTATAGCCTGCCCGTCCATGGGAGTGGATCTCTCCTTCACTGTGGTTCTCCCTGAGGTTTCTTTTTTCCCACTGGGTTTTTGGAGTTTTTCCTTGCCGAGAAGGAGGGTCTAAGGATGAGGGATGCCCGGGACATTAATCAGTTTTCTTCATCTACTGTTTATTTGAATGTTGTTTGTTTTCATATCCCACTAATTCTGTAGAGCCCTGTGAGGCAAACTTGTTGTGATATAGGGCTCTACAAATAAAATTGAATTGAATTGAATTGCATGTTTCCCTTCTATTTTCTACATATTGTAATAATATTAGCTGTTCCAACATTAGGTAAACAATGCATAGTTTTCAGTCAAATAACAGCCAAAGCCATTAGACACCTAAGCCTCCAGATGTTCTCTCAGTAACATATGTTTATAGTCTATTTTACACAAAAAGTTAAACATTCTAAATAAATAATACTAATCAGATTTTTTTTTTTTTTCAAATAATGCTGATTAAATGACTAGTGATTTTTTAGTAGAAATAAATCAACAGTCCAGTATAAAATATATTGATGAAGGTTAAAGGAGTATTTGTGCATCACAAAATTTTACATGGTCTGTCTAATTTAGCTAATAAGACAAATATATTGATTTTGTTTTGGTTGCCTTTGTCACTCCACTTAGTAAAAGTTTTCCAAATTACACAGTGGTATATTAGTTATATACTGTGCAATTCAACAGACCTCAGTAAGACTTTGGTCTCCATTTTCTGGTGCAGCAAGGTAAGTATAGTCTAATTAAAAACAGAGAGCAGTAACTACAGTCACTTTGTCACTTGTGCCAAAAATGTGAGATAATGAAAATATTTGTCAGATGAAAACCACTGCACTCATGTGTTTCATCTGGGCCAGAGAAAATCTCAGCTGGATAGCAAGAAAAAAATGCTGAGGAATGCTTTCCATGACCGCAAGTCCTGGTTAGAAAGCAGCAGATCTGAATAAAAATGCTTTAAAAGTCAAGTCACAGCTTCGCTTTGGCTTCTGGGCATGTACACTGACTTTACTGTCTATAGGGCAGCTGTTGGTAATAATGCATAGGAGACATAGCATGTTATAGGCTCCATGTTACAGCTTTTGTTTTCATTAGCAAACATTATCGAGGTTCAGTGGTAGGAACGCAGATCTTTTCAGTTCACCAGTTTAAAATGCTTTAAATCCTGTTTATAAAACTTTTCATATGGAAAAGCATAAAAGTATTTGTATCAAAATATATGGAGGATACCAAAAAGAATCATATACAATCTGCTGACAAATTAAAGGAAAAATCAAAATGAAGTGGTCCACTGTGGTGAATATACAATATGTGCATTTTATTTTGTCATCTGTTTGTTTATTACTTGATTAAAACTATTGTTCAGTTAACATGTTCATCTTTAATTCTCCCTCTTTTGATAGTTGGACTGATTTTAATTACTACATGTCATGTAGCATAATATGTGACAGCACTTCAGAATATATCGTTATTTCATTAATGGAGCTGAAAAGTAACTATTAGTTAGAGGTTACCTTGGGAAGTCAGAAATTAAATATGATAAATATAGTAGCACACTGTGAATTACCCTGTGTATGAATTGTGCTATGCAAAAAAACTTTGCCTTGCATTTGCCTTGCCTAGCGTACAAGCATGATATTGCAGAAAATGGAAATAGCATGCATTTTAGTTAAACTGCAATGGAGATCAGTTTTATTGATATTTAAGGCTAAAAAAAAAAAACATGCAACCGTTTCCACTACATAAAATCACACCGCTCAAAAAGCACTTGAATATGTCAATACAATGAATTTACATATATGAAATATATATATGTAGGCCTACATATGTTCCAACTATATATGTACTTTGTTTATGTCAAATATCAACATTTAAAACCAATACAACAAGGAATAACAATATAAAAAAGAAAATAAATCATATTTGAAAAGGATGACTTTATTTATGAAATGTTTAAAAAATTATGACAGTTAATTGTTTCCATTAACATATAAGCCTATAGGCCACTGGAAATACACTATAAGGTATTTACATATGCAAAGATTACAATGTTTATGTCACTTTATAAAGGTTTATATTTATAAGTCCAGAGGATGTACATGAGTCTATAAATTTCTGCAAAATAAAGAAGGCCACAAGTACCTTAAAATGATACTAAATTACAGTACTTGTGTTCACAGTCCTGGACATTTGTCCCTTGTGTACAATGTGCAATAATATGTATAGCACTGAAAAATACTGCTGCCCACTTTAAAAATATTTAGTGAATTATACAAATGGCCTAAAGTACACCACAAGACTGTGTATGCAGGTGCTATATTTTTCTCTTGATCCAATTTTATTTATTTATTTATTTATTTTAGTGCTTTAAGTTGTGCAACTGCGAGAAAAAAAAAGAGGTCCAAATATAATAATACTATAATAATAGAACATTTGAGCATACTTAGTTCTGTAGCTGAGTGTGAGGGTCTGTTCAGTATGAGTCAGGGGCTCAGAGGCAGTGGTTCATGGATATGGGAGTGATCTTTGTGGAGGACGTGATCTTTGTGGAGGACGGCTGCTGCTGGGCAGAGAAAAGGCCCCGCAGGAGCCAGGCCTGTCTGCAGGACTGAAAGCCCCTTTCTCCCTCTCTGGACACATGCTGCTGCCTCTTTATTTCAGCTTCTTTAAATGAGTTTATCACGCTATGAGGGTCTGCGCTGCCAAAATGTAACGTTTTGCCCCTTTTGTCTGTGTGGAGAGCCTCAATTGAGTCTACATTTATTATTTTGACCTTTCGGTAGCCTCAAAGAGGAGCTTCTTTTCGGGCTCTCACTGCAGACTTTTGTTCTTCCCTGTGGAGTGAGGAGACCGTTTTTTTCCTCCTCCTTTTTAGAGTTTTGTTCCAGGGGGCTGACAAGAAAGGAAGATCCAGGGGAATATTGAATGAAAATTAAAATCAATTAGGCCATGGCCTTGTGAAGATATGGGGAGCCGCCGTGTGAAGATCACAGAAAAAAAAGGTGCTTTGAGATGATTGGAGCGGAAAGAGAAAGCGCACACTAACCAAATTTGTTCTGGTGTTTTCTTTGAAGTCCAAATTATGGTTATGTGTCCGAATATTTTAGCCAGTGAGTGGCCAATAGAGGATGCGCACAATGTGAAACCAATCTGCGGCTTCTGCAGATACATAGTTTTAATGCACAGTTTTGGATTTTGTCTGAAATTTTGCACAAAGCTTATCATAATATACTACAATTGAGCTCAGTTTCATTGATTAAAAAAAATAAATAAAAAAAAATCAGGCAACCTCTCCTAGTACTTACAATCACAGCATATGCTTTTTCGAGTTTATCACATAAAATATGTCTTCACGACTGTAACGCAGAATAATTTTCATAAGCCTAATGAATTTTACTCAGTCCTTTAATATCTCTGTTTTTGTTTTCTCGTCCTCACTTACAGCTTACTGCGAATAAACCCCTGTTACTTACGACGAATAAAAGAGCTGTTCTGCGCAGGAGGGGGTGCGTTTTAGTGCAACAGGTCAAATTCATTTCAACGTCCTGGATCTGACTTCATGTTACAGAGGAGCAGCCCCATCTAGTGGCCGATTACAGAACTGTTCATCATGTTCATTTTACCGTGACAGTGACAGAAACCTTAAATAAAACTGGCGGGAGTATCGTATGTAAAATGTACTAAATTAGGAAATAGTAGCAGTAACAGTAATAGTAATAGTATTTTGTAGTAATAGTAGTCTTTGTGCAGGTAAATGGTCCCTTTTTTCCTATTGCATTCTGTGATGACCATGATGGGACAATAATAGTACACATCACACCTTCAATGTGTGGGACATTCCATTCCCATGACTTGAACTGATCATGATGAAAAATATTCACTGTTATCAAAAAATATCATGATAAATGTCAAATCAATATTTCTTTTAGATATAATGAATCAAATTAATTTTAACAAATTTTTCTTCAAAATTGAGAGTTGAGAAACTCAGTAATTTCAGTTTTAAAATCATAGCATGTCTTTCAGAAATCTAGAGGTAGAACATTTAGAACAATTATAATGATCAAAATTAAGTTATTAAAATAAAAACATGTAAATGATAGTGTAAACAAAATATATTCAAAATTACTTTCATTAAAAAAAAAATCCTTTGCATTTGTAGGAGGATTTTATTAGTAGGCTAGTGTAAAGTGTAGAGTCGCTCTTAGCCCTCCTGCATTTTGGTACTTTGCAGTTTTTGCCTGTTGTGTTTCCTCTGACACTTTGTGTTGTGTGAATGTATAAATAAGGTTGGTGGATTGTAGAAACTGAATTGCTCTTTGGAAATGAATAGTTTTCTGAATCTGAAAATTAACCCTAAAGATGAAATAAAAACACAAGTTATAATATGTATCACTATATAAAATTTAACTGTATTATGACATTTGTCAGTATTGTTTTGTAGCTTTGCCTCCTGTTAGCAATGAAACACTTGAATGCAACGTATCCCTATATTTTGCCCATATAGTGTATATTAATGTAGTGGCTCATTGATTCTCACAGGATTGGTCTACAGAAACCCTGCATATAAATTTTCAGTAAGAATACCACAGTAAACTCTGAAGCATAAGGGAAGCGTTTTAGATGATTGTGTAAACACAATTAACATTTATTGCAATATAAATTTCAGATATTTCTCATTTTTAAATTCAACTCCCTATTTAATTGAATGTGTAATTCAATGTGTCCCAATACTTTTGGTCATATATAATGTATGTCTAAAAAGTCAAGTTTTCATCAGCTTAAATAATGACAGCCCTCTGCTCAGCTTTATAAGAATACATTTTTCATCTAATCCAAGGTTTGTTTTTTTAGTTTATTGAAGAATGAAAGCTTAATGAAAACTTCATCTCAGGTTATCAAACATTCAAAAATCAACACATTTAAAGATATGTGACCTTCACTGGAGAAAAAGGTGGATGAGTGGAAGTATAAAGTATGTCCTCACTCATAGTATTTGAGTGAAAAGTTCTTAGGAAACTCAAGTGGTAACCAACAACATTCATAAAGTTCATTTTACAAATTAACTAAAATTATAGTTACATATAGATCTGAGAACATTATCACAAATTATATAAAACCATCCACATACTTGAAACATGTGAGGGGATCAATAACCAGCAGCATGTGTGTGTTAAACCAGTACAGCAAACATATTCTTTAATCAACAGACATTTCCTCTACTCATTCAAAACTACTATAGAGCTTTATTTGTAAAACGTACACAGGGGAAAAAGTTGCCTACAAAATGCAGGCAAAGGTTTGACAGTGAAAATGAAAAGGCAAAGTCAGTACACATCATCAGAACTGATTCCTTATGTCAGGGGTATTCAAATTCGGTCCTCGAGGGCTGGTATCCTGCATGTTTTAGATATTTCCCTTTTCCATCACACCTGGAATCCATTCCATCGTTATCAGGCTTCTGCAGAGCATGATAATGAGCTGAGCATTAACTGAACCAGGTGTGCTGGAAGAGGGAAATATCTAAAACATGCAGGATACCGGCCCTCGAGGACCGAATTTGAATACCCCTGCCTTATGTTCTCACGCTGGCTTCACAGTCAGCAATGTTAATCACACTCCTGCACCCGAGCTGCATTGGATTTGGATACTGCACCTGAACAGACAGGGCTTTGCTGTGATAAGACACTCTGCATCAAATCTAAATTCAAAGAGCCTGTATGTTCGACTACAATCAGGATTTAGAATCACTCAACTTATTGCAGATAAGAAAATGACCCAGTGATATCAAGAACCTTGTGTTCTTGTCTGAAATCTTTACTCTACTTGTCTTGGAAACTGGCTTTTCTCTTCTCCACAAATGCAGTCATGCCCTCTTTACGATCGTCCTAAACAGAAAACACAGACACATGTTAAGATTACAGGTAAAAAGCAGACTCGCACTCTTTTACCTGGTTTCATTAACCTCTCAGACTCACCGTGGCAAATGTGGCGTGGAATAATCGCTTCTCCAAACGATTGCCCTCAGCCAAAGTCAGTTCGAAAGCTGCCATTGCACACAGCAGAACAAGTCAGATACAGTCATTGAATAAAAAGTCGACTCAGGTTTCAGTATTTGAACACAGAAAACCAACACACCTGCATTAACAGCCTCTTTAGCCATAGCAGAGACCAGCTTGGAATTGGCTGCTATTTTCTCTCCACATTTAACAGCTTCAGACACCAGCTGGTCCACAGGAAAAACTTTACTCACCAAACCTGAGAAAACACAAAAATAACAGTCACATGTCCCGGTATGAATAATTACTTTAATCATTTTAATCAAATAATTGCACGGAAATGCCTTTATATTAAATTATATACTTCACAACAGGTGCTTACAAAACAAATTATCAAATAAGTATTTTATTTGGATTAAAATGTAAATTAAGTATTAATTATGAAATAAAAGATAGCAAATGGTACATTTTCCAAAAACAGTCTCAAATAAAAAGTGTTGTTCTGCGCTATTTGATATTATACTTGAGTTCAAGAGTTTGTCTAAAATGTTCATTTCTCTTTTTGTACTAAAATTATGTCTCAAGGAGGTACTTCAGATATGAAAGCATCCTCCAAATGATAACAACTGAATAAATTAAAGGTCACAATATGAAATGAGTCTTTTTTCCTTTGTTCTATCACACAGACCTACTGAATACCAATTTATTTCATTTCTTAACACCTAAAGCCAGGCATACCTAAGGCAACTTTTCAAGCAATTTCAAATTCAAAGACAAATTTCCATTCTTGAATATAACCACATGTCAGTTTCATATCATCTAATTTGTTTGGTGTGAGGTGGTCATAAAACTCTGTCATCAGGTGGTCTTTTGTCTGGTTTGTACCTTGGCTCTAGCAAACAGTCAAATGATATTTGTCAACAACCAAAAGATATGCACTCTGCAACATCAAATAGGAAGTAAACTTGACTGCAGGGGTTTGATTTCAACAATAAAACAGAAACAGAATCCAGTTTGGTGTTTGTCTGCAGAGAAATTATGATACAGATGATAAACATAAAGTAATTTACTCAACACTAGTGCTGTCAAACGATTAAAATTTTTTAATCCGATTAATCACAGGGTTGCTGTGGATTAATTTTGATTAATCACAATTAAATATCAGCCATTTTTAATCTATATTACTTGCACTTCATTTTGCATGAGCAAACAGGCTCAAGAAAGAAGGGAATAATATGCATATATATATATATATATATATATATATATATGCATGCACTTAATGTGTTTGTTGCAAGTTGGGTGACATGTTAGCTGAAGTACTAGCAGAATCCCCAACTACTGTATACTTTGCGTTAAGGTAGTATTTTTTCCATTCTTCCATCTTTATGGGTTGGTTCTGCTGCCTGTCACTACTGGATCAACTGCCCTTTTGTTCATGCATGACGTGAACTCTACTTGGACAAAGTGCCCCAAATGCATTGGCAGAGATGTTCAGAGTCACTCTGCGCTGCAGATGGGTTAATTGCGTTAAAATTTGTAATCAGATTAATCATGATGATGGATTAATCTGCGTTAATGCATTAATTTTGACAGCCCTAATCAATACGTTTCTAGTATTTTTTTTTTTACTTTTTTCTGTGGAGTCCAAACCACATGTAAATATGGCATGGAGATAATTTTATTCAGTAAATCTTGTTAAGATGATAAAGTTACTCAAAAACAGGAACTAAAAAACACAAGCATAACTCAAAGAATGTAGCTGCAGTCTTGTCATCAGTGACCCTGTAAGATTCCCAGTCCCAGAGTCACACTTTAGTCTTTTACAGGTTTTTTCTGAGTCTTCCAGTGTATACTAGTAATAAACCAAAAAATTTTTTTTTCTCAGCATCTCTTACCTGACTGCTTGGCATCTTGTGCGTTGATCCGGTCTCCTGTCAGTACCATCTCCATAGCAAGAGATTTACCCACTGCGCGAGTCAGACGCTGGGTGCCACCCGCCCCTGAAAGCATAAAGATTTACAACAACCAATGCATCATCAACAAGAATCTAGTCAGTTTAGTATAAACAATATTAGAACACAGTATAAGGAAATGGACATTAAGCAGGAAAGAAAGTAGATACAAAGGATATTTACCAGGAATGGTGCCCAACAGGATTTCTGGTTGGCCAAACTGCGCCTTCTCTCCAGCAAAGATGATATCACACATCATGGCCAGTTCACATCCTCCACCCAGCTGAAACAGTAGAATATAGAGTATGAACAGAAATACCACAAGAGGAGAGAGTTCTTTTCTAATGCTTGTTGTGGAGCGACTTTTATACTTGGAAATTTATGTTACTTCAGATTACAGTCCTATTGAATGTATAAGATTAAACCCTTTTTTTTTTTTTTTTTTTAAATATATATGACAGAGGACTTTTTAAATGAGTTCAAGTCTGGGACTCACAGCAAAGCCATTCACAGCTGCAATCACAGGCTTCTTCACTGTGGACACTCTGTTCCAGTGAGCTAGAAAGTTCCCCCCGTAACACTCCTGGAAAGTTCGATTCTGCATCTCTTTAATGTCTGCTCCCGCTGCAATGCACAGTGGTTGAGAGTACAGCTAATATGCAACTGTAAATACTTCAATTTCTATAAAATCAGGTAAGAAAGACACAAACACAAAGGTAGACAAATAAATCTTACCAGCAAAGGCTCTGTCACTGCCAGTGATGACAATAGCTCCAACCTCACCATCGGCTTCGAATGCATCCAAAGCGTATCCCACCTCCTTCATCAGGCCATCACACAGAGCATTGAGGGCCTTTGGTCGATTCAGCTGGATGAAGCCCACATTCTTATTCTCTCCTCGCTTTTCAACTATAATATACTCATACTGACCACCTGTGTGAAAAGCAAACAAAAAAGCCTTAAGTCAGGAATCCGTTTATTCCCATTGCTTTTTATTGTCATGACAGTGATTTAACAGAGAAGTCAAGTCCTAAACCAGGTGATGGGTCAGGCTTGAGCCACTTATCAACATTACATCACAAGACAGAGGCTAGTAAGTAATCATTCAAGGACAGGTGAAGAATTACCAATGAGCCTCATAGAAATGTTGGAGACCTTTAACACACTTTATAGAGCGAAGGTTGAGACTAAACATAAAGCAGGTTGTATTCTAACCTTGAGTAGAAGGTCAACCTCACAGCAAGAATTTACAGAGTTATTGACTTTTTTGACAATACAATAATATTTCAGACTCTGTAAACATTGAACACATCATTAAGACCTTGACAGCACTTCAACAGGTTTCAGCAAGTGAACAATGAAAACTTTCTATAGTGGGTATGAAAACAGTTAAAGACTTATTTCACATCTTATTCCAGGTTTTAGTGTTGATACTGAAATGGACACCTACCAATATTGCGTGATGACAGGCTTTATGTTCAATATTTTAAAAATACTAGAAATAATCCGCAAATTTAAAGATTTTTTGCTTCACAAATCATGTTTAGAACCTGTCAAAAAAAGTATCCAAGTGATTTTAAAGCCAAAAATTATGAATATTCAGATTTTATACTTTTTAAAGATTTTACTGCAGGGTTTTGAACAATAATGCCAGCAGAAGATTCCCTCTCAAAAATACTGTACCAATCTACTACCAAATACAGTCAACACACACAAAGGGGTTTTCCAGGTGTGAACTCTTACACACTTGTTTATCTGTTCAAATTGCTCTATTATTCTGAAAGTCAGGATTTAAGCACATTTATGGATTAAGTCCCCAAACTGTCTCTGGACTATAACCATCATGTGTTAAATATTCACAAATCATACCTGAGCTGTAAATGATATGGTATGATATGATTTTATTTGAACAGGGACAGTGCATGACAATACATTAACCTATATACAGAGTCAAAAGGAAATATGTTGATGCCAGGGTATAGCTGAAGTTAATTTCCACCTGTAGTCCCTGGACAGGTTGATGTTATTCAATTTAAATAAGTAAGTAACAGTAGGGTATATAGGAGGAATGCAATAGAAATAATGAAGAATTTGACTATAAATACTGATAATAGTCCGCAGGTCCACAACATATTATATTATCTTTAATTAGACTGTACGTTCATGCATTTTGTGTAGCTAATAACTCTACAGTGAAACAATTATTAAAAGTTAACTTGCTTTGCAGAGTCTGCGTCGCGCGCACAGTGACGCAGGTCTCTTGACATTGTGGCAGGGCCAGGTCTGAAACATCTGCACAGACTGGACCAGGTTTAAGGTTGAAGGCTTAAACACACACCTGAGCTGTAGAGGCGGACAGCGGACAGCAGAGCCGGAGCTGCTCTGTTGGGCTTCAGGAGCTGAGCTGCACTTCTGCAAAGGAAAGCCATGACAGGACACAGGGAGACACGGGTACAACTCTGGGAATTTATGGAAAGAGCGCACACTACTTCCGCATGTGCTCTTCTTTGTTGGTATTTTACGGGCGGTAGCATTCAGATACTCTTTACTGCCACCTGGTGTCTGGTAGAAAAAAAAAGTTTATCATGGCGGCTGTATTACGCTTATGTTTTTAGTCTTTTCGGCAAAAATACTTTTTTCCCCCACAATTTTGCACCCGAGGATAATTTACAGTCCAACAAACTACTTGTCTCTCTTGATTATGAGCAATTATTTAATACTTGTAGGCTATTTGTGTAGATTTCTTGTTACTATTTTATATTCCTATTTTTTTTATTTTTATAGTCCTCATATTGTATTACTGTAATTGCCACTTTACTGTCACAGGTAAAACGTTTGTACTTCCCCACTGTGGGATTTCAAAGATCAGTAAAAACAACCAGTAACTGAAGCATAACATAACATAACATAACATAACATAACATAACATAACATAACATAACATAACATAACATAACATAAAGACTTGTTCCTGAGTGATTCATATAAAGGAAGAGGGTTGGCAAAATACGTCCAAAAATATAGACGAACTGAAGACATGGTAATTTTGTTTTATTTTATTTTTCTATTTTATTTATTTTTTTACTTATAATGAAAGAGAAAAAGCCTTAATTGTAATGCATGGTAAACCAACTGTATGTTCCCATGTCTGGTGTGCTGCAAACGTCCCATCACTCACTCTCAATACAGGAGCATTAATTAATTAACTAACTAACGGTAATATAAAGAATGCATTTCTTTTTGAGCATTTAGACCTATTGGTTATACCCCAGATAGCAAGTATTTTGGCAGTATTATGGCTTACATTTGGCATTTTTGGCTTTCTTTTGTCATTAGGAAAGCCTTTTGGCTTAACCGTGGTAAGATTAAGGTTATCCATAATACATAAGGAACTGACATAAAATTTGAACTTCAATGATTTCTTTTTACTGCCACAATGAAAAAGTTGTACACTATGTGACTTTTTTTTCCTTTTTTTTTTTTTTTTCTTTGTTGGTTAACTTATCACCTTCAATATTCTGAAGTGTTCCGTTTAAATTTGTCATTTCGCTTTGCCTTTTGCTCACCTTAATATTTTATTCCAATTTATGTTCGAAATAACGTTTATCATCACCATGACCATGACTCACTTTAAGATTCAGGACCCAATCATCTGATGTTAGGCGCGTGCGTCACGCTGTTTTTCCTGACATCTGCATGAGTCTGGATCGTCCCAATAACTTCAAATCTCCTCTGAGTCCCACAACATAAGTAAGAAGAAAACAGGTGGATTTAAGGTAAGTATTAAACATTATGTTGTTTCAGACACTATGTGCATGGATGAAAACAAATAAACCATTTTTTTTTTATTTCAAAGGCGTGGTTCCGTTAAGGTCAAATTAGGACTGATACTATGCTCTATACAATATAAGTAATGACCATGTTCATTGTATAGACTATACATAATGTTTCTACAATCTAAGACAGCAATCTAAAAGGAGAAGGGACGCACTTCATCATCGCGCGCTCTTTTGTGTCTTTCACGCGCTAAGTGGACCGTGCACGCACATAGACACACCCCGTAAATTTCTTCTCCGCCCAAACTACATCAATACACAGGAAAACGAAATCAACACAGGGGATTTTATTCCTAACACATTGTGCGTAGATCGATTTTTGTGGAACTGGCGAAGCTCATCCAAACAAACGCAAAAACCATGAAAACTAAAACACGGAAGGTGGCGGCGACTAATTTAATTCCATATTCTCAAACATCACTAGAATAATTTTATGAATCAGTAAAACAGCCTAATCTGACCAGTGACAAACGCTTCCCATATGTAAGTCAGATTTCTTGGTCGGATTCAGTGATCAGCTCTACAGGTCATATCTGAAAAGATGTGTGAGGACAAAAATGACGAGAAGGATAAGATGAGACCTGTACCAGCCCTCCCTCATAGATGGCATGGATCACTTTATCAGCGGTCTGGATTTCCTGCAGCCACTGGAGATGTCATTTTAATCTTGTTTCATCTTTTACTACAGACGCCTCTCTATGCGCTACACTACTCCTGAGTTTCAGCTCTGTAACCTGTCTTTGAGTCTGGCTCTAAATATGAGGAAACACAGCTGTAAGACAGTAGAAAAGTCATCATAGAGAGGATGTACAGTTTGTATTAAGAAACATGAATTACTCAGCTATGGCACTAATTAACATAATAGAGAAAGCCAGTTAATAAGTATGTGAAGGGGGTGTTTTTAGATTTATAAAAAGAATTTTACAGTTAATCATGACTACTAATCAAAGGGGTTGTGCAGATATAGATTGATTAGTTAGACAGACAGACAGACAGACAGACAGACAGATAGACAGATAGATAGATAGATAGATAGATAGATAGATAGATAGATA
>JAPQRP010000009.1:10655504-10673715 GCA_037367295.1 Apogon hyalosoma | reverse complement strand
TAGATAGATAGATAGATAGATAGATAGATAGATAGATAGATAGATAGATAGATAGATAGATAGATAGATAGATGAAGGGAGGAGTATAAAACATAGAGTAAGGGGATAAGTAGGCTACAGTTGAATATTACAGTGGCGTACCACAAGAGTCCTTACCAGACCCACATGTGTTTGTTTAATGATGATTATAGTGTATTAAAGATTTTGAAATTTTTACCCCCCATAAGGGGAGGTAAGGAGTATTGTTTTTGGTTCAGTTTGTTTCTTTGTGTGTTAAACACTCTAGCAGCAAAATGATTGGTTCACCTTATTCCAAATTGGGTTCATAGATTACATACTGTATAGATACAGTCGGTGATGGTCTGAACACTTGAATGTGAGAATACTGATACACCTGATAGAGGTGGAAAAATGTAATAGAGTCAAGTCAGTCAGTTCTCAGCTAACCTTAATTATATGACATTACTGTGTATGTTACTTTTACATGGAGATAATGACACCAACGATGAACCAAATGGTTGCAACATGCTGGATCTGCCTCCTGCTCTCTGCTTTCCTGTGGGAGCCGGTTCTGTCCAAGGGCGGTCGTGGTGGAGGGTCCAGGGGGAGTAAGGTGTCCAGAGGCTCCTCTAGGCGGCATCGTGCTGGCAGTGGCAGCAGCAGCCGCAGTGGCAACAGAGAAGGAAGTGAGGCGTCAGGATCCAGTCGAAATGGACCTTCTCTCACTCTCTCACTTTCTATCATTATTGCAACATTTTCACCAAAATATGGATTCTTCCTGGACTGTATAGTATAGATTATGTTTGCCCACTGACTGTAACAGCCATTTAGTCACTTGGTTGCCTCTGTGTTTTATCTTGACACTGTATCCTGTCATGTAACTGTATTTATAATGGAAAGGTATAGTGTGGTGGACAGGTGTTGTGTGCAGGGTTTTTTGATTGTGTCCATAGCTGTGATAACAGTGTGGTGACTTACATAAACTAAGGTAACCTACTACATTATATTGCCAAAAGTATTGGGACGTCTACCTTCACACACATGAACTTTAATGACACACCATTCTGAATCTACAGGGTTTAATATGAAGTTCAATCCTTTGTAGCTGTAACAGTTTTAGGAGTGTATTGTTTTGGAAACTTTGACCATTCCTCTAGAATTCTTCTACAAATCTAGAAGGCCTGGCTCACCATCTCCACTATAATTCATGCCAAAGGTGTTCCGTCAGATGGAGATTAGGATTCTGTGCAGGCCAGTCAAGTTCATCCATTCATGTCTTTATGGACCTCACCTGCACTGGTTCATAATCATGTTGGAGGGGCCATGCTGAAACAGTTCCCACAAAGTTGGGATCATAAAATTGTCTGAAATGTGTTTGTCTGCTGAAAAATTAAGAATTTCTGTCACTGAAACTATGGAGCCAAGCCCAACACCTGAAAGTCAGCCCCACAATATAATCCTCCTTCACCAAACTTTACACTTGACACAGTGCAGTCAGGAAAGTACCATTCTCTTGGCAACTACCAAACCCAGACTCATCCAGGATTGCCAGAGAGTGTAATTTGTTATGATCTGGTGCACTATAAATACAATTTAATTGATTGATTGATTGATTGATTGATTGATTTGACAGAGAATAATCTCCACTCCTTTAGAGTCCAGTGCTTTACACCACTGCATCTGTCGCTTTGCACTTGGTGACGTAAGGCTTCGATACAGCTACTCGGCCATGAAACCCATTCCATGAAGATGTTCTTAAGCTAGTATGAAGGCTACATGAATTTTGGCAGTCTGCAGGTATGGGCTTTGCAAAAAGTCAATGACTTCTGCAAACTGTCAATGTGATATCATGACTCATATAAATATACACACCACTGTGAATTGGCATGTTATCTGTCTGCATTATAAGCCTTCTGTGTGCATGTTCACACTATTATTAACCCCCTGTCCAACCTGAATCAATGCTACAAATACACACTGAGGATTAAGGTTAGGTAGGGGGTTAGGTGAACCAGAGGTCTTGGTGTAAATTGACACGTGACCAAATGGCATTGAATAACGCACAAAAGGTCGAAAATGCATGGGTATAGCACGCCAAATGCCATAAGAACTGACATTACTTACAATGCCATTTATTGAGATCAGTCTGAAACTGTACACCTCAGTATGTGTTGATCCTGCTCTGTGATTTTAAATGGCTTACCACTTCATGGCTTAGTTGCTGTTGTTCCAAATAGCTTCACTTTGTTATAAAAACACAAACAGTTGACTGTGTAATATTTACTAGAATGGAAATTTCATGAATGGACTTAATGCACAGGTGGGACCCTATCACATTACCATGGTTGAATTCACTGAGCTCCTGAGAGTTGACCCGTTCTTTCACTAATGTCTGTGGAAGCATTCTCCATGCCTATAGGTGCTTGATTTTATACACATTGTGGCCATGGAAGTGATCAGAACACCTTTATTTAATGATTTGGAAAGGTGTCTCAGTACTTTGGGCAATATAGTGTATGTGATTGATGTTTGTGAATTTGTTGCCCAATTCCAGAACTGTGAGTACAGTGATAAAACCTTATAATTCTTGTTCTGTTTGTGTGCATTGTGCATAATGGAGAAATAATTTAAGCTAACGTTGTTTCAAAAGCACTTAATCATAAATAAATAAATTAGAAAATCACAATAAATGCAAAACACATCCTCCGTCTTTTCTTGAGTCTTACAGCGTGGGAGTGACTCCTCTCCGTGGACCTTGTCAGCTGATGCTTGGTGAGCGCGCCGCGCGTTCTCGCTGGATTCTGCAAGAACGAGCGCTGCATCGTCCGTGACATTCACGATACATCTCCTCTGGGTGCTAAAACACAAGCAAGGAGAAAACACACGGATTTAAGGTAAGCATTGAGCATTTTAAGATGATTTGGATTACGTAGACGTGGGTGCAAACGCATAAAGCAAATCTCGATTCAAAGGTGTGATTCCTCTGGGCTTCAGTTCAATAGAGTAGCTGTCAGGCTAATTGATGAAACATAGGGAGATGAACACTGAACATCTACTTGTGGTTTGATTAAGTCTGTTGTGTGCAAAAATGACATCAAGAGGATAAACAGAGGAGATTGTTCATATTTAACTGCGAATAACCTGCTGAAATCTGATCATCTATTTCTAAGGATGGCCTCTAAGCTAAGGAATAAACCATCTATTACCATTCATAATCATACACACGGTATAATATTGTATGAACAATGAGGGATGTGTATTAGGGATGAAAAATGAAGCACAAATTGTCAGTGCGCATTTTAAACCGACCTACTTTTACACAGAGAAGCAACCTACAGACAACCCAGAAATGTCTTCATCAGGACCATATTCTGCTGCAGCAACACAGAGATAAGCACGACCACAAAGAAAAACAAAAAACAAACAAACAAACAAAAAACAAAACAGAAACCCTCAATTGTGTTCTCAGAGTGGATTACTGAAGATCTGACACTTAAAACTTCTTGTAACATTATATCACCTGATAAAATGCAATATATAGAATCAAGGGTTAATCACAAAAAAGATACACTCAATTGTACAAAATGACTATATATACAGATTTATTATTTTCAGTTTGACAGATTTAGTTTGCAATGTCACCAACTCACAGTGACATCACTGCTCTATAAGCAAAAAGAGCTTCCAGAATTAAAGAGGTAACTTTGCCAAAGCTGGGTCACTAACAAAGAAAAAAAAATGTTAAAAAAAAAAAAAATGCTGGTTAACTATAGTTTTTGAGACACTGTATTGAAATAAAATATGAAATTCTATGAGTTAATGACAGAAAAGAATGTCTATGTCTGCGCTATCAGTCATCAAAACACTGTGTGCATAATAGAATACAGTCACTTTTAAGATTCTCTCTAATGTAAGATTTATTAATCTATGAGAAGGCTTCAAAAAGCTTGTGGAAAAAGAACATTGCAAAAAAATTATATGCAAGGATTTTGATCTCAATGCAGTTGTACATTCTCGTACAAGTGCATTCTTGCTTGCAAAAGTGTATTGACCTAGATGGAGCATATGCTGAAAAATAAACATCATAACTTAAACAGTTTTTTCCAACTGTCCTCTTTCCATGAACTTGTTGAAACCCCATTATATCCCCTATCCCCTAATCATATTTCTTGAAATCATTAGCCAGCCAGCACTTTTGACATTGTTGTTGTTTCCTATAAGGTAATTTAGACAATATTAGGCAAATTAAAAAATAAAGGCTATTCTATTAATCTTATCGAAGTAGTAACACTTACTTATTAACTTACAACTGTATATTCATGCATACATTCTTATTCTTAATTTTTTTTAAAAATTTACTTAAATCTTAGAGTATTTTTATTATCTTAGTGTTGTTATAATCAGAGGGCTTGTGACAACTGATTATGATTGCTCCTGCTTTAACTCCTGTAATTTCCTGCGAAGGATCAATGAAATTTCTATCTATCCATCTATTTAACCCATAAAGACCCAAACGTCCACCGGTGACCGAAGGAAGTACTGATATAAACTGTATAATACCTGTTGATCCACTAATCCTATCAATCCATGTAAATAATTGATGTAAAATACAATTATTCATCTTTTCATGGTCGTCAGATATGATCCATTTGGCCGTTCAGAGGCTCTGTAGTTACCGTGGAAACACTGTCATCTTCTTCAACATTGATTCACCAGTAAAACCCATGGAGTTGGATCAGTGACAGTGGATGGACACACTGGGTTTATATATTTTGCTGAAAAAGTCACTTTTTCTTCAGTTTTCTCTGTTTTGATATAACCATTGAATTTACTTTGACTTTTCGTGAACATCTAAATAATATATAGGAAATTAAATATAGGAAAATACATGATTTACACTGAAACATGCAAAATACAGTGGATAATATTATAATAAATGGTAATAAATCATTTAAGAAAGGTTATAAGATGAGAAAAATCATTTGGGAACTGACACAGAAGTAGCAGTGGGTCTTTATGGGTTAAGGCAAATTAACCGTGAAGCAAATAATTTCCCTCTAAAAAAATTGTAGACCAGTGTACTCAGACAATGAGCTGCTGTGCTCCATCGTTTCAGATGTCAGTGATGAACCAGATGGTTGCAACATGCTGGATCTGCCTCCTGCTCTCTGCTTTCCTGTTTGAACCTGTTCTTTCCAAGGGCGGTCGTGGCGGGTCCAGGGGCTCCTCCCGAGGCGCCAGAGCCCGCAGCTCCACATCTGGAACTTACCGGGGAGTGGGCCCCTATGGTGGGACCCGTTCTCGCTTCAGGGTGGCGGGGCGGACGTCCCCGGTGCGGGTGGCAGGTGCAGCAGCAGCAGGGGCAGCGGTGGCCTTGTCAGCAGACAAGTGGTACGCATCTGCCTATCGCCGCGGCAACGGAGATGGCTCAGAGGACGAGCTGGACTACTACAACAGGACAAATTTCTTTGATGCACAAATGTCAGGGTCCACTCAAAATGGATCTTCTTTCACTCAGCTGGTGTCTATTATTATTGCCACTTTCGCCCAAAAATACGGACTCTTACTAGACACTATAATGTAGATTTTTTGGGCTAACTGACTGCTTTGGTCTTAAACTGAGACCTGACAATAATATGCAGGACTGGCTCAAACCTGCACAGGAAAGATCAGTTAGAGATGGAAAACAATCCAGAAGACGTGAACACATCACTGTACTGTATGCTTTAACATGTGTATTCATCTGACATTACCAGCACAATATTCAGTGCGACATATTGCCTCTTAAAGTTTGCACCTTGGTCATACTGTTGATACTATCATGTCTTTATGACAGAGTTGGGGCCAAAATCAAAAATTTCCTATTTTACTTCCCTAAAGCTTGATTCCTGATTCTTAATAAAAGTGATGTTTTTATAAAATACATAATTCTACTGCCAAATTAAAATTGTCTATAAATATGTATTTTCATATGTGCACAAAAAATGCACTTTGTTGCTGTACTTTCTGTAATACAAGATCAGGAGACAATCCATCCAATAAAGTTGGAGAACCAGCATTTTTCCATCCCTTGAAAGTAAAACTAACAGATTTTGTGGTATTCCTGATTTGCACTTTTTGCATTTAGAAAGGAAAAAAAACAAAACTTTTTTTACTTATTACCAAAATCATTCACGTTTTTACTTCAATTCCAAACTGGATTTAAAGATGTTGGTTGTTGATCTAGATGATCTAAGGTGGCAGCCAGCTTTCATTATCATCCTGACATTTTGTGCAATTTAAACCTTTCTTCTATACGTTTCTTTATCTAATTTATTCACTAGAGTTGTGTCAAAATGACAAAACAAACTGCTGCTCTCAATTGTATCATGTCTCTGAAGGAAGTGGTGGATGCCCATCATCCATGAAGAACATTTTTTTTTACCTGCAGTAGACTCAGGAGCAACAGACTGTTCCATATCTATAAGTGCACTCTAATATATGATACAACACTTCTGTACATAGTAAAAACTGAGTTTATTATCACTGTCTTTATGCTAATAAATATCCTTGTTTACACCTTGTGAAGAAAATTACAATGTCACACCTGAAATAAAATTGAATTCTTTTATTTACAAAGGATACAGTGTCCTGGTGGTTCTTTACACTGTTTAAAACAATCCCCAACCTGTTAAAACACTTGACCACAGAGATGCATTGTATGTTACTTGAAGACAAACAAGATAGAGGGGCCGACAAAACTGCCAAATAGTCTTTGACTCTTAGTTCAGTCTAACATTACTCGTCCCAGCTCTCCTTTCCTGAAGGACCTTATGAAATCATAAGCTGCTGCTGTGTAGTTTGGGACTGTGATGGTAATATTTCCTAAAGAAAATGGAGAAAAGGAACATTTTCAGTTAGAGTGAAAGTCATGTTTTAATGCAGTTAGTAATAGGTGGGAGTAATGAGTTACATGTAAAAAACTGCAATCCTTTACAATACGAAAAAAAGGGAATTTTAGTCATGAATCATAATGATGGTGATTACAAAGGAGTTACAGCTAATTGTATTCTTTAGAAAATTTGTATTAAAAGGTATGTAGATTGTAATATTCATTCTGTTGGTTTGAATTTTTTCACTACTCATCCTTTGGCTGCAGAGCTATGTAGACAGGTTTAAATGCAACATCATGTGAAGAATAGAAGATGGAGCTGTCTCCACATATGGAGAGGCTCCTTTTAAGTGGCAGCATGCACTCAAATTCTGAGCATTGTTCTTGATTTATTGTCATTTGTCTTTCATCTGGCAGTCAAATCAACTGCAGTTTAAAACATGCTAGAAAAGCAATCAACAAGTAGTCAAATGTAATAAGTTACACTACTTTGATCAATTAAATTAGTAGTTAAATTACATATTTTTTTCTGGAGTGACTTATTACTTTTAATTCTGTACTACCTTCAAATGTTCAAAAACTTTCTAACACTATGAGTGACCTGAAATAAATTAAATGATCCTTGTGTGATATTTAGTGACATCTAGTGGTGATCTTGCATATTTCACATGAAAAAAACCCCTCTATTTGTTCTGTCTGTTCTTGGCTTTTTTGTTAAGGGAATATTAACTGTAGCCATCACTCAAAAATAGTTCATGACAGAAATGTACTTTAACACTTGATGCCACCAACTACAAATTAAAAAAAAAAGACAAACAATTGTAATTGACAAAGACACAGTTCTTATTTTCACATTATATATCCTGATGAAAACATAATTATGAATATTGCCTTCTGCATTTATATCCTCCTAAATACCCCCAAAATGTTACAAACTGAACCTTTAAAGCATGCAGAGACTAGATTTTTTTTTTTTTTTTCAGTAAAGCTGCAGGTAGGTTTATTTTGTTTTCTTACCAACTCCAGTAATGGCTTTAACGCGCTGTGTCTTTCCAAGTTTGACTGCAATGCGTTTAAGTACATGATTGATATCATCACTAGGCTCTTGGAGGTCGTACTTCTCCACATAACTGCAAATAAACAAATACATCCAATCACAAAAGCATGAAGAAACTATATCAAAGTCTACTCAACTATAATTTACGAAGAAAATTGATACCTGAACTTCTCTAGCCTGTTCAGAGAATAGAGTAGATAATCAGCAATAATGTCTTCACCCACTAAATGGTCCAGTATATTTCCTGGTAAGAGATGGAAAAAGGATGTTTTTTTAGTCTTGTTAAATCTGTGATGCTAATGTTGCACAAGAAAGAATAATTTTTCACTTACCACATAAAGCGAGCTTCATTCCTGTTTCAACGCTCTCAATCCTAGGAGCCAAGACCCCTGGTGTGTCCAACAAGTGCATTATGGGTCGTTCACACACCTGTGGACCAAGATAGTTGCAAATCTTGATGTTAAGCTTCACATACACAATGAATCCATTCACACACATAAACAGAGTAACAACTATGTCTTTTAAATCCACCTGAATTTTGGTCAGGACTGCTTTCGTTATGCCTGGTTCACCACCTACTCGAGATGCACGGCCTGAAATGAACATAGGTTTACAATATTTGTTAGAAAGGATGTGAATCGTCCAATAGTTATACCTCACAAATATGGTAAATTAACGATCACCTACTTTGTCATACAAACCTTTTTTCAAATTTATTCTTCTTAGAGAGTTAATAAGTGATGATTTTCCAACATTTGGCACTCCAATCACCATCAGGCAATAATCTGTATTCTGAATAAAAATACAAAGACCAAAACATTAAATATAATCTATCCACTGCTACTACAGGAATATGTACAATAATTATTTTTTGTTATAGTAGTAACTTAAAAATGTAAATAAACGCTGTATCAACACTTACAGGGAAAAGATTTACAGAAACAGTCTAAATCATCAATTATGTATACCTCATCTCTATTAAAACGTGGTTTGTTCTCTATAATCTCCATCACCATTGGTACCAACTGCCAAAAAGATAAACACAGATTCATAATGTATTCTTACTATCAACTATAGATTAATTTCTGCAAATAATCAAATTTTATGGGTTAAGTTTTGCGTCACCTTTTTGATATTGTCATCTCTCTGTTTGAGGCAGTCTGTGAAGAGAACATTTGTCACTCCATTTTTGTGTAGCCTCTTCTGAATTCTCTGCAGGGTAAGGGTAAATTGAGGATTCTGCATTAGTTATTTAAAAATGGTGTTGGCAGGTGAGATGGTAGGATGTTCAGACTTTTAACCTGCTGGTGGGTCATGTCAGTGAGGTCCATCTTGTTAAGAATTAGCAGATGTGGTCTGACATCTAGGGTCTCCTGAAACAAAGGGTTTCTTCCAGAGAAGGGAATATGCTCACAGTTAAAGAAAAGGTTGTGGAGGTTCATATTTCATGACACTACAACAGCAGTAACCTCATCCATTTATCCATCGTAATCCAGTGATTGGGTATGGGATGCAGGGGCAGCAGCCTAAGCAGAGAAGCCCAGACTTCCCCCTCCCTGGCCATTTCCCCATTTCACCTGGATCAGACATCAAGGTGATCCCAGGACAGCAGAGACATAATCTATAATTCCTCCAACATGTCCTGGGTCTGCCCTGGGACCACCTTAAAACAGCAAAACAGAGAGACATCCAGGATGCATTCTAACCAGATGCTCGAACCATCTCAAATGGCTCCTCTTGATGTGGATGACCAGATGGGTGCACTCCTTTTCCTATCCCTAAGACCAGCCTACCTGCAGAGGAAAATCCTAACCTGTGACATGGCCAAATGTAATTTAAAAGGCACGGAGAGTTGTGGTTCTAAGTGGTTCAAATAGCAGTTAATTTTGCCATTAATGTGTAATTAGCTACTCAAACTACACCTTTTGTGCCAAAAAGGGAAAGCTAATTTCTTTTGATTTTACCATTGATTGTCTACTGTTACTGTCTACCTCTTTTTTGCTGCCATGGACTTGACCTAAGTCTGTAAAAAAAAAAAAAAAAAAAGTCAAGTTCAAAACTATAATAGTTAAGGATATACAAGTCAAACTTTACAGAACACAGAACCACTTTAAAATGTGGAATTTACTTTTTTTTTTACTTAAATATCTCAAAATATTAAAAATAAACTCACCTGAGTAGCTTTTTGTTTATTTTTTTAATTAAAACTAGTTCAATTTTCCAGTGTGAAGTAGTTTTTCCACTATCAAGGACAATATCTACTGTAAATTAACTGACTGTATTAACTTAAAATATTATTTATAATATCACTTTTCTTTTTTGTGTGTGCATTCTTGGCTTACCCTATTTTAGTTATACGTGATCCAGCAAACAAACACAAAAGGATATTCTGGCATCGTGGATTTCTACGATGCAGTCTACTTTCTTGAGGCTGGCTCTCATCTGTTTGAGTCCTGAAAAGGGCAGCACAGAACTGTTAACAGGCTTTCACTTGTATAACGACTGAACTACAATCTCATACACTTAAGAGATGACTTTAGGGAGAGCTGTCACCTTTAGCCATGTGTCCGGGGAACCAGTGAGCCACATCCCGTCCACCAAAGTCGAAAACGGTCCTAAACTTACCGACATTACGGAGAGCCTGGTACAATTTCATGGTTGATGTTAAAACAAATCTGAAGCTTACCCTCCTATATGCCTTTATAAAAGACTTAATTCACCCAGAAGCCACGAAAGGGCTTGCGACACATTTTGTGCTTCACTGTTTACATGCCGACTGGAATCTACTGTCAAAAATACATAGTTCCGGAAGTAGAATTTCTTCTTCTTCGCATTTAAGAACCGGGTGCTGTCCTCTTTAGATTTTAATGCACTACTAGAGAATAAAATAAAATAAAATAAAATATACCTTCAGTGACAAAGTGGACAGACATGATAGGGGATAGACCACCCAACAGTTGGCATCACACCCCAGTGACAACAGACTGTTTGCTCAGTTACCCAGTCCACAGTTGGTATCATGATGGACAGATACTTTGCCGAATGCCAGAACTACAGGCTCTGAGCAGGCGCATTTTACAGATTGAGCCACCTGTTTGGAAATATGTGGAAGAGCAATTACAGTAATTAACGTATGTGTTCAGTTTTTTTTTTTTTAAAGTGAACATCTTCTGTTTCTAAGTTAATATTTACATTTGCTCATGTTAATAAATCATGTATTCACCTACTAAAGTCCTTGTCCACCATGATAAAATATTTTCAAAAGTTTTTGAGGTTTCTCTATAAACAAAATGTGGGCCAGATAGTATTATTTAAAAGTTTTGCCATAAAACTTAGTTGTTAGTCTGCTTGTACTCTGCTTGCAAAACAAATGATTAAAAATGTTGGAGATTGACCAACATACAACAGCCTTTGGTCTACTCAATATGTTGAATATAAAGTTAAATGTCAAGTTTTTATTTTGGACATTTTGAGGTCTCAAAAGCACCTAATAGTGGTTTTGAGCCCATTGTAGTTTACATGTGTCCAAATAACTCTTGAAGCAAAACATACTTTTTAAAAACAGTTTTATTTTAATATATTGCTATCATTTGATACTTATTGCAGTCATCAGATACAAAAATAAAGACACAAAAAAGCCAGCAAAAATAATTTGGACAAAACAAACAAAAAATCAGGAACATTGTAGATGTGATCAGACCATGTAAAATATTGCACTAGTTACAATTCACCCTGTAAGTGCAAATTTAAGAATAATTAATTTTTTTCATTTTCTTCAGTAGAATCAACTTGATATTTGTTTTTTAATGACTGCCTAAAATTACCTGCAGGTTAGAAAAATATCTTTCCAATCAACAGTGTAATACCTGTCTAAAGGTTTAATTCATCTCAAAATTTAACCAAAAGTTACTGTAGTCATTAACTTTAACTGGAGCTGATTATTCTCTTTAATCAAAGCAAATTTTCTCTCTTAAAGCTTTGAGTTGGTGTGCTTGGATGGACTGATGGAGGAGTAGTGAGAGATAAGTCTGTCTGCTTCCCTCCATCCAGAGAGAACAGCTCCATGGACAGTGGAATAGAAACAGGGATGAGTTGCCTCTCCAGCAAACAATACCTGCAGTGGCTGAAACAAAACAAAAACCAAGGTTTGAAAACTACAGTTAGTATTTGTAAGCTTGTAACTGTACATTATGAACTCATAGGTATGTGTTTGTTTTTATGTCTTTACAGTATGTACTCATTATGCATTCATGTGTATCAAACATATTCATCTGCGTACTTGTGATCCCTTTGTAGGCATTGGCTCCCTCAGATTATCCAGGTCCTGTGCTGAACAACCTTTTCCGGGGTAACTATAAGATCCACATGTCCAGGGGTCATGAAACCACTGAGAGCGCAGGACTCTCGTTGGTGTGATGATGGGGTTCCCTAAACACACAAAGTTACTGGTGCTTTCAGAGTGCATCTGGAAATGACAGAAGCTCAGACACCTGCTGAGGAAGAAGTGATGGGCTCTGAGTGGATGAATATTGTATCCCAGTGTTTATTCAGACTCACCTGTGAACTGTCGTACAAGTTTTGTTACGGCATGTGTGACCTCCTTTTCAGACAGTGTCTCCATATACTCTGACTCATGCCCAGCAATCCAGCCACACAAAACATGGCCATACCTGAAATACAAATAGGGTTACTTTAAATTATTTTTTAATTACCCCAAAGCTATTGAATATGTGTGTTCTGACACAAACATTCAACCAACTTTATCCTACTGGAAACACAACAAAGTGTGTGAAATCTGGTCATTTGTTTATGATTGTATTCAAACTGTTATTGCATTTTCATTGGTCCATCCACCCTGAAAAAGCCCAATCCCTTTTATTTTTTTCTGAACGGGTCTAGACTGCTATCATTTTGGGTAGAAAACTGCTTGTTCAGGTATAGAAGTTAGTTCACCATGAATCAGAGAGTGGCATAACATATTTTCTGAGGTGACAGGACCTGAATGGCTAGCCTTTTCTTTGCAGGATAAAAATATATTGTTTGAAATGGGAAAGATCCCTTTACTACACTAAAAGACAGAGCTACGACATTATTTTCTGTTTATTTTCATTTTCATGTACTGTTTTGTATTTACTTATTTGTATTTTGCATATGCATTTATGGGTTTGTTGTTGTTGGTGATTGTCTGTTTATTCCTAAAATTCAATAAAATATCAATCTCAAAAAAGTTATTGTCAACACAGGCCTAGTAGTTAGTCAAAAAATTTAGATAAATCCAACATTATTATTATACTATAGACAAAGGCTGCAGAGGTCAGAGCTAAAGCAGAAGACATCATTCATATTATGTGGAAGATAGATTGCTAGTCTCAGTTCTTTACAATTAATGTAATCAGCATGTTTCTCTTTCTCCCCGTACCAAAAAATATCAGTAATATAATCTTGCAAAGCCTTTGTACATTTTATGATTGATCCAGTTTGTGTCACGTGTTCTAGATGCTTTTTTCTAAATATAATCACAACAAGCATGATCGGTGATTATGCTTCTGATGTGGCCGTTAACCTTTCAGTGGGTTTCAACACAGTGAAGCCGAACAACTTCTTTATCCAGGATCTCTGTACATCTGGTACCTCGTCCACCATGTCAACCTGAATCAAGACAAGACCAACAGTTTGTGTAACACATGTGCTTAAAAATCAAACATGAACAATTTTATTGAAGACATATGCCAGTAATACATTATTAGTCATACACAGTACTTCAGTCATAACAGATTCTATATAAACACAGAAGGAACATTATTTACAATACAAAAATCTAAGCTGATGATTTCAACAAAACTCACCTCATCCTCCCATAGGAAATAGATGACCTCACAGTCTGCATCCCACCACGGTGAATCAAACTCAACAAATATTTTATTGTTTGTTCCAAAACCTAATCTCTGGACAGAGTGTAGCTTGTGCAGGGGGAGACGAGGATGAAACAAGGTTGAATGGTGCTTCTTTAGGTATCCTGACAAAACACAACAATTTTTATTTAGCTCTCTGAAAACTATTCTCAATCACTGCTGTGATGTGTTTTAAAAGGTATTTACAGAATAAAGTCATAACATTTGTTCACAATGTGTGCTGTAGAAAACTGTGAGTATGCAACTTACTATACCTAAAGATACCGTGACTATCACATGATCAGCAGCAGTCTTCTCTCCATCATCACACTCAACTATCACAGGGGTTTGTTTCTCCTCATTGTTCCAGTGGACACAGTGCACTGGTCGATTGTAAGTTACTAAACCAGCAGGAAGCTCTGACATCAAGTTCTTGATCAAACCCTCATAACCTCTGGAGGAAAGAGGAATTGTAATGTTAGTCTGACATATTCATGTGTGCTGCAATGAGCTTTTTTACATACCAGTCTATGTATGTACAGTATCATGAAGTACCAACTTTGGGAATGTACAGTCAAGTCCAGGAAGAGTTTTGTATAAACCGAAAGCCCCCAGGCCCACTTTATCCATTGAGTGGGTCCCATTCACACAGCACTCCACCTTTAACATGTTACTAATTACACACAGTTGCAGAGATCTGGTGGCTGCATCAGTATCGTGGCATTTCTCTGCTGCCTGGACACAAAAACAAAATTCCACATGACAGTCAACAAGGAAGAATAATTATTTATCTTCCAATATGATGTTTATTACTAAAAACACTGAAGGAGGCTGTACCTTTGATCGTATGAAGTCTCCAACGCTGGGGAAAGGTTCTCCTCCTTGACTGTGAACTTCTGAACTTTCATCCAGTAGCTCCATAAATATCTGCTGAGCAGGATACATGTCCTCAGCTTTCAGCTTCCGACCTGCATGTTACAAACACAAAGAATGTTAATTACAAGATAAACTCTCACAAAAACCAACGAATATCAGCGCAGTAATGCACCAATTGGTCAGTTATAAGATTAAAAAAACAAAAAGAAACTGAGTGTATGTGCCATTAAATAGAGGGGTCACTGTGAAGGTTTCTGGCTTGGGGGATCTTTTAGCAAACACAATACTTCCTGTTGGTTATATTCATACCATAATATTCCTATAGTTTTCCATTGTATTAATTGTTTTTCTTTGTGCTTCATGAAATATGTTCAGGCACAATTTTGTCTATTCAGTCGATTTACATCCATAGTACTTCCATCTGCATATACATTCATAGCAGCCCTCTGTATATTATGTTCATAGCATCGCCACATGTATATATTATGTCCACAGCCCATCATTTTCCACTGTATATTATGTTCACAGCACATCCACAGTACTGCTTTATCATATACATACTGTAGATACTGTATATTCTGCACTCACTGGTTAGATTTTAATGGCATTTCGTTTCCTTGTCTAATGACAATTACGCTGAATATAATCTAAAATAGGTTATTTTGCTTTGATGATTGGCTGGAATTATTTTGGTTGGCTTGAGACCATCCATCTTCTTTTTTTTTTTTTTTTTTTAAATCATATTGCAGAGGTTTCAAGAGTGGAAATCCTGAGTGATCTCTTCATTCTTTTAGTAGCTGAGGGTATTCTTGAAAGATCTGCTAACCTGAACTGGTGAAGAAGTTGGGAACCCAGGGAGGATGTCCTCCGATGTCCATGGCCTGGTTCTCTGGTGTGAGGGCCTCTGGCTCCAGGAGACCATACTGACGTGCCAGACAAAACACTGGGTTCTCCTCGGACGGGCCATGGATCCAGTTTGCACCTATCTCAATGATGTTATCACCTGCAAGGAATACAAAAGTTTATTATTAATCCCAGTTGTCTTTATGCTGCTTCATAAACTGTTTATGGTAATAGTAACAATCATGTGTACATTCTTATGACCGGTTTAATCATTGGTCAGATAGATCTTACAGCTGTCAGAACTAGGTCTGGTCTTAGTTGAGTTTTATAGAGACAGCAACAATAATTACAAACAATCTGCTGAAATATTAGCACTGTATTATTATTATTGTTGTTGTTATTATTAGCAATGTTAGCACAAGTGAACAAGTTATATATTTGCAGATATTTTTTTTTAAATAACGTCAAAAGTGCAGATTTTCTTACCCAGACTTCCAGTTTTTATCCTTCCTCCACTTCTTGCAGTCGCTTCAATTATGCGCACATTGTGAAATCCAGCGTTAAACAGTCTTTGTGCCGCTGCTATGCCTGATATCCCGCATCCTATAATGACTATTTTAGCGTTTTGGCGCATAGCTACAGCTTTCTCCGCACCTCCCTTCACAATAATTTCTTTTTAACTTTTTTGCACTGGCTCCTCTGACTCGTCTTCGTTTATTTGGTTTCGTACCGCATGTGTTAAAAGCGTCTTTTACGCACGTATAGACCCATGATTTAACATTATACAGCGTCTCTGTGGTTAATACAGATGTAGAACTATCTCCCAGTCGCTGCTATCCGTATATGGGTTTGTGTGTGTGTTAGAACACGATAGGAGTTTTATCTAATTCTGACCAAACACCTCTATCCACCAGAGCAAAGGTCGCGGAAGTAGCAATTACAATTTCCGGTATTTCCAAATTAAAATCAAACGTCCTCTATTTATTTCTGTTTCTTTGATAAAACGTTTCTCTCGGAGGTGAATATAAACGTATATTTTGGATAAAATATATACAGACGCAAGTTTTTACTTTAAAATCAATAATACTGTGTAATAATATATTTTGGGGCGTTTTTGAACATTATTTTGAAAATCCGTAGCTATAGACAAAGTAATATGTAAACTGTGTCACATAAGGTCAGTTATATTTGCACCTATCCTGAATTTGCACTACTGTCTGAATACTATTTGGTCTCACACTAATTTTGTCAAAAAAAAAAAGCCGTCTTTCTTTTTTTTTTTCCTCCAATACATTTGTATGAATAAAAAGGAGGGATATGAAACATTGAGGATGCAAGGCGTCATGGTGAAGGTGAAGGATTTTAAGTATTTAGGGTCAACTGTTTAGAGCAATTGGGAAGTTGAATTGGAGGTGAAGAGGAGAGTTCAGGCAGGGTGGAATGGGTGAAGAAAAGTGACCGTAATGAGCATCTGCAAGAATTAAAGGAAAGGTGTACAGGACAGTAGTGAGACCAGCGATGTTTATTGTTTAGATATAACAGCACTGATGAAGACAGGAAGGAGAGCTAAAGATATTGAAATGTTCTTTGGAATTGAGAAGGATGGACAATATTAGGAATGAACACATCAGTGGGACAGCTCAGGTTGGACATTTTGGAGCAAAGTGAGAGAGGTCGGATCTGTTCTAACTAACTTACTTAAATAAAAAATCAGTTAAGGTGACAGTACTTCTGAAGCATTTGCAGAAGGATCCTCAGTTAAACTGTGCAAATTAAGAAGCAAACACTCCTGCTGAAGACCATTTTAAATTATCTCCATTTTTCTGTTTTATTCAATGTGCTGTCTGCCATTAAACAATTAAATAAGTGGTGAAAGTTAAGAGACTCAAACAGGAATCTGATGGCTGAGGAAAAAAGTGGAACATCCAAGTCATTACTCAAACTGAGAGGTCACGCACAGGGTAGTCAGTGTGGCAAACAAAACAGGCAGGGGGTATGCAAAACGGCAAAGTGCCAATAAATCAGGCAAAGCAAACTCACAATCAGGAATATAGCAGGAGCAAAAATCAGGTACAGGTGATAGGTCATGTACCAGAGTAAACAAGAGAAAATAATAGCCAGAAACCTTTGGAATGTTTGAGAACAAAGACAATGAGACAATTCACAAATGAAGGGCTGCACTATAAATACACAACAGGCTGGTGAGCAGTGAGAAACATATGAGAGAAGAAAAATGGTAGGAAAACAACTGCTGCTTGAATTTGAAGGCAGTGTGTTCTTAAATATCTTACAGTGTAGTCCCACTGATGGCCACTAGATGCTGGCTCCATAAGATACAGACTCCAACTTCTCTATAAAAATACTGAGTCAATCATTTTTCCATTTTTCGAGTGTAGTGGTGGGTTTATCAGAAATTCGAAGACTTCAGGGTGGCTCCTGTCTGTTTTAGAAATGTGCTTGTATGTTTGACAAACCTGAAAGTTTAGACATATACTATTTTAGAGCAGTCCATGAAATAAACTGCAAGGTGGAGCTAAAACTACAAGTAACTGTTAGTTAACAGTAGCAGAATTTCCATCATATCTATCCATCTATCTATCTATCCATCTATCTATCTATCTATCTATCTATCTATCTATCTATCTATCTATCTATCTATCTATCTATCTATCT
>JAPQRP010000009.1:10629199-10646236 GCA_037367295.1 Apogon hyalosoma | reverse complement strand
TGTGACTGCCACCCAGTCCACACTGCACCCGGCCCCTACGAGTCCCTCGGCGGGTGGTGAGTCCACCGGAGGGCGGGTCCACGTCGTCCTTTCGGGCTGAGCCCGGCCGGGCCCCATGGGCAAAGGCCCGGCCACCAGGCGCTCACTTACGAGCCCCAACCCCAGGCCTGGCTCCAGGGTGGAGCGCCGGCTGCGCCATGCCGGGCGACGACACGGTCCTTGATTTTATTCTCTTCATAAGGGCTTCTGAAATAATAATAATAATAATTATTATTATTATTATTATTATTATTATTAAAATTATTACTTGTTTTTTAAAAACTGATTTTACTGTGTAATTTGTCATTACTTTAACGGTGGCATATATGATTGATTTATGTATTTCTAGCACTTCCGAAGCGCATTGAATTGTATTTATCTGTAGTTTGATCCATTATGACACACTGTGTCTTAGCTCTGTATGATAAGAGGAAAACCTATAATGTACAGTCAAATTGTCCCATATTATATTATATTATATTATATTATATTAATAATATTACATGAGATAAACTCCACAGTAACCAGAACAGTGACACCATTTAATCTCAGCCAATCTAAGGTTTCATCTGGTTCATTATAGAGTGGCTTATCTGTCCAGATTTCAATCCATTATGTGAAAAGGTTAAGTGAATGTAAACATGTGGCAGATGTAAGTAAGAGTATGTTTTCTTTTATAATGTATTGATCACATATATTTATAACCTAATGGCCAAGACAACAACTTGAAGCTTAGTCAACATTTATTCCTAAAATCAGATTTTTTGTCTATTCTACATTCATTTTTGCATTTACTTTAAAATATGACTAATATTACAATGTGAACTATTGACAGTCTTGAACAGAGCCAAAAAAAGCAATATTACAAATAGATTGTTTCATTCAGTAAAAGCATTTGCGCATATGATAAGTTCATAACTTTTAGATAAATATCACAGCTTCACTTGTGTTGACTATGCATTTTACTGCTGTACATCTTTAAAGTTGAACTCATTTGAACTACTTTATCATATTTTATTGACTTCCTTCAGCGCTGAATTGTAATGAATGTCAACCTAGAGTGACGTAAAAGTCACATGAAGCCTGATCTATTCATACTGGGGCTGCAGTGCAAACCTATATCAGATTTAGGACCACTTATAGAACTGCCTCAGATCAGAATTGAAAAGATCAACATGATTCATGCTGTTCACACCTTCTTGAAAAATACCTGATTTGAGTCACATATGGGTGAAAATATTAGATTTGGGCTGAATATGCTTGCAGATGGTAACGTCCGTGGGGGTATTTTCTATTCACTTTTGCATTATAGTACTGCAGCACCCTGTAGCAACTGCAATAGTTTTACTATAACATATTTATGTAACATACTGGCACAAACAAGAGTTGGAAGCCTGAGGCAGAACGTCATACTATCTACTACTACTACTCAAAAGAGAACAAATAGTACAGGGTGGGCTGCAGTGAGACTCTCTGGTATTGTATAAAGTGCTGACCATTTTGTTCAACCTTAAGTGCTTCTGTTCTCATACCGGTTCGGACGGAATCTTTCGTTGTCATCATACATCTGAAGTCTGATTGGTCGGCGCAGACCCCAGTAGATGTTCAGTAACCCCTCAAGTATGAGCTCCCCATCCTCCTACACAAACACACACAATATAACAATATTAGAACAATAATTATCAGCAATCTTGGTCTGAAGGGATATCCTGCTGGCTGTCAGCCACCTCAGCTCAGTATCAGGTGTACGTGCAAGAACAGTCGCTCACAGCTACAGGGTGAACTCGGTCGTCTTGGAGAAATCCCATCAAGCACACACCACTCCACCTTTTTTTTTTAATGCTGTACAAGGGTGAAGTCATGTCTGAGAAGGCAACAAAAATGAGGACAAAGCCATGGCTGCTTTGGGTCACGTACATGCAGGGGGTAGGCCTTTTGATGACAGAACTGAATTTAAACACAAGAAGAAACTAAACAAACCTAAGCCATAACACAACTGTAACTGCTACAATCCCACATGGTTATTTTATTTATTCTGACTTGAAAAGGTATATCATGATTAAAACCAATCTGATAACCCAGAATGATTATTAACCCAAATTCCATTGATTAAAAAAAAGTCTATGAATTGATTTCATACAGAGACAGTAAAACTGTTTTGTTTGGGTTATCTAATACTCAAAAGTCATTCTAATCAGCTGATAAACTACGAGCTGAAAATTTATGGCTACCCTGAGGGAACTGTGTTCTTTGAAAATAGTCAAATACTAACAATACTATTAGTGAACTGAGAAATATTTGATAAAATCATACAGATATCAGTCATAGTATATATTATTATAAGCTATGATTATTGATTTCATTTAACATGTGCATTTCATTAAAATTTTATTTTTGGGTTCACTGTAACACCAGTCAGGAAATGACAATATACTCTTAAATGCAAATAATTTAAGAAGGGATTATACACAGCAAATGACATGTAATGACAAAATAAAAAAAGATGCACATTAAAGAAAAGCATATTCTACTGATGATGTTTATACAAATGTTGGAGTCTACAGTGTCATTGTTATATAAGAGCATGTGACAGACAGTTGACACAAAGCTTATGATTTGTAGGTGTTTGTGCATATAAGTTAGTTATTGCTGTCTGGGTCTTGTATTACTGTATATGCATGTTATGTTTATAGACTGTATTATTTGAATGGTTTACATAGTTTTCACCCCAAGTCACTATATCATTGTTCAGTGTTGGGACAAAAAGGAAGTCTGTCAGTGGAATCCTAGACGTTGCTGAAATGATAACAGTATTGTGTAGGAAATACATCTGTTTTATGGACCACTATGATGCATTTATGATGGATAAGAATAACTTTAGTAATTCTAAGTTAGAAAAGAGCAGCATAGTGGGTTTCCGGAGGACAGGGGGCAGATTGCTCCCAGGGCTTCATTGTTTCATGGAATATAAACATTCGGAGCAGCTGTACCACTGAACCTTTGTATTCAGCCACTCCCGAGTTTCCTGAGCAGGCATGAACACACCCTCGCTAACACACACACACACAAACACATGAAGTAAGGTCAGCAGAGCTAAATTTAGTAGTGTGGGTTAATCACTCCGTTGCAGGGCGTCCCTATAAAGCCTGGATACCACTCTGGTCCACTTATACTCAACTGCGACATCACTCTGACACAATCTGTGCATGGCAGACCAACAACTCCTGCGTCAAAGGTGAGAGTGCAGATGATGCTATTTCTTTTTAAAAACTATTCTTAATTATAACAATTTCATATATGGGATGATAGTGATATTACAGCACTATTCACTTAAATATTTGGCTTGTTAATAGTAACAGAGCAACAAAAATAAAGAGGGTATGCACAGTTATCAACCTATCTACATAAATAAAATCTAAAAGTAGTATTTATAACAGATTTTCAGAGCATCAGAGAAATCACCTTATTTTCTGTTTAGTTGTGCAATTCCTCTGACTGTTTTTCCTTCCCTTTGTTGCAGAATGAAACACAGGCGTTTGCTGCTCCCACTGCCTCTTCTACCCACTATCACCGAGACACTGGAGGACTCAACTTCACAGGGTGTTTCTGTTTATCCCGCATCCTCCCAGTCTACCCAGAGCTCCCAGTCTCTAGAGGACTACATGGCCAGCATACAGGCCCTGGCTTGTCCGGCTGAAGCCCCGAGCTGCGGACCTGTCAGAATCCAGAGGTCCCCCAGGCTCCGGCAGTTTTCAAAGGCTCAGATGAAGCTCTCCACATCAGCTTCGCTTCCTCGTGGATCTCCCCGCACCCTAAGGACTTCCAGGCTTTCCAGTCTGAGTCTTAACAGTTCAGAGGATTTTTCTCACAGGATTGGCAGAGACTGCAGGGGCAAAGACCCTGTTGACTGGCTGTTTGGACAGATACAGCCTTGAAAGGACATGATGCTCAGAAAAGCACTGCAGACACTTTGGTGGAGTCTCTTATAAGGAAACTTGCTGGAGGAGCCTGAACAATGCAGTATGATCAAGACAAACCCCATGAGAATCACCATAAGGTTCTGAAAAACATGAAGAACTATTTATTATTTATGCAACGAGGACCCTGCATTCTACATGTTTACACTGTTTATTCATTTCACCAAAATGTTAATAATAAGATTTTTAATAAAATGCAAAAATAATTATGAAAATGTGCTTTATTTGCTGTTTTTTTTTTTCCTTCTACATATGGAGACAACGACATTCAAATTCAGGTAAAAGTAGAGGTGAAATAGTCAAATTGTAGAATCGATAACATGTTTAAGTGATGTAAGAGCTTCAATTTGTAACAAATTTATAATCTTAAAGGTGTAAATCCTCAGAAAAAATGGTATTGCACTGTATTGTTAAGACATTTTCACCATTTTCTGATGTTTTAGAGACTGTACGAATTAATTCCTAAAAAAGTGCTAGTAAATATTTCAACTTCACTACATGACAGAATTTTCTCTTTAGGTTAATTATGCACTGTAAAATGCATTAAATAAGGTAATTTAAACTACTACCTCCCAACTTAGCACAAAAATAATTGGTGAACATGTTTTAAAGAATAATTAAAAGTCCAGAGGTCTACATTGAGTAATTTTAATTCCAAAGTAGGATCTTATTTTAGGGTTGGTTTTTTTTTGTTTTTTTTTTGTATGCAGGACATATTAATTAACACTGTATAAGTGTTGTTTTAATACCTGTATGATCTCAGTACTTCTGACAACAGTATAACAAGAACCAAGTCTAAACTCTAAGAGTACTCTATTTCCATCTAGTGGAGGTCAGCAGAACAGCAGTGTTTAAAACTAAGCCTTTACCATATGCAGCCACTAGAAGGCACTGCACACAAAGACTGATGTGTGGGCTGTGAACAGACAAGTACAGGCAAACACACTCTACATTCACCGCCCATTGTCAAATGTGACTGATCACACTTTAAAAAAAAAAGACTTAATGATGAAATAATGATGTTAAAGTACATACAACTACATTTAATACAGTAACTAAAGTACATATACAACAAGTAAACTAATACAGCTCTTTCAGTAAACATACATGGAAATAATTATTTATTTTGAACATTCAGTTTAGTCTATTTCACTACAGCAGAGTTTATCGAAGGCACACATGTTATAACTTGTTTCCTCTGGAATGGTTTACGACAATGGATCACCTGACACAAACACCCAAAATATGACACATGACAATACCTGCTGAGCCTGACCATGATGTAACCTTACAACAACATTTACTAATTCACATAAGTCTGCAAAAGACTAAAAAAAAATAGGTCTGTGTGGGGGCGATGGTGCAACTTAATGGTGGTTTTACTCATTCACACCAAGAATTTATTACGTAGAAATTCACATCAGGAGTTCCCACACTTTGGTCAGCTTCCAACCCAAAACTGTCACTGCGGAGTAATGTTTTGTCGCTCAGACCCAAATATCCGGTGAGTCAGTCATGAGTAACCTTTGACCTCACTACATCTGGTTCTAACAAAGCCACATTATGATGTGCATTAATTGTAGGAGCAAGTGGAAAGTTGTTTTCTCCTTAAACACAGAAGGATATTATATGTTTGTGCAGTGTGTACACCACTGAGATCATGACAAATAGTGAAGAAACGATTTTTTTTCTTTGATTCTGGATATTCCTGGAGTGACTCAAAATGAACAAATCTTGCCAGTTCTCACTCTGCAGAACAGAGTGGACAACAATGAGTGGGTACAGGAAGTTTGTGAAAGATATGCAAAGAAACTTCAACAAAACACTGAAAAACAAAAGATACTGCACAGCAGAAGTTGACAAAAAGCTTTTAAAGGCTAAAAATGATAGTTTGACAGAAAAAGTAGATTCATTAGCTGACACTAACTAAAGATAAATGGCTGATTAGACTTTTTTCCCCATATATGGTGAAGGGATAATATCAGACTTCTCCATTGGAATGAATGAGATTGGAGGAAAATAAAATCTCAAAAAACAAAAATTATTTCCACATTTGAGCTCAGCAATCATAGAATATTAGTTAAATTCATAGATTGCTCGTTTCTGGTGGTGTCACATGTATTTTTGGAAGGTGATGGTTTTTCCTGCTACTGTTGTTTTTATTGATTTCACTGGCCTTTAAAAGCATCACTCTGGGTCCATGAAAATATTACATTTTGAACTGAACATCTACATCAAAATAATTACCCTCTGAATAAAGAAATATGGATAACTGAGTGTCAAACTCAGATTAATGAATCAATCTGAATCCTAATATCAAACTAACCATAAAAAATTGGCGACTATAGGTGCAATTTGTGGGGTTTTTTTGTTTTGTTTTTGGTTTTTTTTTAGCTACTATGTACATTGAATCTGTCAGTTTGCAGTTGAGAAGTCTGACATTCATAAAACCACTATTGGTGCAATATCCTACCAATACCAACTGAAGGACATTCTGTTGATCAAACTGATTTCTAGGCATTTCTCTTGTGTACAGTATGTGCAGTAAGGCTACAGACAGACTGGCACTGAATGGTGTAGCTCACAGAATACATATTTTAGTGATTCCAAACCCTAAACTCTAAAGATTATCTTCTCATGTTCATGCACCATGTAAACAGGTGAAAAAGACTATACTTGTGTGTGTCCTGTTTGAGCAGGACATGAATTCTCATGTCATTCACATGATTAGATGGTGTCTGGTAAAATAATCCTGCTGTGAACAAAGTAAGATAAGATAACATAAGATAACAGAGAACGTTATTATTTAAAAAACATTGTTAAAGCAATATTAAGCTCTCATATTACAGTGAGCGTTGTAAAACAGGCTTCAAATACAGTATTGATGTTGTGTTGACATAAAGTGCAAGGTAAAGTAGAGTGCAGTGAAGTCTTACAGCGAGGTGGCGGTTATGCATTTAACTGCCTGTAGGAAGATGTAAATGGTCTATAAAAACAAAATTGCTGCCATTGTCCAAAGAGTGGTCCAGCTGCTACGACTGCACACTTCCATCACTCCAAATTGCCCGTAGGTGTGAAAGTAAAAGTTTCTTTAAAAAATAGACCAGTGAGCAAAGCTATTTTTTCACATTAAATATAGAAATCGTTTGTCAAAGATCATCAGAATTTGACATGCCAGTGGTCATCATTCCTGTGTCTTTATCATTTGTGCCAGACATTGTTTTAGTAACAATTATTGTGAAAACTGTTTCAAGTAAAGCGTGTTCAACACAGTTTAAGTGACAACACGCAAGTGCATCTGGGCACCCAATGACCCAGTTACAAAAACAACTCAATAACTTGACTAAAAGCTGCACTGCATTACTATGTGTTGAGTCACACCTCTCCAGACAATAGTTTTATAACGGGCAGAGATCTTTTGATCCCTTGCACTCAGATATCAGTTTGGACAGCTCACAATCATTTAATTGTTTCTTTATGGGTGGTGGTGTGTGTAAAAGTCTATGGATGTTGTATGTGAACTGTATGTTGTCTATACAATGCTCTGCCATAAGTCTGGAACTGTGGGGGATTTTCCCAGACTGAGGCACAAGTGGGTCTGAATGATGGGGGACTCAGAAGAAGGACTGATCTTGACCACCATGTTCTCTCAATCTCACACACAAACTATATATTTCTGCAAAACCTAGTGGAGAACAAGAAGGGAAACTCCAAACCATAAAACCCATAGAATAAGTAACAAATAACCACACCCCTACAAACACCTTAACAGAAATGCCACAACACTAAAACGTTTACATCAGAAATGCATTACTAAGCAGTAAGTGTATGAAGGAAATTTGAGACTCCTCCTTCCAGTTTCATTTTGAAGGAAAAGGGGGCTTTTTGTGGTGTGCTGGCCACTTGGTATGTTGAAAAGAAGCCCAAGAATCACAGGTTTGTTCTTACAGCTCCTGCCACATTTTCTGTCCCTGTGCTGGTTTAACTGGTTCCAGTTTTTTTGGTGTGTGACCCATTTCACACCCCTTCTCCTACAGTCCTACACAAACACTACTATGCTTTTCAGTTACTCTCACTATTTATTGTTTTGTTACCCGACAGGCGGAACTTGTCTTACCTCACGAGTCCTCAGCTGGAAGTTTTTGCCTTCATGGTAGCAGTTGTAGGTCCGCAGCAGTGACAAGATGTCAGCCCTGAGTATGAACACAAGACCACACAGAGGCTCATTAGCACTCATGCATAAAAATGAGTGCAAGTGAAGACATTTAATACATGTAATTACATGACTGGCCTAAAAGGACTTACTTTGGTATGAGTTTCTCCTCACTAAGCTTCACACAGGTCTGATGCTCACCCATTCTGACAAAAACCCAGCTGTGGCAAAAGAAAAGAGGCAAGCATTTATAAGGATACACAGTTTATTAACACTAATCTAAGTCTTATGCATGTAAAGTCAACTTGCATTCTCCCCCGTTTGATTAATAAGTAAAAATATTAACATAATAATGATGTGCATCATATTTCCTTTTGTCATTTTCATGTCTAGAAGATATGGAAACATCTTTAGCCTGTGTAGATTGAAAGTTTTCTTTACAAAGCTGTCGAACTAATGACTCCTGCCATTATACAAGGGGGACAATGACTTATGAGAAATCACATGGTGTTGTTGGCACAGATCCAGTAAACGTAACATGGTGTAACATATTTCAATAAAAACCTAGATAACAGTATTGTCTGCTTTGAAGATCACTACTCATCATCAACAACTGTTTCTTATACATATCTTTAATATGCATGCATTTTAACAATATATTTTAAGAACAACAGTTACACTTAGTACATGTTCAACATCAGGGTTTTTTTTTTTTTTTTTTTTGAGTAAAAATAAAATCAGTGCACTGTAAGAGGAGGGGAATCTATTGTGTCCTTCAGGCTTTCATGTCCTCTCTGGGAAATCTTGACGCATGCTGTCCCTGATCTCTGCATCCTGATCCTGTATCCTAATAGTTTTGAGGGACGTAGGGAAAGTGCCATGCCATGGGGAATTTCCTGGTTTGGATTTGGAAAGCCCAGCTCCAACTGTGTGGGGGAGGAGCTTGAGTATAAAACAGCAAACATGTGTTCAAGACTCTCAGTGTCAACGCTCCTCTGAATCCAGAATGAAGCTTTATCTTCAGTCCGTCTGTCAGCTTACTTTCCTTGGCCTCTGCTGTGTTCTGTTCACAGGTAAGAATCTACAGGCTCATCTGCTCTCACTATTGTGTACTTCAAAATATTTGGTGTAGTTTTTTTCCTGGTGATAAAGCTGCCCGAGTCTGTGCGCTTACAGTAATTTAATCTCTGCTCTTGTTGCTCACTGCTGAATTAACCTCTAATCTTATTACTGTTTCTGTGCAGTGAGAGAGTCAGGCAGCACATTTGTTCCAGGGAGATGTGTGTGTCCACATTCCAAACCAGGTGTCCGAGGGCAACTGAAAGACATCATAGTTTATCCAAAAAGCCCCAGCTGTAACAAATTCACAGTCATGTGAGTACCACATCCTACAGAGAAAAAAATTCACATGCCTCTGACTGAGTATGATTAAATGTGTGGCTTTGCCTGTGTTTTTCAGAGTGACACTGAAGAGCAACGATGAGCAAGTATGTATAAATCCAGAAGGGCCGATGGGTAAACAGCTGATTCGCTGCTGGAAAAGGTGAGATCCTTGAAGTCCACTGAGTACACTGCAGTAGTTAATATACATACAAGTATTTATGTAAAATAATACGAATACATAAGTGCATGAAAACATCCTGTTTTATAAGTGTGATCCATTTTAAATAAAAGAATAGAGTGAGATTTCAGCAGAGCACAATGATTAGTTAAATAAAGCTTTGACCTGGCCACATATTTCCTGTAAATCATAGCCTGCAGTATCTTATTTGTTGCCAAGCCTGTTCTTGTAACAATAAAGACGTTTTTTGGTCTTCATGCAACAGGCTGAATAGGGAGGCCTCACAGGGAAATCCATGCCTTATATCTTTCTACATTAGATTAGATGAATCTTGCACAAGTACTCAGCAATGAAATAAAGTCTCACATCCAATTCAAAGCTCAAATATTTAAAGAATGCTTTGATTAAATACAGATGCATATAAACATGTGTATATAACTACAGATGCATATAAATGATGGGAAGCTTCTGACTTCAGACTAAAGCTTGTGCTTCTGTATATATTTTCTAGAGCCCATAAGTTGGGTCGTAATGTCAAAGTGTGCCTTAGGAGGAACAAGAGGAGAGATAAAGGAGGTCGGCATCATCGGTCTCAACAGAGGACCAGGAGGCACAACAAGAGAACCTCATCCTCTAACTCACAGTAGACCACCAGCCTAATGGGAATCATACGTTACTGCAAGGAGAGCAGTGTGTTCATGCTTTTCTTACCCATGCTTTGGACTCTGAACAGCAGACCAGTTTGGTCAGAACAGCTTGCAAATGTTTTAAATGTCAAAAAACTCAGATCAGGCTTCTTTACACTGGTGTCTGCACTGCATATCCAATACTCTTTGCAGACTGGTGGTGAGGGACTTTATTTTTTGTGTGTAACAGACTGATATGAAGTAGGCCCTGGAGGCTTATAATAATTATGGCTTTAGGTTTAAAACACTGTCAAATAATCTATGTATTGTTTATGCAACAGTTTTGTTCATATAGATGAAAAAGCTAACTGACTTCTTTGTGTATTTATTTTTTACCTGAATATGCACATTTTCCAGACTTTTTTAAATAAATATATCAGAGCAAAAGTGTATGTTTTAATTATTCAAGCTGCATTTTTTTTAATTCATGACTGAAGGAGGGCAACAGAGGTTACTCTTTTGACAGGATATGAGAGGTCACTTAACACACAACCTCAGCTTTAGTTAATAAACTACAGGATGTGAGTTAGTGACAGACACAAAGCAAACACATCTCAGAAAATATCTGCACAAATACCTAAAATTGGAACAAGTGCTAACAAAAATGTCATGCTATTTTTTTCTTCAGTTCTCTTAGAAAAGAAAAGCTTTTATCATGATACAGGAAGATTTTCATTAACACAAGGCCATTGATTGTTTATATCAAAGGTTATCTGTTTTTGTACTTTTATGACCATGGCTGAGATTTCTTGTAAGTCATGTGACAGGATACTGGAGTAACAGGATTGGATGGACCATAACATTGCTGCGTTCCAGCTGCACCCACGTACAATCTTGTTATAAAAACCGGATAACTATGTCGTGCACCAACCTGCCAGTTTATCCACCTAAAAAATGTTTTGGCAGGTGTTGGCTGTTGCGAAACTGCAATGTGATCCCAGGAGTTATGGCTCATTGGAGAACTGTGGTGGTAAAAAGGAAAGCGAAAGTAAACACCTCAACAAGAGGTGCTTTGTGACAGGGCAGGTAGGGCCTTTTCATGTCTCATTATCAGTGAAAGTAGTCAGGTGCATCTGAAGGAAAATATTTATTCATGGGTGAAACAACAAACTTGTTGAAGGGACATGACAGCTATGAAGACAACTGTTTTTACAGGATGACAATAGATCATAAAACAACCCTTAAATATAATGGAGGAAAAAAAAGTACATTTATTTAATTTTATATTCAAAATCTGCAACCTTTAATGCCATTCCCTTTGCAGAACTGCATTTATTTATCAGTTGGCTGCTTTGTAAATTAACTAAGAAATGAATTTTGTTACTAATCTAGGGAAATGTGTTACATTGTGTTACATTACATTGCTGAATATCAAACACTAAAAGCATACAGAGCAAATCATTTGACATGTAACACTGAAATACTGGTAAATTACATGTCCACAGTAACATGTGGCTACAGTATTACCTTTTTGTTGTTGTTGTTGTTTTTTTGTTTTACATTATATCTGTAAGCCATTTAAAGAAAATTAACTTAAGGCATCTTTCATGATAATACACTGGTCTCACAAAAACTATTAATTTGTCCTACAGTGCTACCACTGGTTTACTGAGCCTTTTCTGCAAAAAACTACATATGAGAATTGACAGTTTACCAACTATTATATTTGTGTATTCCTTTATATTCAGGAAGCACCAGTCTGATACTGGTACCATACAATGGTACACCTAAATGACCCAAAACCTGATCAGGTAACAAGGGTTCAGATCCTTAGATCAGTCTGTCCAAAACTGATTTTAACCAAGGTCCTGGTGTATGAGTCATGATTTTAAGGATAAATAACTCAGTAACTTGATGTATTTTATTTATTTATTAATCACATTTGGTTTTAAATAAATTAGGTCTTAGGTCAGATGTGATTTTTACACATAATACCCAAAGCTTGGGAATCGGTATCAGCACTGGAAATGAAAAATTTAGAGTCGAATGCAAGAAAAACGTCATTAACATGCTGCATCCAACATTAATTCTTAGCAAACAGTGCAGAATGGGATGGAAGTTTACCCAAGGCTTAAGAGATGTTGATCATGCCATGCTGCTGCCATCTAGTGCCCAAAGTATTAAATGCAGTGAATTTCATCTATGCAAAGTGTGGTAGCATCAAAATGATTATGATTAAATAATGAAATGATAAAACTAGGTGGTAGCTGTTCAGTAAATCTTATTTAATATAGTTATGATTGCTACAGATAGCTACTAGAATGTTAGCTCCTATATATTTTTTTTGTGATTCTCAATTTTTTTTTGTCTTACCCTCATAGTTCCAGAGCTTCATCCATTCCCAAACAGGAGAGTGAATCAGTTACCAGTGACTAATGATGTTCTCTTTTCATGTTGATAAATCTCACCATTTCGATTCTGATCTCTCACTGACTGATACACAATTAACCTTGTGTCCACATATGAGGACATTACATTGTGGGTTTGGTGGATCTTATACTGCAGTATGCTTCATTACACCCCTTGTTCTCATTTTCAAATCGCTTTGGTACCTTTTAGTGTAGCAAAAGCACAGGACATAAAAGAGTACAAAAACTAAATTATGACATTGTTAGTTAAATCCTGCTATAGCTGAGTCTGAGATAAAAGTACACAAGGTACAAAAGCTAATCAAATTTTATGGTTGAATATAATAATAGAGGACATACAGCCATAGACAAAAATTATTAGACCATCAAAAGTCATCAGAAACAATGGTTATGCAATCAAATACTAACTCCTGTGTGTATCATGTGACTAAAACAGACAAAAAGAAAACAGGGAATGCCCAAAGCTACTGATGGAAGAAGTTAAGTGATTTTGGTTATTATCAAGAAAACATGGAAAATGGATAGATATCTGCTCTGAAATTAAACTCTTATGAGCTATTTTTTGTTGTTATCATTATATTTATCCAAACAAATGTACCTTTGGTTGTACCAGGCATTAAAATAAACAAGAAATTGAAGAAAACAAGGGTGGTCTAATAATTTTTTCCATGACTGTATGTACTTTCAACCTATCAACCTGAAAATCCTAATGCACTGCAGAGAAAAAAGCTGCTCTGGGAAATCTGACATATAAACTAATGCTCTTGTGCTTACAAAGTACACAGAACTGCAGTATTATTTTTGCAGTGTTCAATGCAGACCAATAGCTTATGTCTGACCAATCCTACACACAAAAAGGTCAACCCTTGTTTTAAGCCATGGGTATTTATAGATGCTTTGTTTGCAGTTTAGGTTTGCACAGGCATATCCATGCATTGATACTGGTGACTCAGTGTTGTAAAATAACATTATTTAACTTCTAAGACAACATCCCTTTTACCCCCTAAAGAGTAACCAAGTAAAACATGCACATAATTTCAATGGTCAGATCTTAAATTGTTCAGCCTCAGTTTTCTTTGTTACTTACGATAAAGAAAATGCTGTGGTTTAAAGGAATATGTTTTACACTTCCTTCAGCTGAAATGGAAGATTCTTGGGGAAAAAAAAACAAAACAAAACAAAAAAACAGAAGATGAAACTGCTTGCATGTGCACTGAGACATACCACAAAAACCAGGAAACAGACTCATGCACTGACCACAACAGTGTCTGACTGGGAAGTGAGGCACCAACTCAGCTAAACACTGAAGGCTGACCGTGAAAGACAAACTCATACAAGAATCTTAAAGATTTCTGCCTCGCAGCTGGAGGCTAAAGCATAATCTTTCGCACTGATAACATGAACAGGACACTATGAACTGTGGGAAAATGCCACTGATGTTAATTACTGAAGAACAGAGCCCATCAGCTCCATCTTCAGTGACCTCTGCTCACCTCCACTTTCCTCCAAAGGAACTGCTGATAAAGTAGGTGCATAATGGGATGGTCAGTCTGTCTCTCATACATATTTATATATAATAATGGCTGTATAAATATTCCATAACTTAAAGGTTTCCAGTCTGCCACCATTTAAATGAATTATTCAACCAACGCACATCACTGCACAGGAGACCACTATGTAAAGAAAATACTGGTCACTTAAATATTGTTGCCTGGTGGTGCTCCGATTTGGATGAATTTACATAATCTCCTCTCGCTCCCTCCGTGGACAAAGAACCTCCAGTGCAGGTCTGCTAATTGGTTTGATCATCGCGTGATTCGTATCCAATTATCACACCTACAACTGCAGCTGCGCCCAAAGACAATCCATTCCCATGCGTAAAATGTGCAGGAGAGCCCCGGATAACGCATCTGATGCACATTTCCCCCAAAACCTTTACACAAAATTCTCAGATTCCGAGGTAAACTATACAAAATTATCAATTATAATCAGCCGTTAAAGAAATTATCTATTTCAATGCCTCACCATACATTGGATGCGTAATTTTGTGGTGGTATACAGTCTAACAGTTACATCAAATTAAAATGAAGTTTTAATTCCTTTCACTGCTGCGTTATTATTTTAGAAACCTTCAACCAACTTTGGAACATCTCTTGGTATTATTGCTTTTAAAGGTTAAACAGCAATGACTGAATTTATTATGATTCTAGCTGCATAAAACCTCATGCTGTGTTTAAGCACTGCAGTAAATTTGAGTCTTACCATAGCAGACCACGTCCCTGTCTTCTTCCGTATATCCACCAGCGATGTATCCCGCTTATCGTTTGCGGTCTTCATGCCTCCTTGGCCGTGCGGCATTCAGAGCTAGCAGATCACACTGACAACGGCGTGATCCAACAGAAAACCGCAGTGATAAGTCTCAACCAATCAGCGTCGAGTGTAGGCGGGGTGATGAGTGTCAGGGACGCATACCTCTCTGCTCCTGGTCAAGGTGCCCGAGTGCTTCGCCTCTTATCAAACTGATGAAACTGAGAATGCTTTTCATTTAGTCAGTTGCACGCCCAAAACGTCTGACAGTATTCCCAACCTTGAATGCACCATTTTGAATCATTTTGATATTAAAATGCATTTACAGACAGTTTTGTCTTTTCAATGCAAATTCAGTGCATTTTGTGGTATGTAGGAAAACAATCAAGCTCCCTTTGTCTCTTTGAAAACACAGCCACCACTGAAGCACCCTCTTTACAGTCTCAGGAAGAAGTCACTGCGAACTATGAAGATTTATTTCAGCCATCCTGTTTTTGAGCCTGAACCTGCCATCTAGGAAACCATTGTATGGTGGAAATGCAAACTGTAGGAAGCCTCCTCTCGCTCATGAATAGGATTTATGGTTTAAAATGTACAGAGGAAGTTAAGCTGTTCCAGCAGCTGAATAACTTCCCTCACAGCTCACTATAAAAGGATGTGGGTATGACAAAAGACATCCTAAATGGGTGGAACATTTATGGAAGTGGACTGGAAACATTGACATTCTTTTCCTCCCTTATATTTGTTATTGGGTCACTCTGCTGCTAATTGACCAAGATCCTGTTAAAAAGGACAGTGCGGCCCTGATTATGAGAACTTAGCTGTCTTTTTGCAAACTCTGGACAAAGGCACCCTGTTCTCCCCATAAAAACTCATCCCTCCTGACTAGATTCACAAGGCATCGTGTCACGTGATGGCACATAGTGTTGAAAACGTACCGAAAGATTAAAAGCATGACACCACTGTTCATTGCTGCAGGGGATGTTATTTGTGTCAAATATGGAGAATAACCCAGTTGTCTAACATATAGGCTATTTATGGTTATGTGTGCTTTCATGTCTGCTGTCTGACCCCAGACATAGTGAGGTGTTTTCTGATGGATGAGGCTCCCTACATTTATTGATTCTCTCCTTAAGCTTTGATGCTGCTGAGAGATTGCCTCTTAAGGCTACATACAGTTATATACCTACAGTCCAGTGAACAAAGGCCTGGGGAATACAGTGGGTGCGTTTTGACAGTAAAAAAAACAAAATTGATTTATAACCTGAACAAAAGAAGAATGCCTGTATGAAGTGATGCGTGACAAAACAACAGAAAAAGAAATCAAATGTAAACACTGGCTGTTCATACCTGCTTATAAAATGAATGTTTTTTTGAATGAGAAAAAAAGCTTCACAGAGCATCATGAGTAAGTAAATATCAACAAACAATAAGCAGCATGTGAATGATACTTATAATTAGCTATACACAGGCAGCAGCACATATATTTTGGTGAAACATCAGGTCTATAGTGGTGCTACGGTTGCTGATTTGATGTTTTCTCATCACCATAATAACATGAGCGCTCCTCCCAGAGCTCTGTCGCCATGGTCACCGCTCACACATGACAAACACACAATGAGGAGACTTGAATGTGGCTAACACATGCACCTGCAAAAGCTTTAATGCCTTCTACTCTTAGTCACATCCACACAGTCTTTGTGCTGCATGAATTTCGTCTGACATGAATGAAACAACTGATCTAATTTATTACCTTATGAATAATGTATGCTCTACTAACTGGATTGGATAGCTAGCCATTCATGTCTGCTTTGCAATCAATGCTGGCTTTGCAAAAACAAGCAATCATTCTAAAAGCCACCTACGTAGGTGCAAATATTTTAATTTCTTCAAATTACACATTTTAGTCTTCATATTAGGTGTTACAGTTAAACATAATTTTATT
>JAPQRP010000009.1:10617588-10629099 GCA_037367295.1 Apogon hyalosoma | reverse complement strand
TAAAGGTGAAATTATATATATATATATATATATATATATATATAAGCCTTAACTTTATTTGTATTGGTTTTGTAATCACATTAATACAGATTATTTCAATATACATTATCTCAAGAGACTTAAAAAAAAATATTACAAGTTCTTCTTTTGCCTGGATGTTGGACTGGACAATCATTCCAGGCCACAAATCCCACAAAAAATGCAGTCTCAACTAGTCATACCCGGCCAATATATATTTTTTGGACTGAAATTGAGGTTTTTAATCGTCATTTGATCCAGTCCTGGATGAACACTTCACTTTTTGCATTTACTCACTGTTTTTTTAATCCTTCTAACCCTGTGCAGCCTTTACCATGCACTTTTTTCTTATACATGTTTACTCTGTGTTGTGAATCTGAGCAGCAGAGTCTGAATGTCAGTCAGTGATCATAGGTGCAGTGTCTGAGGTGGTCTCTGGTTCAGTTTCCCCAGACCCGCCCATCTCCTCCATCTCTCTCTCCACAGGCTCCTCCCTTCCCCTGAAGAACATTGGTTTCCTTTCTTTCTTCCTCCTTCGCTCTCTGTCCATTTCTTTATTTGCTGTCGTCTGCTCCAGCTCCAGCATGGACTGGATGCTCTCTCCCCTCTCGGCCAGACCGAGGCAGCGGTCTCTGGTTGTGAGAGTCAACCCGGGCCCTCGCCTTCCTGTCACCATGTGGAAGAAGGAGAAAGAGTTGTCCACGCCTGATCTCTCTGTCACACAGACAGTAGTCACGCTTTGGTCACTGTAGCTCTCCTGTGAACCCTTGGGAGACTTAGTCTTTTTTTTCTTGCTAAGTATGAAGTTGAAAAAGGCTGTCAGAAGCAGCATTGTCCCTGCAATAGTCACAAAAATTATCAACTTTATTTGGATTGCACTCATCAAAATTAACTGTACAAAGTGCTGTACAACTAACATGTAAAACACAATTAAAAAATGTACATAAATAGAAATAACATTTGCAACAAAGGAAGATGAATAACCATAGCAAACTACCACTGATGTTAAAACTTAAACTAAAACTTCAATTGTCATTCAGTGTAAATGTCATTAAATATATTATGATATTTTGTCTTTTTGTTAAATTGTAAAATTGGTATTGAAAAAGCATTTTTCAGACCCTAGTAGGCATACTGAAATGTCAGTACTGAAAATCAGTAAAACAAAACAAACAAACAAAAAAAAAAAAACTCCCTGCCTGATTATTTGACATTATAGTCTAATATAAAGGTACATTTCAGTAACAAACGGTATACCTATATATACAAGCAGTGATGTCTGCCATTGTCATATTACCTGGTATAACTGCATGCCAGACCAACACAGGGTGTAGGAAACAGACGACTGACATGATGGAGTAATAGAGGAACTTATGGAAGCCTCCAATGCGAGCCATTTTTCCCCACAACATAAATAGCTGCCAGTCTGGTGGACAGCTGCACAGACAAACAAGATGTTCAGACAGTTCACAGATAATTTAATATGAGCATTTCTACAATATCCTTACAAGAGATATGAGAAATGTCAAAGATAGTGCTTAAATATCACAACTATTAATTTCTTATTGAGCTGCCTTATACTGGTTCATACTCTAATTAGCTTATTATTGTGTTTCCCTCTTCCTTTGTGTGTTTATGTTGCATTATCCACACGTCCATGTGTACTCACGGCAGACACATCATCAGAAGAGCATCCAGGAAATAGGCCATCTCTAACATCATGATGCCAACAGACGACACTCTGGGATGGAAAGATAAGGTCCAAATGAAAATGAAAACCATCTCAGTGATTGAAATCAGTAAACTACTCTAAACATTATGGTGAAGATTGCATTTGTTATTTTTTATTTATTTATTTATTTTTTACAAAGTGGTAAAGTGTGAGTGCAAGACTTTAGGCTAAATACTTTGAAGATATGGACTTTTAAGTTCAGCCTGTATTTTGCATGTTTACCATCATCTCCATCTCTTCCCTCTTGAGACTTATCACCAAGATGTGTGTTTTTTGTGTGTGTTTTGTGTGCATCTAGATTTGTGTGCACAGATAAACAGTCATGCATTGCTGCTGTCCTCTGGGAGACGCTTTCCTGCGGCACTGTGGGAGTTTGGCTGTAAGCCACATAGATAATAATAAATAGCACAGCGGGATTTGCCTCTTTTCTGCCCTGTGGCTCCTCTCATCATCTACTAAACTCTTTCCCTTGGGGCATACATTCTTTGCAACATCCAGTTTGTCTAGAGGTGCTCGGTGCCAAACAAAATCCATGAATCAATAATGCATTAATATTTGACACTCTTGGGCTCTGACTGTAAAATTTTATCAGTAAAAATCCTGAATCTGAAAGACGCACTTACAGAAGGTAAATGCCAAGGCTGCTGAATTCTCCCTGTTGTAGTGTCTCCACTCCCACACCGCACAACACTGGAAATGAGACAAAAGGTAATTTAACTAATTTATTCTGTAGAACAGATTCTGTCCACCAGATGTCAGACTTAGTGCATGATTTTCTCAGTTACGGACAGGACACAATAAGGATGAATTCTATTAAAAGTCAGATCAGCTATTATGATTGATGCTGCTTTTACTGCTATAGTTTATGGTTTATTTGTTGACTTCAATGGTAAATATACAGATGTGGAAAAATTATTAGACCACCCTTGTTTTCTTCAATTTCTTGTTCATTTTAATGCCTGGTCCAACTAAAGGTACATCTGTTTGGACAAATATAATGCTAACAACAAAAATAGCTCATAAGAGTTTAATTTCAGAACTGATATTTATCCATTTTCCATGTTTTCTTGATAATAACCAAAATCACTTAAGTTCTTCCATCAATACTTATGGCATTGTACTGACAAAAACAGTGCTTTTAGGCATTCCCTGTTTTCTTTTCTGTCTGTTTTAGTCACGATACACACAGGAGTTAGTATTTGATTGCATAACCATTGTTTTTGAGGACTTTTGATGGTCTAATAATTTTTTTCTACAACTGTATATACAACAGTTTTCTACCTACTTGTACTAAAAGTGCTTCACAGTTTGCCTTGTTAACTCATCTGTACATGGTGCAGACTTGTGACCAGACACTGCCTTGCCCAAGGATACTTTTACATATTTATATGGGAAGCCAAGAAACCATAAACCTTGTAGCTTGCCGACGACTGGCTCTACCTACTGAGACACAGCCGGTCCAACTTACTCTGACCTAAAGTGACCCCATCTGACACACAAAGGGTGAATCACTGAATTTATAGTATAAGTTGTTTTATAAGATATTTAAAGAACACTTTATATTGGTAATTGTAATTGTTTCCATCATGGTCACAAAATTTGGGTAATTGTAAACTCATGGTTGTAGTTACCACATCATTGCCAGCAGGTGAAGTAATGGCATTTGAGTGGGTATTTTAACACTTCACAGATGTTTCTCCCATGACTCATGACTTGCCACTTGTTCAGTCAGTGTCTTTCCTACTATATGCAACTGAACCAATAAAAAAATATACAGGACAGTGTCTCTTCTGTTCCTATATCCATTTTTTTTATGCAAATGAAAGCGTGCATAGTTTTTAAAACATAACAGCAGCAGGGATGGAGAATAATTCCCCTTCATGAACAAGCATCCACCCTGCTGAAGTCCCCTTGAGCAATATGTTGAACTTCTACTCCAGCTGACGTTGATTGAATCAAGTGAATTCAGCCATATTTCTGCTACTGCTATTTTTATTTAAACATTCAAGTGCTGACAGTAAAATGCATTTGGTGCAATAAAAACAGGACTTAACTATATTGATTTAAGATGAGATTACAAATTACATGACAACAAAGTCTTAAACACAATGAAGGAAACCAAATTTTTCCTGCAAGGTAAGGAAGAAGAGGTACTAAGCACATGGAAACAATTTCTTTGGCCCGTTTTCCAGAAATCAGAGATTAAATCTGCACCAGAGGGAGTTGTGCTAAATCAGGGGAATGTGACTGCCTGTTTTCTGGTAGTTTATAGAGTGTGAGAGGAATCAACGCTGCATATAGACCGGCTGGATATTAACATATATGAGCACTCCTAATGTACATTTTGTCTTTCTGTAGAACACACACAGAGTCTGACAGGGAACATACATGTGGACATATGGACCCACAGGTAGAGAGACAGGCACATATGCCCCATAAACATACACACACCTACAATAAAATAGCACTGAAATCTCATAGGTGTGAATGTACAACAGCTTGTGATCACATAAGCCTAGTAACCCAGCTGGATACAGTGACTTGGTTTTTGTGTGATTTGAGGCACATGTCTCTCAGTAAATGTTCAGCATTTGCAGCTGTTTGAATTTAAGTGTGTGTGTGTGTGTGTGTGTGTGTGTGCGTGCGTGTGTGTGTGTGTGTGTGTGTGTGTGTGTGTGTGGGGGGGTCCCATATTTTTTGAAGAAGGCAGCGACCAGAGAACTATTTCCCCCATGATGATTTAATGTGGCTAAGAGAGCTGCGTGCAATCTGTCCCTCTGTGCCTGAGGAAAACAGAAGAGGAGGAGTAATAATAGCAAAGATATGTGTGATCAAGTAAGGTTTTATATACTTTAAATACTATATATCAACTGAAAGATGGTTTGCTGTTCTTGGAGGTCAAGGATACAGTTGGCCAACATCACTATTGACCCTGCTAACATGTTGGGTTTATTAAATCCAGCTGGATACAACTCCCAAAGGTGGAATTAAACATTTTTCTTAGTCTCTGAAAAGGTGACATTTGATCTTGTAGTAGGAAGGACAAAAGTTATGTCAGCAAAGAGGCCAACACCACATATACCTCACTATTTTATCTATCGATGTTTTAAGCATTATCTGTGTTGAACATCACACACTAAAGTATTCAAAGAACTAAATCAAGCCATACTATAAAAATACAGAATGCACATTATGGTCAATTTATTATCACAATCTTACAGCACAGATTTTTCCTGCAGATGACTTATTAGTGATCAATATGAGCATATGGAAAATGTGGCAACTAATACTATGACGTGTTGTCTTTACACATAAACCATCCAGCTGGATAAAACTCTCAAAGGATGAATTAAATATTTTTCTTAGTTTCTGAAAAGGTGACATCTGATCTTGTGGCAGGAAGGACAAAAGCTATGTCAGCAAAGAGGCCAACACCACATACACCTCGCTATTTTATCTCTCTATGTTTTAAGTGATATCCGTGTTGAACATCACACACTAAAAGACCTAAATGAAACCATACTATAAAAATACAGAATGCACATTATGGTAGATTTAACATATTTTTATAATGGTCAGTTCTCTTTTATTTTCTACCTGTAGCTGTAGAAACACCAAGGATCCTGCAGGCGCACTCCACCACATTCCACCAAACGCTCTCAGAGTTCCCCATGACTGCAAATACCTTCTTGCTTCACTTTTGAAAAATATATCCTTACTCTTTTTTGACTCATATGCTTTAAAATGATTCCTTTTGCCACTAAAATGACATTTTAGACACTGTGATGGTTACAAGTCTCTGTGAAAAGCCAGTGTCAAATAATCCAAGATGCATATTGTTGAGCCTCGTAGACTGGGTGAGTTCACCTCAGAGTGGTTTGTAACTCAGTGCCCCTGTTGGCCTGTTGCTCCAATAACTACTAATCAGCTTCACACACATTCACACGCACAATAACAACACTACTTACACTGGTTTAGCATTCCTTCCTGTATGTCAAGGTGAAACTGCTCAGCTCAGGGTCATTTGTGAACTGTATCACATTCATCATTAGAGCTGGTTAAAAATTATCTGTGAAGAATTCATTTGGAATTAACACACACACACACACACACACACGCACACACACACACACACACACACACACACACACACACACACGCGCACGTACACGCACACACACACACACACGCACACACACACACACATTCAGCATTAGCAGTGATTTGTATGCATCCTTGAACTTTCTTTCTTCACCCAAAGACATTTTTATCACCTTCTTGCAGCCTGTGATTTCACCTTCCTTCTCTTTGCTAGGTTTCACTTTGGCATCCACTGAACAGTTTCAGCCAGAGTGTGACATGACCAAGTGGAGGCTGCGTCACTTACACAACACTATGTTTTTGCATTTGAAAATATTATAAACAATTCTCACTTTGTGTCACGTACTTTAATGGAACACTTGACTATCTGACTGTCTTGATCAGTGTAACATTGCAGAATAACATAGCATAAAATTTCACAAGACCCTACAGAGATCCTTCAGCTCGCACACACTTGCGTAAATTCAAACCCACATAATCACTTGACGCAGGTTTGGCTGAAGTGTAAGCTTGTTCAGACACAGCAGAGGCCTTTGGGAACAAATAGTAAGCGTTACTGAGCTACAAACACACACATAGACACACACTGACTCCTGGTTGGAGCCAAAGTAAGCTACGTAAATCTCCTTAAAGTTTTCAACAAAGACACTGTTGTGTTTTTGTACCAGTTCCATTTGTTTCCGGCTTAAAGTTAAAGCTACTTGTGCCATTTATGGTATATGGTGTAAATCACAGTGTATTGACTCTTGACAGTTTATGTGTGAAAACAAACATGTTACAGTATTTGTTGCCACTTTTTCCATATGGTTTTATTGATCACTAGTAAGTCATCTGCAGGAAAAAATTGTGCTTAAGATTGTGATAAGTCCCTTTGGCTCAAGCCATAATTTATGGTAATGAGGCACAGTGCATTTTGAGGGGAACATTGTTGACATTTTCTGTACATTGTGAATTTTAAGGCAGTCATCAGGATGTGCCAGAGGCTGAACTAGTTAAAATATCTGTAACTGATTGCGATCTACTGAGCCTCTAAATCTAATGTTACACTACAAATACAGTTTCATGTTTTCATTGTGTCTGTGCAGCTCAGTGTTACACCAGCCTAACCATGGACCTCTCAACCTCTGCTCAAACTTTTACTTGCCTGTAATCACCCGTGCATTATACCTCCTCATCATCACAGATTAACACAATTCTCACATCGCCACTTCACTCTACTGGGCCCAGGGGCATGGGATTAGAGAGTTTTCCCTCATTCCTCTACACACACCTTCACTCAGACCAGTGTGGGCGTCTGATGCCTGTCAGAACCAGTGAAAAGAGCTCCGATCATAATTACTGCAGCAGCTTTATTACCCTGCTCTGTTGCTTTGCTCCTATTATCTCTGTATAATCACCTCCTACAGGCTGTTTCATCAAAAGGCCAAAGGAGGGTTGTGAAAGCTCCCTGAAAGTCTCAACACAGAATACTTGAATTTCTCAAAATTTCTGAATACAACCCTTACTGCACACACTGTTACTATTACACTTCTCATGCAGTATTTAAAACCAGGTAATTAAAACATTTACAAGTACACAGAGCCACCTAGTGGTTAAGAATGATTATTGCAGTTGTGGCTTGACGTGACTTCATGATTATAACCCTTCTGATTTATGACCCAAATGAGATATTTTCCCTCTCACACTGACCAGGAATACAAGCCCTTTTTGGGTTGTGAGTCTCTGATCCCATTTATAACAATACCAAAAGGTCAGGAGCATTGTCCAAAGAGAAGAAACACAGACATGTGAAAGCACAGAAAAATGTGGTTGTGAAACATATCATAAATAAATCAAAATGAAGGTTGTGGGAGGACAGAGGAAAAATAATTTCTGTGTGTGTAGTATCTTACAGTCAACACAGATTATATACATCATTCCAAGGTGATGATCTGTATTTTACAGCTTTTAGACCCCCCACAGTTTTAAGACAAAATATAGTGTTTTGTGGTGAGCCGCACTTTCTACTGTATAATCATTACCTTATGTCTGAACTTGATCTGAAAAATAAGAGCTGGAACATGATAGTCATATTCTGGACCATAAAGGTATAATCGATCTATTTCGTTTATACCTGCACACATGGTACAGAGTAGAGGTGGGGCTGGAGTTAATACTCAGTTGCACGGATAAATATCCAATATTTTCACGCATTCATGGTTTACTTTGACCTGAAGCAATAAATATGCAGTGGGCATATGCTCAAATAATCATTTTTTTCAATTGGAGACTTATGGTTTATGTCAGAAAAAGGCTGCACTTATGTTTATGGAACTGTGTCTGCCTCAGTGCTGAATATGTTTTGTAAAATGTGTGTTGCAAAAGTTAAATGGTATAGTATTGGTGCTTCATCTACTCCGTGGCTGGGAATTATTGTTAGTGGTTTGGATGGAGGACACATGTTGACATATGTTAGCTCTAGTGCTACAACCTGGCACACTACAGCTCTCCTGTTAAAGGTTAATGTATATTGTGCATTGTCCCTGTCTAAATAAATAAATAAAATGAAAATGAAATGAATGATAACCAACAGCCTCCAATAGCTTGTTCATTCATTCATTCATTCATTCATTTGCTCATTCAGCCATTCGTTCATTTATTTAGGGGATGGGCATTTTCAGCTTCATTTTAGTAACTACAGTGCCCAGCCAAAACAAAAAAAAAACAAAAAAAACCCCCAACTTTTTAAAAAATTAAAAAAAAAACCAAACAAACCAAAAAAGTCCCATGAGACCCAAATGCAATATTTCTTTGGACCACTTTTAGATTTGATTACAGGACACATTCACCATCATCCTTATTACCAGGATTATGTGGTGCCACAATAAATTTCGCAACATTTTTTTTACATCCATAGTTGCATTAATATTTTGCCTTGTACTGATGGTGGGAGAGTCAGACCACTGTGTAATGGGGTGTGTTTTCTCCAGCACATCCCTAAATATTGTCAGTGGATTTCAGGTCTGGACTCTATAACCAATCCATATGTGAAAATGATGTTTCATGCTCCCTGAACCACTGTTACACAAATCCAATGAGCCTGTCTAGCAAACTGATGGTTGCCTATGGAATGAGAAGCTTCTCACTTCCTCAGTTGGGTTTAGATAAGTTGTTGCAGGAAAACATATTAAGAGTTGCTGTAATTTTCCAATGGAAAGCGCTGTTTGGTTGGTTAAATTTAGTTGGGGATTTGTGTAGTAGAGCTTCAACAATGTGGCTGCTGATTCAATGTTGCTATAATTAAGAACTTAATAGTGCAGCAATTGGATGTTAAAATGTATTTGGATTAAAGTTACTAATGGCAATAAGTTTAGTCTTTTATTTCTCGACACTTCACATCATCTGTACATCACGTCTTTTTGAGTTTTATTTCAGAAACATATCGTATAACATATTTGGTACATGAACATTTTTTTGAAGTGCTACAAAATCCCAAACCCTGGACTTGGCTGTATATAAGTGCATTGAGATTAATTTTGCTGAGAAAACTTGACACTATATAAGCAGGGGATGAGAATAAGGGGGGTTTGATGATATACAGTAAAGGGTCCAGGTTTAGGTCCAGACTTGTTGGGCCTTCAGCCAAAAGTCAATTACAGTCATGGAAATTCTTCAAAACTGTCATGAGTGTTGTACATCCTTTGACTACAAATGGGAATGCAGTGAAAAGAAGGTGAACAGTGACATATATGGTAAAGAATCAGCAATCATTGTAACGGCCAGGCTCATGTGTGTCTAATTGTAATTGGCAGAGTGTGACTTGGTCTAGAGGAGTGAGAAATCCTCATTCTCATTCACACTGGATGTAAATGAGTTGGCTTAAAACAACACGGAAATGTCCAGTTTTCACCCATCACACCCGATTCCCACGTATGTGCCTCCGTGCACTATTGTTGAACGCCTCCAATTTATGAAAAAAAAAAAAAAAACTCAGTTGCGCTAATGCACAGTTGAGTAAATATTTATCTCCAACAATTCCTATTCTTGCTTCCAAAGCTAATGTGAAAATGTCACATCTTCTCTCCCCTAAGATTTGAGCAGAGCAGAGCTGAGTCAAGAAGTTTACATTTACTCCAATAAGACAACATGACTTTGATCTGCTGTTTGTATTCAACACATTGCACACCACAGAGGTCATCAGCTGTCTTTGTGGTCATTGTGTGGCTGATCCTTCTCTGTCATTTCGCTTTAAATTGCAGCATATTATGATGAGCTGAAACAGTGCTTCCTCATTTTTCCATCATCTTGTGGACCAACTGGTCTCTGCCTTAATCTAAACCTTTTAAGTCTGTGTTTGTCTTTCATCTGTCCTCCTTGTCTCCTTACAGTCCACTGACAGCTCTAACTAACAGAAACAACTTAACTGATTTGATTTAGACAAATGCCATCAGCACAGCTGTCCAGATGAGTGAAAAATTTTATTTTGGCCAGTGAGAGAATGACAAAAATATTCTGTAAGAATACTCTGATGTTTTCATGCTATGCCATTATCTTGAGCACTAACAGGACTGGACTGTCCTTGCCCACATTGTCTTCCAGAGTTAAGGAATGCAGTATGAAGTGCACATGCAGTCCCCCTGGAGTGTTCACAGAAGAACACACGAATGTGCGCACACAATTAAATTCACACATTGAAAATGAACAGAGAACAGAACTGCAAGCAATTCGAAGTTTGATCTTGGCACTGAGGGGTTTTGATATTTTCTTTTCTTAATTTATTTTTGTTTGAAACAACATGTCAGTCCCATGAGCGTTTATTCTGCGGTTATAGCGTAAAGTCTAAAAAGATGGGGTATTTGCCTTGTAACCAAAGGGTTGCAGCACAAACCTTGCTGTTCCCCCAAGACTGATAGCAGCATCCCACATGGCCCGGTTGGCCCATTTTGGCTTTGCTACACATGCCTTATTTAGCAAGTCAAATTCCCAACAGAAGGAAGTGGATCTAAAATGATTTTAAAATATGACTAAAATATCCTCAACCAAACCCACAGTATTCCTCCTTCAAAGATATATAGCTGCCCCCCATGATAATATCTGAGATGGTACAGTATTTCATTGCAAACAGAGAAACCTTTCCATATTATTGTTTAACATTCCTTTGACAACATCTGAACCTCAGTCGTAAAAATCTGCTCTTCATTTCTCCCTTGTTTCAACTCGGGAGCAGAAGAAAAGCTTTCACGGTAATCTGGCCTGGCGGTAAAGACTTTCTGAAGAGGCACTCAGAGACAGTGAGAGGACACAGAAGAAGACAAAGAGCTGGGATCAGTGATTTCAAACACTCTACTGAGTGTAACAGATTAGAAAAGCATGAGTGGGGATATGGGAGGATGAGAGGAGGTTTTTCCTTCCTGAGGAAATGTTGTATATCAGAGTGTGTACATGCAGAGTGATGAGCAGAGGTTACCTGCAGGTTTTAGGTGTTGGTACTGCCTGAGTGAACCTCTGTTTGGAAATGAATAGAAGATCCTGTTCCTGAATTGTTCATCTGGGAGCAATAGAATGCAGCTCAAGTTCATATACATCAATACCAAATAAGATTAATTTAGCAAAACAGTGGAGGCAAAGGTCAATGTATAAAACGATCTCAAAATATCCAATATACGATTAAAAAAAAAAAA
>JAPQRP010000009.1:10607195-10617488 GCA_037367295.1 Apogon hyalosoma | reverse complement strand
TAAAACTTGCCTGACAAGCCATAGACACCTCTCTCTGTAAGTACTCTGCTTGAACAATTATTTCATAGCATTAGTTGTTAGTATTGGACCGAATACCTTTTAAAAATGGCTAAAATGACTTCTACTCATGTACCATGTGGAATATCTGAAAATGTTAATATTGTTAATTTCTACTGTTCATCTGTCAGGCATCAGATGTTTCTTGGTTCCCCACAACATCATTTCAATATTCATACAGTGAGGACTTAACATTAACACAGTACACCAGGAAAAGCTGCAGACTAGATCAAGATGCTCTTCAAAATGTTTGTGCTGTTACAAATTTCCATATTGTATGTGAGCACAGAGAAAATCTTTCATGTATCATCATTTTACACAATGACAGTTAAAGATTATTGTGAACTAACGCTTGACTAATGCTTGTTTTTAAGTGCAGCAGGACTTTTAATAGTACTGGTTTTAGACCAAAATGTGGCACTAATAACCTAACACACATTTATTGTTTCACACGCATGCAGTTTCTAATGCACATATACCTACCTATACAAATATGAGGCAATCCGCCAAATTTAGGCCCTCAACTTGTCCTCATTTTCCCTTGTCTTTACCAGTGTATTTAGGTTCAAACTCAGGTTTGAGGTTAAGGTTAGACATGGAACAACAATTATGAGGCTTCAGGAAAATGAAAACATTTGTAAAGCACACAAAAATATTCCAGTGGAAGTGGAAGAACAGTCCTTAGTTGAACATAACAAACAAGGATACCAGGCCTTATACAGTACACAGTATATTTGTGGTTTACAGATACAGCCAGCTGGCATGCAAATCTTTGGCTGTTACTCCATCATAATGAAGTGTTTAAGAAAGTTTGTCTGTTCCCCGTGTGTGTGTCAAGGCCAAAGACCAACAGTGGATTGAAAAGCCTCAGAGGTACAAACAGATGGTGTTCAGTTTCCGTAGTTCACTGGAATCCAGACAGGAGAAAGTGCAGCTCCTGTTTGTCCGGTCATTAGTGATTCAGATCAACACAAAAAATGAAATGACTTTCATCTGTGTAGATGGGGATGTGTCTTGGCAGATCCCTTGTCCTTCAGGCTGAATGAAAATGCCCTGCAGTCTCATGTAAAGTGTTGACAAAAACATAATCCCTATATAATTCCTGCGGATGCTTTTACAGCTGCTGCTCTGCAAAAAGACAACTAATAAATTGGATGATAAAGTTCAAGATCAAGGTTAAGAGAGAGGAATCATGTCTTATTATATGCCACATTATAAACACCATGTCATTAGTCATGCCTACTGCTCTCGTACTAAATATCAAAAGACATCATCATCTTCCCAATCCTTTACATATGGCTGTGTTTTATGAGTGTGTGTGCGGTGGTCAGGGTGAGGGCCATCCTTCAGCCTGCTTAAATGCTTCCATGCAGTAATTTGCTAACCGCAACTGGTTGCCCAATTTTGCCAGTGAAAGGAGGCCTCGATCAAGGATACCCTGGTTAGGAAGATCGCTCTGGCTGATAGGATGGAAGTTTGCATGCACTTCCAACAGAGTTACTGCAAATGAATGTCCAGGTGGGTGCAGTCATTCCAACACAATTGCCAGGAAAAAATGTTGCCATTGTACGTTTCTGCAAAACCGAAGAAGGCACATAACATCAATGCAATTGCCTTCCCTCAATAGGCAAGGGCTGGTTGAGACGAATGGTGGATCTTCAAAGTTCTGGACTTTACCACTACAGAACAAGGTTTTAATATCAGATCCCATCAGAATTTGGGTTCAGGATATAATACTGCTTTAATTAAGTGAAGAACCGATTGTAGTGTGATTGAAATATCAATGAATATACTGTGTGCTATTTTTATCCACTTTTTTTTATTTTTAACTATTTTGCGGTAAACAAAGCACTAATATTTTTCTTTTCCTTTTTGTTGACCTGTTACTGTTCATCTGAGTACAACTAACCATAAAAAATGTTAAATTAAGTTACTCATTTCTATATGTATGTTATTTTCCCCCCCAAATATGTCTATTGATTTAATCTAAAATGTCATACAAAATTGACATAACACACCCTTAAACATTAAAACAATCCCCATAAAACCACTCATTGACACAACAGCACCATACTCTCAGTGCAACAAACTCTGAGTTAAAACTTAATTGTATATACAGATAAGTTTATTATAAATTGTAGAAAAGGTGTCCAGATTCTATAAAGGCCCTCAGTCTTTTCTTTAGCCAAATAAGTCAGTTTTCCCAAAGCAAGGTCATGAAACATTTATTTAATCCATTGATTACACGAAGGTCCTTGAATATCATTCCATTTGGTTTGGCTTGCATCATGCAAGAATTTAAGTTTTCTTTTCCCGTGTGGTTTTTGATGATTATTTATTTTGTTTTTTTTAATTTTGTTTTTGCTTTAGCTGATAGGAAATTTCCCCCTGGTAAAGTTTATCTGCATCTGCATCTGCATCTGCATCTGCATCTGTATCTGTATCTGTATCTGTATAGAAACATAATCTTTGAGAAATATGGCTAAAAGCACCATGAAACAACACTATACACATATCTATGAGACTTGATGTATTTTTGGGTCACAGACTCTGAGATTATACTATCTGTGGTTTGCAGAAACAAATTCATGGGCATGCTATTTTGTGGGGACTGGGTTGTTTATCTTCACGTAGGTGCATGTTTGGAAAAAGGTTGAGGCTGCATTTGGTCTTCAAAGAGAAAACTGAAGGTTTTTGTTCAGTGTGTGAGGCAACGTGGGTGAAGTCAAAACATCAAGATTATTTAAAAAAAAAGCTACATAAACATCATGTAGCTGCTTGGGCTGCAGATCAGCTAAATCTTCTCTGCATTTGTCAAATGGTTTCCAACTTTTTAATTCCCAAAACATGAATTTAAATCATGGCATAACAACGGTAATTGTCTGCCGTGTTATGAGAACTGACATATTTGATGACAGAAATTTAGAAATAGTTTACTCTGGCATCCACAAACTTTGTTGATGTAATTAAAGGGGAGCAAAGGTTCTCTGCGATAAGAATATGAATTTTAGGTGATGATAACACAAGCTATAGCAGATCCTGAGTGTGTGTATTTTTGGGTGAACATCTTTCACATCTATAAATCTGTTTCCATTGCTGTATGTGCTAACAAGCTATGAGTGACAACAGATGGACTCTAAGAGTGAAAGAAATGCATGATTTATGGGCTGATTTTGAAAAAAAAAACAAAAAAAACATGGATATAATGTAAGTTTAAAGTGCAATCACTCATTTTCCCATAAGAAGGCTTCTTTTTCCTGAAATCCAATGTTCAAAATAGGAAAATAACAATGTGAAATGACTTTTTAAGATCTTGTGTGTTTCTTGATGTGGTCACTATGCAGAAAACATCGTAAGCAGAGTCAGAGTGGCCAGCGCAGGCGGAGGTGGACCACTGAGAGAAGATAGATGAGAGTGCGACCGCTGTCAGAGTGACATGTTTTGCCCAGAGTGGGGATAGATGTGTTGCTTGTGGATTGGTTTCCTGTCACTCCTGCCTAACCTTTCGCCGATCCCTGTTTAACCTGTGACCTTATTTGACCACACAGAAGCGCTCTATCAGCAGGGTCATGGCCGCACTTTAAACCTCCAGCTTTAGTGTTGTTAATGCAAGACCGTCCTTAACACTCAACAGCTTTCCTGTGACCCTGGCATCATGGGTCATACTAGTGTGGTTCAGTTGCTATGGTAACAAAAGTTCATAGACAGGGATAATGAATTAAACATATATGTTATCCAAATAGTCAATACCCCGGTACAGAAATGGTCAGAACTATCACATGAGAAGATGAAGTGAGAAATTGATCAAGAGGTGAAAGAGAAAAGGATCAATTTCAGTGATTGGTGGAGGGTTAAAGTTGAGGTCAGTGGGATTTCATACCATAGAGTGCTGGAAAAGTGAGAAACGGAAAAACTCTTATTTTTAGGATATTGGTGAGCATGAGAGGGTGGAAAAGGTGAGAGATCCCCAGAGTCCCTTTTCAGCCAGAATCATTTGTCTAAATGCAGAAACTCAGCATAGTCATAAGTCATGGTTGAGCAGTGTTTGTACTTAACAAAATGCAGCAACAAAGAGTTTAACAAGTCGTCAATGCAAAGGGTACGTAAATGTAAAGAAACATGTTACTGAAAAAACATCAGTAATAATGGTTATAATTGTTTCAGTTTATCACTGTGAGGCGAATTTGGTAAGTGTTATTCACTTGGGAAGTATGACATTACCTAAGAGCAAATTTAGTTTCAGTATGAAAGAAAAATAAAAGTAGAATTACTTGTTTAACCATAACTTGTCCCAGGGCCTTTAGTCTGATTAGACTAACTCTGGTTTTCATCCAAAGAGATGTGGTTTCTCTTGTTACATGTTCCTTTAATTGAAAATTTCATCACCTCTTGGAACTTAGATGCACTAAAAAAAAAAAAAAACCCTCCTTATTCCCAGAAATTAAACAGCTGTTTTTCAAGCAGTGTGAACACCTGATGGCTTTATTGTTTGTCCTCCTCATAACCTGCACTTTCCAGGTTTAGGGTCAAATGGTGTTGTTTGATCCACCAGAGCTGTTAACCCTTGCATCTGCATCCATCATTGTTTTAACCTGACTACAAGCCAAGAGCAGTAAACAAGCCTTAAGGCCAACAGGTATAAAGCCTGAAATTCAGCTGGTAGCCCATGTTTCAGCTGCAGTCAGATAAGGTCTAAGGGGCTGGGCATGTTCAAGCTTATAACAGACATGCTTCATGATCACTTGTGCTTTTGTCACTACTATGAAAATGTAAAAACAATGATCTTTATTGAAATTTGATGGATTAATTTAATTGTGCACACACCAGAAACATAATCAGCATGTTTTCACAGAACTAACATTTCATCTTACTCAGATTTCTGCCCATTTTCCTTGTGCATTACTTGCTATGACCATGGTAATCCAGCTTCGTTCAACCCCCACATACCACACTCTAACAAAAATGTAATGATTAGCAGGGCAGTGATGCCTGACATTGCACAAATTTCATGGTTATTTTATTTGATGGTTGTCACACTATGATATATCCTTACACTCCTGACCTTTGACACCGTGGCCTCTGGCGACTGCACACAACCTGTGAATGAGCGATTCAGACATGAAGTGCGTTTGCACCAAGGGGTTTGCTGACAGCAGCCAAAAGCCCTCGCACATATCGCTCCAGGAGGCTTAACTTCATCTTCAAATAATGCATTATATATCTGATTCTTTCGCTGTTATTCATTATTATACAAGCAGTAACAATGTACATACTAATACATATGATGACAGACTTAATTGTTGACAGATCATTGACACCAAGCAAATAAAATGAACCATACAATGGTTTTTGTTTGTTTTGCCTAGCATGCATTAATTTCAACACTTAAACACACACACGTAGCCAAAGCACATAGTCACAGTCTCCTTACTCAGACATGTGCCAGATCTGTGCTAACTGATGCAGAGGTCATGGTTTCTCTTATAAAAACACATGTGCTAATTGGTATATGCATCATGCCATTTATCAAAAAAAAGGGGGGGGAAACTAAAAAACCTATGAGTAAAACAAAATCATGTGTGCTTTTTCACAGACAGTGAGTCAATACAATAACTGGATTATTTTTTAGCTGTTTCCTACAAGAAAAACCTTATCTGCAATACAACATAGAAAATAATGCTCTGATTGAAAGAAAGTCATTGAACAAGTTCACTATTTTACGTCACCATCAAAAAGGGTCATTTGCCTGTGTTTACATTTTGTGTTGAACAAATAAAATGATTGGTTCATAATAGCTGTAATAGCTTACATGATTACTCTCTACAGGAATCTGCGTCATAGTTCATGTACTAACAGGATGACTGGCATGAGGGAGCTTTGAAAAAAAACTGATAAGACAAATCATATGTGTGTATAATATGAGTTCCTTAATCACTTAGATCTGCACCTGGTTTATTTTTTTTTACAGTGCAACTGTTTCGCTCATGTTGCCCTCAAAAGTTTGCACGCTTGATGTACACCATCAACCACGCTTGACAAAGACCAAATACTCAGAGGGGCAAACAAGTCTTTTTCTTTAGGTGAAAAAGAGCAGATTTGTTTCACAAATTGACTCTGTGTTTGAGATGTTTCCCTAAGGACAACATGAAACAAGCCTGACCACAGTCTAAACAAATGCCAGACAGATAAACCCACAGTGAACATCTCTCACTGAAAAAAAGACACACAAATGCAGACACAATGTACATATAGCAGGACTCAGAGTTCAAATGAGTGGAGAGAACACACACTCTCCATCAGAACAGATTCAAACTCAGAGATACACACTTTATTTTCATTGTCTAGATTGTTTTATTTTGTATTTATGGTATTGAATTTCCCAACTTGGTAGGAAAGTAATTTCCAAATAATGTAAACAATTAAGTCACAGCAGGTCATAATTAGAATGAATAAATAAAATTACATGGTCATATCTGTCCAATTTTGAAATAGGTAATGCTTCATGTCAAAGCCCATGTGTCAGGTATTAAAAGGTGAAAAAGTAGTGATACCAAGCTGTGAAAATACTCCACTATCAGTAAAAATATGCCACTATCATTAGAAAGATATATTTGAACCATGAAAACTTATTACTTGTTATTGTGCAGTAAAATGCCAGCATTTAACTCTGTATGTGATGATACGGATCAGTTTTCCAGATGATTAAATTTGTATGTTGCATTTTACTGCTGTAGATGTTTAAAACTGACCTGATTTGAACCACTTTATATGCTGTTAAGCAGCAATGAATCAATTAATTCTATTATATAAACTTAAATAGTTCTCATTAAATATTTTGGTGATTCTTTTAGAGACGTTTTCATGGAACGCAAAGGCATTTTATTGATGTTATCAAGCTTGCAGGCTATGTCCTGATAACAAGTGCTTATAAATGTCTTGTCAGTTGACAAGACTAGATTATAAATGTCTACCAATTAACATTTATATGGTTTTAATACACACGTTAATATGTACTTAAATAGGTCATTATCCACAGACCGACTCTTATCATAAGGATCCTCTCATGAAGTGTTCCTCCAAAAAAAATTTAATCTATTTTTAAATATATAATTCTTCATTGGTTTTTACACCATATACCAGTGTTTTCCTTTTCAGAAATGGTAAAACCAAAGGATCAAGGTGGAATCAATGTTTGCTTAGTTGTAAACTAACACTGGTTTCATTCTAACTACATGAGAAGACCCCAGCATTTCTTTCAGGAAGCCCAACATAAATCATTCATCTGGGGACTGAACTGGAGCTGCAGGAAGGTCCTTTTAACCACCATGAAGCCCAATGCTGTGGTTGTCCTCTTAGGGTTGAGGTGTGATTCCCAAACTGATGCATGTGTGTTAAATCTGTCTCTGAGAGAATTTTTCCTAAAAGAACATGTTAGATTTTGGCTAGATAAAACAGCCTTGGGCTGTCTATTCAATTCATAACTGTTTGAGTGTAGTGCTCACTGGTGAATGTGTTTTCGGGAGGTGGGGGGGACAGGAAACCAACCTAATCCATCAGGATCAGTCCATTAAGCCCCAGACAGATTCAATTAAAGGAAAAAATAATTACTCCTGCTTCAATAACAGACAGCAACAAAACAATACAGTCTTAGATACTTAACCACTCACTGAATGACATGAAGGCAAACATGACGAATTTAGAGTTCAGTAAATGTTTTTCATTCCACATTTCTTCTTGCAAAGCATGCAGTAGTGTCCCGCATGGTGATCGGGATTTCACGGATGAAAATGTAAGGCAAGTCTCCTCAACAGAAAACAAATGCTGCTCTCTGTGCTTGTTAAGCGTTGAAAATATCTTCCTCAACCCGAACTGAAGTAGAATGTTAATAGGTTTCAAATTAACATTGTTTAGTTGTCCAAATACGTCTACGTCTTTCCACGTAGCTCAGGCCAGCTGTGCAAATATGAATGATTTACCCACAGGGAGTATAAGTTTCATTTCATACAAGAGCCTTGTGGCAGGCATCAGCAGACAAACCAACGCAGATACAGAGTTCAAAAGTAGACGTAAGATGCATATGGGGACACCTAATATATCATGACAATAGATAGTGCCACAGTCCCAGACATAGAACCGGTAGGCTCTGTAATCTCTTCCAGAAGTAGCTGTCTTGCCTTCACACACAGTAAGAAGAAAATCCTTTGCTTATTTTGGAGTGAGATGAGAGAGATTCAGATATGGTAATAAAGGAATGATATCTGTATTTCTTTAGTGCATGCCCGGAGCACTGAATGACAGCTGTAGGATGATGGTTCATTGGAAAACCTTGAAGAGAATATTTTCATAGTCTAATTTATGCTTGAAATAGTTGCAAATCCAAAGTGATCCTTAGTTAAGACACATTACCATGGCAGACATTTGCAAAAAACAGACACCCCTTAATTGTTATGTTCAAGTGAGGCCTGCAGCTCTGGTTTGAAAAGCCATATTCCTGCTCAGTGTGGCCAACAAACCATTCAGCCATGCATCCTCTGTATCCTTTCATTACCAGTCACACAGAGGGTCACAAAATCGGGCCTGCAATACAATGTCAAATCAGTTCCTTGTAACTCTTTTATAGTTAGTAGAGGTGTTGAAATGTGACAAATTTAAAGCAGCCTCTATTCCCTCTTCCTTTGCTGCCTTAACTTATGTTATCAGGATTTATATGGTTCTAGATAGTGGCTTAAAACCTAGACGCTTTCCAGAAACCCCCCTGTGGGTTCTGAGGTCTGCAGGCAGGATAAAAGGGTCACTTGATGCTGTACTACTCCATCCTGAGAACAAGACTTCCCTTATCAAAATCACAGTGTGACACAGACCTGTTAAACAACCTCACCTGATAACACTGATTCAGAATGAGCCAAGAAGGAAAGGGGGTTTGTTAGAGGAGTTTACAAGCAACAGTAAAATATAAAAAGGAAGGGACACATCAAAGAGGGAAATTAGCACAGACGTTATTATCTCCTGACCGAAAATCTTGTAAGATCTCTCTTCCAGGTGTTAAAGGTGCTAATACAGACTACAGATTGCATCCTTTGTCACCAAAAACCCATCCAGTGAACAAAAACTATCTTCTGATTTTGATCTTCAGTGTGGTTAAATATGGCGCATGGCATGTGAGCTTGCTGTGATTGCTGGGGAGGTCTGGAAAATAGACAGCTTTAATGTGTGTATGTTCACCACAGGGTTCCTTGTAGTAAACTCTCACCATCATCAACAGGGGCCACAGTGTTACAGCCCAGTTAGATTTTACACAGAAACCCTTTTAAGGATGACGGCCAGGCGACTCAGCAGAGTGAGTGTGCATGAGTCATGTACAGTAAATGCAAAAAATACGCCTTTCTCGAGTGCTCATTGTCACATAATAAATGTCCAAATGGCTGTTCCCTGTTCATTGTTGCAGACAAAAAGAAAGAGTTTGCCCTCTGAAACAAGCAGATGTAAAGGAAAAAGGTAGAAGTTTGCTACATTGATTGGTTTCTGTACTTTCATTCACCATGTCCTCCTTAATGGGATTCATGTGAAAGCTGCATTAGCTGAATAGCTGCCATACAGGCCAAAAGACAGACATTCAGTTCCAGTCGAAACCAGCTCACATTTCAACCGTCAGCCAACATCTGAACAGCAGATTATCACAGCTTCTTGACCATTATGCACCTCTTGAATGGTCTTGATTCCCTGTTAATGGCACCCATACATTTGTTAAGCAAGGAACTGAAAGACCTGGTTGCAAAGGACGAAGAAAAGAGGGAGCCTTATTTCACATTCACCTCTTGAAACCTTTTCACCACACATACAGCTCCCAGACACAAAGCAGCTTTTGTCTGGAGAGTCTGGGGTTAACCCAGTTTTATTAGAGCAGGCAAGGCCTCTGAGAACCTTCACATAAAGATAAACTTATATTTTATCTAAAATAGCATATCTCTTTTCATTGTTCCTTGATAATTTACCATCTTCTCTCCATTGTTAATCCCAGTCACCTCCTGTCTTGTAAAATGGTAAATAAACCGCCTATGCCAACATAACAGTAAAATAGAACATGAAAAAAGCTTCAACATGAAATAAAAAAAGGCAGAAAGACTGTTGCAAATAAACTAACAATATAATTCATTGTCTGAACCCGCTTTATCCTCACTAGGGTCACGGGGGTCACTGGAGCCTATCCCAGCTACTTATGGGCGAAGGCGGGGTACA
>JAPQRP010000009.1:10542212-10592012 GCA_037367295.1 Apogon hyalosoma | reverse complement strand
TCTATCTATCTATCTATCTATCTATCTATCTATCTATCTATCTATCTATCTATCTATCTATCTATCTATCTATCAAGCCTATCTATAGTAAATTAAATATTTGTTAGAAGGTCAGGGTTTTGCCTTATCGTAACAAAGACTTAATTTAATTCCCCAGATACGTATTTTAATGCATGTGTTTTTATGCATGTGTCTCCAGGAGGGATAAAAACACGTTTTCCGCCGTGCGTAAAAGCTGCGCGTCACTCTGGCGAATCGCAAATGGAATGTGTGTATTTTACTCTAGAACCGTTGTTTCAATTTAATTGCGCGCAAATGAGGCTGCTATCGGACAAAGCCGCAACTTTAGTCTGCATGGCGACATCAGTCACGTATCCCAAAGGTGCTGCGCCCCTTCTTATGTTAATACCGTTAGATCAGGTGTAAAAAAATAATTAACATAGTTTTGTGGCCTGCAGTTCACTTTCAGATTAGCTTTTTTCAATAATATGTTGTTATTGTTATATTGCTCATATTTTGCATTTATTATTAAATGAATCCCATGAGGTTATCACCTAACATATAATAAATGTGATTATTTGTTATTTTTAGAATCTTTAACCTATATAACTTTATGCCTTAGGGTGAGTTTTGTTCTGTAATTCCAAAAGTGGAGGAAAAACAACCAAAGTCTGTTTTCTCCCACATACATCATCTTTGATAATCATCGAGAGTTTTGCAAACCTGAAAGCTGAAGGTCTAATGGAAAGTATGCACATCCATCATGAAATTGAAAGACCACACAGTAGACTGTTGTTTATGACTGAAAGAGTTGAGTGTTTGTGTGTTTTCAAGTCCTGAGGTAAATGTCCCCTTCTACTCAGTGTGCTCTGTGGGCAGGAGAAAAAAAAAACTCCAAAGCCTGAGCATGTAAATTTGGCTCAGTGTTGGCCATTCTTGATATATTCTTAATTTGTTTAAATTACAATGGGATAGGCTTCATTCCACACAACACTGCAAAGAGTAAACAAGTATAGATGGGAAGTTAATGTGCCAATCTCACAAGACTGAAGGCTGGAGGGTCACTGAGTTTCCATGAGCCTCTGCTTAGTTGCACTGCTGTGTTTTATATTCTAATGTTATCTATCTATCTATCTATCTGTCTGTCTGTCTGTCTGTCCGTCCGTCCGTCCGTCCGTCCGTACATCCATCCATCCATCCATCCATCCATCCATCCATCCATCCATCCGCATCCACACTTATGTCATCTCTTTCCAGGAAAACCCCTCAGTCTGGTGGAGAGATGCTACTGCCGTTCAACAGTCAACACCCTCCCTAAAGGCTACATCCGAGAGCTCAGATTCATCCAAACACCCAACTGCCCCTTCCAAGTGATGTGAGTACCTCTCCTCATGCCAGCCTCAGTGGACAGCATCTACACAAATACACAGATGCACAAGTCAGGCAGGTTTCCTTCTTGCTGGATATTTCTCACCATCAATCTCAGAGAGCTGACAGACCAGAGAAAAGATGTGTGCATGCATGTGTGCAGACCCACCCCTCTGTCACTCACACTCACAAACATCCACAAAAAGTGTAACTTTTGTACATGTTTTCACCACAGGCCCACTGACACATCCACAGGAAGTACTTTGTTTGAGTATGAGTGAACGTGAAAAGGAGTTGGAAATTGGATGCAGTTTTGGTTTCAACAGGAAAGCAATAATTGTGGGTTTTGTAATTGGGTTTGCTTCTCATTTGCTTGTCACGCAGTGTTTCCTCCTCATGCTGAGCTTACAACCTTTCATTCTGATCTCATTCAGTATTATGGCTTTTGTGGGGTAAATTTACAGATGGAAGTCTGTGTTTGGCTGCAATATACAGGAAAACGTCAGAGGTAGTTAAATGTTAAAGGAAGGAAACACAGTGGACAGGTCTGTCTAATTTCTTGTTACTTAAAAATGGGATACATGTACCAAAAGAGGCACAATCTCCCGCATACAGACATATGATCCAGTCTTGACCCATTCTCTAAATAACCACAGGGTTATGCTAGATTTAGAAGATGCCTGGAGCCACAAGTAGAAGGACTGAGTGTTAAACCTCTACACACATGCATTTTACTGCTCATTAATTAGGCAGTGTAATAAAGGTCAAAATATTAGGTAACTATGTGAATCTCCAGCAGCTTTAAATACATGAGAACAGAGCAAATTAATCTACAGCAGATACTGCTGTGACTTCTTAATGTGTCAAACTAACAGGGTAGTGTGAATTCATTCTGTTTGATAAAGTGTCAACACACCTGATACTTCAGATTTTGCATAATTACTGTCACTCTTTCATCATCAACTGGGACAAATGCTGATATTATCCTTTTTCTAATCAGTGCCAAGCTGAAGTCAAACAAAGAAGTGTGTCTGAACCCAGAGATCCGGTGGCTGCAGCAGTACCTGAAGAATGCCATCAACAAGTAAGTACTAACAGACCACACCAGCTGTGCCTATGTATTGTATGTTCACTGCAGACACTCGTCTGCAGCATGATGACATGCTTTCCACCCTATAGACATTAAAACTAAGTCATGTAAAAATGTGACTGCACTAATACACATGTAGACATCTATCAATAGACTATTGTCTTTTGACAGCACTTAATTGCTCAATTTGTATCAAAGCCCCACGTCCAAACATGCTGGTACATGTCCAGGTAGGAATGAAGATTAATATCGCTTTCACACAAACTGTAGATTTGATGAGTGGTTAGGCACAAAAAATGCACTTTATCAACACACACTAAATGCCGTAGGATGTTTTAATGCACAGTCATCTCTGTTTTATACAATGCCCAGATCTGTGACAACAGTTTCTGAGAGTATTGACATACAATATTATTTCTCATAGAATTATAGTGTGAGAGTTTATGTCTTTAAACACAGCACAGTTTGACAGTTTGATTGTTTAGCCTGATGATGATTTGAAAACCAGCCTAAGTTTATTTCAGCCCATTTAATGTATTGTTGATGCACAAACCCACATTCATTCTAGGTTTTTCTTAATTTGTGTGCACTAGAAGTCACTGCCAACATCAACTGTCTCCTTCCTGTCTCAAGGATGGAGACACTCTTAAAAAAAAGGTTGCATTATAAAGTTTATTGAGGGGATCAAGTTGCCATCTTGAACTCCTTGCAGACATATATCTCCAGGGTCTATGGAGCCATTCAGAAGTCTTGTTAAACAAATTCAGTTGCACTGTGTTGCAGACATTGGTGATGCCACTGAGTCAGTGTAGATGTTAATATCTGTGGATTGATTCACCCACAGTCCTGCAGGCAGCCTGTCTGTCTCAAAGAACATTGTGGAGCCAAGGTGTGAACGGTCTTCTGCACAACAAAACAGCTCGTGCAGAGAGTAGATGTGGCCATTAGCAGTGGATCAGATCTAATGTGTTTCCAATTACACACAGAGTGAAAAAGGAGGAGACCAACTTATTTACAAAGTGTAAAAATGCACACGATTGAGAATCACACATTCTCTCTGTATTTGTTTCCAATAGTACCTTATAAAAAACACATTAAAAAATTAAACTTGTGTCTGACTATTTTTGTAAACACAAAAGACTAATGAACTAAAAGGGGGCTGGAAACCAATGCAAGATGAATAAACTTTAATAGATAAAATGCTTAGTGCACTTTCATGGTTAGAAATTATTCTGGCCCTGTAAACCTACAGCAGCTGCTTTTATTTAGAAGAGCTGAAACTGAATATATTCTGACTTCTGGCTGATTCCCACTGTAACCTTGGTGCCCAATCATGACTGAACAAACAAACACTGATTTTCACTGTGGTGTTTACGCATTATAAGTTAACAGCCAAGTATTTTGCCACGACCATAATGCTTGACATGATAATAACTTAACCTTTGCCACAATAGCTGGAATAAATCAGCTGCCTTATTTGATTAAAACAACTTGAGGATGCTGCTGTGATTGGGAATAATTAGAACCTGTTACATCATGTGTTGCTACTTTCATTGTGTCTTCATGTGAATCTCATATTTCATTTCTTTTGTTTTCCAGGATGAAGAAAAGCAAACAGGCCAACTAAAAACACCTGGAGGAAACCTCTTGAGTCTTCACTGAGGACTTGAGCGATCATCACAGATTTGTAGTGTGTTATATGAAATCATCTGGTATGTTGTACAGCACTTATCCTGGCTGTGATGCTGCAGCCCTTTGCATATAATGAACCGACAACTCATCACCATGACAACCACCTACCGGCCCCGCCACTGAATCCACCATCAGCATCCTCACCATTTATAGAGAAAGTAGACATTATTAGTGCAAAGTGCAATTATATCTGTGAGTGTTTGTTTTTCTAACAATATGTATATACTTTTTTGTTAATGGACTTCATGAGTAAAGAGCTATTTTTGGAGATTTCTGTCATTGTTCTGGCCTCTCTGTCATTATGGACCCTTGGGGTAAAAGAGTTTAAAGGTCAGTAAACAGGTTTTTCTCAACAGTGAATAACAAACTTGCTTTCTTATGCAGAGAAAGTAACCTCCTGCAGTCCACTGAGCCAGGCAAATATGGGTTTATTTTAACAAATCCTTACACGGGATCTGCTTGACTTTATTTTCACTCCCAATGTATAGTTTCTCTTCTAAAACAGAATAATGGGGAAAGATGGCATTTGCCAAGTTGCATTTCATGTTTCAAGTTAATTGGCACCGTGGAATCTTTGCGGGTGCCGGACTGAATGTACGATGTATACAAGGTCTAGTAAAAATGGCAATTACAATGTTTTCGTGATGGAAATTAGGATGCCAAAAGAGCTTGAGCATTTCCTGAGCCGCTCTGTGGCTGTGATTATTCAACCCTGTTACCCAACATGTTTGCCTATTTCATTCTTTGAGAGCAGCTGAACATCTGGATCCCAAACAGTTTTAATTGAGCGACCAATAAGGAGAAATTTACTGGAATCATAAAATGTTGTCAGTTTGTTAAAAAAAAAAAAAAAAAAAGCAAATATAGTGACAATGAAGTATCACAGTGAGCGGTCCCATTAAATTGGTATCAAAAAGAATGTGAACTGATCTGAACTGACCCCTCGGTGTGAACGTCCATTTCAAAGAAGGCTGTACATCAATTAAAGTACCACTAACCACATTAGTACATAAAACACTATGATATACAGGAAAAAGTTGAACTACCATTACTGGGATTAAGTAGAAATATACATAGACTTGACTACCTACGACTGTCATGCAGATAGCAATGCACTTTATATCTGATATATTCATATTTTAACAGCAAAATTTACTGTTACCCATTACGTCTGATGATTAAATTCTGTCTTTTGTTTTCATTTTACCTTTATTATGCTATTTCCATTCTTTTTTTGATCAATGAATGTGTAGCTGCATTTAACTGTTGAAGCTTGGGGAGATGTCATCTACTCTGTTAAGTCTTCTTGTGATATGTAAAATTAATATTATTCAAATGTTTTATTTTTGTACTCTTATGCATTTATATATGAAATCAAAACATTAAAATGAAGGAACTGTACTCTCACAATTGAGCCAATGCTAACCTTTTGTTGTAAAAGTCTTCTACAGTTGATCAGTAAATATGGAAATCTTTAAAATGTCATGGTTACTATTCAAAACCATAATTTTTGCATGTTACAGCAGTTTTACAACCACCGGTGCATACACAAACAGGTCAGACAAGGTAAATACCATTGCATAGAAGGAATCTGCACAGTGTTAAGGGGGCTTTTCCACAGCCAATATGCGTCTACTGTAATGTTACTGTATGATCAGGGAAGCAATCTGTAGACTTTGATGTTGGAACATGTGTTTAGCTTTACTCACAAGGGTAAATAAAAGGCAAGGACAATGATCCGGCCTGTTATTTAACTATTAACTCAACAAGCAGCCATTAGGAAAACATTAGAGCTAAACGGGTTGAACTTTTAACTCCCCTCTCAGGGCTTTTTGTGAGATGGAGCACAGTAGTATATGTGATGAGAGGGGTCTGCTGATAGAAACATGAGGAAGGCATAAAGGGCTTTAAGGGGGGCATGGTAGGCAGCAACCCATTACACTGTGCTGACTGATTAAGTTCAGTATAAATATGATGAAAGCAGGAGATGACGGTAGGAAAGCGAGAAACATTTGTTTTCTCATCCAGTAATGTGAAGATGACACTACTTGTCTAATGTGATTTATCAGCATTATTCTCCTGTCAGACACAGCAACCTGTTTGTACCCAACATTTGTTCACTTCAACCAATTAAAGACAAATACATATTGTGGCTCGCATGTAATTTGATTTATGTCATCATTACATTTTTCTGTGGTTTCATTATCACATGTCTTTATCTTCTGTGGATTGAAAACAAGATTGTGGTTTGCAGAGGAACATCACGGGGCATGTCATATAATGAAAAGCAGTTGTTTTTAATTGTTCATAACTCATTATGTTCTCGGGATGACTGCCAGTTCCCACCATTTAATCTACGCAGGTGGCTTGACTGGTGCCAGGAAGAATGAAGTGTTGTAAAAGATATAAAAAAAGTCTAACTCAGTATTTTATGTGCATGTTAGATTTAAATGGAAAATATTCCCAAAAATACATGGGTTCTCTCAAAACATCTCACACACGTACTAGTTGTTAAGCTACGCCATTCATTCAATACGTTTTATGTCTCTGAAAACAGCAAACGTAACCGTATAAAAAGCAGGTTCCTGTGAAACAAGAGGTCAGTGAGATTGTACAAAGAAAATGAGATGTGTTAAAAGACTAATGCATCAGTATGTGTTTAGTGAAGTGGAACAGAACAACATGGTTACATGAATAAATGTCAGATTTACGTATATTGGGGCTCTTCCTCATGTTGGTACTTGTAGATAGCTGGGCTCTGGGCCTAAATAAATAAACCATCTTTCTCCAGCATGTTTCACACATCCATCATCAAACTGAAATGAAAGTACATGGATCTAATCAGATATGACTCACTGCAACTTTAAAGATAAAGAAGACTGCTGAAAGGGCACATTTTCAAATAAAGAACCCGCAATAAAAGTACAGTCTGTGTCGCAAGTCTGTGTGTTATAATATTACGAAATGTTCTGAAAATTTTTGTTGAAACTGATGAAACCAGCAGGCCATTCAACACCTTGAGGTGCTCAGCCAATGTTGCACTGCTTTGTTTAAAGGATGTGGAATGTATGCGACAGAAGAAGACATATGAAATTCATATGCACTCCAATGCGCCTTCAAAATTCAGCTGGGGTTTAGAGTTCAACCACAACGTCAGACAGAAACCTGACAGCAAGACAGATGAATAAGGATTTGTCATGTGAAATACAACAAATGACATAGAAAGAATATGTGCTCATTTGACTTACAGTTCATTTTCTCTCCATCTTTAGTTATAAGGGCTCCCAGATGTGCAGCCAATCAAACTCCACTTTGTGGTTATTCATCATGAAAAGCTGAGGATGAAAATATAAAATTGAAGTGTATATGTGTAAGAACACATGTGCATTTAGGGTAACAGGGGTCACAGAAACCCCTTTGAATGGTCCCAAGGAACACAGGTCTCTCCAGTCAGTCCAGTTTTGATAAAAGTTACGATGTGGTAAAGTTAACCCTGGGTCAGTTTTAACATTGGGGTGTGGATGTATGACCGTATCACTGAATGTGATGTCACTTCCTAACTCTACTCCACAGCTGTTAACTTTACTCTGTACCTCCAACTACGCTGGCAGCTGAACACAGCAATATTTGTCACCACCCGAAATGTCAAGGGATCAAGAAAATTGCCCTGCTGAGTGTATTAGGTGGTCAAAACCCAGACACTCCTTCGTCACTGCGGTTTGACCATTGAAGAGTAAGTGCTGCGACGCAACTGCAATCTCTAGGAGGGAAAGAAAACTATTGAGTTAGTTACTGAGTCTTTGTGATCTTAGGCTTATGAACTGTTTGGTCTGGCAGGAAGAGGTTGTGAGAGCACACAACACAGATCTGCTGTTCTTTAGTGCTTTGTGGTACGATGAAGGTCTGATCTGCACTACATGAAAATGCACCATGCATGCCTTTGGGACAATGTTAATCCTTTGAACGACACGAAATACAGTCAACTGCCTCGCATACAGTCTGTGCTATTCCCGAACATGAGGCAACCCAATTGCCAGGAAAAAATATTGCCGTTGTACATCTCAGACCACAGATATGTGTCATGTCAGGGTCTGCAAACTAAAGATACTGTGTATATCAAAATTTCCACATAGGTCACATCCCCATGTTTTAGTGATTTACCTATTCCTTGACTTTTTACAGGAGGTTGTTGATGATGAATATGCAAAATATGCAAAATACAGGACTTTGCCATCAGAAGTGAAGTCAACATTCCAACTTTTGTTACATTATTAGGTTTAGCCAGGAAAAGATCGTAGAGTTAGGAAAAATGGAGGTTTGACAGAAGTCATTTTTACTATCCTCTTCTGAATTACACTATGGCCATATACAGTATATAAGTGAGTAAATCTCTGTATGAATCTAAAGCCATTAAATGTGAATTAATTAATTAATTAATTAATGTCTGAAAAACACAATTAAAAGCACCATGATGCAATAAAATGTAGATATACATGTGTTCACAAATATGAAACACACCCTTGATTTCCAAAATTGACATATCTGTAGTTTGCAGAAGAATATTTTTCCTGGAAAATGATTTCCACACTAACATTGTGTGGGATGATGAGACAGTAACTTTCTGTTTCTGACTAGTTTTGAATTCACATTCACATCTAATCTCCCAAAGGGAACACAGGGTCAGCTACTGCAGGGCGGACGCTTGGCTGTCATGGGGGATTGCACTTGGGTTTTCCGGTTAAAGGCTCATATCTATCCAATTTATCTTCTTACATTTTTCTTTGGCACAAAGCTTTTGACTCTCATAAACAGACATGAAAGATAAGGCTGAGTATTTTAGTTTGTGGTTGAAGATTAAGAACATAGCCTCAGAGAAGCCTAAAAGTGAGAATTATAAAATATCCCAGCCGCCTGCAGTACACTTAATGTAAATAAACACACTGGGCCTCTAATGATCCTTCTAATTATTCCATACCTTTGCACAAATGATCTGTCAACAAACCCCTTAAATACTGTGGAAGAGAAATACTGTTTCCTTGGATTTACCATTACTCTGCTGACACACAAATTTTGCTGACGAAATGTAGATTGTGTTTTTGTTAGCTGTTTGTGATATATGATATTTATACTCTCAGATTATGCACACCACATCAGGGCTTACACGTACATCATATTTTTCAACACACAAAGAATAAAATAAGCGGCTATTTGCATCACAAACATGCACACAAAAATACCTATGACGGGGATATAGTCAATTTATTTTCAAATTTTTGGTCACAGTTTGGTTAGATTTAGGAAAGATTATGGTTTGGGTTAAAATAGACCCTTTTATAATCTTAACCACATGTTTGGAAGCATTTCTGCTAGATGTTTTAGGAATATCATACAGTAATACAAAAAATCCAAGTGTAAGTATCTTTTTTTTTTGCACCTGGCTGCAAATAGCATCTGCCGAAAATAAATCTCATCAGCACTGGGTCAATTTGACCGGTTTGATGTGTGTGCCTGCTCTCTGTCAACCAGAGCTCCCCTCTTTCTTCCTCTCTGCTCTGACTGTTGTTATTTACCTCCCTGTTGCAGACCAAGCCACTACCCTTAGGCATCGTGTGCACTAAAATCACTCTCCCCAAGGGAAACATTAGCACAGTCACAGAGTCACAGCCGCTCTTGTATTAGATGACCCATAGCATATTTCCACACACAAACACACACTGTTCCTCTGAAAAATCCCATGTAATGATTTGCAAATGACTTGTTGATTGTAAGAGTGTTGTTAATTGCTCTAACACTGCCAGTGACCCACTAGCACATTAATCACAGTTATGACAAAATTACTCAGCTGAATGTCTCCGAAGATTTTTCTTAGAGCCGCGGATGTTGAAAGTGACCAACGTGTGGTGTGTAATAACAGTGGCATTTGTGTGTCTGTTTGAGAATGAATGGGAGGCTAATAGAGGGGCCCCTATGAATAGTTAAAATAGCCCCCCTGCAAAGTCTCTACCTTTCATGTGCTAATATTGCTAAGGTTATGAGTCCCAACACCATCTATCTTTGCAATGATGCATGAATGAAGGAAAAACATGTGCACATATACGCAGCATGGACATGGGGCCTACTTTCTGCATAACAACACCAACTATGGTCCAGATTCCTTTTGTGGATTCTGTTTGCCAATCCTTAAAAAACAGGGGGATGTTAGGTATGGATCAGATACAAAGGAATCCTGGACTCAGGGGACAGTAGGAGGTCTCCATCTGCGGGGCCCAGAAAAGCTGAAACACTGCCATCTCAAATCTTGCCCACATATCACACACTGTGTTTCCCTTTATCGCCATTCCTTTCGGGATTATCATCCACATAATAATTGGTTGATCTATCTATGGTGTCTCCATGAATGGTGCATTAAACGTCTTTCCATATGTAGCTCTGAGTGCCATGTGACACCCATAGAAAGAGAAAAAAGACAATCATAGAGGATGTGAGTAACCATAAGAAGAAAGACACAATTATGCCATTATCTGGGGATGAAACCGATATACTGTACTCGCTTCATTTCCAATACCACAGTGCACCACAAAGTGTTTTTTGACCGTGACGCCGATCACTATAGAGACCCTTCTGTCAGGCTGCAGGGTGACTCAGAACCTCAGCACGCTGTCCAGATGCGACAGACAGGGAGGTCTGATGCCTAATACCATTCACCAACAGTGTTCATCCTCAAACAATTAAATTTTCTAGAAACTCAAAGAAAAAGGGGGCTTTCACCCACAGTACATCTGAATAGTATTTTGATGTAACTGATACCCCACAAATATTTGGGATTGTCTTTATTTCATTAGCTAGTTAGTCGTACTTCTTTACATCATTTAGAACTTTGACAAAACTAATTTTACTGTTCTCCAAAACACACGACTCACAGGTGGGTGTATTTAACATGAGTATCTCTACATTTGTCTTTCTCATTTTAAAATATTTACTCCATGTTTGTTCACCCGTCTCCTTGTTTGTCTGTCAGAGGGATTACGTAAAGAGCATTTTGCACCGATTTTAATGAAAAATTTAGTTAAAATAATGCATAGATACAAGCAACCCACTTAAATATTGGTGATTATTCATGAAATGGGGAGGAGATGGAACTGTTTTTCACTTTCTGTAATGAAGAGCCCCACCCACTAACCATTGCATCTTTAATAATGATAACTCATACATTCACATTACTGCACCTTAGTCACTTCTACATCTTTATGTATATAGTGTGTATTTACTTCCATTTTCCTGTTTGTACATATGCAAATCCTGTATTTTTTCTGCTTTATAAGTGTACTCTATTTATATGATTTATTGCTTTTATCTCTTCACATTTACTTTCCATTTTTTGCTGGTGTTTTTTCAGAAGTGTTTTTGGATGCAACTGAGCTATTGTGACCAAGTAATTTCCCATGTGGATTGAAGTTTGTCTAAGTCTATGTCTAAGTGGGTTTCTTTTTCTTTTCTTTTAGCCTAAATACAAGCTCTGCAATAATCATCATTTATCAGTTAACACAAGAAAGGCAGTGTCTGATGATGTTTATTTGTTGTAATCAGGCAAGTAATCTATTTATCACAGAAAAGAGTTGAACATTTGTGTGCTATCAGTCTTGACCAAAGCCAATAGAAAAAAAAAAAAACAGTTTCTATTTTGAGACTTTATTCATAGCAAAGGTCTTTCTAGGTTAAATTAAGCCAAATGATGAGATCTCTGCCCAGTTTGCTGAACAGTTAATAGTGTGATATTAAAACTAACATTGTTTCACATATACAGACAAAAGCTTTTTCCCACTGGTGTTTAAAAGCAAAACACAGTCCTGCCCTGACGTGCCTTACACTCAGTTTATAGAAAACCCAATTAACCAAAGATCTGAAAGTAAAGTTGTGAGGCTGAAGCTGTGAAGAATATTAAAGATTATTTACCTTGCAGTCTGCATGGTGCATTTGTTTTCATCCATCTGGCCAACTTAATGAAGGCTTCTTGGAATCACATCTATTGTCAAAGGCGAATGCAACCTCCCAGACAAACCAGTTGTCTGCTGCAGTTTACATAAAACACATCAAAGGGGCAAGAACAAAGAGTTTCTAATACCCAGACTGAAAGGAATTCTCTATCAATCTGGTACGAATTGTACAATACATAAAGGAGATCTTGTACGTTGACTGTTTATTGCTGGCCCATCTACAGAGGAAACACAATGTTTGACTACTGCCTGTTAATAGCAGGAACTATTTTAAGGAACGAACGTATTTCCCATCATGACCATCACAAATTCAATTTAGTTCAATCACAAACATAAATAATTGCAGTATGTTTATTTCACTGGGTGTTCTTCTGTCAAATGAAGGTTGGACCTCTCATGAAAACTAAGTCTATGTTGAATTAAAAGAGTCACCAATGACCTTTTGTCTTATTACGACACTCTTCTGCAGTCCAGCTAAGAGGCGGGATATGGTCAGAGGGATCTGGCAAGACTCTTGTCTAGAGGGAATGCAGAGGACCGTGTTTCTTCCCTTGGCCTCTTCATGCAAGCACACAAATCAAGGCACGGTTTTTCACAGTAAAATAAGAAAGTGCTTTACATTTCTACGTATTTTCTCATGTATAAAGACTGTGTACATTGGCACAGAGATCATATAAATCAATAAATGGAACAATTAGATAATAATAAAACATGGAAAAGCCAAAGAAACATGCTTAAATATTATTTTAAACCTCCAAATACAGTGCTGGAAAATGTCACTTTTGAAGATGAATAATCAGTTACAAAGATTTATTTGACAGACAATGGGCTGCATATGGAAAAATGTAACATCAGTAGAAGGCAGAAGAGGATGTATAGCCACAGTGATCAAGAGATGCATCATATATAAAATACAAAATACAGTTTTGTACCACACTGTCAGTACATTTATGCCACAACTCACTCTCACATACAATTATCCCTCTTTTTAGCAAACTGGAAATTTTAACAAAGCTGGGACAAAGCAATATGTGAAGCCATGCTTTTTATATGTAACTAAAGATGCCTGTCCACCTGTAACATGATGTTGAACTCTGACGCTGTTTTTTCTCAGACTGTGTCACATATATTTAAAATGAGCTGTAGCGTCCTCTCTTTAAAGTGCGTTTTCTTTTAAACCACAGCCAAGGAAGCCACAGTGTTGAGTGTCCTTTTCCAAGTGATGAGAGCCTGGAGAACTGGCCTAATTTGGAGACTCAGAGGCAAGAAAAGGACAGTGAAGTAAAGGCAGAGAGCTCCCTTTGGGATTAGAACAAGCATGCAAAGCTATAGAAGAACATGTGATAGCTCTCAGCACACAAGATTTTACTAATGAATTCATCTGGCCGCACACTTTCCTGCCATTTGTTGCAGGATATTGCTTTAAACACTACGAAAATTAACACTCCACCCTCCTGCCTTTTATTTGTCTGAGGGAAACAATGTTTTTACTAAATGGTTTGTGTCAAACTACCACCAAGTGGCCGGCTGTATCCGTCTTTTGCAAACTCATTGCCAACTTCTCAAGGCCGTTGCAGAAACAATCATGTCAACAGCAACAACCTCCTTTCCTGCCATGGACTCATACACCCACATACTAACATACTGCCTCCCACTTTGAGAGGGTCTGTAATTTTTTACCATTATGGACAAATCTCTCTGTTCTCTCTTAACAGTAGGAGTCTCATTCAGTCTTCCGAAAAGCATTGCTGTGACATCCATTCCTGCTCTCGCTTTTGATGGTTAGCACAATACACAATTGCTCATTTGAGCCCCAGACCCCCTGCAAGATTTTATTGCTTTCATCCAACCATGGAAAGTTAATAAGAAAATTACTATTGTCAACATGTCATGAGTGAAAATTTCAAACACAATAATGATGACACAAAAGTGAAAGCTGTGGTTAATATTTGTCATAACAAAACTTAAAACAGCAGAAATAAAACTGACAAAAATGCTTTTATGTGTTTGGAAAAAATTAGCTGACAGATTTTTGTGGCATACCTTTGTTGTCATTTGTCATCTGTAAGTAAAATTTATACTTTAAGACCTTTTCGTGTCTCGGTAAAAGGTCTTTACCGAGAAGAGTTTGCTGACAACGCTGAACGAGAATGTTCATCACACTATTCACACGCTTGTCCTTCATACTGCTATTATCTGTTAAAGGGACTAATAGATGTTAAAGAAGATTGAATTCTGGGATGAAAACGCATAATTTAAATCTAATACTTCAAGATATTAAAAAGATGTCAGAGGCTGCAATAAAAAGGAGGGATGAGATCCTGGTTAATAAATTTAAGAGGTGAGAGATTGGATGGTTTTCTCTACATGGTGAAGACAGATGTTTTTCTTTAAATGAACAAGGAAAATAATGAAAAAAGCTATGATAGTGAATCCTGCATCATGTTGGACACTGTGTGAAATATCCTCTGTAACTAAAGATTTGTTTGCGTGAGTGAGAGAAGAGAGATGAGTGGCTGCATTGTGTGTAATTTCCTCTGGGGTGCAAGAGCATCTCACACCTTCTCATGCCTACTAATTTCACTCCAGAGATCGCAGCCGTTATTGCAGTCCCATTCAGTAATTACACTGCGGTTCGGAAAATGCTTAAGGTTACTTCCACGTTATACTGGCTGTCCTGCCCCTGGGATGGACCTGAAAACTGCTCTCAGTGCTATTTTTTACAAACTCATTACTTTGGCTCTCAGAGTTTATAGTGCTTATGAATGTGAAATTGAATCCAATTGATATAACATAAACAGTGAAAGAGTAAACAGAGCAAAACTGTTTACCTAAATTCCAAACTTTTCATCAGGGTATGTGTCTGATGCTGATTCCAGATACTTTCTACTCATATATCTTTAAGATCTGCTTGAAAAAACAAAACAAATATTCAATAACAGCTATGTGAAATAATGCAAAATTCTTAGTCCGGCTCCATTTCTCTAAAAGACCAGATTTTTCCCAGCGCTTTGTGTTCAGTAAGGCATAGCATTTCCAGCCCAGTTCTCATGGTGACCTGTTTTAAAAGCGTTAACTTCTGATGCAGTGTTATTTGCACAGCAATTAGAGATTTTACAGAATGATACTGCTGTCTTATTGCACTTTCAAGTTTTAGTTATCTATTGAACTGTGCATGTATGTATGGGTAAAAGCAGTGAGGTTTGCATGCATCTTATACATCACTTTCATGTCCACTGCACCATAACCATGAGTGTTTGTAGATGCACAAATATCTTAATTGGCTCTGCTCACTTATCAGTCATGCTCCTCAAACTGAATTCCAGCTTGTCTGTGTTTGGTCTTCTGCTCACGATGATTAGACTGTAAAATATTTTGATCTTTATCTTCAGCTGCAAAAAAGAAGTTGTTTGAGAATGACAGCAGGCCTATATGACTACATATAATACAATGTATCATGTTAAAAACTGATGGGGATAAAAGTTGTTTTTTAAAAATGTATGACAGTGTTTTTGGAAATTGAGAACAGTGTTTTGGGAAATTTCTTTGGCAGACGTATTAAACTGCCCTTGTTTCATTTTGCACTGGAAATACCCAGCACCCATCCACCCACCCACACACACAGCAGTGGGCCAGTAGCTTCTCTTACTACAGACGACCACAGACCCTGAGATCTGGAAATGTTTCCCTCTTTCGTCTTGCAGCGATGCTTCACAATTGATGCATCAGCCACTCACCAAGACCTGCCACTGTGGGTACAGTGGATGAAGCCACAATGAAGACAGGGAAACCATTTGATTTCCATGAGAAAACGCAACACACAGACAACATATGAAAAAAGTACTGACTGGGGGGCTAACATAGAGGAAAGTGCCATGGAGGGATCACCCCATTCAGGAGGATAGTTCAGGTTTCTGATGTCCTGGGAAAGTCTGGTAACCTCCACTGAGAAGGTTACAAATATTGTTTGTTTTGCATTTTCAAATTATTACTTAGTCAGTTGGATGGATTAGCAGGATATCTCATAACCCTACACACAGATTTCTGTAATGTTGTGTTAACAAAAGTGAGCTTTAGAGCTGATAGTAGGCAAACTTTTTTGAACTCTTAAAAGAGAACAAATTTAGCGGGTTTCATCTACTTCTAGCCTTAAATTCCAGCTAAACTAACTGCATCCTTTCTCTAATTTCGTATTGATATTGATCTCAGATGTTGTTTGGTCTTTTAATTTAATTCTTGACAAGTAAAACACATGTATCTCTTCCACCAAATGCTCGTACTATGTTTTCTAATGGCATTGCAGACTTATATGTGTTGCATTGTGCATTCATTATGGCCATTGGGGAACACGGGAGCAGGTCTCACCGGTGATCCAGAAGCTCAAAGGGATGGACTCTCTGGGGAAGCTTGATATCTGTTAAAACAGATCTTAAGTTTGTTATTTTTATCTCTGGGAGGGAGAGAGGATTTGTTTTCAGATGTAGCTGCAGGGATGCTGGCATGGATGTTTATTTGTCTTTCCCATTGACAGAGGCTTTTATCAGTTCTCAAGGATTAAAGCTGAAGGAATCACCAGCAGCCTTCCACTATTAATCATAATGCAATAAAACGGTGCAATAAAACATCAGCTGCAGGTGGCGCTTAGACACGTCTTGCTGATACAGCTTATATGAACTGTGATCACAATATAAAGCAATAACTTGCAAAGATGACATGAAATAATAGCAGCTTACATTACTAATTTGTAACATTTTAGCTTTATATAGTGCACAACTACACAAAGGCAGTCATCCTCCTTGTTTAAGAAAATGTCTGAAGCATTTACATCATGAAATAAAGAAAGTCGCTGCTAAATTATAAGGGTTGATGTTTTGACAGCTGATGCACTTACTCAGCGGAATCAAAACAGGGATACATTTCTTTTACAGCATGTCATTGTAATCACAAATTTGATCATATTAGTCACCAGTACCACATCTGTTTTAAAAGAAAAAACAAAAGAGGAAAAATGCAGAATCAACATATTTGTGGGATATGTGAACAGTAACTATCACAGAAAGAATATATCAAAGAGAGCGTTGTGTCATGATACTTCAATGCAACTTTAGCAGCAACGCCTGAGGTGGTATGTAAAACAACCTCACACAAAAATGCACCACTTGGACCCTCAGGCTGATAGAAATTGCCAAGGAATAACAAGGATGTTTAGATGTCATCTCAGAACTTTCAAACCCTTCAGGGAAACTGGCAATCCACAATCCTGAATCCTCGCTGACCTCTGACCTCTCCGAGGGGCTCCGAAAACACGGACACGAACATTCAAACAAAATGTTAGAAAGTGAAAATTTCAAAAAAGAAGAAGGAGCTGAGAAGGGGTGGCAGTGGGAGGCAGCGGTGGGGAGAACAGAGCAGGACAGGAAGGCAGAGTGTGGCCTCTGATAAGTGTTAAGGATAATAAAGAAGGGCTTAACAGGGTTTAAAAGCTGTTGGTGGATAACAGCAGGACAAATGAGAGCTTCTTTCTAACAGCAGCACTTGACTGACCCCAGCTGAGTCAACAACATTGCCACGGGAAATCAGAATACCTGGAGGGGAGAAGAGAGGGAAGTGTGAAAATTCCCTCTCATCATAGATAAAATGGTGTTTTGGTGCTTTATACTACAACGACTCAGAGTCAAGACAGAGTAAGAGAATGGAGAAGAGTCTGGCACGAACATAACCTAATATGTTATCCTTATCTCAACAGAAAAGTAGGTGTTGATAAAACAGTATAAGAGTAATTCACCACTGATAAAGTATGAACTCAATAACTTATGAACTTAAATAAATCATGCACTATACTGTCATGTTAAGTGGTTGACAGAACAGACTAGTCAAACTTCACCAAACTGTGAGAACCTCATTCTTTGTGGGAGTTTCACAAAGCAAAAGAATCAAAATGGTGCTTAATATGGCAGATACTTTTGGTTTTAACTGTAGTGGTTTTTGAAATATTTTATTTGTGGTGCATTGGGAAATCACAACTGAAGAACACTCAGCAGTATTTTTTCAAATTATCCACATTACTCAGAAAACATCGATGTAAACAGAGTTTTCTTCAACTTTTATGTGTTTTTGCATGATAAAACTTCTTGACATTTGGGCAAACAGTTGATATTTAAAGGCTACAAAGCAGCTCCATTAACTGGTGATAATTACTGCCAAACCTGTATAAGACAGAGCCAAACGCCCACTTGTATGACGTTTTATTGAATCAGCTAAATGTTCTTTCTTTATAAAAATGTTTCAGGGTGTGGTTTTCACAAGGAATTAAGTTGTCCAAGTGGCAGTGCTTCCCTTAAGACAGGGAGGTGATCACCAGAGGATCTCTACATTGGACAAAACCATGCACATTGTATGCCAGCTGTTGGAATGAGAACGTAACTGTGCCAACATTCATAGAAAACGGATTCAACTTTTTTAAACTGAGAAACTGAATGAGAAGGGTATATTAGATCACACTAATACACAAAGTGAAAGAAACATCTGTGTTTCATTTATCTGGGAGCCAGAAAGTTGACAGTTTTACAAAAAAATATTTGGATTACAAACAGCAGATGTCGGTGATGTTAAATCAGCTGCTTTTTTGCTGGTAATTATCAGTCAAACACGACTCCAAAGTAAAGTGAGCCAAACTTTAAAACTGGCCAGCAGGTGAGACCTCACACAGTTGTATTGATGCTACATGTGGGTAAAATGTATCAAATATTCATTTTAAGCACAACCTTGTTGCTTGTAACCATGATGATGGGGACTAATGCTGTTGTTTTGCATCTTTTTTCTGCACACTTCCATAGATTTCCACATCCTCTAAGTAGCAAAGCCTTTAGAACTTTACAAATGTATTGCCCATTTCAATAATTTGTCAGTAAGTAATTGAAAAGAATTCAACAATGGCTTGAAATAAGTTAAAACAGTTACATTTTGCACTTTAACAGGGTAATTATTAACCTGTAACCTATCACATGTTACTTTTATGTATGTATTCTTTATTTAACCATTTGAAATCTTCTCCTATTTTTTTTTTTCCTAGAGTGATCGGGCCAAGAGATCACCATAGACACGGTTACAACAAATTAAGACACAGCAAACAACTTTCTTACACAACAAATAAATAATAAAATATGTAGTTATTGACGATAAAAGACCAAAATGAATAAAGTATGAGTTCAAAAACAATTTCAGAGGCAATCACACTGACCAAGAGTATTATTTTCTCAATTCTTTAAAACAGACTTAAAATCCCCCAAAATAAAAAGTTCTGATAATTTCAAGTCCTTTTGTAAATTATGCCATAAAGAGGGGGCAGTGCACTGATTGCACCATTTGTAGAATTTTCTGAAAGCACAGATCACTGCTTTTGGGTTTTACATACTGTATGTATGTACGCAGATGCACTCACAACCATGTAACTGAGATACAGAATGAAAAATAAAAGCATGTGTCTGAATGATTCTTCTAACCACAAAATACTTTTCAGATAGAGGCATGGCAGAAAAATTTAATGAATTTCAGCAAAGACAATGATTCTGTGGTTGGTGATTATTCGGTTGCATGTAAGATCACAGTAATTCAGATGGTAGTGTAATCTAACTTAATGATTTCTCTACAATTTATAAACTTTCATCAAAATGCTTGAATAACACAGATTATTGTACTTTGCATGTATTTAGTTCTAAATCCATTTTATATAAGGCCGCAGTTCTACTTTAATATCAGTGCATACTTGTTTTTCTCTGTTTCCTTCTGTGGAGGTCTGCTCTCTCTCATTGTGGACCACCTGATAGTGTTGTATATCACCAGAGGAACATTTAGATGACGCTAGACCATTTATTTGTAATGAAATATGCTGACCTTGCTGAATGAGATGCCCAGAACATTTCCTTTCCTCAATGTCACCCTCACTGTCGACCACAATGATTTTCATTTGTAACATACAGTGCACCACTGTAGTCCCTTCAGATCCCTGAGAGAAATATTAAAGTATTGTAGAATTGAAAAAAGATGTGCTTTGTTATATGTTAGAAGGTTCTATACAAATCCACTGCACTCTCTTTTGTCATCAGTTATATGTCAGATGAAATCCATGTGGATGAAAATGTGATAACTAATAAATAAGCAAATGTGGCCAACTTCTTCTGAGAATAAGTTTGTTTATATTGCACGAAGTGTGTCATTCTTACATTGCTTTCATCTTTCCTGTTTTTTCATGCATTAGTGGTGTCCTCTGTTCGGAGTTCCCCGACATGTGCACTCCCAACAAACCCCAGGTCATGACTAACATGTGGCAAGATAACAAGACTCCCATTAACCAGGATCATGCTTCCCAGCAGGATAGCAAACCCATTCATGACAATAAGAAAAATGTCCTGACACAGGAAACATGTGCTGGAAAGTGACAATAAAAATGGCATGACCTTATGCGCTTGCTGCTAAACATAGACTGGAGGCAAATGGTAGATGGGTTTTGGAGTCATGAAGTCTCACATTTGAGGGAGTTCAGCGCTCTCAAAACTGTGACACGGTTGCACAAAACACTCAAAAAAACTGTAACCCAGGTCAGTCCAAAACAAGGATTATTTAAGAAAACAAAACCATTGGACAATCTTGAAAAAGCAGGATGTGATTTGTTTAGATGACTTTAATGCACTTTAATTAATACATAACAACAGAAGACACAAATTAGTCAAGTAGACGCTTGCGTAAAAAAGTACAGTTACTTATTCACATATGAATTCTAACTTCAAATAAGATAAATATGTATAAGCCCTTGGCCTGATTTGATGAATTTCCTTGAGATTCTTTAAGATCATGAGACGGTTGGTGCTATATAAATAAAACTGGACTGAATCACCCAAAAATGTAATATCCAGTAAATACTGAACATTAACTTTGCTCCGATGTGCAAATGTTTTTTCTCTGTCAGCAAGGGAGCTCAAAACATTATTGTACATCTGTCTAATGTGTGTTTCGCCTTTGCTATACCTTGCATTTCAGTCATCATGTGGTCCATCATGAATTTGGTGTCATGATATGTGCCTGTAATTTCCCAGTTTGGAATAAATAAGGTCCATCCATCCATCCATCCATCCATCCATCCATTTCCCAAAGTCTTAACAGCAGGGTGAAGTTGTGAACCAGAACAAACTTAAAACTATCAAAACCACAAACAAATCAACATTATGTATCCATAGACTATCACTCACTGAATAAGTTACAAATGTCATTTGTTTGGACACAAATGTATCATCAAGTATCATCAAGTTTTCTTCCTCAAACTGAAACTCATTTTAACCGTCGTTCAAAATTAACACTGTTTCATAATCTTCATGTACTGCATCAGCTGATAGTTTACATTATAGCTCTGTTACCTTAGGTCTGTTTTTAGAAATCAGCCACAGTAAATCCACAAATCACCTCAGTTTGTTGCACAGTTTGTGTTGTCAGTAGCTGCACTAAAGAACTGTTTGGAATTGTCCAAACAAGGCCAGAACTGTCAAAGTTTAATCTGAACCTTGGGTGAACAAATGATGATCCTTGCAAAGATAATAACTTCACAAAATAAATGTATACTTTCATGATGAAACTATTGATGAAACACTACTATTTTGTCATCAAAATCCATGCCTTTAGAGCTTTGGAGAGTACAGTGGTGAAAACTATAACAGTGCTTTAGCTTTTATCACATTCTTTGACTCTTAAAGTTGTTCCTTAAAGTTTCTCATCCCATTTGGACAGTTTCTGAGGCTTTGGTCACTACTTTTGGCCACTACTCCCTTTAGTGATCACATCATTCCGATCATTGAATTGATTCAGTTCACATCGCTACACATCCAATACAACGGCATCTTTGGCATAACTTGTAATTCTTCATTCTTATCACTCTAATGATAGCTTATTAAAAATAGAAATACCACAAATATGAGCCCTTTGAGCAATGGAACTGTCTTTTCTGTGTTACTGTCTCATCTGTTTATGCTGAAATCAGTGTTAATGTTGACAATGATGCAAAAATAGAAATAATCTAATTTAAATACTTTAAAAAGTAAAGTAGCAAGCCTGTTCTAACAAGCCCAAATACAGGAGAAGAGAATACAGGTATTTGTTGCTAAAGTGTAGGGAGTAAAAGTAAAAAGTTGTCATGCAAGTACTGTGTATACACAGGTAAGAAAAGGTAACCAGAAACTGAGTATTTGTAATTTTTTGTCCCCACCTCTCGACATAGCTCAGCTTTACCATTGTTCATTGATGTATTAACAACTGTTAACTACTGTAAATTTGTGCATGTCTGTCTGTCAGCATGTGACTGCTCACATTTGCCCAGTTTGACCATAAAGGTTTATGGCTGTACAGAAAGCTAAGAGTGCTGAGTGAAGACAGTCAGGAAGGAAGGACAGTTGTGGGTAAGGAGAGGAAGGGGACACAGTTGGCAGCAGAATGGAATAATATTTTCCATGGTTAGATCCCTTGTTTATATTAAAGTGCGAACTGAGGATGCAGTGGAGGAAGTTGGATTCACAAAGACACAATAAGATGGAGAAGAAGAAGAAAAGCTGGCATTTTGCAATTTCTATATTTATTAATTCGTTTTCTCTCCTCTCAATATGAATGCTCCCTGCTGAACTGTAATACTCAGAGACCATTTATTTTTCCTCGCTGACACCACTCCTTTGCTGATTCTATGGCCCAGAGCTGATATCAGATTGGGTTGCATGGAGGCTAATAGACTCTTGGCTCTGATACATGGCACTTTATCTATTCCAGAGCTGGCCTTTCACTTTCCCAGCAATACTCCTCATTTATCTGGAAGTGTCTTTGGTGAGTATACATAAATCTGCTATTGGGATCCTGTGCACCCCTGGCAAGAGGTGTGCAGTTGCCTTAAAGTGTATGATAAAGGGTCACATGGTGGTCAGAACCTCAGCTCCTCTTCATCTTGGCCCAGTTGGCTTTTGCTTACGCAGTTAATTCAATGTACTTTTATCCACTGATGGGGCACATAAAACCTTAGTAATCAGAGCCCGATGTGCACTAGATTTGCAAGGTCCCAGTTGAAAGTCTGGAAACCAGCAGATGTACACAGTGAAAGGACTTAATAGAAAAGTGACAGAGAATACTCATTGTCAACCCAAGCAAGTTACAGCTGAACTGGGATTTGACATTTTGTAAAAAGGGTTTGTTGTAGCACTTCATATATCGCACTAATGTACTGGATTGTTTTACAAGATTATTCATTGCCTCCCACACATGATATCTTTGTGCAGCTGGAAACACTTGTGACTCCTGGATTAAAATTGGGTCTCAGAAGACGTCAGCATGTTTGATTTGGTCCTCTAAAGGGATCAGATAATCTTGTGCATGCGTTGTGATTCCATGGTCAGCTTTTCCCATCAGATAAAAGTGTACAATAAAAGCAAAATTACATGTGCAAGACGTTTAATTAAAAGAAGAAAATTGGGCACGTTTGAAGTCCAAGTTAACTTCTGTTTGCCTACATTTGTAAAAGTCATCCTCAGTATGCCACAGAAGTGAAGACTGATGGGTTTTCTCTATTTTACAATCCAAAGGGAGCACAGGCAAGGATGGTCTTCCTGGTACACTGAGTGCAGCTACTGCTCCTTATCCTGCAGCTCTGTTTTCTCCTGGCTGCACGGCGTGGGGTGTGCTTCTAATAAGGCTAAGTGAAGACAGGGGCCACGCCAGTAGGGATAAAGGGTAAGTGTGGCAGAAGGGCAGGAACAGAGAAGTCTTTTGCTAACAAAGCTTTCGGCTAATTTATGACTCCCAGAACAGATGGGGGGCCTGGTCCCAGTTCCTTTGGCCACGAGGGGATCCCTGCATGGGCTCAACACCATGTGATCCTACACTGGAGTAAATCAACCACTCAAAACCAGGACAAACTGAGAGCAGCCTGGGCAGCCTATCGTCCATGCACAACTCCATATACAAGCCTGGTGTAAATCAGCTGGGTGTCAAAGAAAGAGACAGAGGGAGTGATGGACAAAGGACTCCCTTGAGGCCAAGATCCCCAGACACATAAAGCCTTCTGTTTCTTATCAATACATGGTTTTATTTCAGTTTTCTTGAGCAGACACAGTGACACACACACAAACACTTCCCAACACAGACCATCTTACAACTGGATGCTGTAATTTATACGCCAGTTTTTATTAGGCTGAAACCATCATGACATGTTACATTCCTCATGCCAAGTAACTGTCAGCTCTGGGTTTTTACTCAACAATAACTTTAAGATGAGCATTTTCAACTTGGTGTCTGAAAGGGTTGTCAGTCCACCCTAAGGTTGTTTGTTCCTCCTGTTGAAGTCACCTTGAACAATAAACCAAACCACAAAATTGTGACTCCCAAATAAATGCATTGCAATATACTGCTCTAGTTATTGCATAATGATGTATCTACAACTACAAGACAAATCCTCTTGAAGATAGTTTCAGGAAATATATTGACTGTGTAAAAGTGAATTCTTGTGAAACTGCCAAAGACATTTCAGCTGCTGTAAGTGATTCATTTATGTCATTGGGAAACTTTTTTTTAACCAACTGCACCAAATTAACACAACAGAAATTCAATCTACTGTACATGATATAAATGCAGTGCTGGCAAGAAGTGTTGACTTGCTTCCTGTTCTCAGAAAATCCAGCGTGTGTCCTAAGAAACCAACAGGAAAAGAAAGATTTGAACTTAGAACTTGACCCAACCTTTGACATTGGCTTTGTCCAACTCCTTTCACTGCTCTCTTGTGGCCTTTCCCCTCTTATCACAATAAAAAATCAAAACAGTTTTTATATGTTTTGCTGAATTAAGCTTACACACTCCAGATCTCAGCACCACATACCAGTAAAATGACATGTTTATCTGCTTTCTCTATTGTATGTCCCCTTATGAACTTTGATAAGATTGAGCAATGTCCTACTTGTTTCTGCACATCATCACCTCTGATTCCTGTTGTGTCCTTGTATCATTTGATTTTAGTGTAAATCTGTTATTATTAACTTTAAAGTTAACATCCCACTGGGCAAGGTCCCTGGTGTGTGGAGCAGCTAAAATTCTGTGTGTTCATTTCTGATGACGGTGCACATGTTTCTGATTAGACTGGGAGAACAAACACACAACAAACAATAGAACTGTTCAAATGTTCTCTATAGATGTATCCCATGTGGGTAAAATAGCATCAACCCTATCTAGCACCACAGGGTAGTGGCACAGAGAAATGTGAGGAATCTGACTCTGACTGTTAGCGCTGAAAGGCATGGAAAATCACAGATCACAGCCAAATAAGTCAGAGAAACTGAATACTATTACATCTGACGTTTGGAAAACATTCAAGTTATGACAATAAGAAAGTGAATACTATAGCTTTGAACAAGGGCGATGGAATTTGTCAGATTTAATTTATCTTTAGTCTTTATTCTTATGTGGTTGGTCAGAGACTCATGGACTACTACAGTTTATTATCTGTGTAAAGATATCACACTAAAATATAATGACAGAAAACCAACTGGAGAGAAATAAGATGAGACGGAAAAGGGAGGTGAAGATGATGGAAACTTCATCTCTTTGCTGACAAGCATTAAATAGGTTGAAAGTAACCCTGGGATGCAAAAATCACTTGATTGGGATTACAAGTGGACAAATAAACAAATTTGCATGCAAATGTTTGTCACGCAATATTATTGCTAGAGAAGAAATTTCCACATCCACCCTATTAACTTACCCTATCTGATTTGGGCCCCATAAATGTTTATTGTCAATTAGTGCCACTCAAAGAATGCATAGAATGTAAATGAACTGAAGTAAGTGCTTTTCATTCCAGCTCAGTATTAATATGATAATAGTGGAGTTACAATTTCCATTAGTAAAAAAGGTAGTAATGCCGCTTTATTACTATCATATTACTCATGTAATAACTAATAAATAGCTGAACAAAACTGTAGAAATTATTTATTTAATGCTGTGACTTGAAAACACTTTAGATATTGTCCTTTTAATAATCATGGCTGTAAAATGCAAAGCTGCTTTTATTCAATTTTGTAGTGTTACTAGTTTAAACCAAACATTTTGTGGTGTAATGAGTAGTTTCTGTGTATAACGTATGCATCAAGGCTCCAATATGCAAAATTGCCTCTTTCTATTTAATTTCCTAGTGATATTACACTACAACAAACCAAATATCAAGAGATAAGAGGCAATCAGGACTTAGAGGAGGTCCAATTTAGGTTCTGCAGAAAAGTCTGATTGGACCAGAAGGTTGATGGTTCAATCCCTGACCCCTGTCTAGATGCTGAATTGTCCTTCAGCAGAGATTGTTTAGCCTGTGAGTGAATGTGTGCATTTGTGTGCGAATGGATAAATATGATACACTGTAAAGCACTTTGTATACCATCAAGATAGACATGCATCATAAAAATGCAAATTAATTTACCATTTATCAACAGAAGGGAATATCTGGGAAAATGAGCAGGGAATATAAAGAATTCTTTGACGATGGGGCAATGTCAGGCTGCACAACCTCCAGACTGAGGATTTTATGAACATTTTCATAAAAAAAAAACAATGCAACATCCGACCAGTTCAGTCTCTTTTAAGGTTGAAGAGTTAGGGAGTTTATTTCAACACTGAGCTGGCTAATATTAGTTTGACTGATGAGGTTAACATTAAGTGTTAGACATTAGCTTGATTCTGAATAGAATAAAAAGCAAAAGACTTACAAATCTAAATGTATTGTTTAGAGCAACCCTCTTATTTTATGCATTAAGTGCCTGATGAACACTCAGAAGCTAGAGTTGGCTTGCGTTGAATCCTCTGAAAGATCTAAAACATTTCAAAAAAGTATAACATTTTGATCTGCTGTCCTTCATGCAACCATCAGAAGGTCTCAGTTTTGAGGTGTCTGATGAATATTATTGTATTATTATAATTGCATGATATTTTCTCATTTTTACCAAGTTAATTGTAATCTTAAGTTCCCCGTCACTGTCTAAGTGCTGCAGCAAAATGATGAAATTACTCAACGTGAGTGGTTTGTTTTGGTCTAATATTAACATAAAATTAATTAAAAAGTAGTGGGTAACCTGGTTAAGGGTTATTACACACCAAACTACAAAAAGCATTTTCACATGCCACATACTTAAACATATCTTTCTCTGCAGTTCTTTTACTTTATACTAGAAGGGAATATTAACATAAGGGAAGATGATTTTTATCATCATTATTATTATAAGACAGCAATTGCCATTTTTCCATCTAGCAATTTGTATGTGCTATATTTTTGTTATTGCTGTTGCTTGTTTGTTACTGCAGTTATTACACAGTTATTTAATGTACAATTACATGTTATTACTAAGACATTATCATCAATGTCACAGTCTGTTGTATATATCTATATTTTTAAATCTTAGTCCTTTTGGCTCAGTGTATTGACTTTCAAGTGTGTGTATTACAGCTACTCCTCTTGCCTTGAATTACCCCCACTGAGACAATAAAAAAGTTGTTTAGATTGAGTTGAACATTACAGATTGAATTGAATTGAATTGAACTTAATTGGATTGAATTGAATTGAATTGTACTGAATTGAATTGAACTGAACTGAAGTATGCTCTCTGAGTTTAAGTACCAAGTTAAACCTTTGGGAGACTAAAAAATACTTAGAAACTGGAAGTTTCCATGTAGTAGGAAGTTTACATTTGACTCACTGCAGATTCATCTTCTTTCCATCCTCTTTCTGTGGTACCTCCCTATATGATCCTTGTTTCTACTATTTCACTTATGCACTACTGTTTTTACAAGAAGCCCAGTCCAAACTACATCCATTTTTCAGCTTTGAGTATTTACTGTATGTTTTAACAGTTTCTGAACACTGCAAAACACACAAAGCAAGGGATATTGTTTTTACCACCCAATATTCTCTTTGTATATACATTTAGTACTGCGGAAAAAAGTGTACTACATTAATTTTATTGTTTGATGGTTTGCATATTTTAGCTCCTTTTACATCTGTTGCGCTGTATTGCCCCTGCTTATGTCACCTCGTGTTTCGGGCCATTCTCTGTATCAGGGCACTGCTGCCACTGTGTATCACCCAAACAGTCCTGATCCCATTGTTGTGGTCGGCAGCTCTGACTGGCTCCTCCAAGCCACATCTAAGAAAAGACTATATTTATCGATGCATACTTAAACCAGCTCTCAAACACTACCAAAAACACAGAAACACACATCCATGCACATATATACACACTGTTGATAAATACGCGTGTGCATATAAAATAAACTGAGCTTGCAGTGCGGTTTTGGTGGGTTTATCTGATGTGTCACTATACCACACAGGCTTCATCCTGATCCTTTTTTGTGAGATTTGGTCCAGCTGTGTTTGAGGTTTGCTAAATACACATTTCTTCAGGAACTGTATAGGATGTGTCAACACAACCTGACCTGAAAGAAGTAAATCTGAATGTGTGAATCAGTATCAGTTTTCAGGTGTTTAAGACATTTATTGGGAAATAAACATTAAGGCCTATTTCCTTGAGCTTAACACATCACCTCCTAAAGATGCGTAAAAGAGTACAATAGTGTACAGTTGCCTCGTGGTTATGCATGCACAAACATACATAAACACACCTGCTGCTGAGTAAAATCAGAAACAGATGCATTAAACATCTATTGTAGCATGGCAGTGGTCTGATGCACCCGATTAAAAACCCCTGTAATTACTGTCAGGCACACATACAGTACGTATACTAGCTGAGAACAGGGGAACACATGGGAGACATTACTCCTGCCAATATGGCCACACACATGTAGAACACAATATGGCTTGAAAATACATTAATAATGACATGATGAAGTTTTAGTTATGTTGATTTATTAACTAGTCTATGGCTAAAGAAAACATCTTGGCCACTCATCTGCAGTTACACCCCACGTTAATGTCTGCAGAAACCTCCTCCCTGAAAAACAAAACACTGCAAAATAGCAGGCTTACCTGGAAAAACAATTTAACAGTGTGTTAATGCATATTTATAGTGTGACATGCAGAAAATCTCTATGTGGTCTGCATAAATGGTGCTTAATATTAGTAAGCTAAAAATCGTATTAAGTTTATGATAATGGGTGCATGTAACATATTAAAATATACAGTACATTCATGTAAATGTTTCACCAGGTTTGTCATAATCTATTTATAAAAACACATATTTGCAAATAATAGGACATGGAATATAAAAAGACAAACAAAATCACCTTAAAATAATTTAAAAAAATATGTATATCATTGGAATGATTAAAAAAATGCAATAGTGTAAGGCTAAGCCACAGATTACATAACAAATTGCACTTCCCATGAATCATGTGGAAGGAAATTAAGGTAATACATGTTCTAGTTTTTCACAAAAATGTTATAAAATTATTTCAGCCTTCAGACATCTGTAAGGTAGTAGACAACTGATGAAGGCCATACAAACTTAAACATTCTTCACTTGAAGGGAGGAATATGGCATAAAGAAGATAACAGATTAAACACTTCATATTCCATCACCACACAGGGAAGATAGAAAACATAACATGTATCATCTGTGGAAGTGAAGCTACAGTGTTGTCTCTCTTACTACTTGCACATAAACACTAGTGAAACTAAAGTTGTACTAGAAAATAACTCTATAAAAAACATACCTACACTCTAAATCTTGCTCCAGTTGTTATTCTTCTGTCAAGACATGGTGCAACAGAGAGCAGCAGTGTTAGAATCACATAACTGCGCCCACTGGATTTACACACTACCCTCCTACACTCCATAAATCCACTGACCCTTCACATACAAAGAGGTAGGATTCATCAGTGAGTTAATGCAAACACAAGATGACACAAGCAATGGACAAATTGTAAATTTAGTGTGATCAGTTTTCTGTAGAAAACACATCCTAGCCTTTATGTGTTGTATTATTTCCACCTCCATTGTGATAATAGCTGACAGGTCCAACTTAATGCAGATGAAAGATTCAGGATAAAGACAGATATTACATTCCTCTCTGCAACTCAACCTTGAAGTAACAACCGTATGTGAATATATCCATTTATTGCTCACCATAGCTGATTCATCAATATTCTAGATGGTTTATTTGAGTTACACTGACTCCTAGCCCTGTGTTTTTGTATCAGCTAACTGCACAAAAACAATATTGTGTCTGCCGGCAGTCCTATCAGTCCATCTACACCCTGTATGACTTCTGCTAATTAAACTAAAAATATAGGCCCACTTTTTACTTTGTGACACAGTTTCCTTTTAGTTCACTACTTTACTTACCCACATCCCCCCATGGTCTCTGGAGAGGTTCCAGTGAAGGTGGCCCACATTTACTTGTTAAGCAAATAAAGTAGTTCAGTGTCTCTGTCTACACATTCCAAGTCAGAGGTGGCAGCAATATCGCTCCCTATATAGAAATGTCTGTTTAGACAAATAACACTGTTTGGAAAGATTGCTGGCCTTTGCACAGAGACACCAGCACAAGGCGGAGAGGATATTTTAATTAAGTCCTCCATTTATTGTTGCAAGATATTGGAAATAAACTTCCTGTGAGATGTGAGCAGGCTAGTTGGCTTTACTCATATTTTTGACATCCTTGACTTTCCAAAAATGGCATCAAAAAGTATTGCTTTGTAATGAATAACATAGACCAGTGTAAGATTTGATTGGCTTATCATTATGTGATAAAATGCATAACCTTCTGGCTAAACTGCACCCTGATTGCAACACATGAACATCCAAGCTTTCCTGTCATACAGAGGTTCCCCAACATGACTGCGTGCAGCTGTGGGGGAAGTACTCAGATCTTTTACATGAATAAAAGTAGCAGTGCCACATTTAAATACACTCTTTTATGATTAAAAAGTACATGTAATGGAAACCTTATTTGAGTAAAAGTGCAAAAGCATTGATATCAAAATATGCTGTCCTTTAAGCTGTGCTTCCCAAACCTGGGTTTGGCGCCCAAAATAAGTCACCTATTGGCAAGAGCAACACATAGCAACAGAGGTGGAGAATCCCAGCTCCATAAAGTAAAACTCCTGCCATGTATTTGTTCTACCTGTTCACTTCACACAGGTGATTCTACTAAATATCCCATCTAGCTGGATGAGGAGTTGTGCTCATCAAAATGGGCTGGTTCAGTGAATGGTTGGAACAAATACATGGCAGGATTTTTACTTTATGGAACTGAGATTCTCCACCACTGCAGAGCAACAGTGTATGTGCATTTATTTTCAGAAACAGAAGACATGTGAGATGCCACATTTGCTTTAAAAATCATAAGAAACTGATGTAACCAGACAAAATATTAAAGCCTGAAAAAGATTTAAATCACATTGAAGATGCAATGTTTTGAGAGTGGTAGAATTAGCAAAAATGTAAATCTGTGGTAATTTATGACACCTTTTTTTTTTTTAAGTTTAGGTCTTATGGAGACACTGAATTTATCTTTCTGAAAAAATTAGGGAATAACTTACAATATCAAAACAAATATACCGAATGGCACATTTTGAGGATAACATACAGTTTTGAAAATAATTGTTGCAGGTCTACCACTAACAAAATATTGAAAAGTCACATCAGGGCTTTCTTGTATGTAGACCTGATGCAATGATGACACATTGAATGTTTGGTCTACAAATGCCAGGAAAAGATAAGCAGTATTTAGATTTAGACAACAGAAACCTGTCTTTCTTAATCACAAGTAACACATACATGAGGAGCATAACATCAGCTGCAATTAATTTTTCCTTCTTGGTTTTTTTTTTTTTTTTGCAATATTACTAAAACAAATATGCAATGTACAGGCTTATCTAAAATTGTACTTGTAATGAGTGTAGTGCCCTAACACAAATAAAGTATAAATACCTGAAATTTGTACTTAAATTCAGTCCTGCTTTGTTAGATTCCACCACTGGCTCCTTGTCAAAATGTGGTCCAGCATTCCGAGCTCCATCTCATCCATTCATCCGCAGAAACAGCTGGTTTCGTGGCGCCACCTACAGGTGAAAATAACACAACAGCGCTGAACCACCAGAGGGCGCTATTCAACACATCAGACACTGAACCGGAAACCAGGAAGCTCGGCAGCAACATGTAATAACCTGCCGCAGAGATGTTGTGTAACTGCCCATTTTGTGAGTATTTTCTATCACCGTCTCCTCTAAACATGTTTAAACATAATTACCTTTACTGAGGCCGCTTTAATAAAGGTGTCACTGGCTGCTGAATGTGTCGGTCTTTGTTAAAACATACCGACTGGCAGCTAGCTGGGGCTTTAAACTGGACAGCTGATGCTCACTGTTAGCTTAGCATCCTAGCCACGTAAACAATGGATGGAAGTGTAAGAGATTTCATAATGTTTTCATTCAGCCTGGTGTAACTGGTATCGTAGCTGGTTGATACACAGAGTTATCTTTAAGGAAGTAAGAGTGATTGACGCTACTTCCTCTTTTCTGCATTCATTTTTAATCGTTCACAATATCTTAAAACTCTGAATACCTACTCCTGTTATTAGCATTCAAGAGTGTATTACCGTTAACTTTAGTTAGTTCTTAGGGTTCAAAATGAAGTTGGCTCTGAGTAACTAGACATAGCTCGTTGTTTGAATATCTTCATCAGCGTTTTGATATCTGACTGACAGCCTCTGCAGCTTCATCACCATGCCAGTAGAAGGTACAGAGGACCAGGTGCCCTCCTCTCTCTCCAGCCCGGCCAGTGCTGCTCTCACACCGGGAGGGACAGAGGAGGATGGGGCTGCAGGGGGCACAGCATCCTGCACTTTCCCTGAGAAAAGTCAAGGCTCTGAGGCTGCCGCAACCTACCCTGCTACTAGTGAACCAGGAGAGGGGACCAGTGGTCAGTTATTCATCCTCCGTTTATGTTTAGTCTCTCAAACTTTCGTAGCAATGGATTTGCACATTTAACTGCAAGTAAGAGAAACTCTTATGACCATTTCATTTCATTATGTATTATCCTTTATGGTGTACAGGTGTGAAGAAATCTGGTGCCTTGCTGCAGATCAACCGACAGTGTATACAAGCAGCGTCTGCCAGTTCCGGGGCAGATGAGTTGCAGGGTCTTGGTGTGGCTGTGTATGACCAGGATGTATTGGAGCAAGGTGTCCTGCAGCAGGTGGACCAGGCCATCTTTGAAGCCAGTCAGGCTGCTGCAAAAGCTGAGGCAGAGAAGGAATACCAGTCTGTGCTGGATGATGTCAGGTAAAATGAATTCTTGTTGTCTTGATTTCTGTTATTTTTTTGTGCTTGGATGTATTGCTCATAGACAGATGGTAGTGTCATGTAAATTTACAGAGTATATTAGATGAAAGCTGTGATTAGGGCTGGACGATTTGTTTTAAAAAGCATATGGTCTTTCAGGTAGACTCATGATCCATGATGTGACTGACAATTGTCTCCTCTTGCGTAATATCAGAATCAAAATACACTTTATTGTCATTTGACATGTCACAGCAGAACGAAACATTCAGCATGTCACAGCAAACTAAATTACGATGCACAGATTCTCCCAAAGACCTGTGTGGCTGCTGCCATGGTATGGCGCCGCCAGCTTCAGAATTTCAGAAGATACAGTACAGACAGTTTCAATTCAGATGCAAGCACACATATAAAAAAAACAACATGAGACAGTACATAAATTACATTGTAGACATGGTACACGAGAACATGTGATGGAACTTTTTCAGTGGGTTGGGATGGGGGGGAGGGAGCAGGAGAAGAAAAGAAGGCTTGTGAGGCAGACAAGGGGGAGGGAAATGGTTTATGTTGTGCAAGAGTCCTTGTAGGTAACATACAGTTACAATCAAAGTGTAACAAGTTTTCTTTAGTAGCTGTAACACAACATGCTACACAAACTCTACTAGCTATTGTGGACTAAAACTTAACACTTTAGTCTTGGTCTAAACTCATTCTGACCTCCCTTTGCTATAAAACCCAAACTACAACCATCTCTGTAAAATACCATAATTTGTACAATGCTCTTGAAAGATAGAACGTATGCAAAATTAAGCTCTAATACAGTTGATTGGATAATCACCCATCTGTACTTACATTTTTGTTTATATATTTTGTTAATTCTTAGAATGACTTCAAAATATTGTAATCATAATTTTGTCCTCTCATTGCAATTTTAAATATATAGAAGAGACTTTTGTGTTGTGAATGTGATGTTCATCAAGTGAACTACTACTACTACTACTTAGATAAGAGTACTCTTGTTGAAACTATGTTGTGTGTAGTCACTCACTAAATTTAATCCCTAAACAGTCTGGTATGTCTTTTGTAATTTCACTATGTGTTTTACAGGTCAGTCACAGGCTCTCTGAAACAAATCAACAAGATCATTGAGCAGCTTACTCCCTATGTCGCATCCAGTAAAGACATCAGTAGGAAGATTGAATCTGTTAAACGACAGAAAGAAAATAAGGTAAAATGCTTTATGTGTCAGCTGATGTTGCTTATTCCAGTTGTCTAAACAAAATAGCCATGACCCTTGTATGAATGATTAAAACATCTCATGGTCTTAGGAGAAACAGTTGAAGAAAATCCGGGCCAAACAGAAGAGACTTCAGGCCATTTTGGGGGGAGATGATTCCCAGAGAGTTGAAGCTGAGTTTTTGGCAGATGATGATGAGGAAGAAGGTGAGTAAGAAGTAGACATATATCATTATTTTCCCTCACACCTCTTCTTACTGCAGATATTTGTTTTATAGCTCAGTCATGATTATTGGGATAGCCAAGGGTAGAGTATAGGTTCCTTCTGCAGCTTTCCACTTACAAGAAATTCTCAGAGAATATTGACCACAAAAGTTGTATAATTTTTGACTGTGGGCAACACACACTATGTACTGCATGTTTAGAATATTGTTAAATTACATCCTCTCCTGAATCTACCCCTGAGACATCCCTAAAAATCTTAAAACAAAAATATTTTTCTGTTTTTTTGTTTTGTTTTGTTTTGTTTTTACTTTGTGGTTTCATTTTGACAGCTGGGTTGCATTTAGTATTGAAATGTTTTGTTTTGTTTTCAGCTGAAGAATATGTTGCCTCCCAATGCTGTTTAGTGTTTTTCAACAGATTTTGGGATGTAACTGCTCCTGTTGATACAGTATAACCACAGTTTACATAAACATCAAAACGTTTCAAGCTGCCATCAGATAATACATGACCTTAAAGCAGAAAAGTCTATTCTCTGCTGACACAAACAAAAGTTAATGTAGTGTTATGATGTCTTGGACATAAATATAATTAGGTGTTAAAGTACATCTTGTGTGTTTTTGCTTATATCATTGAACCCTAGTAGATGTTTTTAGTGGTGGTCTATCCTCATAAAACTTTTGCATTGTCAGCGTGTTTACAAGTATTTAAACATGCATGGTTTCCATTCAGTGTTTTTAACTGTTTTTGTTCCATGCTTGGTGATTTCTGTCAACTTTCACAATAGCATGACTATGGTCACAAACTAACCTCCACAGTCATATTTTGAAAAACTGATAGTGGACACTTCTGTATGTAATCTTTCATGTTGGGTGTTTTGTACTAGAAGCTGGACCATCCACGCTTGGCAGCATGCTTATGCCAGCTCAGGAGACAGAATGGGAAGAGCTTATCCGCAAAGGTCACATGACTCCATTTGGCACACGAATTCCCCAGAAAGAGGAAAAGAAGGAGCCTCGAAAAGTGATGCTTGCTGAGAACTCAGCCTTTGACCAGTACCTGGCTGACCAGGCCAAACTGGCCACTGAAAGGAAGAAAGTCCCACTTCTAAAGAGGAAGAACTCCAGTTTCAGTCATGATGGAGAAGGAAAGCAAAAAAAGAGCAGAACTTTATCCTCCCCCAAGGATAAAAAGCTGCAAAAACGCATGCGAAAGCTCCAAATAACTGCTTTGAAAGCTCACCCTAAATCACGTCCCAGACCTGAACCACAGCTCCCTAAGCCCAGGAGAAAACGTCACACGGAGGAGGGAGAGACGGACAGTGAGGGGTCAGAGTACCTTCCCAGTGATGAGGGTATAGATCCTGACCAGGAGGAGAGAGAAGCCATGGAAGAGGGGTTTGGGGAGGATGATGATGATGAGTACGAGTTAAAACCATACAGGAGAAAGACTGAAGGGAGAGGGAGGAAGAAGGTAAAGAAAGAGGAGAGTGAAGAAGAATACTGTCCAGAGAGTTCTGATGAAGATGATGATGAGAAGAAGGGCAAAGACAAAAAAGTCAAAGATGATGGAGATGTGGAGTACTACAGACAGAGAATACGGTATGACACTATAATACCTGCCTCTTAAAATATATGTTTGCATATAGAAAATAGTAGATTTGTACTTGGAGTTGGTAGATGCCAAGGTTTCAAAAGTTTTTTCCTCTGTAGGTCTTATAATAGTCATGTCTAACAAACACCCCCATAGGCCTTTAACTTTGTACCACATTTGTAATGGCAGTGGTGCAAATATGCTATTGTTTAGTTTAGAAGAATGCAGTTGGTTTCTGCTGGCTCCATAGTGCAGAGGGAGAGTTAATCCCAGATGAGATTGGCAGCTGTTTCTTGACTAAGCAAATTCACTCCCTGCTCTTCTTCTCTCTCTGCTCTCACACTGCCCTAATTATCCTCCTGCACATGGTTTTATACACTCACTCACTCTAATGCTCAAATTAATGGAAGAGCAGCCCTAATGAGATTTCATATTTATAGCTGCCAAATAAATTGTGTTGGCATGTGTCCTTTTTCTACACTACAGTGATTGAATGTCAATTCAACAGCACAGACATGGCATGGATGGTGAGGCTAGCTTATATGAGGAATGATATTATTAGAGCGGGCAGTATTTGTAGTTGGGTGGGGGGTGGAGAGGGGGCAGAAAAGTGTAATTAACTGAACCAATGCTTAGTCTTGACTTAATTAGAGAGTGTGGTCTCCCAGGCCCAGCTAAAGGACCAGTTTCGTGGCAGGGTGACAGGACCAGGCCCAAATGAAGATGGATTCTTATCCTCTCCACCTCACACCTTTCTGGGGAACTTGCACTACTAATTGTCTGTATCAATCTTCATTTGCTGCGCGACGACTGTGCCTCTAACTGCCCTCTTTCCTGCACTATTAAAACTGTTCTCCTTTACATTTCCCTTTTTGCTGCGGATGTTCACAACTCAAGGGAAATACTCACAGTGCAAAACATTTGCCATCCATACTCCTGTGTAGGCAAAGCTTAAAATAAACTATTGAGTGCAAGAGGAGCAAATTTAACATTGGTTCTATGGATCTGCGTATCTTGTTTTGGGGGTCACGTGGAGCTGAACCTACCCCAGCATGCAATGAGTATAATGATAGAATTAATACATATAAACTAACAGATCAAATATAAAACATAATTTGCTTAAAATCTTCTTTTTTTTTTTTAAATGCATGTGTCATGGACATTGGACGATAACAGGTGTTTTTGATTATACTATGTAAAACACAATATAAAAGTGTCGATTGATTTACCATTGACAAAAGCAGTTCCAGTTGTTGTTTGACTTTTATTTCAGTGACTTACCAGTGTTCACAAATTCAAAGTCCTTCTAGAATTTACCAGTAAAATAGAGAATGTGTTAACCTTATATGTACACTAACTTCATGATTCTATACTCATTCTCTCAATAGGAGATGGAAGCGACAACGTCTGCAAGAAAGGGAGGAGAAGAGGCAAAGATGTGAGGAGTTCTCAGATGAAAGTGATGCAGAGTTTGGTGAGGGGTTCAAAGTACCTGGTTTCCTTTGGAAAAAACTTTACAAGTAAGTTCAATGTGCAGCAGTGTGAGTTATCTCAAATTCACACTGATATTAAATGAATAAAAGGTATATAAAACAATTTGGGTTTAGTAATGTGTGTACTCTGTACTTTGTCCAGTGTTTATTTTCACACCCACTGCTTGTAAATACCTATGTACAAAATGGTGCTGATGAACCAGAGATAAGCCAAAACAAATTGGTGATTGGTTCCTTCTTATTTAAAGGTATTAGTGAATGTAGTTTGGCATGTGTCAGTTTCAGGGCTAAAATTCTCAATAATGGAAGTGTCATTTTTATAAATAGAATCCTAAAGTGGTAAAAATGTTGCGTTTAAAATTTAGTGGATTTTATGTAATGTTCCTGGACATCAGCTTACCTTACCCCACTCACATTTCCAGGTCAGTTACAGTTTATACCAGTTTATTCATTCATACAAACTGTAGTAATTATTTTGAAACATTTTTCAGTACCTCCTCCGTGTACCTGAGATGGAGTCAGCTGATGGTTTGTGGTTTTTGTGGCACATGAATGTGGTTTTGTTTATTATTTCATGTTGTTATTGGATAAATACTCTGTGATGGGATCTGTCAGTTCATCTTGATTTAATCTGACAGGAAAAGATTGATATATTTTGCATCTGTATGTATTTCCCTTTTATACATTGCATTGCATTGCAAATTCTGCATCTATTTGGTTGTTTTTCTTCTCATAAAAACAAACAAAAAGTGAGGAAAAAATCCAGTAGGTTCCCATTTAAACAGTGTAAATGCTTCCATAGGAAAATACCTGAAATATCACTTCATTTGCTTGAAAAATCTCATCATTTGTGTTTTTGAAAATCTGCATTTTAAGTTAAGTACCAGTGTTTCACGCTTTTCTGTTCATGTGATTCATGTGGTAGGTACCAACAGACAGGTGTGCGATGGATGTGGGAACTCCACTGTCAGCAGGCAGGTGGCATCTTGGGAGATGAGATGGGATTGGGTAAAACCATCCAGATCATCAGCTTTCTGGCTGGTTTGAGCTACAGCAAACTGAGAACTAGAGGATCCAACTACAGGTACACACACAAACACAATCTATGGGCCGAGACTATGTGTCTGTATGGTATGAATATTTGATTAGGGGGATTTCTGCTTGAGAGTGTTCATCTGAATTATTAAACATGTTTCAATTATCAGACTCTTCACTTTCTTACTGCAGACATCAGAGAAAACACTGACACACTGTGTATGCACTTGTGTGTGTGTGTTTGAATGTGATTGTTAGAGTAAGTCCTTTCTTGATCACTCAAGGAGATTTTGGACTTTTGAACTGAGAGTGGAGCAGGTGCAGGACTATAAATCAGTCATGGAAAGATGATGCACTGGTGATAATAATTGGATTTTACTGCACAAACAACACTCATGCATTTAGTAGGCGGAGCTTCCTTGATGGTCAATACTCTGTCTACTATAGACGCCCACAAATTGATTGCTTGCAAACTCAATTATGGCCCAGTATCAATAGCTTCCACTAGGCAGAGGTTCATACCAGCCCATTAGTGTGTGTGTGAGTTTGTGTGTGTGTTTGACAAAGCTCTTGTAAATTTTCACATACAACCTTTGTTGATTCATTTTTAAGGCATATTGGCAACTTAGTGGCGATGGGCTTTGTTGATTATTCTGATGAATTATTGTTTTCAGCGACTCACCTGCCTTTTATGATGTTTTCACTGTTTTATTTGTTAGAAAAAAGCTTTTATTTTCTATAATCAAAGCTAAAAATGACAGTTATCCACAGCTGACTGAACCCTAAGTTCACCTGTCTTGACTGTGATTGTGTTTGATTGCAGGTATGTTGGCCTGGGTCCTACAGTTATTGTGTGTCCAGCGACAGTCATGCATCAGTGGGTGAAGGAGTTTCACACTTGGTGGCCACCTTTCAGAGTGGCTGTTCTACATGAAACAGGCTCTTTCACTAGCAATAAGGTAAGTGTTTCAAAGTAATAACTCAAACTACAAAGTTTCATATGGGTTCTTTTTCCTCTGGAGGGCACCAGAGGTCTGTTAATGCAGCTTGAGCTCCAATCCTTTTCCCTTTTCTCACTTTTTCCTCAAATGACATAGAAGTAGATATGATGCTTGGACTCTCATTAAAAATTAGATGGTTGTAGTATCAGAGATGCTTAGCAAGTGTATGGTAATTTTTTTTCTCTTTTGCAGGAAAAATTGATTCCAGAGATTGCATCATGTCATGGGGTCCTGATAACCTCTTATTCAGCAGTGAGGAATATGCAGGATGCCCTGCAGCGCTACGACTGGCATTATATTATACTGGACGAGGGCCATAAAATCAGGAATCCAAATGCTGGAGTTACAACTGCCTGCAAACAGGTATTGTCACACATAGATGCATGCACATATACAAATAGGTTAAAGCAAGTATATTACTGTTGGTTATTAAAATTAAAACTTCTATGTTCTAAATGTACATTTATGCTTTTTATTTTTTATCATTAGCTTAAATTCACCTTCAAAGACCTGTATATCTGCCATGTGACCTATATATACTCATGATGGTTTAAGTCTTTTAAATGCTGATATAAGAAATCATTAACTACCATCATTCTGTGTTATGAAATATTAAAACTGATGAAACATCACAGCATTTTATATGCATATCTAACTTTGATCATCTTTCTGTCTAGTTTCGCACTCCCCACCGGTTCATCCTGTCAGGGTCCCCTATGCAGAACAATTTAAAGGAGCTGTGGTCACTGTTTGACTTTGTCTTCCCTGGAAAATTGGGAACGTTACCTGTGTTTATGGAGCAATTTTCAGTCCCAATCACCATGGGAGGCTACAGCAATGCCTCACCTGTTCAGGTACTGAAGCACTATCAAATGCATAGAAATGATTTGTTTAAAGCCTGCCCCTTAAAGGGCAGAAGAATTAAGGGGCGAGTTCTTTTATTCAGCAGTAATGTGGATGCATTTGACTGGAAGGATGTCATTTTTATTTGCTTTGTGTTTTGAATCATTTACTTTTTTTTATAATATAGTATACTACTAATTACATGTGCTACTATTGGGGAAAGACAAAGTCATGGGTTATTTGCATTGCAGTGAAAATGAATTGGTGAAAAATAATGACGTTAGAAGTGGCCCAGGAAGAAAGAGAGAGGCACATGTAAATCAGTTAACCTTGTAACCCTATAAGTATTCCTTGTAGCATAATGTGGGAGAAAAGGTCATTGACAACGCTAGGTACACATGTCCAATTTTGCAAAGGTGGAAGCAAGTAGAGAGAGAGATAGTGGAGCAACAGAGCAATTAAGTGCAGTCCAGGATAATGTAGTTTCATGCAGAGGAACTTCACTGCATCCCTTGTGTGTGAGAGAAAGGAAGAGGCTAAAGTGGAGGGCCAGTGAGCTAAATTGTAGCCCTTTGTCATTAGTGTCCAATCGTTAATAACCCACTGACTGTATGGATTTAATTATTTAAGCTAGCTATTGATGCTTCTTCCGCTGTCGATAATAAAAACCTTTACTAATTATTAATGTTATTAAATGGTCAGAGAGGGCTAAGCTCTGCTGCTTTATCCTCTTCTGGAAATTCTCAGACTAGCAAAGCAGGCCTTCAGCTGCAACTCCTGAATGTATGAAATGATGCACATACAAACCTGTGTGCGCAGGGTGGGGATAGACGGACAAACTGATGTTGGATCCATTCATACAATAGCTTGTGCAGTGATCAGTAGATCTGCTGCTTCCGTCTACTTCACTTCCATTTAGCCCTCAATCCCACTGTGATATTGTCCCCTCCAGCCTTGCAGAGGGTTTCTTTGATCCCTCTGTGGACCCCCGGTGAGTTAATGTTTAAAAGGCTAACTGGCCTTTAACACAGACTGTGGATGAGGTGTAGCAGGCCATTTGTAGTGGGGCTCCTAGTGTTGGCTGGAACTGAGTGTTTCTCCCACTGGTCGGCAGCACTGATGAAAGAGGAGGGCTTTGTCCCCTGAGACCAACAGCACTCTGATCAATGTTTAATGGCTCGTACTGCTGAGAGGGACACCAACATAAGAATGGGATGAGAGAGGGTGGAACAGGGGGTAAACGGCACTCATGTCCTGAGAAACATCCACACTGATGGGTGGATGTTGATGTGTTGCTTGACACCCTAAACTAAATTATCTGAGTTTTTAAGCAGTTTGTTTTTTTTTTAATTCTGATGCTTAGAGGGTTAACTGTGCTTGTTCATTTTCAGGTACAGACAGCTTTTAAGTGCGCATGTGTGCTGAGGGACACCATAAATCCTTACCTGCTCAGACGAATGAAGGCAGACGTCAAGGCCAACCTCTCCTTACCTGACAAAAATGAACAGGTATTCATTGTGCTCTTAGACATTTGACCCTGTTCTGTCGGAGGTGTTTATCTGATTGGATGTGACTGTATGTGCCATGTCTAAGGAGTATTTGATGAATGTGCAGGGTCCTTGTCAGGTGAAGCCAGCTAATAAAGTCTCGGTAAAGTAAAAGGAGCAGGTATTCATTAAGGTGGCCGGTCTCTGGTCTGTCCTCTTGGCTGACGCTTTTTGACTTCTTAGTCCACTTCAGCTCATTAAGTCAGTCCCTTAGGACAGCTGTGGCGCTAAAAAACACATTGCTGCCTTCTAATTTCTCTTTTCCCACACTTCACTTCATCAAGGGGCTTTAAAGGGGATGTTCACTGCTCATTACACACTCTTACACTGCCCTTCGTGTGTGTGTGTGTGTGTGTGTGTGTGTGTGTGTAGGTTCTGTTTTGCAGATTAACAGAGGAGCAGCGGCAGGTGTATCAGAACTTCTTAGATTCCAAAGAGGTCTACCAGATACTAAATGGTGATATGCAGGTAAGCCTTGCTTTTAAGGGTTCATACTCCTTGTTTTAAGCCTCTTTTGTTTTTTGCATCTTTGCTTTGACCCATGTTGTACCACTAGAACAAAGGGGGCAAATCTTGGTCAAGTGGAACACTTTTAGGAACATGACTTCCCTTATTCATTATTTAACCCGTTATCCAGTGAATTTCAGTTAAGGTTTCTTACTAATGTGCATCTGTATGTGGTTATTGCCCTTTGCTTTCTTGTACATTGGCATCAGAGCATTAATTTTTGCCATGTAAATTTAGTTAAACCTCTAATTGCTTGGTGTTTGTATTCTTAAAGAAGCCCTCTTCAAGCAGGTTTTACAGTTGCTTTTTTCACATTAGCCAGCCCCATGAGAGAGAGACTCAACCATTTATCACCACTGACCAAATGGACATGGTTCTAGAGCAAGGGGTGACCACAGCAGATTGCACATACACACTCTCACACACACACTCACAAACATATTCAGTGGTCACTCTCAGTCCATTAACCACCATTACTAATGCAGTGACCATTGGGCCTTCATCAAGAAACACAGCCTATACTGTCCGTAAATAAATTATGCAACTCATTTCTGCAGCCTAAAGTAAATGTGTTTGTTTAAAAGCACAACGCTGTAAAAATTGCCACTCTTTAATATCTATTAGGTCACCCCTTGCCATCTTTCTATTTTCATCTGTTTGATAGTTTGTGTTTTTGTTGTGGGGGTTTGTTAGGTTTTCTCAGGTTTGATAGCGCTGCGGAAAATCTGTAACCACCCAGACCTTTTCTCGGGCGGACCAAAGATGTTGAGGGGAATCCCAGAGGACCAGCTGACTGAAGAGGAACACTTTGGTTTTTGGAAACGTTCAGGCAAGCTGATCGTGGTGGAGTCACTCCTGCGTCTCTGGTTCAAACAGGGCCAGCGAGTACTGCTCTTCACTCAGTCTAGACAGGTTGGGAACATATTCCACCTTCTGATTCACAACTTTATCACCTCTGATTTAATATTAGTGCACATTTTATAGTCTTTACATTTGTATGACTGCATTTACATTAAGATTTGCAAAGACCATACATGTCTTATTTCCTGTCTGTTTTAGCATGTTCAGTGTTAATCATTTGTATTGTATTTGCCGTTTTCTCCATTCGACCCATGTGGCTGTATGTGAGAGAGTAGCGTATGTAAGTGAGGCCCCAGCTGTTGTAGTCAATACCAATGAGATTATACCTCAGAGGGAACCTGAGACCCTCCCTGTCGGTATCTCTGTCCATGTAATATTAATCTACTCTAATCCTTTTAGAGATAATCCAAACCTCAGCCCCTCTTTGCTCTCTGTCTGTTTCCCTCCCCGTCTTACTTTTCTCACTGTATCTCTTCCTCTCCCATATTTCCAGATGTTGCACATCTTAGAGGTGTTTGTGAGGGAAAATAACTACTCATACTTGAAAATGGATGGTACTACCACAATAGCTTCCCGACAGCCCCTCATCGCGCGCTTCAACGAGGTAAGGATTAGCCATCCCTAATGGCTCTGAGTGTTTCCCAAGAAAATCCCCTCCCGAGGCAGAAAATGCCTCAGTGATACTCTCCTCACCCCAGGGTGAAAACACTAATTGATGACAATCTGTTGTTCGAACTCCAGCAATTCTCTTTTATTGTTCTTTACATTAAATTATGGCAATAAGCCTTAACGGCGACAATAACTTTATATTTTCAAAAGAACTGTCTGTCCTACAGATATGGACATGTTTTAATCTTTTGATTGTTGCAAATGCATAATTCATTATCTGTACTTCAGATTATACTCTATATTGTGTTGTAATGTAGAGTTAGAGCACAATTTACAGTGCTTATCAATTTGAAATGTCCCTTTACTGCCCTATAGGGAGAATATAATAGCCAATAGCTACAGTAAGATTTATTTATGGTTGAATTTGGGTAAATGGGATATTGTTCAGTGTCTTAAACTTATATGTGGGATTTTTTTACATGCCGTGTAAAACTGTGGACAAAATATTAATCACTGCCATTTTTACAGCAAAATAAGACCGCTGTGTATTTAGCCCTGCTTTTTCTCTTACAGGACAAATCCATTTTTATCTTCTTGTTGACCACTAAAGTTGGAGGTCTGGGAGTCAATCTGACTGGAGCCAACAGAGTCATCATCTACGACCCAGACTGGAACCCCAGTACTGACACACAGGTTAGACACACACACACACGCACACACACACACACACACACACACACACACACACACACACACACACACACACACAGAGGCCCACAGGCACACCCAGTTGTTTATTTTACTCCATTATTTGTCATGTATTCTGATTATGTTCTTTTTTTTGTAACTTATACTTTACCCATATGTTTACCCTTTTTGTGGATATCAGCATAAAGTAAAAATAACTTGATTGTATGCCTCAGAGAGTGCCCTTTTAATTGTTTGTTATTTATTATGTTTCTCATAGGCACGAGAGCGTGCATGGAGGATTGGTCAAAAGCAGCAAGTAACTATTTACAGACTGCTGACTGCAGGGACCATAGAGGAGAAAATCTACCACAGGTCAGACATCACTTGTTAAACCGTTTAATTTCATGTTGAGCAGTTCTAAGTGTGTTGGTACACCTTATATTAAATCACAGAACTCAATAAAAAAGCAGTAAAAAATAACTCCTTTATTGTCTTTCGCGCCTTCTCGCTCACACAGTTTTTGGTTGTCGTTTTCCATTGATTGTACACATTCATGAATATTGGTTTTGACATGACTAATTGCTCACATCATTCCAGTATTACTACTTGCACTACCCCAGTTCTCAGTAATTGAAAAGCTTTCCTGCATTATTAAATGGCCAATCTAGGACTCCTAAACTGTTGCTCTGTTTGGTGTGTGTCTGTAAACTGCTTTCAAAAAGCAAGTAGAAAGAACTGTAGGGATTCTATTTTGATACATACAGTAGTGAGGTTAACTTAATTTTCTCATCCATCAGCTAAACTACTCTGTGGTGACAGAGAATCTGAATTACTTGCTGAGGTTAATGCTATAATCCACTAACACTGCATTTCATTTGTTGTTATTCAGGCAAATTTTCAAACAATTTCTAACCAACCGTGTTCTGAAGGATCCAAAACAAAGACGTTTCTTCAAGTCTAATGACATTTATGAACTCTTCACTCTGGCTGATCCTGACCGAACTCAGGGAACAGAGACTAGTGCTATTTTTGCCGGTCAGTAGATGTTTCATCTGTTTCTGTTTTTTGCAAAATTATATTTATCAATTATTTTCATATTAAAATGTTTGTTTTTTTTTAAATGGATAGAAATAATGCTGTTTGTTGTTTTATCATCACACAGGTACAGGCTCTGAAGTCAAGGCACCAAAGAAACCAGAGCGATCAAGGCCATTCCTCATGGGAACCCAAGGCATACATACACAGAAACAGTCCTCAGCCAACCAGAATGCAATCAACAGAACCTCTTCAACAAATGTTCCTGTATCAGGAATTGGAGTTTCCTCTCTATGTAGTTCAAATTCTCAGAGCAAACCAAATGTCCTACTGGCCAGTCAAAGCATGGACCAAAAGGGTGTGGATCTGCCAAATATTTCAGTAAATACACAACATGCTAGCCTAAATAATAGAGACTTGAGTGATGTGAAGCCAGTAGTCAAACACTCTAACTTACCCAGCTCACACCAACGCAGAAAGAAAGACAATACCCTGACTAGCCCTCAGAAACATACAGAAAAACGCAAACACTGTGACTCAACTAACTCTGACAAACATAAACATAAGAAACGTAAACACTCCCATGATGCTCGATTCGAAGGCCACCGCATTTCTCACTTGGTAAAGAAAAAGACATACAATAAAGCAGAGGATGAAGACAATAAGCAGCAAGACCAGAAGAAATCAGATGATTATGTTCTGGCAAAGCTCTTCAAGAAATCAGGTGCACAAATCTGGATGTGGTTTATCTGTTCATTTTTTACTAAATGTCAAGTTTTTCTGTGTAGTCTTTGACTGTCTTTGTCTCTGCCCCTCCTTGTTTTTCCTCAGGTATCCACAGTGTGATGCAGCATGACACCATCATGGACTCCTCCAACCCTGATTACGTATTGGTAGAAGCAGAAGCCAACAGAGTGGCCAAAGATGCCTTGAAAGCCCTTAAAATTTCTCGGCAAAAGTGCAGGCTGCCATATAATAATACCCCTCCACCACCTGCAAGGTACACAGTCTAACAATGAAGTGTCACTAATCTAATCTGAATAAAAAAAAACATCCAAGTTTATAACTCATCTGTGTTCTCAGGAAACGGTTTGGACAAAAGAAAAATTCTCTTCTGGCTGCACCATCTGTTCAGTCTGTCTCTACTTCAAGTAAATGCAAGGTAACAGCTGTTGTATTCTGAAGATATTACGATTATTGTCAAAGTTGTAATGCATTTGTGACTCATGTGTGTAACTATTTTTGATTAGGATGCTGCTATTGTAAAGAAGTCTGTTTCAAAGAAGCCGGGCTCAGGAGCCCATTTCAGTGGAGAGGGGCCAGAAAGTGATTCAGGCTCCGCCCCCCTCTCCTCCTCCTCTCTGCTGGCCAAGATGAGAGAGCGCAATTACCAGCCTTCCAGCCAGAGAGATGAAGAGGAGGAAGAGGATGTGTCTGTAGCTGAGCGGAGAAACTCCCCTCCAGCTCCACCCACTGAGCACGACGAGCTGTTAGTAGATCTACGTAACTTTATAGCCTTCCAGGCTCATATGGATGGACAAGCCAGCACGCAGGAAGTGCTGGAATATTTTAAACCTAGACTGACCCAGGAACAGGCGCCTGTGTTCAGAGAGCTGCTGAGGAGCATCTGTGACTTCCATAGGACATCTGGTCAAGAAGGCATCTGGAGACTGAAGGAACACTTCCGCTAAAAGAGACAAAAGATGAAATGGGATGTGTTTGAATATTTACCAGCTGTGACAAATATATTTTTGTTTAGACTGTCTTTTGCTTCCTTGACTTAAATGTCTGTTGGTCACACTAGATCAAGAAGTAAAGTGGTCGAAGTAATTTTTTTTTTTTTTTAAAGAACCACAGAAAAGCCATTTTGCAATGTAGTACATCCTTAAGTTGCAGATTAATGTTAATTATCTAGTCGATTAAGCTTAGAAGGAGTTTTTATGAGAGTTTAAGTGAATTTTTGGCTTGCACTTGGACTACTGCAATTCCTTTGTTTTCTGTTCTTTTTTAAGTACCTGGTCATACTTGAAATTACCGGTAAAAGTGAAACCTGTTTTCTTTTGAGTAATTATTTACTCAGATGCATTATTTCAGACATACCTGGACTTGCCTCACTTGTCAGATTTTGTAACATGCTTCTGTGAAACAAATGGAGTTGTGTCATTTTGTGAATATGATCACATTGTCATACATTTTGTACTTTGGATATACTGTGGTTATGGTCACTGAAATAGCATTTAAATAAACTTCGGTTGTTGGTGACAAATCAGCCTTTGGCTGGTACTGAAAGCACGTGATTTACTGTTTTTATATTGTATTCAATAAAAGTAATTAACGTATTTTCCCAGTTTGAGTTGAAATCACTGCTAGAGTAAAGAAGATTATGAAACAGTGAAATGAAAGAATGTATTTAGGTTTATGTGAAGTGGAAGTGTGGTGCTGACCAAGGTCCTGAAATGCAGTCCGGTTTGATCTGTATAAACCAGAATCTATAAACCTTAGTTAAAGTTTGCCTGGAATATCACTCCAAACCAACGAACTAGACAGTGTAATTTCATTTAGTCATTTAACCAATTATCAGAGGATGACAGGAAAGGCGCTGACAGGAAGCAGTAGCACACACTTCAGGCCTGCTCTCTTGTCAGAGTTGTCTAGACCAAATATTGGGATAAAGTTATCAACCGTTATTTGATTTCAATTTTCTCCACGCACCTCGCCGAGGTCATAATAACAACTTTATTTTCAGTGGTGCATAAATTAATTACGCGCATTTAATAACTAAAATATCATTATATTCCCCCTTTAATAACATAAACGCTGCACGCCAGGGAAACCCTTAATAGCGCGGGGCCCTGTAACTGGCCATTATCCGCCTGTAATGATATTACAGAACCAATTACGCGCCATTAGAAGGGATTTTCTGCACTTTATGTGGTTTAGTCCAATCCCACACTCCTCTTCTAAATTTCAGCTGCTTCTCGAAGCCTCATTTTGCTTCCACCTCAGAGACGCATGGCGTCTGCGCTCTGCCGTCCCAGATGCGCTTTAAAACTAATTGAAAGGGTCCCGCAGCAGATCATTTATCTGAGGAAGCGAAATAAATCGCAGGACCCCTTGCTGTGAACAAAATCAAAAATTTGGCCTTGTGAGTGTTCTACATACGCAAACCCTTGTAAAGTGGACCCCCTAACACACCCTGACGAGCAATTAACCCACCCGACAGTCAATCTAAAACCCAAAAGCAGTCATCCTCCTTTTTTTAATATATGAAAGAACCAAATAAAAAGTGCAGCGCGTATGTGTGCATGTTTATGGTTAGGGAATATGCTTGACTCTGGAATAACAATCACTTGTGATGAATTTTTTGGCACCAGAGCAGAGCTGCCGTTCGCCACCCTGGGTATATTTCCCTTCTTCCACTCTGTCTTTCTCTGACACACACACAAACACACACACGCACCAAGGGTTGGGGGTGAGACAGACAAAGCCGTGATAATCCGATTAGGACCAATTAGGCGTGAGATTCTGCGACACTAGCTGAAAGCCTTAACACTCTGTAGACAGTTATACAGTTATAGAGACATCTGGACACTCCCAGAGAGAGTCAGTCTTATGTGTGTGAGTGAGAGAGAGAGAGAGAGAGAGAGAGAGAGAGAGAGAGAGAGAGAGAGAGAGAGAGAGAGAGAGAGA
>JAPQRP010000009.1:10522003-10542171 GCA_037367295.1 Apogon hyalosoma | reverse complement strand
GAGAGTGAGAGAGAGAGAGAGAGAGAGAGAGAGAGAGAGAGAGAGAGAGAGAGAGAGAGAGAGAGAGAGAGAGAGAGGAAGCGTGGACACTCCCAGACTCAGAGTCAGGGAGTCAGTGGAAGTGCAGCATCCACATCTCTCTAGAGCGGGAACTTCACTCACATCAGCATCCTCATTGCAGGTAGGATGCTCTCCAAACACCAGGGATTTCACCTCTGAATCCTCCGCTGTTCCGCTCGGCGCCTCCTCTTCATAGCTTCACCGTTTTACACCATGTAAATGAGCCGCTCTGTAGCTGCTTCAACCGATTTGAAGGTTCGGGCTCAAACTTTTGTCTCTGTTCCAGGTTCACTTCAGCGGCTCAGAAACGCGCCACGATGTTCTACTTTCATTGTCCCCCTCAGCTGGACGGGGAATGCTGTCGCTCCAATACCTGTAAGTCACATCAAACTCGTTTTTAAAAGTTATTTCCAATGCATCTTTGAAAGGCCGAGTCTGTAAAGTTTTATATCCCATGGTAAAGGATGCGCACTGGCGCAAAGAAGAGTGCGTTGTTGAAAGTGCTGCGGGATAGGCCTAAATAGAGGTTTCTTTTTCTGATTAAGACTGTGTGAATGAAAAGTGGTAAAGGCCTGTGAAAGTTACTTATTTATTAGTAAAGTAGTAAATTAAATAAAATGTCCATACACCTTGATGCGCAGTCGCTGATGCTATAAACAGAAAACTTACTTTTTTATTTAACATTAATTTTCAGTGGTTACATAGGTTCAGTAAACACTCACTGACGATATCTGCTTAAATACAACTCTGTTTTCTCTTTTCCATTAATAAAAGAATATGGTTGCAAAAGGTTAAGTCTGAATTCTCCTCCTTCGTGTCAATCTGCTTCTGTTTTGGCGAAAAGCGCTGGTGGTTTGGCCCCGGGGCAGAGGGGGCGTTTTGTCCCGGGCACAGATGTTGGGTGTCATGGCTCTTAGTCCGTCATGGTTCCCCTCAGACACCCAACATCAATGTTTCATGCACGTAATGGAAACGGAAAATGTGCCAAAGAATTAGGATAAATCTTTCATCTTGTCTGCTCGGGCCAATATTTACATTTACCATCTCTGCGATTATTTTATTATTATTATTATTATTATTATTTTTCCAAAAAGGAATCTCCTTTTAAAATATGACTGCATTATTTTTAAAACGGTCTATGAAATTGTAAAGACTTGTTTAATAAAGTTTCTTTTTTCACTTTTCAGTAAATTCAAGTGGGTTTGGCAACCACGCCCCGGCTGATTTTGATGACGGATTTCTACGTAGAAAACAGCGAAGAAACAGGACGACATTTACCTTGCAACAGGTAATATATATATATATATATATATATATTAAAAAAAAAAAAAGAAAAAGACAGAAAAGAAAACAAAGGAAGCAAATCAAAAATACCTGCAAATGTATTGATAGGGAAAGGGCTATTGAAGTTTCTAAAAGTTAGGAATAAAAGCAACTGCAAAAGTTTTTAGAAGAGTTCAGCAATTCCTATAAAATGAAGGCCTTTATTTTCGTATTATTTTATTTTTAAAAAATTAACTCCACATTTCGCATATGAATCTTTAGATTAATGTAGAAATTAATGTGAATAGTTTTGGAGACCATACGCATCCTAAAATGCAGTTTCTGGATACAGATGCAGTTTGATGTTAGAAGAGAATTAAAAGGGGAAAAAGTGTTTCCTCTTTTAATTCTCTTCTAATTGGAAGTCAGTTAAATCTGTGTTTTTTTGTTTAATTTATTTTGATTTAACAAAGGCCCAATGAGAAATGAATATAAAAGAAATAAGAAGAAAGAAGACCGAAAAAACCGACAGCTGTCTTCTAAAGTTTAAAGAAGATGAATTATTAAATACAGAATGTTTTAAGGAATAATTGGTGTGTTGTGTGTGTGTGTGTGTGCGCGTGTGTGTGTGTGTGCGCGCGCGTGTGTGTGTGCGTGTGTGTGTGTGTGTGTGCAGTTGGAGGCTCTGGAGGCAGTCTTCGCCCAGACCCACTACCCGGACGTGTTCACCCGGGAGGAGCTGGCCATGAAGATCAACCTGACCGAGGCCAGAGTACAGGTAGGCAGTGCGCAGTGCGTCCTGGGCACGTCTGACCATGTGAGAGAGGGTAAATTAAGCCACTCTGTCATTCCGGCAATACACTTTAATAACATCAACATAATGGTGAATATTAGATTAGCTTGATTAATCGGTCATTCATAATTAACCAGCGATAATGTTCCTCACTAATTTGTCCGCGTCTCAAAGGTAGGAATACATCATCCATGCAGATCCCCTTCCCGTAACGCAGATAGAAAATGATATGTGCTTTAAAAGGGGCCAAAGCCTCCAGTCAGCACCTAAACCCTCTGCATCTCTCTTTTCATTCTCTCACTCACTCCCTCTCTCTCTCTCTCTCTCTCTCTCTCTGTCCGTCACACACACACACCTTAAAGAAAAACAGAAACACACACCCAAAAACACACATACACCTTAAATTTGGCAATTTATATTCTGCTCCTGCCTGCACATATGCGCGGTTATAAACTTGGCCAGATGTAATTAAGTTATGTGTCCTGTATGTAATTTCCTGCATTCCAGATTTGCTTTTGGGTTTTGTTGTGCGAGCAGATCTAATTGTGGGAAATATAATAGTTTGCCTTTTGTTCCCCAGGGTCATCTTACTATCGCTTAAACCCAATGGCGGGGTTGATAATGGAATCCAGCGCTGTAAATTAGGGATTGTAAACAAATTATTCCCCTCCTAATCCGATTACCACATTCCTATTATTAAATCTGAACATGAATCCACCGCAGTATGCAGGGATATTAAACTTACATTATTATTAGAAAATAAATTTCCTTTCTGTTGTAGTGTTGTTGCCCCCTTTTTGTAAAGTGTCAATGGGCCTCCCCCGCATTAAGAGCACGCCGCAAATTGAGATTAATGGAGCAATTATAGCCCATTCAGAGACGGGTGTGTGTGGGGGGGCGCGACTTCTAGCTGGAAGGTGCAGGGGTGAGATAAGTCCATTGGTTGTATTGTTGTCCTGCCACCAAAACGTTGTCCTTTCTTTATGCCGAATGAATGCATGCGTTTTGTTTTGCTGTTGACATCATTTATACCTCTGCCACAATAGGAGGGATGCAGAGCACATGTACACTGACTCTAACCTCCATTCACACATCATGATTAATGCCTGCTAGAACCAAGTCCTAATCGAATCTGATGTTGTCAAACAATCACTAAATAGGGAAATAAACGACTTCATCATAGCCGCCTCTCTCTCGGGCAGCACAACTGTCAGTGGGAAGTCATTAAAATATGATAATGAAAAATTGCTCAATTAAATGTTGTTATAGGCAGTGACCTTCATTCGATTAAGATACCAGAACTTGGCTATATGTTCTCAGCCGATGGTGAAGTTTTAGGATAAGTTAGGTCTGTAGGAAATTGTACCACTGATGAGACATGTTCAGGTACCTCTAATAAATGTATGTGTTTGGGGCTTTTCTGTTAAAAAATGGAATTGCAGTAAAAAGTTGTTTGGTTAGTAATATACCAGACATGTGAAATTATGACCCTGAAAACCTGCATTCAGCAAATAAAATGCAAATGTGTCAAAGTCTCATGTCTCACAAAGATGTAATTTCCTAATTTTATTTTCTGTCTTTTTGCTCACACAGGTATGGTTTCAGAACCGCAGAGCAAAGTGGAGGAAGACGGAACGAGGGGGCACAGACCCTGAAGGAGGGAAAGAGCAAATGAATGAGGGCACTCCTCCGTCTCGTAGCATCAACTCTCAGTCTCCAGTGGACCACAGCAGGAAACAGAAAGAACCGCTGGAGATGCAACAGAGGTGCGAAAAGACAGGCAGATGATGCTCTGTTTCAGTTTGGACTGTAAGAGAAGCTTATGACTGCTGTTTCCCGTTTATGGGAGTAAACATGAGGCAATCTCATTAATCAACTTTTACTCCAAAGATTAATCAATTAAATATTTTCTGTAGATGACACTGTACAATGTACTAAACTCTATTCAAGAAAATTAAATAAGTCTTCAAAAAAAACAACATTTTTACTGTGTAACATTAGAAATATTAAAATTTTGATTCCACATTTTTAAGAGAACAAATTGCCTGTCTAACCTTTTTTATTAGATTCTTTTGTCACTGTGCATGTCACAAGTACAAGGCAATGAAATGCAGATACATCTAAGTAGTAGAATATTATGATATAAAAATGCAGAGGTAGAGTCAACTTTGAGTATGTAGTGATACATAATATAGTGTTTACAGTATATACAGAATAATCAAAAGATAATTAGATGCAAAATCTTTTTTACAGTATCAACAGGACTGTTGGACCTGGAGGTCCATTCTTCCCATCCTGTATACCCGGCACTCTCCTGAACTCTGCCACCTACGCCCAGGCCCTTTCACAGGTCGCCACACTGAAAGGTACGTGTAATTATCTTTTATGTGGCAAATGGTACTGTAATAATAAAGTAAATGAATTGTGGTTTTCTGTAGTCTCATGATGAGTCCCATTTTTTGTTTATTTTTCAGGTAATGGTTTATGTTCCTGCTGCGTTTCTGATCCTATGGGCTTATCCTTCCTGCCACCCTACGGTTGTCAGGGCAACCGCACAGCCAGCGTGGCCGCCCTGCGTATGAAGGCCCGTGAGCACTCGGAGGCTGTTTTGCAATCTGCCAACTTACTGGGTGCGGGAGCTGGACCCGGTACTGGAGTGGGAGTCCTGTCTGGAGTCAGCATGAGCGCAGCCGGGGTGGCGAGGCCTTCGGTGGGTCCGGTCATAGAGGTGCCGGGCAACGTGGGAAGAGGAGGAGATAGCTCTAGTCCCAGTCCAGCAACCAAGGTCCAGGTCCTGGGCAGCAGTCCTGACAAACACCCTCACTGCTCCAAGGAACAACTGGAGAAAAAGTGAAACACTGGACATAAAGCCAACGTGGATGTACTGATACTCTCAATCTGTGATCGTGCCTGTTCTTACTTCTCTTCCCTGGTCTTATGAGCAACTAAGCACAACCATTGACTGACTCCAGAAACAACCTGGGAAAGACATGCTGATATCACAATGTATGGATGCAGACATTAAAATATTTATTTGACAGTAAATTATTATTGTTTGTGAGAAATGCTGAAATATCTGGGGCCTTGTTATTCCCATAAAAGCACAAAAGTGTGGTTTTGGATCTTTATCTGTCTTTATGCACTCTTGGACTCTATTTGATGGACTAACATAGATACACGTGTTGAAGAGCTATTTGATAATGTGAATTTGAGTGATCTGATACGGTTTTTCTTGTTTCCATAAATGACAGACGCTTACATTGTGGATGTTAATGCATGTAAACGATATGTGTAGAACCGATGGCAAAACTTTGAGAATTTCACAAGATGTTTTTGGGCAATATTGTGTTTTATGCCATCAGGCCTCAAATAATCACCTCTCATTCTTTTAATTTTAAAGTGAAAGTGCACTTTAATATTAATCAGCCATTTTCCGTGTAAATGTGTACATGTGCCAGAGTGCAGTACGTTCATGTGTGAACCCCAGGCAGGCTGAAGCAGACTGAGTGACAGAGCGGCGGTGTCCCTTTCACTCTGTTAGCACATCTGTAGCGCCAGAAGACAGGGAACACACCAGTCCTGTTGTGACATGTTCTTTAAAACAATTAAAGATGTAGTCGCTCATGTTCCTCTCCTGTTGCCTCTCGCTCCAGCCATCTGTTCTGATACATTATTTATCAGCTTCCCTTAAAGCCGGGCGAGGAGAGCAACCGTGACTCTTATTATTTATTTACTTTTAGAAACACTTACACTCCCTCTGAGCATTTTCTAATAAACCCAATTAAACATGATATATGCTATTTATTAATGTTGAATTTATATTTCAGAAAAGGCAGTACATTTAGTTATTTTTCTTTTCCAAAATCTTTCTCCACTCTGGACTGACTACTGAATATCAGCTGATCAGACTGACAATAGTTAACCGCACAGCACACAGCTAGTAGTTGGACTGATTCAATTTGCGTCCTTGAGGATTTTCAGGAAATTACTTTTGATAGTCAATAACACAATTAAGTAAACTACACACACATTATCATGAATAATTGATAAGAAATTATGTATTACCATGAAGTACTGGTTCAATAATTGATGAGGCGACACCCTGGTGACATAGAAGAGGGAGATAATGTCATGTAAAGTAGTGCCAGGTTGTACACAAAGTACCCAACACTTGCTTCCTCGTTTTCACACCATTATGTGTGCATGTTGTAAATACAAATATGCAAATAAAGTGACGCTTTCAGTGATTATGAGTCACCCTTATGTGACATTAACACTTAATGAGCTTATTTTGATTTTTATTTTATTCTAACACCGCATTTTTCTTGCGCATAAAACCAGACACAATACATATAAATAAAGGGGCACTTTTATAACAGAAATGTAACTATTAAGTCAAAAGTTTTAAGTTATGCACTCTCAACCACAACACCTAATCAGGTCTGGCTTTATATATTGGGCTCCAGAAATGATTTAGTTTTTTTATATTATTTTGCAGGTGTTCTACTGTATCTATTCATGCCCCCAATATAATGTTAACAAAAACATGATGTCCTAATATAATGATTTTGCTTAAAGTGCATGAAAGCGCTCCAGACCAAAGATGTTAAGCCCCATGACATGGTAGCTAATGATAACACAATATCCTTATACAAATCATCTCCTTTTCCAAAAATGTACCAATACACACAACAGAATCCAGCCAACTCATACAAAAGACATGGAAAACACATTCAATCTCTCCAAAATTGAATACAGTAGTTGTGGAATTTAATCATTAGCCAAAACAAAGGATGCTGAAGTTATAATGACTCCGATCATCATTAAGTTCTGCATGGTGCCCATAATTCACTGCTTTAATATTTCATAAACAAGTCAAGTTGGTGTTGACATTCAGCTGTGCATGTGGCATCATTGATAATTTTCTGTCACCTAAAAAAAGTCCTGAGGCAGTTTTGTGGAGCATTGTTATATCAAATTAGCTGGAGAGCGGCCAGAAAAGCAGACAAACATGGTGAATACGGGGGACAGCAGTTGAACTCTGTTCTTACAGTGCAGTTAATGGGCTTCTTTTGTTGCAGTAATGAAATATTTTTGCAGGGATGTGGGGGAATATGTCCTGAAACAGGGAGACATAGTGCACATGCACCCATTGAGAGACACACACAAACAATATAAGGCACGTGCCCACAGAAACAGACAGTATGCTCAAGAGCGCCTGGCACTTACATACAGTTCTTTTGCTTGACATTGGGAACATCACCTAATATTTGACTGTTTAAGGACCAGCTTCTGCCAAACCCAGACACAAAGTACATTCAGGCTCAGGACACTGACGGGCCAAAACATCCACTACAGTATCGTCCCTGCTTTTAATTCCTGCAAGAGAGCTGATCAATAACCCAATCAATTAGAATCAATTAGGCTCATCTCTGAATGGAGATAATACAAACAAAGCATATCTTAATGCAGCAAGTAATGTGTCTGTCTGCTGTCTACCACATAACCACAGTTTTGCTCCTCCTTAGTCAGCACAGTGAAGAGCATCCTCAGCATTGTTTCAGTGCTTAAAGTCCTCAGTAGCGTCACATTAAAACTTTGACAAAGTGCAGTGCAATAATTAAGACGTGTAATCAAAAAGTCTGGAGTTTACTATAGATTAAATTGAACTTAAGGTATTATCTTAATTTGTCCACTAGAGGGACTAAGTGAGCAGGAAACAAGTCCAGACTCCTCAGAACGGGCTTCATTTCAACCCTCAGTGGGAAAATGAGCATTCAGATAAACACACACTGTGTAATTTTTGCTGAGGGAAGTTTTTGCAAATTAAATTTTATTAATCAAAACAATTTTAACAAGTGCTGAGAACTGAAGGCCCCAAAGTAAATACCAGATTTTGGGTAAGGATATTTGTAATCTGTGACGTTAATAATTCCATCTATATGGTAGGAAATTAGACATGGATGATACTGACAGACAAGAGTCCAGTATCGAGTGAGCATGAGTGAATAAGAGGAGTATGTGGATAAAAGAGGAGCTGGAGGTTGTTTAGAAGGAAAGAAAATAGATTAGTTTAAAAAGGGATTACCTCAGCCTTTCTCAAAGTTTAGTGAGTTGTATGTAAAACCATCTGTGTGTATGTGTGAGTGTGCATCTGTGGGCATATGCAGAGAAGTGCGTCTCCATTAGAGTCCATGTGTGTGTGTCCATCATCCCGCCAGGCCAGCTCTGCACCCGCCAAGAATCCCAGGAAACTATCTGCTACAGCAATCTCCTATTATAGCAGCGGGCTGTTGGTGGGGAGAGAGTGGGAGGGTGAAAGGGGGAGGTTCAGTTCCTCCCCTTCCTTTGCCTTATGGCCTTTTCTGCCGGAGGGTGAATAAGGTTGTAGCCAGGGAGATTCAGCTTCAATAGTCTATGGCGAGAGTGCAAAAGCAATATGTGGAATAAACATTTCTTAAAACATTTAGAAAGTCAGTAAATTCCAAAAAATCTGCTTAAATATCTCACAGTTAATGACAAAATAGAAATCACATGCTCATGTACAATTCAATAGCAAGCTTCATTCAACTCTGTGGTGAGGATAGCAAGTGGGTGGTAACCAAGAGCCACTTGTTGACATTATAGTGCTTGTCAGTTCTGTTGAGCAAAGAGGGTGGCACTCCAGTGGGAGGCAATAGAGTTATTTATGTCTTTCTGCATCCCCAACACCCACCACGACCCCTGCCACACAATAATAACACATCTACAGGGATTAAGTTTTTCCTCCCGGATTAGACCCCACAACCCTTTCAGTCAGTTCTAACATTTTCACAGACTGCTGACAGTTAGCTCCTGCTGCTAATGGTCAACGTGGTTTGCTGTCCAGATTTATAAATAGTTGAGAAGCTGTTTGTTTCATCTGTCCGACACTTGACACCAAAGGATCTCACAGACCTGCATGCAAGCCCAAACCCTCATTCTGTTCCCCATGGTGGACACTCTCTCTCAGACAACTTCTCTATTTCTGTCTGTTCTCCAGTACTGAGTCCCTGTGCCTGTCAGATGCTCAAAGACCTGACTAAGGACTATATAGAGGTTTTTGCTTTTGATTATTGTCAATAGACAGAGTCAGAGCTGCCAAAGAGGGGCTTGTGTGAGGGGACAGAGTCAGATCAACAAAGTGTTGTTTTTTTGGGGGGGGGTTTGGTTGGGGTTTTTTTGGAGCCATAACATTTGGATTATATGGATTATAAAACAAGAAGGTAAGGAAAGAACTCCTTAGATACATGTTAATGTTTTTGTCAGAGAGTTTCACTGATTTGGATGCCTTTTTATGCAAATAAATACATGAAATAATATGACAAAACTTCCTGCTAAATCCCCATATTAGAATACACAGTTGCTTATTGAGGGTTGTCACTGTTTTATTTCACTGACAGAATTGGATTCATTCCACAAATTGAGATATGAAAACTATGGTTATATTCTTTCTGCTTGCATAAGTGATAGATTTGTTGCTGTTCAGTTCAGGGTTTGAATCAGAGAACCCATGAAACAAGGCCTCTTTGGTGTCAGGTTTTAGAGTCTGAGGCCTGTCACTGGACAAAAATAAACTTGTCACATGCAAGAATGAGTCAAAGTCATCCTAACAGTTTGACATGAAATTATTGTTGCAAGAAATTAACTGTGTAAAGTTAACCCTTTGCCTGACTTCTAAATGCTTATTTCTGATATATACTGATGCATGCTTTCCTGTGAAAAGAATGTTTGAGCTGCTGAGTGCACATAATGAAAGTTATTACATGTTTTCTTCATGCATACCATGAAATGAAAGAGGGCTGTCGAAGTGCATCTGGATGTGTAGTTTCCTGAGCTGCTTTGCTAATGTATGTGCATGCTTTTCTTAAAATTCATATTTATACTTGACTGAAATAGATAAGCTCGTAGTTTATTAGTGTAGTGTGTAGCCTTAGATGAGTAGAGATGGATGGCCTCCAGGTCAGAAGATATTAATGAATCACTGGATATTCTGAGATAGGTGATGGCTGCCTGGCAGCTGCAGTAAATTTAACCAGAACATAGCTATGACATTACCTTGTTGATTCTAAATGTACAGACATTTTATTTAAAAACCATAGTACACAAGTGGGACTGGATGGTAAGAATGTTTTGTAATTTTTACATTTCAAGGCATGCTTTGTATTTGTGGACTTAAATTTGCTTATTATCATTATGAGTAACATGTATGTACAAATCATATATATAACTTATTACCTGTTGAATAAGTGCATGATAACATACAACTCACTGTGGTATCACTACCAAATAATAGTTCTGAAAGTGTAATTGTGTGTACAAAAAGCAAAAAAACCCAGCAAAGCCTGACTAGCATGACTAAGCTAATGCGTACAAGAATTTAGATCTGCATTAATGTCATTGATAATGTAATAGCATGTTGTGGTTGAAAATAAAATAAATCAACAAGTTGCACATGCATTAAACCTGTGTGTGTTGATAAAATGTCTGTGCGTCGTCCAAGTTTGTATGTAAGCATACTGCTGTCCGAAAATAACTCACGTGAAGCTGACTTCACTGTGCCTAGCAACAGTATAGTTTTATTCACAACATGTCTCTGAAGGTCACAGTGATTGAGTGGAAGGATTTACAAGGCAGTTCTCAGAACTGCATAAAGTACATTGATGCTTAATACAAAACGAACATGTCTCTGAAGACCAGCTATGATAAATTAAGCACTGTTACAAACAGGTTAAATTATAAAAACTATCTTACATAAGGGAAAACTGAAGATTTCTATATTTTGATATTAACAATGAAAATGAATATATTTTGTAAACCTACTCTTGAAATTGGTCATGTTGAAATGTGTGGGTGTACTGTTATTTCCCCGCTAATATTACTTTCTCTTCTCTTATAGATAAACAGCAATAACAGAGTTTTTGGGACTGATGACTACAGTTCACAATGCTTTAGTTGATATAGACAGTCCAACACCCTGACAAAGGGCCCCAATCTCTGGATTAGGTAAAGCGCCACTGGAGGACTTACTGACAATTTTGAGGTTGCTCATTGTCTGAATGACTAAGCAACTGAGGACAGAGCTCTGTTACAGCGAGCCAGCATCATGACCTCAGTCGAAAAGCGCCGCTCAAGCCGAAAGAGCGCCGGGCATCGAAAGCACAGTGATGGTGGCTACAGTGACACATCCAGTGGAGGGTCATTTCTGGATGAGACTGACCGAGAGGTCAGCAACCTAACAGATCGAGCGTTTAGGAGCCTCTGCATTGGAGATGAGGCTGTTTATAATGACTCCGACCTCTCAGCGTCACCCTGCTTTCAGAGAGACAGGCAGCTGGCCTTCAGTCAGGGTGGCCAAGATAGAGAGGACAGAGAAAGGGAGGAACTTAAAAGAGCTGCACATGAGAGCTTCAGCCTGAGAGTGCAGCAGTATGGACAGGACTGGATCCATGGAGGAACATATGGAGCTGAAATCCACCAAGATCCACAGTGGGGTGTATATGGGGAAAGGAGAACACAGGGGAGGGTTTCTGCCACATTCCAGCACTCGTTTGCAGAAACCTCTCAACAGGAGCAGTCTCTGAAGGACAATCAACTGTCCTTCCTCAGCAACGGAGCCACAGAGTTAAGTTCACAACAGCGCAGGAGTCGCTCCAGAGTTTCCTCTCTTATCAGAGCTTTTAACTCTGAAGGACAAAGGGATGGAATGGGGATGGATGGCAAACTCAGAGACTGGAATGATGAGACAAGCTGGGACAAATCAGCACTGATGAGTATAGAGAGGGAACTTTCCGAATTTTCTACATCATACCAGCAAAATATTAACACTGGTTATTTTCCCTCAGCTGGTTTATTCTCATCCCAAAACTCCAACTTCTACTCCTCTGAGGTAGCTGCAGTTCAAATGAATTCTGCTTCATCTTTTATGAGATCTTCTCACAGTAAACACAGCATGTCTACACAGGTCAACTGTAACTCTAACTTCTTTATACACAGTGAGTTTAGTCCCTTCAAAGTGTGGAGGGACTATAACAGGTTTCCCTTCCAACAAGGTGAAGTCTCTGGGTTTATGCACCATTCAGAGTTTCCTAAATGGTATCAGACACCAATGTACAAGGAGCTTTCGCTAGAGGCCCAACAACAGGGTCCGACTACGTTTCAGGAAAGGGGAATTGGATACCCTAGGAATACCTTGGCGCCTGTGGTTGCTCCAACTCATCCACGCTCGACCTCAACATCCACAGTGATGCAGAAAGCCTCTGCCCTGGAGAAACGCTGTGAGTCAGAGTTGGCAGGACATTATCCCCACAGGAAACGGACCCAGAGTCTGGGAGCTAACAGGCTCCCATCTCAGCGGCCATCAACTGCTTCACCCAGTAGTGAAATGTCTCGACGTGTCCGTGACACTCTCAGTTCAGTTAAAGCCCTCCAACAGAAAATCAAAACAATGACAGAGCAAAATATTACATCACAACCAAATCAAGATGGAGTATTTTATAACACTGATAACTTTTATCCCTATGGCAACAATGCAGGGACGATGGCACCAAATGTTGTCAGCAGTAACGCCAGCACAACTCCCTTTAACATTAGCCAGCTTCTGACACCATTTGTCCATGCACCTCAAGAACCAGATGTATCAGAGGTCCACCAGTATGCAATTTCCCCTCAACCAGTGGAACACCCTCCAGTGCGTGCTGAAAGTCGGGGAGCTACTCCTGATGTGAGGATGTCTAGCTACAAATCAAGGGCCACAAGTCTCCTCTTCAATCTCAAAGACAACAGGAAAAGAGTGAAAAGCACCTACAGTCCCACCAGATTTAAGGGTTTGGAGATGCCAGAGAAAAACAAGCAGGCATCTGCTCAGGAGTCCAGAGACACTATGATAGAGGTTCCCGATTTTTCAGAGACAGACATGTCAAACTCCCTGGAAGAGAAATCCAGGGTACATGCTGCTTTACATCAATATGAAAACCAATACCATAGCACTGGTCTGTCAGCACCAAATTCACAACCTGTGAATCCTCATATGGGACAAAATCCAGAATATTATTCAAGTGATCGGCACAGAGCTCAAATGCAAGGTGAGATGGCTCATCAATATGGGTTCACTGGCTTCATACCTGAAAATTACACCGACAAACAGCTGGCTAATGGACAGAATCTCTATGAAGACTTTACTCCCTATAAGCAAAGCATGACTGAAAAAGAAGCAACAGTGGGAGATTACGTAAACAGGCTAGGGCCATCTTACAGTGTTACAGAAATGCAATGGCTAAATGCTGACAACAATCAAACCAGAGACTATTTAATAAGTAAGGCCAATACCAGGCAGCATTTTAATGAACCAGTGGGAGGGGAATTCACACGGGGGGATAGATATCATCAAGTGAAAGAGAACAAATATGATTACAGTAATGTCTCCTCTCAGGATAGGTGGGGACAGACAAACAACCAAGAAACAGAAAAGCTCAGTCTAAAAGCAGCTCCAATGACACAGGAAAAATATGCTTTTATGGGAAAAGACCAAAATGCAGAGGCTTACCAAAGAGCAGTCATCACACAGGAAGAACTAAATTCACTAAGATACAATTATAAGGAAGAAAATCAAAAGAGCGTAGAGAAAAAACATGAGAATACAGAGTTGAGAGAATGTTATGGTGTAGCAACATCCTCTTACAAAAAGGCAGGGCAAGTCAATCCTAACAATTCAGCTAAACTGCCACAGTATGCGCCACTTAGTAATGATGCAGTAGGAAATCCTGGATATTACAAACAGCAAGGTGGGACATTAGGAGACAAATATGCACCTCAAATATCCTCTGAATACAATGCTGAAAATGAAATGAAAGACAATTATGCAGCACAGAATAACAATAAATACACCAATCAGGGCTATACAAATCAAAACACATTTTCCTCTAATGAAGAAAAAACTATGCTCACTCAAGATTTAGGTCAGAGAAAGCAGTATATACCAATTCTGAAGGAGAATGAAATGCAAAGCCTTCAGCCAAGAGAAGCTAAAATCCAGCTTGAAAACAATAAGCAGAAAAATGTATTATCTGTCTCTGACAATGCAAATGTAACCATAACAGGTAACCAGGTGAAGGATGAACCGTTTGTTGAGGTCAAGGCTGCACAGACGATGGCAGAGCAGATAATAGTAGAGCACGCCCAAACAGAGCTGGCAAAAACTCAGCACTGGGCTCAAGTGGAGCAACCCAAAGCAGAGCTGAATAAGTTAATTTTAGCAGAGCAGACTGGTTCAGAGAAAGTCAAAGCAGAAAAGAGCAAAGTTGAAGTAACAAAGCAAGACAGAATACAACAGAATAAAGTGTTTGAAAGAGCTGACAAAGACAAGTCAGCAAATGTTGTAGAACAAGAAAAGCAGGGGTATGAGAAAGAGGAGAAAACAGAACAGTCCAGGGAGGAGAAGCCAAAAGTAGAGCAACTTAAACTACAGATGGTTACAGATGAGCTAGGAAATATAGTGAAAGCAGGAGCTGAGCAGATGAGAGAAGGGCAGGGTGAGCAGGTCAAAGCAGAGCAAGCTACAGCTGAAAGGCTAAAAGAGGAACGCATAAAAACTGAGCTGTCAAAGGGTGAACAGACCATGCAGGTCAGAGCAGAGCATGTTAAAACTGAGCAGAGTCGACAGGAGAGGATCAAAACAGAACAAGATGAAAAACTGCAAGTAAGAATAGAACATAGTGAAAAAGACACAATGGAGGTGGAAGAAATCAGGACAGAAATGACTAAATCAGAGTGTGCAAAACCAGAGCACATGATAGTTCAACAGGCCAACGTAAAAGAAGAGACTCAGGTAGTTAAGAGTGTTGAAACTGTTAAAGAATACAGACCTGACTGGATAAATACAGAGCAGCCTAAAACAGAAATAAATGAAGCTAAAAGTGAGATGATAAAAGCGGAGATGACAGAGGGAGATAAAATCCAAGTGGACCTAACAAAAGAAGAAAAAACAAAAACAGAGATTGTGCAGGATATGTCAGCTAAACCTGCTGCAAAACTACCAGTAATACAACAGGTCAAAGGTGAACCAGATAAACTTGAGCAGGTTAAGACAGAATTAGCTAAAGCCAAAGCAGAGTTGGCCAAAATAAAAGATAAAATGAAGGGTGAGCAAAAAGAAAAAGTAAAAAATGCTGTCCTTCCCAAGGATGATGATATTAAGAAGGTAAACATTCATGAAAATAAAGAAATCAAAACAACACCAATGTATCCAGAGAAAGAAGGATCAGTTAATGTCATCAAGTCAAGTGGAGATCAAGGAGACAGAGGGGCCGATGAGTATCAGCGTTTAAGAGAAAAATATGGTTTTATTCAGACAACCAGCAAAAACAGAGCATCTACTGAAGAAAATGCTTCCTCAAATAATGTCAGTGAAACATTACTTTTAGCTGATAAACTTGAGACAGCGAATAACAACAAACCAAAAGATGACCATAGTCCGATAAGCAGCTTAGCAACAGCTAAGTTAGAAAATAAAGATAAAGCTGAGAGTAATAAATCTCATGAGATGGCAGACAGTCATTATGTTTACAGTGAGTCACTGAAAGAATTTAAGTTAACTAGTGCTAATTATTTAACTGACAATGGGGATAAAATAACAAAGAGTAACACTGTTCCAAATAAAGTAAAAGAAGTTGGTGTTGAAAAGTTAGAAAAACATGATCAACAGAAAAATACTGATGTGTCACAGCAAAAAGATTCAGATTTGGAAAGAAAACCCCTTGAGAGGAAACCCAAGTCAACTGAGCATAGTGGAGTTACAAATAAAGATTCACACCTCACCCCTCTGAAAGCACTCACTCATAAAGAAAAAGCTCAAACAAAGCAGGAGATTCTGACCTCCAAGATAAAAGCCCACGCTGAAAAAGAGATTTCAGCTATAAAAGAAGGCTTTGCTACACGAGATGGATTTATGTCAAAAAATTCTGCCAAGCAATTACCAGTTAGTCAAAATATAACCATACGTCAGAGGCCTCCATCGCAGGAAGTGTCCAGAAAGCAAGAAAGTAATTTGTCCACTAATAGTACACTGAAACAGCAGTCAGGGCCTTTAGGAGCACAGGCTGAACCAGTAAAGTCTGTCTCACCTTCCTATCCTACTACAGTACCACCTAAATCATTTGCATCAACCAGTCAGTCAGTGGATCACTTACAGAAACAAGTTCCGAAAGAGCCAATGAAGAACACAGATAGCATGAAGGAACCACCCAAAGAAGCAAACTGGACTGGAGGTTACGACATGAAACAAGATAAATCTGAAGTCAAGTCACCAACACAAAATAAAGAACCTATAAAGGGCCAAGTAAAACAGGAAGCTAATCATGAAGAAAACTCAAAGAAACAGACAGAAAAAATGTCAATCTACAGTGAACCGCTGAACGAAAAGAAAGTTGAGTCAAAAGCTTCACCTCTGGTCAAACCTGAATGTTCTAAACCTGAAAATGTTGATCAAGCAGAGAATAAAAATGGTGCAAATCAAGAAGATTCAGCACCTTCACTTAAACTTGCTTTTGGTCAGAATGAGACCACCGTTCATGATGACGATTTACAAATCATGGGAATAATGGTGACTGTAAGAGAACGAAAGCCATCACTGATGAGTGAAGAGAAGAGAAGCAACCAAGAAGAAACACATACAAAGGAGAAAGAATGCAGTTTTAAAGAGCAAGAAACGTGTGGTCTAATCTCTGCTCAAGAAGTAACCAAAGTAAACCGATTATCTGAAGAAGTGTGTTTAGTCAAGAGTGGAGTTGTGCAGGAAAATCAGCATACAGTGAAGGGAGACCAGACTAGACTCAGTGCGAATACCCCTGCTGAAAATAAGCATGAAACACCAACCACAGAAACCAGAAAGAATAATCAAGCTGAGAGTGGTGCTCAGACAACCCCTCACCAGGAGAGCTCTGCAATAAAAGACAGATACCAAAGGGAAATACAACCCCAAGACCACCTGGCTGAAAAAGATGTGCCCTTCACAGCCACTGTACCTGCTAAAAATAAACTGTTGGCTGAAACTCAACCCGTCCCCCCCAAACAGGACATAATACCAAGAGAAACCAAAGACTACACAAATAAAACACCAGATGTAAACTCAGCATCCAGTGTCATCAGAGATCAAGAGGGGATTACTACCAACCACAAGAACCCGCAAAATGTCCAGAGAGAATATAACAATAAGACATCCAAAACGATGACCACAGAAACCTGCAAAGACACTTCTAACAAAGCTGACTCTGAGATTGTAATAAAGCATGATATACAGCCATCAGTGAGTGAGAATCAGACAGAAATATTCAGAGGTAAAATCCTTGAAATGAATGCATCTAAAATAAATGAAAAGCAGCACATCTTAGCCCCTCCAGAGCCATACAACAAAAACAATGTGACTGACAAAGAAAACAGTAGTGCGTCTCAAGCACATAAGCATAAAGGGACAAACAATGATGAGAATACTCAAGGAGATGATAAGCTGCATATAGACAGCATTGCCATCCGTGTTGTACCAGCAGTAACTGTAAAAGAGAATGTTAAAATGGCACAAAAAAATCCTGTCACTAATGTGGCTGCAGCTAATGAAACTAAACAAACTGTTCCAAGCAGTAATGATGAAGGCCAAGCCAGAGATGGCCCTTCAACAAACAGAGAGAAGGAGATAAAACACAACCAGGAGGAAAAACCTGAAGCACAAAATATGTTATCCAATGTGAAAAAACAGTCAGATTCATTGAAACCCAGCAGTCAACAGAACAGCATAAACAAAAGTGAAAATACAGGAAATGAAAAGCTTGGAAAAATAAATGAATCTGCTGATGATGCTGAGAGACAGACCATGGATGAAGACTACTTTCAAGTTCAAGGAATAACAGAGAAAAACAATGAACTGCATAACAATAGTACCAATGTTGGAGATGCATCAGATGTCTCAAAGGAAGGGGAACTTCCAAAGTTCCTTCCAAACACGACCACTATCAGCAATGAATTGTACAAGGAGGGAAAAAATGATAAATTTGCATTAGATCAAAGTAAAAGGAAAACAGTGGAATCCTGTTCAGTGGGCGTTCAAGATGGAAACATGAAAGTTTCAAAACAGAATGATCGTCCCACAGAGGGTAAAAGCAATAAAAACGAGAGAATGGAGGCAGGTCCAGCTACTCACAACAGAAAACATCACACAGAGAATCAGCCCACATTAGCAGCAAAGGAAAGGCAAAGCACAAGAAATTTACACCCAACAAGGGAAAATGCTGTAAAGGAGAAACCAGAAGTTAAGACAAAACCCAAAGTATCCACAATACCTGAGATATCAGCTCTTGCAGATTATGCCAGGTTAAAAGTAATTGTTTCAGATGACCGTGAAAATACACTTCAGGAATTCCCACCAAACAAAAAAGAAGGATTTTTCCCACTAATACAGACTCGTCACAGCAGGCGCCCAGTGTTCACTACAGACCCACAAGACGTCTCTGTGAAAGAGAAAAGTTTGCCAAATAAGACAGAGGTCAATGCTAAAGTGAACAAAGAGCCCAAAGCAGTAGTATTTCCCATTACAGAGAAAGAGCACCAAAGAACAGGAATGTTCAAACTGGGAGACAAAGAAATATTGCCTCCAGAAAATAAAAGTTCACAAGAAATGGAGGTAAAAAATGCACAAGGCCACAAAGAGAGAAATAAGTCACCACTGAAGTATCTTAAGGACAAAGGAAGTGATGAACAAGTGGCTGAAGTCAGTCAACTGAGCCAAAGTATTCATCAGGTAAACAATCCTCCCTTGCAAACAACAACCTCATCCTCAATAAACAAACCTAGACAAAGGTCTTTGTCACGAGACCGGACATCAAATCAAAAGCCTAAAGAATTTTCTCCCAAAGGTGATGGACTGCCATATATGGATAAAAATGCTTATCCACAACAAGCCGCCGGCCCTATGTACAACACAGAGGCAAGCACAACAAGTGTTAGAAAAGATGTGTTCTCAGCTAATGAGATGCTGCAGCAAGAAAAGCTTGCAACTCAGCATGAAGAAACAAAAGCTAGCCATCACAGCAGAGCAAAGCAGTCGCAGGAAGCAGCAGAAGCTCAGAGAATAAAATACATGTTGGAGGAGAGTAGAGCTTCTCTGGCTGAAGAAGAGAGAAGAGCTGCCCAGAGAGAAGAGGAGAGGAGGGCAAAGGAGAGGGAGGCCATAGCTGCTCAGATCAAGGAGAGACGGGAGAAGCAAAAAGAAGCCGAGAGGATAGCAGAGGAAGAAAGAAAAGGAAAACAGGTGGAACAGGAGAAGACTGCACAAAGAGAAAAGGAGTTGAAAGCAAATCAAAGAGAAGAGGAAAGAAAAATTAAAGAACTTGAAGAGAAGAAGAGGGCAAAGACTGAGGAAGAAAGAAAAGCTAAATTAAGAGAGGAAGAGAGAATGAAAGCCATAGAGGAGAGGAGAAGAATTAAACAAAAAGAAGAGGAAAGAGCTGCTTTAGAGGAGCAGCAAAAGAGAACTGCTCTCATTGAAGAACAGAAGAGGAGAACTGCTCTGATGGAGGAACAACAGAGAAAAGCTGTTCTGATGGAGGAACAGAAGAAGAAAGCTGTTCTAGAGGAACAACAAAGAACAGCTGCTCTAGAGGAACAGAAAAGGAAAGCTGCTCTGATTGAAGAACAGAAGAGGAAAGCTGCTCTAATTGAAGAACAGAATAGGAAAGCTGCTCTGATTGAAGAACAACAAAGAAGAACTGTAATGATTGAAGAACAGAAGAAAGCTGCTCTACAAGAACAACAAAGAAAAGCTGCTCTGATTGAAGAACAGAAGAAGAAAGCTGCTCTAGAAGAACAACAAAGAAAAGCTGCTCTGATTGAAGAACAGAAGAAGAAAGCTGCTTTAGAAGAACAACAAAGAAAAGCTGCTCTGATTGAAGAACAGAAGAGGAAAGCTGCTCTAGAAGAACAACAAAGAAAAGCTGCTCTGATTGAAGAACAGAAGAGGAAAGCTGCTCTAGAAGAACAACAAAGAAAA
>JAPQRP010000009.1:10510741-10521903 GCA_037367295.1 Apogon hyalosoma | reverse complement strand
GCTGCTTTGATTGAAGAACAGAAGAGGAAAGCTGCTCTAGAAGAGCAACAAAGAAAAGCTGCTTTGATTGAAGAACAGAAGAGGAAAGCTGCTCTAGAAGAACAACAAAGAAAAGCTGCACTGATTGAAGAACAGAAGAGGAAAGCTGCTCTAGAAGAACAACAAAGAGCTGCAATAATTGAAGAACAGAAGAGGAAAGCTTCTCTAGAAGAACAACAAAGAAAAGCTGCACTGATTGAAGAACAGAAGAGCAAAGCTGCTCTAGAAGAACAACAAAGAAAAGCTGCACTGATTGAAGAACAGAAGAGGAAAGCTGCTTTAGAAGAACAACAAAGAAAAGCTGCTCTAGAGGAACAACGACAAGCTGCACTGATTGAAGAACAGAAGAGGAAAGCTGCTCTAGAAGAACAACAAGCTGCACTGATTGAAGAACAGAGGCGAGCTAAACAGGCTGAGGAAGACAAGAGAGTTGCTCATATTAAGGAGGAAAGAAAAAGAAGACAGATAGAAGAGGAAGAAGCAGCTCAAATTGCATTGAAAATTCAGAAAGAAGAGGAGAGTAGAGCTGCTAAAAAGGAAAAGCAAGTTAAAGAAGCAGAGCAGAGGGTGCAAATGCTTGAGGAGAAACAAGCAGCTCAGCAGATCAGGTCTAAAAAGAGAGAAGAAGGAGGAAATTTACATCAGAGGGAGGAGAAAACCTCAGGGATGGAGGAGCAGAAAAGTGCTGCTCAGAGGAGAGATGCTCTTCAGTACTACTCCATTACATCAGAAGATGCAGAGAAGAAGCCCAGAGAAAGGCATGTACACTCCCCTTTACCTTCACAACAGAGGAACAATCAAGCTGGGCTCGAGTCACCTGAAGATCCTGGTTCCTACAGCAGGCAACATAGGCCTCTAGCCCCTGAATCTCCAGCCCCATCTCTTCCTCGCTCCAATACATCTTCACCCGCTCTGGGAATCAAACCCTCAATGTTCAGGGTGAAAGATAATACAAGCAGAGGTTCCGCTCTCACCAAGTCAGTGAAACCACGTTTCCATAAGACCTATGGAGAAGATTTCCGGGTTGGTTCTCCCATGGAGAGGTTGTTAGAGAGAGGAGAGGAAGAGCAGGAGTTAATGAGACGAAGTGCTGGAACTCCTGTCCATCCTGATACTGGATTAAACAGACTAACTTCCATTAAAGAACCATCTAATATGCAGTCATCACCAGGTTACTCCACCCCTGTTCAACAACATAGACCGTATTCCAGGAGGAGCATTGCTTTTGATGAAGATGACTCCCGCTCTGTCATCAGCAACATGTCAGAGGATGTGGAGAGTTTTGCCACCAGTGCAGCAGACCTGGCAGATGTAAGGGGTCTGTTTGACTCTGAGAGGCCTGAGTCAGCCTGCAGCTACAGCAGTGACGTGTCCCGTTCTTTGGGAAGGCCCCCAGCTGTTCCCCCCAAGAGTGAGAAGGCCCTGCGCAGGGCACAAAGGCTGACCACACGGAGGATGAAGAAGGAGTTGTCCAAAGCGGTGGCAGAGAGCCCTGCAGGAGGAGAAAAACTCAGTCATGAGGTCTCAACTACTCCTTCCTCCTCTACTGAGGTACGCTCATCCAATCAAAAAGCTGTGACCACCCCTCATTTTTCCGCTCCTGTCTCCCTTGCTCATGCCCCAGCATCTGGATCTGGCTTGCACTCTTCCCATGCAGAGCACCAATCTTCTCACCGCTCGTTCCATGCCTCCCCTCATGTCACTGACCCTGTCTCCCTCTCTGTCACTTCCCCTCATGCCACTGCCCCCATATCCATCCCTGTTGCTTCATCGCATGGCACTGGCCCTGTTTCCCACACTGTTGCACCTAAGACAGTTGCTCATATTCCCTCTTCTCCCACTCTCCATCATAAAACCCACCCAGCTCCAGTGACACAGTACCATGTAGAGTCAAGCTATCCTCAGTCCTACCCAGTCACCCAACGCAAGGTGCTACAAGACATTGGTTCTGGACAGTATTTTGTTGTGGATGTGCCTGTTCCAGTGAAAACAAAGACTTTCTTTGACCCTGAGACAGGGAAGTATGTTCAGCTGAATGTACGGGAGTCCGGCCGGAGCACCTCCCAACCACAGTCCCAGCAAACATACCCACAACCTCAGCCCAAACCCCATATGCAGGTCAAGTCGCAGCAACAGCCAGTAACCCAGGCTTCTCCTGCTGGCAAGTCCTACACACCCCACTCAGGCTACCACAGTTATCCCCAAGGCTACCAGTTGGCAACTGTCCCATCTGTCCCCACTCACCAGTCAACCTCAGGGGTTCCAGCCTCTGTGACTTTCTCCCAGGACCAACAACCTATCAGGGAGAATTCCAACTACAGGTATCACAGCTATAGCCCCGAGAAGACTCCATACATGGACACGGTTAATGACGCAGACAAAACATATAACACAGTTTACAACACACATGGCTCTCATGAGGTTTTCCCACAGTCTGACACAAACAGCCAGCTTGCAGGAAGCTCAGTTTGTGAAAATGATAACTCAGCCCACTCAAGATATCAGTCCCGTGATATAATAACCATGAGTGAACTGGAAGACTTTATGGAGGTGTCTGACTGGTGAGCACAAATACTGGTAACTCATGAGAAGATGATATTGTAAAGTAGTCAGAGTCAAAGACACCACAGAGAGTATTATGAATGGATCACTATATGCAGTATTTGTGTTTTTAATGTAACTTTATTTGTTTTGGTTTGATGTTGAAAAAGCCTCTCTCTGTGACATGCTATAGTGAATTGCTGCAGTCACTTTTGGACATAGAGTTGAGCTGTGTATTGTGTTACAGAGAAGTTCACCATTCCATATGACTTTTTGAATGTGAGATGCAGAGATATTTTTCTTGTAAACAGTACAATCAGTATGGCGTCTTAGACTTTATGGATCAGCAAACTGTATGTGAGTAGTGTTTACTGGTACACTGGTAGACCTGCTAAAGTTATTTTATTTCCTTGGGCAAATTCTACGTATGACATTATTGTGATGCATGAAATTTTGTTTAAACCCACAGTGTCAAGATCTGCAGATGGTGTATAGTCTGAATACTCAACAAATATGTCAAAGTAAAACATGATGTGACTAGTGCTGTTTTAAAGGTTTTAAGTTCATATAGTAGTCCGTTTTTAAAGTGGGATTTTGTGAATGTTTCTGTGTTGCTGTGAAACAGAGTAGTGTGACATGGACTAACTCCGACAGTAAAACCACATTTCATTCAGATAAATGATTTCATACCACCACAACTGTCACTCAAATCACCTTGTAAAGGTTACAAATAAAAAGAAACCATGAATAACTGATGCTACAAGTTGATTTCATTTTATAAATCAAAACACAGTAATAACAATATATTACATATATTTTACTCTGACACATCCTGGGTTTGAATTTTCCAAAATGAAGAGCCTCTTTACTGTGAGCATAAAGCAAATAAGGTGTTGGTAAGAGAGTACATTTACATGCCCAAAGAGACTTCATAAACAGTATAACAGAGAATAACATTTTATATGTGACAAATGTGTACCTGTGTGTGTTTATACCAATCAAATGTGCAAATCATATGGGATCCAATGATAAAAATAATAAAAAGAGAATGTTTTTCCTTTGATTTCCCTAGATTCACCAACTTAAATTAAATGTATACTGCTCTGGTGAGAAAGCCTGCATAGTACCCAGTTTAATAGTAACCTCCAGTATGTTTTTGTGGATCCCTGGAGAAGGAGTAACCTGCTTTGACCACTATGGGGCAGAGGAGAGCGAATCCACCACTGGAGCAAAGACCTGTACTAACGACTTATATAAAGGAAAACATGAGGGCAATCCCAAGTAAAATTTTAAAAAGCCAAAGAAAAAGGACATGCTTCACTGGAAGTTGCTTTTTGTAACTTTAACATGTACCTAATCTCTGCAGATGAATTTAACTGTATTTTAAGCTTCAGCTTCAAATATTCCATGGCTTTACTCTTCTCAAAACACATCATCAAGGACTGAAAAGATAAAATATCTCAAATTATAAAACTTTAAAATTAATCAGTGTGTTTCCAGAGAATCTTCTCAAACAGCCTGAAGGGTTAAATGTGTTGTGTAATTCCATTTGGCTTTGGCAGAGCTCAAAGCGCCAGCAGAAGCCCTGCCTCAGCAGTTTATCCTGCCCAATAAAGCAGCAGGCTTCATACCACTGGGACAGTCTGACAACCACAGCCAGAGACAAGCCCATGCCACTCTGTCCAGCAGCCAGACAGGGAGAGGTCCCGCCACACACACACACGCAAACATCCACAAAAAATACATGAACACACATACAGGGTGTTTGTTTTTGTGAACTTCATCAGGAAACACAAAATGAGTATAACTGCTGAACTTCTGAGTCTCTTTAAATTTCCTTTATGTAAGCATACTGTGGATGATGGAATTGCATCTCAGAGTACTGCTCAAAATGACATCAAATATGACAATCGCATGGACGCAGACGCAAAACACAAGGCTTGACCACTGCTCTCGAGTTCTGAGGTTCTGGGCCTGGGTCCAAGACTCCTCACAGGAACACAGGAAATGACATTTCCTACGTTTTGCAGGACATAGAGAAAGAGAGAGAGAGAGACAGATAGAGAAAGGGCGAGAGAGAGAGAGAGGGAGAGAGTAGTAGAGTGGAGAGTGGGAGTTTCTAAGTAGGAACAGAGCATTTACTGTTTCATATTACACAGAAAAGAGGAGAAAGAGGAGAAGAGTTAATGGTGGGTAAGGGCTCCGGTGGGTCGTGCAGTCAGGCTCTGTTTTGAATGTAGCTGCTTGTATAAGTGCAGTGCAGTTGTCTGGGTTTATGGATTCGCTGACTGCGGAAAATGTACTTCTCTATAGTGGTCCTTGTCCTGACTAAAGCTCTGGTCACAGGTAAGTTTACTTTGTTTACAGCAATGTAAAGATGTAAGCAAACAGGCAAGAAAGAAATAAGGAGATTTTGTAAAATCTATTACTTCCAAATCACAAATTTTGTGTTTATCAGTGATTTTTGGCATGACATAAACTTATATAATTTTCCATATGCCATCTCTCCAAAACAGGTTGCAAGTACATTAACAAATGCAATATATGGTATTACTTTATTAATAGTATTAAAATGACAAGGCTGTATTGCAAGCATTTGCAAAACCAAGTTGCTTAAAATCCAATAATGGACCGCTTTTCTAGGTTGTGCAAAATTCAGCAAAAGTCACTTGGCCTCTTTAAAATGCCATACAATTGACTTAATCTACAATATCCTCTCCTACATAGTCTTCTAGTGATGTTCAGTTTGCGTCAAGTTGGGTTCAATCCCTGTTGCTGCTTTAGTTGACACATAGAGGAGAGACCCTGAGGGAGATTCCCCAACTAACATAAAAACCAGCAAAGCTGCATGGGAGCCCAGATGGTCCCTGTTATCTTGTCGTGTTCCTTTTAGCCTATTTCTTAGTATGGTGCTGAAGATGAATGTTTACCACCTGTAGATTCTCTTTGCCTATCTGATCACACATATTGTGTCCAGACTTTCTGTCTCCTCCAGACAGACCTGACCCATCTGGCAAAAAATAACACACAACCAGCTCCAGGAAAGTAAAATGGGGCACAGAAAGTATGATTTAGTTTTCTCATTCTTACTCCTCTAAACTATGCTTTCTAGCTGTGACAGACTGAATTCCCAACCACAGATGGAATGACATGTGTAAGTAGAACCAGTGATAGCTGGAGCTCTAAAACACTATAAATCTAAGCAGCCGCAGTGGGCGTGCATATAAAAGCATTTTGTCTAAATGCTACAATTATGTTTAATTGGCACAAAATCAAACATCTTGCAAAACTCAAACATTTTCCATGTGGGGCACATTACTAACTTTAGTTAATTACCAATTTAAAAAGCAGAAATGTATTACACAAGCTCCTTGATCTTGCAGCTTAATTTTTACATTTAAAAAATTAAGTTGCATAAAATTTGAAATGTCTTATTCGAGATCTGTGTGCAACATTTTAACAAAATCATACATATAAAAATACAGTCGACAAAGAATAAATATTTGAATATTGTAGATCGAGTAGTACAACACATTTTTTCCAACAAGAGTAACCAGTATATTCCACTTGTATTTGTTTGTGTTTTGCAACAGAGGTCTGTCACGCATTGAATGTGACAGTGACCCCAGGGCCTGTTGTCATGGTAACGGAGAGAGACAACCTGACACTGTCCTGTCTGGTATCTCAGCGGAAGAGGAGCAACAGTGTACTCATCCTGCGCTGGTTCTTTACTCCTCCGGCTGCTCCCACAGTCTCATCTCCTCCCTTGTCTCCATCCCCTTCTACTCCTGCACTTGAACCCACTCAATATCTGATCGCAAAGATGGGCATAAAGAAAATGAAGCTGTATGGGAACTATACTCGTCGTTTCCCCCAGCCAAAGTTTCGTCTGTATGAGGAGAATGAAGGAGAGATGTACCGGTTACGGATTTTTAATGTGACAGGGATGGACCAGGGTTTCTACACCTGTAGAGTCCAGGAGATACGCAAACACAGAAACACATGGCGAGCTTCATCCAATGGTACCAGCACCACACATCTGACAGGTAACCATCCATGTCCAATCACATACTCAGCCAATTTCATATTTTATCTCTGAAAGGCTCCAGGCCCACATTTTGGATGAAATTATGATTGTTGATCTCCAGATGAAAAATCGATGGGTAGTTTGAGGAATCCCAGCCTGGGATGTGTAACTTTTCAAGATACTGAAGACACACTAGTATCATTGCTTGACAGTCAGACAAAGGAAAAAAAAGGTTTAAAGCTATCACCATTTACTCTTTCAAGCATTTGGTTATTTCTAACGCAATTACTTTTCAAGCTTTTCATTACATCAAATGCATTGGAATTTATTAGAATGCATTTACCCATTTTGTGGTTCAGGTGCAAGTTTCGAAAAACAACATTTCTACTTGACCAAGTGGTAAAAAACAATAAAACTGTGATATAAACTTTGTTTACAAGGAATCTGGAGGATCATTAACATTTCTGCTTATTTAATACTTTCACACTGGTCACTAACAAAAAGGAACAAACACAGAGGAAAAAGGGGGATTTCAGGAAAGGGTTTTCCATGCACCTCTTTCCAAGGAATTCCCTTTCAGCCACACACATTCAGCTGAGGCATGCTGTCCATGTTATCTGGCAATGGAAATTACTGAATAAAGGAAAATCACCAGCTTTTATTAAAGGACAAAGGGCAAATAGAACCGTGTAACATTAATTCTTCAACTTCAGCTTGGCTATTTGCTTCAAGTAGTCCCTGTGTATGTTTGAGTGTGACCCCAGTCCTCTGGCATTTCCATCTCAAAACAATGAGCTCACACAGCCAACCCACACTCAACAATATCACTCTATGTACGAGTGTGAGGAGAAAAGGTAGAGTGCTGCTGAGCTGGCTACATTCAGAAACTCCGAAATACATGACGTCAGCATTTTGGGTTTACTTTTATGCAAGCCTCAGGAGAAAATGTGCTTCAAAATTCAGATGCATTGGAACGGTTTCAGTCTTATTTAGCGTACCAAGGTTCCATTAATACATATTAGGCATGAAGCGATTCTTTTTCCACTAGAGTCCATCATTTTACTGAACTGGTATAATCAGCAGGAAACCATATGTCATCAGTGCATGAAGGGTTAAGAGTTATCCAAGATGCTGCTTCAGTGTGATAGGTGTGGTGTTACCTGACACACTTTCACAAATTACCTTTCACTAGCTTTGTCAGAAAACTTTGGAGGTTTGAGCCATTTGACAACGCCCTGCCCTATATTTGGGCCAATGTCCCACTAAGGAAGCCACACAACCTCAGGCATCTCTGACATGCATTGACCACAGAGCCAGACACACAAGAGCTGACATTATAAGGGTAAACAAAGAGAAAACTAAGTTATAGCTGTAATCCGGGGAACCCCTTCAGTCTGCGTATTTCAGGACAAAGGCGCCAATCTACTGACATCACTGGACCACTCTTATAAAAAGCGTTTTGGACAGAGGGAAAATGGTTTTCTAAATCCTGACATTAGACCCAAAGTGCATAAGGACTGATGCAAGTGCTCACTTTTGCTTCTCTAAACTGGCCAGAAGAGCAGAGAGTCTGCGTTGATAGTATTACATTTTATACGCCTGCTCAGGTTTCAAATTCCACCAGGTTCAGAGGCTGGTTGACTTTTTCTAGGTCCTGTCCTCACAGCTGGACTGAGGGAAAGCAGATGAGCATAAATCTTTGCCTGATGCATTCAGCTTTGCACAAAAACCTGTGCAGTTGACTGCTTTTTTTTTTTTTTTGCCAAACTTGGCTCTGGTTCATGTGCATGTGCTTGTGTGGAGACATCTGTATAGAGTGTGTACCATTTAAGCCCACAGCCAACATGTGGTTAACCACAGTGTGAATGTCACATCTGTGGTTTATTTGCGTTGCATTAACTGTTAACTGCTCACATTGTCAAGAGATGTATGTTCAGTGTACCCTGCCACCTTCTGAGTTTTTAAACTTCACTAATCTTTTCATTGAGCAGCGATAACACTTATTCTCATGATATATAAATTACAGAAATCCCATTAGTACATACACAAATATTAACCTTTTAATAATGGCAATAGTACTGAACTAATTACTCACAGCAAGGTCATAGAAATAACCTTTTGAACTTCTACAGCTGTTGTGTTAGATTCTATCTGCTTTGTTCATTGACAATGTGATTCAAATAACAATTGATGATGATAATGACCAAATATTTAAAACATAAGAAAAATTTTTACGGACATGTAGTTGTGTTGTGATTCTGTGCTGCTCTTAGTGCTTAGGCTTTCACATTGATCTTTATATCTCATACAGTTTTCTTCCTGAAGTTAATTACCAGTAGGATGACATTCAGGCTAGATGATTATTTTATTATCACAACATGGACAAAATGTGCAGCACCAGGCTAGAAGTCAATTAGGGTTATCTAATCATTTCTTATTAATGTGTTTATCAACCTATATTTAAAAACATGACACATCATTAAGGAAAAATAATACATGTGCATAACCTCTTTGACTCTCTCCGCAACCTCCACAACCCATCATTCATTGTCACACATTAACAAAGTTATCTTATTTGCTCTTTTTTCCGTTTTTTTTTTATATTGATGAGTAAACAAATTGGGAACCTTAAACAATTTGTGAAGTGACCACCAAAAGGAAATGGTAATGCAAAGTAGTGGGGAACTCCCAAACACTGTCCAAGAACAGCAGTACAGTCAGACCCCTGTGTGTGCGTGGTGGGTTTGGCTGATGCGGCAGCAGACTCTCCCTTCATGACAGCGGTTTGATATTTCTGGAAACCACTGAGGCTGTCTGCTGTGTTGGGTCAGTGCCCTGAGACAACAGCATTTTACAAAGACACTTAGTCTGGGCACACTGCTCTGTCCTCAAAATTTTGCTTTTGCTGACTTTTTTGTTTCTACAGTGCACTTTACTCTCGAGGACGGAAGCAGTGAGGGACTGTGGCGTTTATTTGCAGGTACAGTCCTTCCCTCTAGCACTTATTCTATTGATAGTGACACTTGTAATGAATATTTCATGATTATATCTGTGTCTTTTTGGTAGATGTCTATCTGTGTGCGGTGCTAATCTGCTCACTGGGCCTCCTGTCCATCTTTCTATTTACTCTGATCCTTACATGCCAATATTTTTACAGACGACACAGGCTCAAAGGTACAACAAACTTTTCTTATATTTTCACACTTCAATAGTTCTCTAAACTAAATGTCGAGTCAACACCCATTCATCTTTGCTGCTCTCTTCACAGCCAGTTACCTTCTGGTAAAGTGTCCAGAAAGCAGGTACAGTACACTCTCATCAGTAAAGAACTGATATTGACAATTCTAAACACTATTAAACTCAGTCTCTTCTTTCTCATACAGCTCAGGAGAGACTGTAACCAGCTCCAGCAGTTCCTCCAGTTCATCCCCGAGAGCACAAAGGAAAGTCACAAGGCAGAAAAGTGACAGAAAAGTAACAATAACACCACCTAAACCACCTGAGGAGCCACCACCTCACATACCAGTTAAAGGTAAAACAGATGTCACCTTTTGGACATTAAATAAATTTTCTTTTGACCCCTTCACTTGAGGAAAAAAATACACTGTGTACATTAAGGGTTTGTTTTTTTTTCTTTCTTTCTCAGTGGCTGATTTGATCATAGTGTCACATCACAGAGCAGCAGGAGTCATTTTAAGTGTCAGTCTGGGTGTTTTTGTGTGGCGTTTCCTCCAGACATTTACACAGGGTGGAGAGCGGCTCCAGCACCCTGTGATGCTAAGACAGGGATTTAGTGGGTTAAGAAAACAACAGCGGATGAAGCTATCCAGCAAGGACAAAAGCTGAAAATGATATCCCTGGTATAATTTAATTTTTAGGGACAAAAACTGCATAGTTTGGGGAAGAGCGGGAGACTCACAGTAAACAATGTGTGAAACCTAATATTGTATTTGGGTAAAATCCTTCCGATGATACTTCCTGAGGTAAATCCTGCTGAAAAGATTTGAGAAAAAGCTCCCATTTGTGCAAAACAAAAAACACAACTAGGATCGGTTTAATATAAAGTGACTGTGAAGGATGATTTTGACATCTGTAGAGTCTTATTTGGGATTTCTTTCCTCCTAGCTGTTGTTTTGAGTCAATTAAAGCTGTCTCTGTTTTTCAGTGCCTGTTGCTGCAAAGAGACCTCAGAAGCCCAGGAGGTTAAAGACTCAGCAAAGGAGATCTGTCCCTGTAAGTCTTTTTTTCCTTGACCCCACCTCTTATACATAATATATTCTACCATTACACGTTCCCTACCTCTATAACAAACTACAAAACATATAAACTTCATATATTCTGTAAAAGCGCTTTTTTTCTTTTTCTTTCAAGCAGAGTAATTGAGATACATGCAAGAGGGAATTTGTTTCATGACTGCATGATTGTCGAATGGAGTTTATTGCCATCTCTTCATTCAGTTATGAGCTTGATAATTCTATTTAGTTTTATTGCTTCTCAAACACAATTATTTATTTAGAGTGCTTCATTAGTTTTATACCTACAATAAAAGTGTCAT
>JAPQRP010000009.1:10491382-10501692 GCA_037367295.1 Apogon hyalosoma | reverse complement strand
TATATACACACATATATATATATATGTACATTAAAGTAGCAAGTAAACAGTAGCCCTTGAAGATGATATGTTATAAACACCAAAAAATTTAGAGTAGGGATCTGAGCAATTTTGACAAGGGAGAAATTGTGATCTTGTTGTTTATTCCCAGTGTAAAGTAATTAGTAACTACCAAAAGTATCTGAAGAACAGTGACCAGATCTAAACGAATCCAGCATCTATGGGAGCAGAACATTATTACAACCTGTCTAATATTGTGTAGGTTCCCCTTTTTCAACAACAACAGCTCTGACCTGAGGCCTTAGACTCCACCAGACCTCTGAAGGTGTGCTGTGGTATCTGGAAGTAGAAAGGTGGACCTGTATGGATGGATCAGATTTATTCATCTATTACCTCCCACACATGATCAGTTGTCCTGAGATTGGGATGTCCTTCCTCAGTTCATTTTTGGTTGGTACTAACCACTATAGATCAAGAACACCCGACAAGACCTGCAGTTGTGGAGATGCCCTGACCCAGTCATCACCGTTACAATATGATACTTGTCAAAGTCACTCATTTCCTTATGTTGCTCATTTTCCTTCAAGGACACAATGTTCACGTTCTGTCTAATATATCCAACACAGTGGAAGGTACCACTGTAATGAAACAATCAACATTATTACCGATTATCGATTTTAGCTTCACTCCACTGGCTTCCCATCCATTTTAAAATTAATTTTAAAATTATTTTATTTGCTTTTAAATGTCTAAACGGTCTTGCCCTAGCATACCTCTCTGAGCTTCTGCACCCTAACACACCCAGCCGATCTCTCAGGTCAGCTGACCAGCTGCTCCTGAGGGTTCCAAAAACTAGGGTGAAGCTCAGAAGGGACCGAGCGTTTTCTGTTGCAGCTCCAAAACTATGGAATGAACTGCCGCTGCACATTAGACAGGCCTCCACACTGTCTAATTTTAAAACTCTTCTTAAAACACACCACTTCTCTTTGGCTTTTTACTCTGCGTAGGATGTTGATTTTATGTGTGTGGATATTTTATCTGGGGTGGACAGTCTATTTATTTATTTATTTATTATGTTATGTTTCTTAGTATTTTATCTTTTTTTATTATGTTTTTACTGCATTTATTTTACTGTACAGCACTTTGGAAACTTTTGTGTTTGTTTAAATTTGGGCTTTATTAATTTATTATTTATTCTCAGTGGTCATAATATTATAGCTGATCAGTGTACGTTCACTAAACTATGCCACTTCTTGGCCAAAATGTAAAATGCTAACATTAAAAGTTGATTAAATCACATGACTAACCTCATGGCTATGACTACAGGCTGCAGTTTGCAGTAGGAACTGGCAAAACAGATTTTCAGAACAGTATGTGTGTAAATGGCTGGATTGAGGGAGTTGCACTGTGAGTTACACTTCAAAGATCAAGCCTGGCCAAAAAACAAACACTAAAAATAATTATATTGTGAAGCAGAGGCCTCATAGGTAGACCAAAGCACATAAACAGAGTAATTATGAGAGGATGTGGAAGATTAATGGCCTTGACTCTGCTGTGCTGAATCTGAGAAGTGAATTCCCAGGCTGAGTTGCCAAAAAACCAAAAAGACCAAAAAAAAAAAAGAAGTAGCAAAGATATTCAGTGACTTACAATACTACTCTCAGTGTTCATCAATGTTCTCTGCTCTCTTTTTTCATTTAGTATGAATAAATGATGGTAATAAATTATGAAAAGGTGGTCAAAGCTGTTGATATTTTGGTAACATGACACAGCATCTCCATTTCTATTTTTATATACAGTCTATGCTTCGGACTGAGAAGGAAGAACTGCAGAAAAAAGAAGAAATGGCATAGTTTCCCCCTCTAAGATCTTGTCTGAGCAACTGTTTTGTTGTTTTTACCTCTGAAAGCTTGGGCTGAAGTCTTGAGCTTGTCCAGTTTGAAGAAAAATGGAGTTGGATGTGTAGGCGATGATCCGTCTTTCTTCAAGCCACTACGAGGTGGATGTGGCTTAGTGAAGAGCTGCGAATCAGACATGTCTTAGTCACAGCAAGGAATTAACCACTTATGTCCTGTCTTATGCCATTCTTTGCTTTAGCATCCTCTCTACCTGCTTGGGGATTTGACCAAAGTTGCTGATGTATCCCAAGACCGTGTTCTTGATGAGGGGGTCTTTAGCATCCTGACGACCTTTGTGGATGTAGAAATATGGATGAAAAGTGTTGACACTCTCGACAGCAGCTGGACCTTGTTGCCGATGCCCAAAAATCAAGTCGATCCACAGGTGAAGGTGTGAACTCACATAGTCACTTTCCAAGGCCTAAGGGAAGCAGTACAGGAAGTTGTTTCACAAACTAAGACCACCTAGTCAAGTAATATTACAAAACAACTAAACCAGTGTGCAATGTGCAGCCTTACAAAAAAATACATTGTTATTACACCTAGACCAAACCATCAGTCAAATTGTTAATATGGGAGTTTAGAAACACAAGAAACTTCTCTGAGAATGCACAATCAAATTATACAGGTACTGTATGATTTCTTCCAAAAGTCAATTTAGAAGTCTAAAACAGCAGGATGCTACTCAGCTGCGTTATGAGCTTATCTTCATGTTAGAATTAAAGAATGATTTGGGTAAAATTAGCCAGAGATTGGTTTTGAAGAGTTAATAAGGAAAAGTGGGCATTATGACCAGGCGCATCCTTGTACACAATCTTAATAACTCCATTTAGGAAAAGCAGAAAGGTGAAAAAAAAATCATAACAAGGACATATTGTCCTGAGTTAATTTGTCTATAGTCTGAAGAAAAAAAAACAATCTTCTGAAGTCACTAATTTTATGAGAATGGTAGGCAATATGAGTAGTTCAGTAGATTACAGAGTGATAACCATCACAGATGCCCCAGGAATGGAAAAAGGGAGGGTCACACTGTGAAGAAATCAGGCCAAAAGAGAGTAACAGAAGAGAGATATATAGTATAAAATCCTCCCACGGGGGAAGAGGGAAAAGGGTGGAGGAAAGGGAGAGAGAGAACATTCAGCTCGTAAATAGCGATGCTAAAATAAAAGCATTATAGAAAAGAGAGAGCCCTGTGTCAGCCCTGTACTGAGTTAAAAAGGCCTGTTGTGTTGCAGTGTCTGTCATCTAAACTTGCCTTTTCTTGATATGCAACTGGCCATTATATCTGAAAACAGTCAGTACTAGAAGAGTTTAACTAAACCAGACTCAATGAGACAAAACGGCCTTTAGAAAACATGAATAAAACAGTGGTTGTTGTAGAGAAGACATATCGCTTATACAGAAGTGAGATGAATGAAGACAGACTGAAGACAGAATGAAGACCAACACTATTACAGAGCCACGGCTTTCTATGGATACTTGTTATAGATACTAAAACAGTAATTCTTTCATATATCACTCAGTATTGAACAATATTATTAGATCCTATGGGAAAAGTCCCTACATGTGATAGTCTAGATTGGGCAATTGTAATAGACACCTCCAGAAAGGTGAAGGATCACTGACCTCTCGGTGGATTCTAATGAACTCCTGAGGGTCACCTTTCGCCCAGGGAGGCAGCTCCACGTCTCCCAGAGCGGTACCATCCTCCATACAGCCTGCAGAGACATACAGGGACGCAACAGAACAGGGACATGAATGTACATTATATCAACATATAAATCCTATCCAAGTACTCTGGGGAATTTTTGACCACTAGGGGCTGGTTGGCCCATTGATATTACTGCTGATGCTTTGATATCAGCGACAAAAAAATAAGCCATGTCTACAAATCTGAGACCTTTAAGACTTAAGGTTTTTCACCAAATTCTATACTGATTTTTTTGATAAATCATCGTTTTCTTATTCAAGCATTGTAGGTAAATGTAAAGGTACCGTATATGTTAGTCCCTAGTCCAGGGGTAGAGTTTATATAGGAAGATTATTAGAATGAGTTAGGTTCATCTACAGATAATAACAACAACATAAGTACAAAGTAACAAATATAAAGTTAAGTCACAGGCTAAATTGTAGGAAATGGACTCTACAGCTTCAAGAAAAAAAAAAAAGAAAAATATGAATTTTATACTTCACCAATTAATATGATTTTTAAGGCCTTAAATCTGTAAAAGTGATAAAATAAAAATAATAAATTTATGTATTCTTTTTATTAAGCTTTCTAAGGACATGAAGACATGCTAAGACTGACATCTGAAACTATAATAGCCTAATATAGTGAAACTTTACAGAGGATGTTGATAAAGATCATATGGAAATATTGGTATATTTTTGTCCATCCTAAGAACAAAATATTCCTGTTCATATTTCATAAAAACTAGTCACAAGCTTTTGTATGATCCACTTATAATTGATGATTTTTAAGCTTCTTTATGCTTCTCTTACCTCTGAAACACACTATTTTGTGCCTTGCAACTAAAAAAAATGGTACTTGGACATGAAAGTGAGGTTTTCACATTTGGATATACAGGAGAAGATATTTATCTAACCCATATTAATATGATTGGAGTTGAGTAGGAAATCAGGCAGGTAGAAGAACTCAGGGATCAGCTCTCTGACGTCCCCCATGTTGTCTCTGGAGGCCGACTCCCACTCCTTCTTTATGCTGTAAAACATGCGCTCTGCGATATCAAACCCCCCCTGTTTGAAGGCAAGAGAAAACACTGTCAGACCCCGGCACACTGTTGAACCAAACTTTATACCTAACACATTTATAAAGCGGTTTGCCCATTTCAGTGTTGTGAACCATATTTTATATCCTCCACTGTATTATGTAAGCAGGAAATATTTGCAACTATTTGAAGAAACCTTTTCATTTTTCTGTAAAATTCCATAATCTATGATAGAAATCTCATGAGAGAGAATGTAATTTAACATAAAACAATTACCCCAATGAATGAAAATAGCATCTATACCAGAAAACTCAGTTAGAGATCTAAATCCAGTTATGGATATTACTATACACCCGTTATGCGCTTCAGAAGACAAAAAGGCAGCAGACTAACATCTTTATTGCTTTATTCTGACTATCAAATATGCATGCCTTTTCATTATAATCAATTGGATGCTATATTGCAAATTGGAAACATCTGTGGCTATTTGTATTGGCTTCTTTTAGAGGCTTTCTGTAATTATTTGCATATATATTGAAATCTCCCTATAATCTGTTTGCATACCAAAAACAGCACTGAAATGAGAAGCACAACACTCAAAATAAGTCATATTAGAAACATATTGCTGGCAAGATTCACTCATACAGTGAAAAATGTCAATGGACGGCCAGTGGGTTAGTGGATTTCAGATGGTTTTACAGTATATTTCTTTACTTTTGGTGGTTTAAACTATAGTGTAATGGATTTGTGTTATTGTGTACAGAGTTATACACCTGTATGTCTGTGTAAATCTAGATGAGCCTTTTATTCATGTCACAAAGGCAGTGGTAATGGCTTGGAACAAGGAACAGTTTTCTATCCTATTTTTTTGGAAAGAAATGCATGTGATGCATTTAATATGGGTTGATGCAACATTAAAAATTTGAAAAATACAAAACAGTATTGGGGAAAATTAGGTTAGAAACTGGTCTCAATTAATTCTATTTTAGCAAAACAATAAGTGTATTATGGACTTAAAACTACAGATTTCACTTTAATTAACTGCTATTAATGTAGTTTTTTTTTTTTATGTGGAATGTGTTATATGTTAGGACCATCTCAAAAACTAAATGGTACTTCTCAATTGATTGGTACATCTCAATAAAATAAAGTAATTCTTGCTTTTACATTACAAGCATATAAAACAATATAAAAGTTTACACCGACGCAAAATCCTCACCTGAAGCGTCTGGAAGGTGTGTGAAAATGGCTCCATCCTCACAAGGAAGGAGGCCACAATGATGGCAGAGGAGTAGTGTGTACAATAGTGACATTGCGCTGATAAATCTCCTGGGTGTCAAAATATTTTAGAAGGTTTTTCAGTACAGTACCAAGTTCAGTGAATACAGTGAGAATAAAGGGTAAAGTCGCTGAATATATACCTTCAGCCTCACTCATCTCAACTTCTTCATATCTCTGGATGAACATCTGCTTCCTTTTCTCTGTTTGAGCTCCCATTGGCTTTGACAGATCACGGAAAGTGGCAGGATTTGACAGATCAAGTGTCTATCCAGGCCAAAAAAAAAAATCAGGTAAAGAACACAAGAAAACAGTCTTAATAACTGCAATGGAACAGTATTTTTGGTAGAATATCCTACTGTGTATAAATTGTCCACAGGCATAAAGAATATTTCCTCTGTAAAGACAAAGATGTTGCTGTGTGAGGTGTTACCTCTGACTGGTAATCAGCTAGAATCCAGGGGAAAACTGGATACTGCATCAGGTCATTGTAAGTTCTTCCAGCAACGGTGTTTAGATGCATCAGGTACTCAAAGTTACTTATCTCTCCTCTCTAGAAGGCAGAACAGAGTGATGTAAAACAAGAAAACAATATCTCAAAACAGAAAAATATAGTCAAAAACATCAGGGAAACTGGACTACAATTATTGTTTTATAAATTCAAGCACTTTCTGGAGCAAAGAAATATGGAGGACTAAAGTGCCATTAAAACAAAATTAAATGAAAAAGATAAATAAAAGGCACAATAACATATTAACTGAAAGTTTTTGGCCAGCACAACTCAATATGTTGCCTACAACCAACACTGGTCACCCATAATTTTGGGGGCGAAGGATCACAAGATCAAATTAGTTTAAACCCCTAACCTCCAGGTATGGCACAAATCTCTCTAGTCTGCTGTCAAGTTGTTTTTTTTTTCTTTTGTTGTTCTTGCATTTATTTAATTATTCTCTGAGGTTTTATACTTAGTTTTAATGGTTTTGATTCACTTTAATAGCTTTGTTTTCTGGCTGCAACTTATACCTCACACTTTGTGCAACACATTAGGCTTTTACCTGGAATTAAATGTGCTACAGAAATAAACTTTTACTTACTTGCTGTTGCAAGTGCAATTATTCTGTGAACTTTCATGTACATTAACCAGTGGCTGTAAAGTGACACATCAAGCTACGCTTCCTCATTAGCATTTAGGTGAAGAAATACAGATGGAAAATAAAAACATAAATAAATAAATAGGGAAATAAGAATGGTATCTAATAATCTAAAAATGTAAGTAAAGGAAAATGAGAAAACAAATAAATACAAATAATCAAGACTTTCCACCATTGCATGCTCAAACTTTTATGATCATTTAAATTGTATTTTCTGTTTCGATTTATATGTACAAATATATATTGCATTTCATATTTTTAGAGAATAGAACTCCATCTAAAAAAATCAAATATAAAGAGAAGCTGAAGTTAGATATTTTTTGCAGGCACCAGATCATTTATTCTTTTAAGTGCAGTCTCATATACAAAGGTAGTTTTAGACCTCCATAAAAATAAGATTAAATGAACAAAATGGATAAAAGGCACGTTTATTTAATTACCTGCCATTTCAGAAGAGCCGTCTTTTCAACTACAGGGGTCTTCCTGATGCACATGAAAAACAAACACCTTAATTTAGCATTGAACTGGGCAATGATCACTAACCAATGACTAAAGTTTTTTGGGTTTTTTTTGTTGCTTGCTTTGTAGTCTAGCAACCAGTGTTGAAATGTAACACAGTAGACTTCTGGACCAGTGGAGTGAGTGATTCAGGAAACAGAGAGTGTGTATACACAGCTGTAGGAGCAGTTATGGGACTGAGGTGAGCTACAGAGCAGAAAAACTGACGTGAGGACATAGCACATGGTGCCATCTGTAGGTTGTGAGTAAACTTTACTATTACCTGTTTTACTAGTGCAGTAGCAAACTGTTTACAAGAAAAAAACAATACTTTGTTGTACTCAGATTTTTAAATGCCATTACTTGAAATGTTGTATTGCTTCAATACAGGTAATTACTGAAAAAACACAAACTGCAACAGTCAATACCTGTTACAGGGAAGGACCATAGTTACCATAAGGAATGGATAAAACTTCCTGCTGCACTGCCGAGAAAATGTGTGTAGTGTAGATTTCCTTGACATCTGTTTTTTGTGTGTGTTTGTTCACAGGCTGGTGTAAGGTGATCTTTTAATGGGCTCAAAAGGGGCACACACTTATAGCCAACGCTAAAGTTGAACTAGAGTGGAAAAACTACAAAGTCCAAATACCAGCTACTGAAACAATTTACAGTATTTGGCTTAACAAAACATCTATGCTAAATAGCAATGTTGCTAAACATTTCATTACACATTTTACTCATGGAACTGCTATCTGAACATGTTTAATCTAAATTAGGAAAGCATTCAGCTGCTTCTGAAATCTCTTTTCCCTCTGTGGGCCAGTAACATGGTAATAAAGTCCTGGCGCCAAGCACCCCAGTTGCTAAGTAACGCTATGAAACAAGCGGAACCTTGACTTTGTTTGGTGTAGAGAAGCTAAGGATATGTTCCTAAACAAAAATGTGAATTCCTGGTCTATCGTCTTGACTTCAGCGCTGTAAGTATTTTGTGAGAAATACTTTCATACTTTGCTTTTGTACTATTCTGTTATCTCATTCCCATGTTAAATTCTTTTCTGCATAACTATGGCCTGTTCAGAGAAGCTGGTGATGTTTTCTTGTTTCAAAAAACTGAAGACCATATAATCACTTGAAAGAAAGGCAAAATAGGGTAAGTACAAATCTTTATGATAAAAACATGATAACAATTTCTAACAAAGATACAGTAGGATGCTAACAGGATGTAAAGTAAATCCCTGAACCACAGAGCAAAAGGCTACATGAAATGTTTTCAATTTCTAACAACAATAACTCCTCCTCTTGTCCAATAACTCCTGACCAAATTATTTTGTAAAACTACACTAAATCAATCATTGCATTTGGCCCAGTATGTGTTATCTAATTGCAGGCAATAATTTCATGCAATAGTTTTCTATAGGAGGTTATAATGGGAACAAGCAGCAGTGGATAACCTCTCTCATCCTGAGGATGATGAATGAGGCGAGAGAGGGCCTTGGGGTGTAACACAGACACAAACAGACACATACCTTGCTCTTTTAGACAGGGAGAGGAGAGGAGCGAAGCCCTCATCACACTCCCAACACTCTCTAACTATCATTTATCAAAGTCCTGATTTGACTCTTTATGAACGTGCACACGCACTGTAGTACAGTATTTCCATTTATGTCCACACACGTGCTTGTCGACATCCCATCCATACACAAACACACACACCTTCCTCGCCTGAAAAGAGCCAAACAGCTCAATCAGTTGAATGGTGAGGGAGCATCAGCACTCATTTGTTTTTGCTGTATTACCCAGTGTCGCCTCTCTCCTATTGTTCCCCAGCATTAGCCTTAATTAGAGAGTCATGCTCTTAAATACCCCCATGGGCTACACTGGGTGAGCACGCACTAGTGCCGATAGAACACTGCAACATACACACGTGCACACTTACAGACACACACATCGTTCAAGCTCTCATTCCTCAGAGAGCACACTTTCCCTGTTGCCCCAGGCCATACATAGGCCCTTGTATCTGAATAAATCACATCAGCCTTACACACACATACTTACACGTAAACATACACACAACACATTTATTTGCAATAGTAGTGTGTGTTGCTGAACATTAGATAAATTATGGAAAATCAGCCTCTTGGGAGCAGCTATCACAAAGTAAAGTTGAAATGTTACATGAAACCTGCAGTAAAACTCTTTTTGTGTTTCAGTACGATGCCAAAAAAGGGAGCCAAAGCAACAAAAGTGACCCTCAAAACTGCCAAAAAGGCAATACGGATGACACCAGATGGCCATCGTAGACTCACCCTATGCAACATGGGTATAACGGTCTTCCCAAAGTGTCTCTTCAAGCTAACCAACGTAGATGAGTTAGATCTCAGCCGGAACATGATACAGAAACTCCCTGCCGACATTGGGAAATTCTCCTCACTCCAATGGCTTGATCTACACAGCAACAAGCTGGAGTTTCTGCCCGAGTCCATAGGCAACCTGATAGGACTGACATATCTCAACCTCTGTAACAACCGTCTAACCTCTGCAGGATTACCTTCAACCTTGGGCTGTCTCACCAGCCTGAGGAGTCTCAATCTGGGAATGAACCGCCTGGACACTCTGCCTACTTCTACAGCAGCTCTAGACAGCCTCCAAGAGTTAGGACTATTTGACAACCTCTTCATCACATTACCAGAATTTGTCAACATCCTTCCCAACCTCACTAAGCTGAACACAAAACGAAATCCCCTGACATACATGTC
>JAPQRP010000009.1:10469982-10491282 GCA_037367295.1 Apogon hyalosoma | reverse complement strand
GGAGGACATGAAGGAGAAGTCCAAGGCAAAGGAAAATGTGTACCTGGTCCATGAGAGCAGTGTATGTATGACACACCTTAAGACATGTGAAGTACACAGGCAAAGGTGTTTGAGAGGAGGAAGAGGAGGAGGAGGAAGAGAGGGAAGTATGGTTGAGGAGAAAAGGTCAAGGACTTATCCAGGACTGATAGTACCAAACTCTCCAGCTAAAAACACACAGGATGTGTGGCGAATTCGAAAGGTCAATTAACGCATAAAGACCCAAACAGCCAGAGGCAACAAAGACTATCTACTGATGTAAAACGCTTAATACCTGTTGATCCACTAACCCTATCGATACATGTAAATAATTAGTGTAAAATGCAGTTTGTCAATTTTTCATGGTCATCAAATATGACCCATTTGGAGGTTAATAGACTACATAGTGAATGTTGAAACGTCATCTTCTACAACATCGATTCACCAGTAAAACCCATGGAGTTTAATCTTGACAGTGGATGAAGACACTGGGTTTATATTCAGTAAATTATATATTTTACTGAAAAAGTTTTTTCTTCAGTTTTCTCTGTTTTGACATAATGACTTTTGAAATTACTCTGTTTAATTCACTGATCATATAGATGTTCATAAAAGCTCATAGGAAAACACATGATTTACACAGAAAAAAACAGAATAAAAAGGATAATATTATAATAAATTGTGATTTAAAAAAATTTAGATTTAATGTTAAATATAGTGGAAAAAATAAGTTGGGAACTGCCACAAAAGTAGTAATGGGTCTTTGTGGGTTAAATGAGAAGCAACTGCTGATTTTACTTCAAAAACCAACAGAATTGGAGCAATACATGCTTATGAAGCCCTACAAATTCCAGTTAGATATGTATCATAATTTGCTATGTTATACACATATTTTCTGATGGATTTTTCAATTTCAGTTCATAAAATTAAAAAAATAATTGCCTCTAGTATTTTGTTGTATTACTGCGACACTTACCTGGCATTAGCAATGACCTCAGCTACCCCCCTGCCTTTTAACGCTGGCACAATCATGCACAACCTTTAGGGAAAGCGCCACAAAAGAAGTCAGTTCAGTATCAGGTTAGAATGAACTGTAGGCTGTTTTAACCTATAGTACAAATAAATGTGCTACCTTTTAAATGCAGAGACGTGGTCTTTATTGAGGAATACCAGGAATGCTGAGTGTCCATTTTTCATGAAGACCTCAAGAGCGTTATCCTAATGGTGTGGTAAAAGAGGAGGACAAAAGCTCTTTAATAACACTGTGATAATATGGTTAATAACAATCTTTTACATCATACAATAACTACATCTTAAGTGATTCTCAAATCAACATGCAGAAAAGAAAGCCATTCTAAATCTATTATGCATATTAGGGCTGATCTACTGAATTGGTGCTAATTGATGACCCACAACCAAAAAACAGATGTAAAAAGCAATTAAGCAAACCTTAGATGTCTACTAAGATACATCTATTACGCAATGAATCCTGAAAAGTGTATCTATAAAATCACAGTTCATAGGGTACTTTCCCAAACCTTAACCCTCAAATTTCATCCTGCAAAAATAATACAAAAACAATTTCTCCACATTTGTCATGATTTTTTACTTAGCTTAAAAATGATTTCCTTTGTGAATCATGGAAATTTATAATAAAAGTATCTTATTCTTATTTAATTCGCTGCACCCTTACGTTTTTGAACACTGCCTGAGAATGGTGAGTAGATCGGTGTCATCATTCTGATGTAAATGCATTCCAAAGATGAAAAATGACATCACATCATAACCAAGTATTCATTTTCTACTGTTTATATTTTTGGGTGTTATTGCAGAAAATGTAGTTTGTATGTGTATAAGCGTTCAGACCTGTGCAAAATAAAAGAAGGCTAACATCTTGAAAAACTTTGAAATTACCTATATATTGTCACTATGAAAAAACAGTCAATAATGAAATTACACATACTTACCATCCAGCCAGAAAGAGGAACAGGAATGAAAATAATTTGTGATTATTTAATTTAAATTAAACTTCCTTACAAATATTACTGTGGATTTAAATAAGTAATAGATGGAGCTAAGTTTTGCTACATACTAGCTTTTTACAGTTTTTTTTTTTTTTTTTGGTCGTGGAAAGCAGTTTGCATAATTTTGATTGAACATTTTAACTCTTTATTGGAGCATTTATATGTCTGACCTCCAAAAGGAAGCGCATAAATCGGATGTCCTTGACATCCTCGTAGAGCCAGCATCTGCAACGGGCCGGGGGTAGCTCTTTGTTTAGCATCGTGGAAATGAAGGAATCCCTCACACTGGCAAAAATGAAAAACACACAGCAATCTATGGATGGCTGACTAAGACAGCTACCCTATGCCAATTAGCTATCATGTTACATTTATGCATAACTGTACAGTGCACACAGCTCTACCTGCTGGGGTGATGTTTTCTGCAACAGACATCTCCAGTGGGACTAAGGGTGAATCCTTCACATAAGAACAAGCTCTCCTTCCCAAGCAGCAGCACCCCCTCTGTGACTTTGACACTGCTTACCATCACTACGCACATCTTAGCCTTTACCTAGAAGAAAAGAGATGAAAAAACAGTGGGTGGGGGGTGGGGGGGTAGAGAAAGAGTAAAGAGATACATTAAGCTCCGTGTGAGAAGCACAATACACATCAGCCCATTTCTCTCCTGGGACATGACAACACAGGCACTTCAGGCTTTACTTGATTGATCATTTTAATCAGATATTTTAATCATTATTAAAAAGACACAGTTGAACACTTCATTATCAGAGCTGATTGATGGGGAGCAGAGGAACCAGCCCCCTGTTTTCAGCACTGTGACTGTGTTTTAGTCCCAAAGTGAACCCACATGCTGCTTTCAGCGCTGGTTGTAGCTAATGCTAACTGCATTGTGATAATGCGTAGCTAATTCTATTGTCTCCCCTCATTTCACAGGGAGTGTGTGCACCTGGCCGTCTCCCTGTGTTGGCCCCCCTGCAGGTCCTATGGGACACAGCGCCCAAAAACCATATGGGGCCCCAACATACCCGCAGGGCCTCCACAATTTATACTAATCAAATCAAACTCTCTACCGCCAGACACAGACACACACTTGGTGGAGGCCCTGCCTGGCCATTATTAGAAGAATTAATCACTGCCACACACACAATAGAAAACCTGCTAAGTGATCAGAACCTCATGTTTGAATGCTTACGTAGAGAGGTGGTATGATGGATAATATCGCTCATCATATGAAATCGTTCAAGAGTCAAGGAGAACGAGTCTCCACTACTGTACACTTACACAGAGCTATATCATAGTCAGATTTAATGGCAGCTTCCTTAAATGAACACAAATTGGCACCAGGCCTACTGCCCCTCACAATGACTACATTTGTGAAAGAAACTAGTTAAATTTATTGTTATCAAAGATTAAATATACAACAATAAACTTGTTTCCTTATCTCCGTGCTGTGCTCTGGACAGATATGCGTTATCAGTCTGAGGGTGATTTAGCTGATGATGGGGAGAAGGAGAGAAAGGAGGACTTTTATTGACTGAGAGCCTAATGTCAGACCATTGATTTCTCCCCACACACATTACTGTCATAATCACACTATTGGCGCTGGCAAGCTAATTATGAGTGGATCTCCCTTTGTGTGTTACTGTGTGTGCGTGTGTTAGTCTGCGTGAGTGTGTGCATTTTTCAGAGCTAATGACTATGTTCATTTGACAGGAAGCTCAGCAGGACACACACACTGAACCACTGCAAGACAACAGGACACACTTGCACACATCGCACACTTACTAAGCGGATGTAAGACAGCTTGTAACACCTCCTACTGTTTTTATTAATACTTCTGTCAGAAACATTAAAAGCCGCGGCTGGTTGCCGGAGCGATGAGAGTCCCTGTCAACATGTATCTTGGTTTCTAACTCATTGAAAGAATGAGAAGAGCTGAGCTGGGCCTACACATTAAAATATTACACTAATGAGGAAAGATGAAATTCTGATAGCAGCGCTGGGCTATTGGCATCCCTTAGTCTACATCAGATAATTATGATTGTGAATATTATGGGGATAGGCTAGGAGGGAGATGTACTTGTGTTTAGGCCTGGTGTTTTTATCTCAACATGCCCTCCTGTGCTAGAGCACCTCATCTCCAGTATGCAGCTTCTGGAGGATGATACGTATATCAGGGCAGTCTTGCATATGGGAGCAGGATTCAGGTGTGCTGAACTCAAGTGGAGTCTCTGAGACAACAGGTGTCTCATTTAGAGCAGGGAAGAAGGTCAGATGATCACAGTCCTGTCCCTCTTCTTCATTCTCTTTAGCCTCTGCTCCAACTTCACATAGGATCTTGGGTTCTGTTAAGGAGTAAAACAAGATCGCTCTGGTGATTTAACATCAAACAACACTAATACAACTGAGAAGGTAAACAGAAGAAAATGTCCTTTACCTGTCTCAGTGTCTGTGCCATTTTTGCTCTCTTCAAACAAGCCAGTCCTTAAACTCAGACATAGTGATCCTAGCAACTGTGGCAAGAATATAGCACATTGGTTAAGTTAAAATTACGTCATTATAAAATAGGAGATCCTTTCATCACACTGTTATCAAGCTGCAAAAGAAATGGAATACAACCAGTCTATAATGCTTTATGCACTACTTTAGTGCTATTACTTACTGCTTAATTTAACTTTTTTATTTAAAGATTTTTTTTTTTTTTTTATTGAGAAAGGGAAAAGAGTCAAGCAATATGTGAAGGAAGCTGAGGAATAACATGCAGTAAATTATACAACCGGTTAGGGATCAAACTTGGGGCTCACTGCAGGTCTCCCTACTTTACCACTTACTCCTACTAGTAGTACTGCTACACACTAAATTCATCTGTCCATTTGAATGTAATAATAATGACAAAAACAAATGCAAAGCTGCACCCGTTTGGATCGCCTCAGAGCCTTTCTACGGATGCGTGATTTGGTCCTGTTGGGGCCTTCGGCAGCGTCTTGCACCCAGTCTCGGCTCAGCAGTACTCCAGGTCCAGGACCGAATATGGCTCTCTCCCTCAACAGTTCCGCCTCCACTTGGAGCCACTTGGAGCTTACATGTTCCCATTCACTGGCTTGTTGCTAAACCAGATTTAAAATTAAGGAAATACACGAACCAGAGATCATCATTATTATTGTTATAAAGAGTCTGCATTCCACTTGATTCAATTCTGGCTTTTTAACAAGGTTTATATTTTGTTTATTCATGGAAACAATTCTGTCAAACCTGTAAGTGGTTTGTCCTCATGTTCTCGAATATGCTATGGCCTCTGTGTCGATGTGATTCCATATAGGACAGGAACTCCTGCAAAGAAAGGAGAGTGACCTGATGGGTGCAAATGAAAAGAGCAGGCACCGCAATCGCTCTTCCTCTAGCTCTTATTGTACATACGCAACACACATCATGTTCACAGAGATTGTATATTCATAATGGTATTGTTGTTTCCTCATGCAATTACAATGCACTCATACAATTACATCTGTTCTAAATTGCATTCACTGGGCAAAATAAGCTAGTGGCAACAGTCTTACAATAACCCTGTCTAGAAATGTAATCATTTGTTGGTGTGATCTAATTAACATAAACATTAATATCACTGAGCCACACCACAGTCAAGGGCAAAGAAAGTGTGTGTGGGCCTTTATTGTGTGTGAGGGAGTGTGTATCCGTCGATTAAAAGAGAAAAGAAATGAAAAAATAGAAAAACCCAAAACATAGCCGTGTTGACACTGCAGGATGCTCATGTTCAGCAGACACACTGGGATCATATTCTGACTGTTAACTGCTTCATTAAGCCCATCATCACAGCAGTGCTCGCTAAGAGACTAGTGAAACAACATGTGTCCATCCTCACAGCTGACCCAGGAAAGCCATTTAATTGTCTAAATAAACATGCAGCAACTCTTTATATCGAGTCTTATTTACAGATGTTAATACTGTGTTTTGGGTTCTAACCCAATGACAGCTGTAATTGATTTCAAGTGCAATTAAAAGGAAAAATAAAACTACATTGCTTGTGTTGTACAAGAAATGCAAAAACTGAACATTATTTCAAAATAAACCCTTGCATAAAAGTTGAAAACAAACTTTGTCAAGCCCTCTGGAGAATGAAAACTGTTTCTCTAAATGACTTGCTGCCTATCCAAATGAGATGTTGAGGAGAGAATGAAGTAAAGCAGTAATTTGAGGGAAGATTATAGAAATATTACAGACAGAAAAGAGAGTAATAATGAAGTTTGTGCGTGCAAGAGCCGTGTTGTGACAGATAAACAGCAAGTCGGCGTCATCATCTCCTAATTTCATTCCTTCATTTGGACAAACATAAGTAATATATAGCATTAATTACCCTATTTAGCAGATAGGAACCTCATTGGCTTTTTAAATGCTGCATTAAATACATAACTCATCTCTTCCCTCTGCAATTAACATCAGAACATCACACTCATTTCCATTTTAATGACTTCCCAACAATACGCCACCTTTGATGATAAGGCAACATAATGTCAACTTCATTCTGGGCTGGCAGTGAATGTGTAATGAACTTAACGTGATCATTAGTGCTGTTAATTATCTTTCTAATATGAGGACACAGATATGATTATGGAAACTGCATTCGCTGATGAAATAAATCTCTAGAAGAATTGCACTGAAGCTTGACTTAGGACAGAGTCTGCCTATCAGCCTCTATATTCTCATTCATTACCTACAGTAGGCTTTAAAACTCTTCTCTTGTTCAATAAATGTAACTATCTGAGGCTAGAAAACTATGCCCTATGCTCTGCAGAAATACATTACTGTAGCTTCAGTGACTGAAAAAGAAACTGCTTCGTCAAATAAAGGTCATAAGTTGATGATCCAGAAATTAATTAATGACTTGGTTGTTTCTTCGTGAGGATGGATGGAAAAATGAGCAGACTGACTGACCATTACTGATTATGTGAATATAATTTTTTGAGCAAGCCACTATCCCTGCATGCTGCAGCCGACTCAGAGCGGAGTGGTGCAACACACTGCAGAGACAGAGAAGGAAACCGTCCCTCCCTCTTCTTGCCTGCCTCTCAGATGGAAAAACAATTCATCACCCTCTCTGATAGCCTGTCAAAGACTGATATGATAAAGAATAACATCAAATGAATAATGTTTTCATCAGATTGGTACCACTATAATTGCCAACCCGATTTCTGTGGGCAAGAGACATGCACAAACAAAAACACACACTTTGTGGAGGTGAGACAGACACACAGACGCGGTAATTTCATGCCTGTGTGCCTGAGTAATATGTCCCCGCTCCCTGCTCCAGATGGCTCGGCGTCTTAAGCGTTGTGGGGGAACTAATGATGTGGGCCACGTGTTTCGGGGGGAAAAACAACAATAAATGTGTCTTTAACCTTCAGCAGCAAACTGTGTGTTGTAGTGAGTGTTCCCATGGATAGGCCTAACAGATATCAATTACTATGCCCACTCAGGGGCAATCAGCTGTGATAATCCAAATCCATTTAAAGAAATAATCAAACACCCCCACAGGGCTGGACGGCCCACAGCACAAACACAGCAGTGACTTTGGGATGAGTGTTGGTGGCACTGCGCTCTGGGACGCAGGGAAAGGTAAAGACCACACACCCAGGAAAGCATGGGGAAAGACCACACACTCTTTGAAGAAATCAACAGTCCCAGAATAAGCATCTCTGCATTGTTTTGTCCACAATGACCACACTTTGAAACAACATCTGTGAGTGTTACCTCAACTGTTGCTGGCTCCTTGTCCGTTTTGCCCAAAGCAGAGCGAACAGCGTTACTGATCAGATCAAATGTGTTCTGAGAGCTGGTAGCCAACTTTGTCTTCTGAGACTCTATGAAGGAATATTACACATAAAATTTTAATTCTAAAAACACGGAATTAACATCTAACCATCTCTACTGTCAAAATATTAGTCTGAGAACTCACCTGTGTATATCAGCCAGGCTTTGTGTGCCATCTCCTCCCACAGAGGGCTGATGTCAGTCATGCTCACAGGCTCGGTCTTTGCTGTGTAACTAGCTGAGATCTCAATCTTATAGGTGTCTTCAAGCATGTGTCGCCGCTCTATCATGACCTTTGACCAGCAGGCCTCCACTAAGGACACTAGCTGTGCCTCATCTAGAATACACACACAATTTTTCTGGCATCACAAGTGACCCACATCATCTCTATAGACTACACTACATCTGCAAAAAATCTGAGGCTTAAACAGTAAATGCAAATATAGCCACACATAATTCAACATACCTGTGGTAAAATCTGCTCCGTTGTTATTGCGCACAGGATGTCTGGTTTTGGTAGGAAACAGGTTGAATGAAGCTTTCCTGTTGTGCACTTTTCCTGCCACATATCCAAAACCTTCAGGGTAGCTAAAAAACACAAACAGTACACAAGTGTGAATCGGAGACGAAAAGTTTTCACTACGTTTGACGGCAAATGCATGTGGGTTGCATTACACTATTACCTGCCCGATCGTATTAGTAACAGACAATGCAAAAGACAGGTAACAAAGTTCAAGTTTGCATTGTAAGTTGCCATGACAACATCCCAACGCTCCATGATGGTCTGCAGTGTCCTGATGACCCCTTCCTTTTCTTCTTGAGAATGTCGAGGTTGAGACAGGAAATAAAGTACGACTTTATTTGTGGATGAGTACAATGCTGACAGGGTCTTCTCTTTATGGGATTGACCTTTTTCGAGCACCTAAAAAACACAGTGTTTTATTTATTAGTACAAGTTAAAATCTAAAATAACATACCATCTATGCATTGGGTGGATTTTACATTTAATGAACTCAGTATCACCATTCTTTTATTTTTCTACTTTTCAGATTTATTGTAAAAGTATCTGGTATGTGGTACAAATATATCAACATATGTCTGTGTATCTCATTGTGTGCTCATCTCACCACAACAATCTGATCTGCAAGGAAGTTGAGCAAACTCTCAGAGTCTCCCAAAATTGTTCCACTGTAAAGTTTCTTCAGGAGAGTCTTACTGAAGAGCACCACATTTTCCATCAGTGTTCCCATCTGTCTTTCAGGGCTGTAATTCTTGGAGTCTAACAAAAGGAGTTGAAAGCAGGATGTGCATAACATAATGTTCAGCATGGACAAAAAGGTGTGGCTGCTTTGAGGAAAACACACACTGCAATTCTACCTTGGGAGTTAAGATGAGTGTTGTTTTCTTCATCACTACTGAGCATGTAGATGATGTCCATGATTAACTCCAGCAGTTCCGTTTGGAAAGTCTGCTTCTGTTCCAGTGAAGCATCATCTGGTGAAAACTGTGACATTTATGCATTTTTTAGGTAGTTTTTTAGTATGACGTAAAAGGAAAAACAAGAACATTTATTTGGCAACACCTCTTGTGTTGTGTCATATGTAGCTGTTGTTGATGTTTATGCTATTTATGTAGCAAAAAAATCATTACACAAATGACTAGTTCTTGGCCTATTACATTTTTTCCTTGTGGTGAATGATTTTATTAAAAGAACCTTGACTCTGCCTTATTCTGTAACTGAGCAAAGAGTGGCACCTTCTGGAGAAATGAGAGGTCTGCAGAATTTTAATAAGAATGTATCTTCAGTGGGAATTTAAGCAGTAATGTCATGTCAGTAGATCTAAACAAGAAAAAAACTTACTCCTAAATTACTCTCTGTATTTGTGTATTTACAGCAGTGTGCAGTTACCTCCAGCAGCATTACAAGTGGATGGCTGTGAGTGTTTGCAGAAACATTAAGAAGACTGTCCATGAGAAGAATGCGGATAAAGTCACACACTGGTTTCCTGGTTGGATAACACTTTAATGCCTTTTCATCACCACTTGTTTCACATGTGTCAGTTACACCCTGAAGGAAGCAGAAAATAAAATAAAAATCAGAGGGACAAGTACTGTTAAGATTTAATGTGTCTGTCATTCATGCATTAACACAAACCTCTGAACTGCCCAAAGGATGCACTATACTAGCAAGTGCATGGAGGAATTCTGGTGATACCCAGACTGGATCTCTTGGTCGAAGGTTATGGAGGAGACAAAAGAACTGCATTACACTTGCTAGGAGCTGCAGTTCCCATGATGCAGTTGTGTCTGACATCTGCTTTGAGAAGACAGGCTGTAACAGATAAAATAAACTATATGATAAATGTTCAATTTGTAGCAAAGGTGAAGGGAGGATGCAAGGTAATTAACTTCTTACTGCATTAATGATGACATTGAGTAACTTCAGGAGTATTATTGCAGCTTCAACACAGAGCTCTTCAGCTGGAGTGTTTTCTTGGCTGTCAATAAATGACTGTAGGACGTCATCCAATTGCACCTGTAGATGACACATAACCAAGTGTTATGATAAAGGTGATGAAAATGATTTATTGAAATAATTTAGAAAATGCCTAACCCACCTGTCCTTCAGATGTGTAACTCATCTTCTTCCCCAGTAGCAAAGCAGCCAGAGCTTCATATACCTGAGGCAGGTGAGAATGTCTGACCAGCAGCCCTTGGAGAACGTCAAATCCTGGACAGGTGGTGCTGAGACACTCGTACGACCAAGAGTGGGCCCGAAGGTTATCTGGAGACAGGATGAGACATCAGTGATGGGAGAAGTATGTTGGATGAGAAGTACTAAGTGAGCTAACAGACATCAAAGTCTCAATCTGCCAGTACATTTTAGAACACAAATCACAAAATAAAATTTTTGTTCTATAATATCTGAAAAACTATGATGAGATCCTATGATCAATCATAGTTTAAATATCACTATGTGGGCAAAAATATTGGGGCACATTACATCTACAGCTTGTAGAACCTATTTCTATTGATTTAAAAAATTACCATAAAAATGTTAATGGCAGTTATTCCATGTATATCACAATAAATTACATTTTGTCATTTGCATTTAGTCCCATTAGCGATGAAACACCTGAACTCAATGTCTACCAGTACCTTTTCCTTATAGTGTATGTATCACTATACAGTGATTAATAAGTGCAATAAATTGCAATAAGCAAGACCATATATTGCATTTTCTTTTATCTAATTTTAGAAAATGTGTTAAATTGCTATACTACACAGAACAGACTACTATAAGTCAAAGAAAGTTTATTTTTATTTTTAGCAGTGGTGTCTACTTTCATACTTATTGCACTCCTTGCATTACTAAAAGCTGCATTTGTTTGTGCAATCTAAGCAATTCAATTAACAAAAATATTCTGACACAAACCTTGATATGTCAACTATTACCTAAAAAAAATGTTGTGTTTTGAAAATTAATGTGGTATCTAAAAAACATAATATTAAAATTATATTTTTTTCTATATTTTCTATACCCCTACCAATTAATCTGTATAGATATCAGAATTGGGTATCACAGTGTTACAATAATCTAACCATCAGGATGTTTCCACTTAACTGGGGTAGACAACAAATTGAATGACTGCCCTGTTTTATTTGCTTTATTCTTTTTGCTTTTTTATTTACCCATGATAGCAGAAGGCTCTTCCATGCTGTCTATGAGGGTTGCAGGAACAACCCCATCTCTGAAGCTGCTCTGTTGACTGGAACTGGACAGAAAGTGTGTGAGGAGAGTGAGGCCCAGTTTCACGGTTGAGGGGTGAATGTGGGGCTGAAGGAAGAACAGGAACCAATCACTGCCCAGTGCATCAAATAGGGCCTTCTGCTGGCTAGTGAAGAATAAGAACATCATGGACTCATTTAGTTAATATTTCTGTAATGACATTAGGCCACATGAAATAACAGCAAATATGTTTGGTTCCAGTTTTGGTTTAGCTAAGCAGCACCATATGCTACTAACTCTTTGATTAGAAGGCTGTCTGAGTTGAGGATTTCACAAAGAACAATTAAAAGCTGGTTGCGAATCCAGATGGGGCTGACTGGTCCAGAACTCTGAGCTGCACAAAGTAGAAAGGTCTGGATCAGTACAGGTAGCAAATACTGTCATCCAAACACACACATGCTGATATGGTGAATACAATGTACCTTTCATTTCCTGGGAAAGATCACTGCCCAACGTATCATGGCCTTCAGTCACGCAACTGAGAGGTGGCAATGTGTAAACCAGGAAGAGTCCAAGTCTATACAAATAGAAGCACATTGTTAAACCCACAACTATTCTAAAAACATGAAGTACTTTTACTCAGGTACATGAATACAAACTGGAGGTAACTTGCATTCACATTTTATATACTTCTAATCCACTACATCTAGGAGAAAATCTTGTGCATTTTATTCCACATTTTTCTGATAACATTAGTTAATTTTCTGCTAATAATTTTTAAACCCTTCTTGTCCAGTGAAAACCACTTTTCTCTAATGGAACAAAGGATAATTTGTGATAAAGTGAAGATTATGTGACAAGTATCATCCTTATCCTTCTTAAACTCAGTGTTTCCTGTGGAATTGATCTGTTGGTGTGGCGGTGTGTAATCCGGGAGGGCTGCCACAGCAAACCCTTACCAGCGGATATGCTGCTTAAACTACATTATGTACTTTACATACTGTACACAGTATATAAAGTACATAAAGTATATAAAGTGTAAAATGAGCTCAACCTCTAACAACATTTCAATCAATAACTGAATAGGACCCACTTTTCTTTTGCTTTACATATTTTACATCTGTTTTGCTGTTAAGTCATATTGACTTTTCCTCAACTAATGCAGAACTTTAATGTAAAGTGTGGTGCTTTCACAACGTGGTAATATTTACTAATTAAATAGTACCTTTTCTTAAGTAAACAACATGAATAATTCCTCTATTGCGACAGTTATCTGATATCTACCCGAGAAAGAGAAGCAACTTGGTGTTAACTGATGCATCCCCAGACTGTACCTGCTTATGTCCCGAGGGCTGAAGTCACTTTTCAGGAGTAAAGTAATGACACGGGAAATGATCTCAACCTTCTGAGAGGTCACAGCGGGATCAGAAAGCTCAAACAGCATCTTAAGTAACAAGCCCATACTGTGCATTATCACTGCATTCCTGCTGTCATTGCTGAGGATACAAAGAGAGCATTAATATCAATCACAATATGTTTCCCACAGACAGTAAATCTAATTCAGCAATCCATGCACTTGTACAGTCATGCTTTTCTTCTCAGATTCTGTGATGGATTCCTCTGAACCTTCCCTTGACTATTTCTCTACATTTTGTGATATTGATGACAGGATGCTGCAGATGTTGACAGACCAGTCGATAAGGTCTGCTGTCATTCCTGAACAAGAGTCTCTTTATTTCAGTGCCTGGAGTGTTGCGTAACTGGTTAGCCATGGGGGTTGAGTTGATAACAAATTAGATTACAGTTCTAATATAGTGTTCTGTCCAGCCTGGTCACACACGGAAATTACCTTGAAGATTCCAATATTTCAGCAAAGTGGTTTAGAACCGCATGGTCTAGATTATCCGACGTGCTCTGCCACACCTGAAATCAACAAAACATTAACCATTAGTTTCCAGAAAGAAATAAAAACGTTACAAATTGATGCTAAGGACATTTAAAAAGTCAACTATTTTCATGTCTGCTGAAGTTAGGGATGCTTACCTCGAGGTCACACAGTAGGGCCTGGAAAGCTGGTAAGTTGTGCAAGTAAACAGAACCAGAGCTCAGATCTACTGGGCTCGACAGATGTAGAACCACCTGTAAGGTTCTGTAACTGACTATGTTGCTCTTCATCTTCAGCAGGAAAGCCAGCAGCTACAATGAGAGTGAATGTTGAGAAATAGCAGAAGTTTTCATGTCTGTGTATAGTTGTGAAAAAAATTATTAGACCACCCTTGTTTTCTTCCATTTCTTGTTCATTTTAATGCCTGGTACAACTAAAGGTACATTTGTTTGGACAAATATAATCAAAAACAAAAACAGCTCATAAGAGTTTAATTTCAGAGCTGATATCTAGCCATTTTCCATGGTTTTCCTGATAATAACCAAAATCACTTAAGTTCTTACATCAATAACTATGGCATCGTACTGCCAAAAGCTGTGGTTTTAAGCATTCCATGTTTTTTTTCTGTCTGTTTTAGTCACATGATAGACACAGGGTTAGTACATGATTGCATAACTATTGTTTCTGATGACTTTTGATGGTCTAATATTTTTTCCGTGACTGTACAAGATATGCATCTAATCTACACTTTAAAGCATGCTCTGACAGACCTTGAATCCATTGATGCGGACCATTTCTTCCTGCATGACTGAATTGGTCTCTAACACAGAAAGAAGAACCTTGACAGCTGCATACAGAGAGCTATCATCTGGTGCCATTGCAACTAGACTGAGGACAACTGCAGGTCCACCAGCATACAGGAAACCATTGGCTGCACTGCTAGGGGTAAACGTGCGCACACCTAGAAGGACAAAATCTTAAGCTTATTAGATGGGACAGGGGGGTTGAAATTACCTTTTTACATGAATACATTATTTACCAAAATGTCCAATCAGCGCTGCTCCAATTGTGCGTGCTGTACCACTCAGGTGTTGGCTAATGTTTCGAGCTAAGAACACGGGAGTGGAGTTATCTCGAGAAGTTATCCCCATCTGTAATGACACAAAAACACTTCTACCATGTACGTAAACAACAAATACAGAAGATCAACACTGGAATTGTCTCACCTCTTTAGCAATGAGTCTACAGTCAACCTCATTGTAATCCTCTCTGATTTGTGCAACAGTTGTTAATGTTGAAATTGCTGGGTTGATGCCAAATGAGATTCTCTCTTCAGGAACCAGCCTGAGAGACTCAACACCTGGATTATACCACATGCACATGTATGAAAACACTTAAAATCAGGGAAATTTGCCATAAAAAGCCCTTATATAAAAAGGACAAAAGACAACTAAATAAGACAGACCACAATATTCAATTTTAGAGGAAAGATTTATGCAAGTAAATAATATGATATGTATTTCTATGAAAATAATAGTAACAGTTGTTTTGCACTAAACATTTAAGATGCGTAGCTAAAAGGAAGCACTGAAGTTCCAGGCTTTGCAAATACAATAGCTTACAGGAAGTAAATAAAGTACATTCGGTAGAAATCTTGCACAACAACATGTGACTCACCTGTGTTGCGCAGAGCCAGGAAGTTACCAAGGTAGGCAGTGCCTTGTGTATATATGACACCCACAGCCTCAGGGCTTAAAGCCTCTTCAAGCAGGTAACAAGGACCCACTCTCCACACTAGAGCAGCATGATCCTTCCACAGAGCCGGAGTACCAATCAGTCCATACACATCAATCACAGCTGTGGGGTCCATGGAGGCATAGTGGCCAGGGAATGGCTGTATGTACCTCATCTAACACAAAATACAGAACAAATTTCTCTACTCATAAATTTGCACTTACATACACATAACATACATTAATTATTGTCATATTAGACCCAAAATCAGATTATTTATTAGTTGTGACGTCTCTAAACCACATCTTTTGTCATACCTTTCCAGTCCCCAGTGCTTTACCATTAAGGTATGCTGAGAGCAGGCAGCTCTTCTTTACATCTTTGGCCATTACCACAACCAGATGGTGCCACTGACCTGGGACCAGCATGCTAGAGCATCGAAACCTCAATGAAGTGGGCAAAGAGGTAGGACTGGCCATCTCTGGCTCCATCATATCTGGTAAGCAAAAATTCAGCAAAGCAATTTAGTTAATTTATGTGGTGAATTCTGATGATTATACAGTACTATTTTTAAGCACAAATGTAAAAGATAGCAATTGCAAAAGCTGGCTAGTTGTATATATTCATATCATTTGTCAATAAAATATTTCAAACCATGCCAACTACTGAGGAAATTCTTGTCATATTTACCCAAGTAGGTTAAGGCTTCCTCCTCTGTGGAGATGACCAGACAACCATCACAGGCCGAGAAGGATATGGACAGACAGATGTACTGCTGTTCGCTTCTGGACATGTGACGAACTACTGACAGGAGACGGATTGGGTGGGAATCACAGGCTGAACTGAACCTGTTGATCTGGAACCAGCATGAATATGACAGACCAGCTGTAGGGGGAAAACCTCTGCAGTCTAAAACAACAGGAATGAGATGATTAGATCATTTATTCATATGTGTTTCGATTATGCAAGTATTACCACAAGAATAATCTCTTACCTCCTCCTATTCCACCTATGGAGATCGAATCAGCTGTCACCCCTTTCACTGTGGCCAGAGAGGGCAGGAAAAGGCAGCTGCAAAGTACATTCACACATGTCAAGAGATTGGTGAATGTTATTTTGTTTATTGCAGGGGGATTTTCTCTAAATGCCAACACTCCCTGAGGCAAGTATCCTACAATAAAAGCAGTTGTTTCACTGCCTGCTTTTCTATTATTTGCTCCCTTCTTCAGCAGTGATTAAACTTCTTTGTAATCTTATTTAACGCTGAACGACTTAACAGTAGCTTACCCATATCCACTCTCACTCATGTCAAATTCGACAAAAGCAGGTGAGGTGGAGACTCTGTACAGTCTGAAGGTGCGAGGTGACGTCATGGACACAAGACTGATGATCTGATGGACGGGTATCGCAGGTCCAATGGAGGACTCAGTTTGAGTTGTTGAGTTTAACAGGCTGAAGGTTCGATTCAGAACGTTTACTGAAGGTCCTGATAGGTTGTCTGTTTCTTCAGTGGGACCTAAGAGGAACAACACAAACCATATCAAAGGAGTGAGTGACTTCCTTTCACTATTTGAAAATGCTGGTCAGGTTTCCAGCATTTGTTCAACCCTAAATAGATACAGTTTATGAAATTGTTTATTTAAAACTAATTTAAAATCATGGTTAAAAGACAGTCCAGCCTTGGACTTATTATATGCTTTTACATGCACCCCTATCCTTGTTGTATGTATTGTTTTAAGGTATTTTATATATTTTAAGTGCACACTGTACAGTACTGGAACATGTTTTAATGCATTCCAACTTGCTAAACTATTCACTATTCCTATTTGAAAGTTACAATAAACCTAACATGAAGCACATCAAAGCATTTATGAAATAAGATAAAGATAAACGACACATTGATATACCATTTGAATTGGGAGCTTTCACTAATGAAAGATGTTCTCCTTGACATGGCATGGACTTTTTGACTGGTGAGCACATGAGAGGGTCTCCTAAACACAGGAATTTTCTGGGGAGGGAACAGTTGCAAATGCATATCAGATATTACATATGCACAGAATATAAATATGGAGGATAAATAGATTCCCAGATTCCGAGGAGGTCTGACCTGAAGTCTGTGTGTGTTATGGCCTGTGAGGACAGCTTCTCCAGAATACGTGTAACTGGAAGATGCAACAGGTGGTTTGGAGAACTCAATATGCTCTGACAGTGAACCAAAAGTGTGGAGACCAGACCCCCCTCACACATTATCTGACGGTTTGGCTCTGATTTGACCATGGCTTGAATGTGGTATGCCAGAGAGAACTGGACCTCCAGAGAGAGCTAGGACAGAGGGAAAGAGAGTTTGTTACTCCATATTAATCTCACATTCAATCTTCAATAGTAAACCAAAAAATAAAGTATGATATAGTCAGTTTAGAAAGATACCTGTGGGTCTTCAGTTGTAAACACTGATGGAAGGAGCGTCATTATGACACGGATTGCTCCTGGGTGAAGGATAGTATGATTGCAGGTGAACCTAATATAAACCAGGCAAAAAACACAAAAAATGTTAAAAAAAAATGTGATGAAATTAATGACATTTTAAATCCATATAAAGAATATTTTAAAACAATATAAGAATAGCTTAAAACTGCAGTACTTCCTAGAGTTTTTTTTAACAGTTTGGGGGAAAAATCCTTTTGACATATTGTAACTCAAGTGGTCTGAAAGGAAACAATTATTCTATCCACTTAACAGAGTAGATTTTCCACAGTGTGTTAACACAGATTTGGCTAATCACAGAGAAGTAAGGGGGGATAAATACGTAACTGTCAACATTAATTTCTAATCAAGTCAATATAGAAGTTTGGTAAAGTGGCATCTACTTTCAACAGCAGCGAGAAACAAAGCCGTGTACATTCATATTTAGTCTTTTGATGTGGAATGAGAAGTGCTAACAGGGAAGGGGTGTATTTTCAGATTCTACTTTTTTCCCCTTGATTTCAGTTTCTGCAGCTTTTAATTATTAAGGGGTAGGGGGAATTAAGTAATTATGGGGGAAATGCTGAAGTTTAATTACTTTACTAATATTTAAAGATAGAATATCCTGTAATTTGTATCCTGAACAAACACAAAAAGAATGATAATGAAGAATGATGATGTTATATTGAGACAGAGACAAAATAGTGGTGGTGTTAAAATGTATAAAATATTGACAGATTGACTGAATGTTAGAGGACAAAAGGGTCTTGGTGGAGGGGAGTACAACAGTTCTCTGAGTGTTTTTTCAGACAATAAGTTGGCACTTTCCCTTTGAAACGCATTTTGTTTTGACATAATTATTCCTTGCATACAGTAAGTAGCTACTTGGAAACAGATTTCTACCTGTACTGAGACTCTGAGCAGACTGTGGAAATACTGGTAGCCGTTTTTCTCAGTCGTCCCTGTGTGTCGTCCACTGGTGACGAATGAATAGGAGGGGACTCAAACTGGGCTCCTTCATGACCCGTTGGTCCATATTGTTCTTCTTTATCTCCATCACATCCATCCTCAAACCCCAAGTTTAACTCCAGAGGTGAATAGGTCCCTGTGGCAAACTGGTCGAGGTAGGACATCAGTCTAATGCATGTCCGAAGAGTGACGGGCAGGTTGGGCTGAGGCTGTGATGTGGTGCCGATAGATGGAGTTACTGGGGCCTGTGCTAACTCAACAAATTGGTGGAAGCTTTTTCCTGGAGACTGGTTGTTCTCTGTAGTCATGGAACAGTAGCTGTTTTCTCCATCCCATGTCCTGTTCTTGGGACATTCGGTGTTGAAGCAGCCCAACTGGAATAAAGCCTCTGCCAGCCTTTCGTACAAGCCTCCAGCCTGAAAATGGTGTGAATTTACTGTGTGTAGATGCACAGACAGAGCCAGGATGTGAAGCGTAAGGAAGAGGAACTCCAGTACTGGTTGATGCCCCAGAGACCGCCACACTTCTCCCCTGGGAGGGTCGGAGAGGGCTCCTTCCATGTCCGTGACTAGTGACAGCAGTCCGGTGAAGCCCCCTGCCCTTCTGAAGGCATCCCAGCTGTTAGGACTTTCCAGAACCTTCTGCACAGACTGAAACAAAATATGTAAAATCACAAGACAAAATAAAGCCTAATCATACATGTGACAAAGCAGATTCTGTCAACTGTACTTTAGAGTTAACCTCAGAGAATGCATTGTGATAGATGTTAAGCTTTGCTCAGACTTTGGAAAGCATTTCCCTAGTCAATTAAAACAATGTAATGAAAAATAGATGAAACATATAGATATATCATAAATCATTTCTGGTAACCAGTTTTTGGGGGTGAACAAATCACATTAGCTTTATTCAATTTCGAGAGCTAATCCATCAGATAGGTAATGTGTGAGGCAGAACGCAAAGGGAAATCTGATTAACTGAAAGTGGAGTAATCACAATGGCTCTCAACACTTGCCAACCCAGGTCGTACCCAATCTGATTGCCACCTGCTTTAACTGTGTTAGCACAAGCACAAAGCACACACACATACACACTATCCAGCACACAAACATAAACGTACACTCTCACACACACTGAATACACAATATCTGCACGTAAGTGCTCTTCTCACTGCCATCTATAAAAATGGACACATACAGTTGGTGTGTAACTTAGTTAGGCTTAATCAGATCTGTCCCATTCACTGATCTGATAGAGGTGGTAATCTTCAGAGTGCCACAGCACAAAGCTGCCGACTTAATCAAATCGGTCCAGAGTTAACAGCTAAACCTGTTTTAGCAAATCAATCTGCATTTGTCTATAATGTAATCATGATCCCCCCTGCTAAGAAAATAAATTCACTAGCTTATTATGTTTTAAGTGCATTACAAATTGTTATGATTTGATGTAGAGACTACATTTACTATTCAGCTTGGATCCCTGCATCAGGATGTATGTGTGCTGGTGTAAGTAAGATATACACTAAGTACCTGCAAAAGGTCCCGCTTCAATGCAAGTTCCTGCTGTGTAGAGGAGCAAAGGGCTCCTATGGCAATACTCATAAACTCCTCAGGGTTAATCTCAGCGAACTGCTCCAAAATGCTTAGAGTGGGACCTCGATATTGATCCTCATCCAAGAAGATTTTTATATAGGGAATCATACCGAGGTCTCGCACTGAAACTAGAACAGAATTAAGAAAATTTAAAAAATGTTGGAGTTAATGAGGAAAATAAACAAGTAACAAGGGAATGCACAATAAGAAAAATAATAAAGAAACCATTTATTATGAGTGATTGTGGATACCGGTGTTTTTGATGGATCGCAACATGAGCGTAGACACAACTTGAAGCATGCAGGTTGTGAGAAGTTTCTCACTATTTTCAAGACTTGGCAACTGCTGAACATCTGCAGAACAAAAGGGGTTTGAAAATTATACAGTAAACACAATATGAAAGGAAGTTTCATATGTTAAATCTGGCTGCAGAGCTAACGCTGCAAGGAACAAGAACAAAATACAGCATTAATATACTGTACATTAGTCATTTGGAAATATGTTTCAAAAGTAAACTCGATGACTCATGTCTCGCTGTGTTACTAAATCACATATTACAAAAACGTGTTATTGTAGCAATCACTCTCTTCCTACTTTTAGCCAATGTAGAGTCATGATTACGTCAGAGAAAGAAGTTATAAAGTTATTTTGTTTCATAACTGTTGGTATACCTGGGGCAGAGACAACACCAGCCTTCCTGAGGATTTTAGCTCTCCTTCGAAGTTCTCCAAGCAGCAGTTCCAGCAGACCCCCGTCACTCAGCACCTCTGTTAACAGACCACTGTGGACTGTCATCCTACATTGCAGACAGAAAACATACTGAGTGCTAAAAAAGGAATCAGAAAAAACATTTGAACAAGAATTCTGATTTGTGTGTCTCCATAATTGTTAATGACTGTTAAGGATTACACCATTTCACGGTATGTTTCATACGTTTTATTGTTTCTCCACAGGAACTATAAAGAGCTGAAGATTCAATAATAATAATAATAATAATAATAATAATAAAAAAAGAGAAGAAATACATTGATTTGGCGCTAAAAGTAGACATTTACAAAA
>JAPQRP010000009.1:10458915-10469882 GCA_037367295.1 Apogon hyalosoma | reverse complement strand
AATAATAATAATAATAATAATAATAAAAAAAGAGAAGAAATACATTGATTTGGCGCTAAAAGTAGACATTTACAAAATACTTTAATGATTAAAGCAAAAGCGGAAACTCAGAGGGTGATGTAACAACAGAAAAACCATCAAGCCAAATAAAATAATTAGTATGAAATACAATGACAATATTTTATTACAACCTATAAGGCGATCAGACATTTTCTTCATTTTTGGCAGTTGGTCCCATTTTTTTGTCTGCTACCATTATATATTGTAAATTATCCCCCATTCTCCTTTTTTAAGGATCTGTTCCAAAATTTAAGCAGGTATCTGTGGCACCTCAACCACTTTCCAAAAAAAATTGGTGCAGTAGTTTTTGTATAATCCTGCTGACAGACAGACAAACAGACAGATGAATCCTAACCTCCTTGGTGGAGGTAATAAACACTGCTTACCTATGAAAACACTTCAAAGCTGTGACTCCAAACTCTATCCCTGCCACTCCTCCAGCCAGTGCCCCTGTCCAACTCTGCTTCAGTACACCCAGCACTGCTCGCAAGGTCTCATGGGGGATGTAGTTCAATTTGAAAATGACCTGTAGAAAAACAAAAAAATCCACCATATTTCAGTTGTAGAAGAATATCTGTGACATCGCTTTTAATATTAGAAGCCTTACCATCTCCAACAGTGAAAAAAATAGTTTATGAACAGGTGCTGGTTTAGACAACACACAGGCAGCTAGCTGGGCCATCGACTGAACAGTCCACTCCAGAAGAAAAAAATTTGCTGTGTCCTTCTCCCATATTGTCTGCAGGGTGCGAAGGATCTGGCAACACAACAGAGAATCCTTGGATCGGAGCAGGGATCCCTGCAGCAGATGGAAGGCAGGCAGGTTCTTTACTGCAGATCCTGGAGACAAAGGTCAATCAGAAAGTATAAGAATGTGCACTTAATATGTCATCTAACTACTTTACAGTGGGCCATAACATATGGTATAGGGTTCATATGTTTGGTCATTGCAACTTTCCACACTGAGAAAGACAGTATCATTGTAAATGTCAATGACGTACAGTACATAACAGCATACAAGAGCAGCCTGAGGTCAATTTAGCTGACATACATTTTGAATGAATGGATGTTTATCAGGTTTTGCTCTGGCAAGGTCAGACATTCAATTTCATTCAGAAAGGAAAACCAATAAATAACAAAACCATGTTACATAGAAACATAGTGAATTCCTCATAAAGCTAATAAGGTTATGCAAACAAAGACAGATTGAAAACAAACAACATATCACATGTAAAGGTGAAAAGAAAAGCAGTGTGATTCGCCTTGATGGAGTTTGTTTGCTACATTGTCAAAATATTTGCCAAAGGTCTTAGATTTGGAAGGCAAAACATACAGCCATTTGCTGAAAATAAATACATACCTGCTTAGTAATAGGATTCATTTTCATACTTCAAAATCAAAATTAAATCAGAACCAAATAAAATCAACACAAAAATGTCCCTAGTCTCACTGCTGGAAAGAGATCTACTCCGCTATGTGATAGATGGGCACTTGATATGTGAGTGTGTGTTTATTGTGGACACTCCATTCATGTGTTGGATAGAGGTGTGTGTGCGTCTATGATAGATGGCTGGTTGTTGTAGGCCAGTGGTGAATGGATGTGGGGCATGTTAACAGAGTTAGCGGGAAAGCCTCCACTTCATCATCCCAGACATAATCACCTCAGTTTCCTGTTAACCTGAGGGGTGTTGTGCGTTGCAGTGGGGCAGCGGCAGGGGAGTGGAGAGTCAGGCTGTGTGGGAAATCAACCATTAGGGGTGGTGCAGTTTGGGTAGGTTATATGAGGGCAAAAGTGCAAAGGAGCCATGAATCCTGTGGTCATCTGGGGGCTCCATTCCCTTACTAAGATCACCTTTGCTGAGCCATGCAAGTAATAATTAGGCCATGTTTTAGAGCGTGTTATTTGGAGGTGATGATTCAGGCTCTACCCTCAAGGACCAATCAAAGAAAATTAGGAAGGACTGTATCAGAATAACAATGCACAGCTTTGGTAAAGACTTGACCTACCTTTGGTGAGGGGCGGGTCAAACTTAAAGCCGGGAGGTTGTGGGTTGCTGACACAAAGAACCACTTTCAACTCAGTTTTTCCAAGCATAGTAAAGGATGCAATGAGGGCTAGTAAGTCCTCCACAGGCTGGATCTGATCCTGAGTCACACCTTTTTCACAGCTTATAATGGATAACAACCAGACACAAAAAAGAAGTGTAAAAATAGCAGAGAAAAGTAAAGATTTCTCTCCACTAACAAGCAAACAAATGACATTAAATTACAACACTGTACGCTTTGACTTAAACTACATTTATTTGAATGGTGATGTACTAAAAATAGTAAATCTAATCTACTCTTCAATCAAATTCTTGTAATGTCATTTCATTTCCTTAAAGTAGAATCTTCTCTCGAGGTGCCCAGTTTCCTCTAGATGCATTTACTTCTCATCCTACAACCGCATAATAATTTCAGTCTTTCTCCACGTCTGTATTTTCAACTCACCATTTTAAGATGTTCTCCAGGGCCTTATAGCCATTGTTGGTGTCAAACTCGATAAATAGAGCTGGATTCAAGGCATATGTGTCTCTTATAAAACTAAAGACAGCCACCGCCACTTCAGCCAACAGTGGTCCTGAAATATCAGCACGGATTTGCAACAGGTTCTGGATGCAGATACGCACACAATTCTTGCCTGATAATATAAAGAACAAAGTGTAATGATCAGGGAATTGGTGACTTTGATATATATCCAAAACATCATAACATATTTTGTCCAGATAAGCAAGAAATAGTGCACGATATATAGCACACAGACTAAACAAACTTTATGGAGAGGTTCATAAAAGTTATTAAGTCAAGCAAGGAAAATATATACTCTGAAAAATGTTCTGCAAAACAAATCAAACTAAATTTGTGTGTATCATGTCATTTTAGGTGACTTATCTGTGTTGACTAGTATCATGTGAAGTGTCAGTATGGCTGGGATGCAGTCATGAGTCTGTGCATAATCAACTCAGTGCCTGAGTAAAAATATCAGTCTGCACAAATCAAATTACTCACTTTTATGTCCAGACAGTTTTCTGGGTTTCTGTGTCTATATCATAGGTCTTCAGTATCTTTGATAAAAATGCTTAAACAGATAAGTCCTACTTGTCCATTTTAAAGTACTTCACCTTGTAAGCTTTGGACAGTGTTGCTTGTTGCAGCAGCAGAGACTGCCTTGAGGATCCGGGAGGCCTGATGTCTCCAGGAGGTGCTGCTCTGGTCCCATAATGATGTGAGACCGATGATTAAACACTGCAGCTCCTGAGTCTCTACCAGTCTCTCCACATGAACTGGCTGCCTGCAAAGCTGAAGAAGAACCTGGACGAGTACAGAGAGGAAGTATTGGTTAATTTCAGAAACAGAAAACAGAAATGAAGGGCAATTAGAGCCTGCATGACAAGCTGTAAAATGTTTCAAAAATGTCAACATTGCAGTTTACCTGTGTTATTGGCTCCTGAAATGTCTCCTCTATTGCTATATTCTCTTTCTTAGCTGGCAGGCAAACCAGAAGGTACAGACATTTCACCAGAGCAGCAGGGAGGTCTGGGTTTATACAGGACAGTATATCCTACAAGCAAAGACTGTCTGTCAGTGTTACAATGTTGGAGCTTCAATGTGGGTTTGTAAAACTAATAATCATAACCCCAGTTTGTGAAATGCTGAAAACATGTACTGTTTGAAAATAGCCACAGCCTGGCCAAAAACAGTCTCCACCTGGATTTAACTAAGAAAATGATCTTGTGGTTCAGGGAGCAGGGGACAGAATTTTTGACCATGGATTGGTCACTACAGACTCCAGATCTTAACCCCATTTAGAATCTTTAGGATGTGATGAAGAAGATTATACACAGTGGTTCATCTATCCCATCATCAATACAAGATCTTGATGGAAAATCAATGCAATGGAAATGAATGTGACATTTATTGTTGCATTGCATAGGATTGTATGATATAAACAATACCACAATGAATGTACCCTTTAATCAAAGCTAAAGGCTGTCCAATGAAATACTGTGTGTAGGACTTTATTTTGGCCAGGCAGTCTATATCTGGGATAAGTATTGACATGTTGATAGAAGTAAAGAACTTCAGCTGAAATAAGTGTCACTCTTCTCATTTGTAGAAATGTTACACAGTGTAACCAGTGTGATTGAATAAAAACACAGAAACGTAGTTTCCCATCACTCACCGAGTTGCCAGCCGTCAACAGCAACAAAGATTTCAACAGCAACCACCCTGAGCAGTTGTTATCCTCACAGTTTGTGTCCTTAACCTGTCTGTGGAAAAACTGCACCACTTCATCACGAGCTCCCTCTGGAAACACACACAAACAGCATCTAGACTGTGTTCCAGGAACTAAAACAAAGTTAAACTAAGTCAGCTGTAAATCATTACAGTCTAAATCAACAGTGTACCAATATTTTTATGGGATTATAATGTACAATATATACAGGGTTCTAAATGAACTTTTTTGATCCCCAGCCAATATGGCAGCATCACAGAACATCAGCCAATAAGATAGCAGCGTCACAGAATGTCAGCCAATCAGAGTGCAGCGTCACAGAATGGCAGCCAATCAGAGCGCAGCGTCACAGAACGTCAGCCAATGAATAGACAGCATCGTTTATATTTTTAATGTTTACTTCCTTCATTCTTGTTCCATGTATCTGTGAAATGACTGGGGCTGGATTCTAGTTTAGTGATGGTCTGATTATGTATTTAAATATGTAGTTTATGTATAACTGCCTGATGAAATTTAAGAAAAACTGTGCTAAATATTACATTTCTGTTTCCAGCAACATAATTTAGTTTGTGTGTCTATTTAAGATAATGATTTTTTTCCACTACACAAGAGGTTCATTTTTCTTGTTTTTATTTAAATATGACACTCATAAGTGTTTCTATAAAAAACAGTGTTTTTGTGGTTTTAAAAACTGCCCACATACATTAAGTTAGTGCCTTATAAAACATATATCCAAAAAACCAAGTACTTCTCTAAAAACTAATATAGAAACAAATGCAGAGCTAAATCAATCCACCCTCAACATTCAGTGCATATTAGGTTTGTTCACATATATAGCCTGCATGTGGTTTTATTTTTCATTTTCAATAGTGTGAGTGATCTTACAGTTTGACAAAACCACAGGGAGAAAATGGAGCACAAAGAAAAAGCAGAAGTAGAGAGAGGAGAGAGAAAGTCCCTATTACGTGGCAATAACTTTATGTATTGTTGTGTATGTTGTGTTCTACTAGGAAGTGCTGGAAGTACCTGCAGGCCTCTCTGCCAGTCTGTTGTGGATATTGTAGATGACTGTGTCAGCAGTGAGCGCTGCAAGCCCCTTTATATCCAACCCTTCAACTCTGCCAACATCGTCACAAACCTGGTGTGAAAGATCATAGAATGCACTTTGAATATCCAATGTCCTCAAAATAATGTTACTTTGTTCAAAACGGTTTGAATTTATTGACATAAAAATACCTCAGCACCTTATAGTATGTACATAAACATGAAATATTTGCTCAGAAGTTTCTACACCTATAGCTAATGTGTGCTGCATCTGTACATTATCAGATACAGTGAAACAATGTAACCATATGCAATAATAAATGGATCTCAACTGCTTTGGCTAATGCACTTCACTATAAATAATAGAAGCTAGTGCGTACTATATGCTCTTTTCTGTTCCATAAGAGGATATCACATTTCACTGAGTTTGCAGTTCTTAAGTGAGGCCCTACGTTCTGGTCAAATCTCTAGTCATGAGGTTTAAACATACTCTCACACACAACGTTTGCATGTGTAAGCCCGATCAATGGAGTTATGCAAGCACATGCAGAGAATTTACCCTGAGTGGTGGCATGTTAAAAAGAACATAGAAGGTTTTTACATGACAATGACAACACATCTCACAAGATGATGCACAAATTTATCTTTTTCTGATCAATGAAAGTGAAGGCTGAAGCTGGAGTAAAGCCCGAAGCTGTAGCTCTGACGTTTTGTTTCTCATGTGACTGTTTAGTAAACCATTTTACTAAGACTCCACGTACAGCTCAGGAGAAAGTGACAGTATCAGCTGAGACACAAACATCTGACTGTTGCCTGATATTTTTAGTTGCACACTGAAGTAGTTAGAACAACCTTTGGGGATGATACCATCCTGAGGCATTCATAAAAACTTTTTGAGATTAAATGAAATTTGAGCTGTGACTCCACTTAAAATTCCCATGCCACATTTCATAAATCCATTCCCTTCACAGCTTTATTTCAGTGGCGCATACCTGTATGTACAAAGGCAGGATTTTAGCAAGATGCTCCTCTCTTAGTTCTAAAGGAACATCGTCCGTTCTGTGGTCAGGGCTTGAGTATGTGTGAACTCCCAGCCGCTGTAGTTGTTCTATGAGCACTTGTTGGGGATGAAGGTCTTTACAGGAGCCCGCCACTTTCCCAGCTTTTAACTCCACAGAGACAGATAACTCCCCCGAAGCACTCAGCTCTCCAGTTTCCTTATTGATCCTCTCCACTTTAACAGTCTGGTCCTGTGAAAAAAAGGCATATAAGGAGGTGAATTAGTTATCCCTGATTTTAACATGTCTCAGTTTTACATAACATTGACACATCTTTTAATCAGCTCTCCTTGGTCTGTTTCACTTCCTCAGATAAATTTATCCCAATCCTTGGGTCATCCCCTTCCCCAGAGCACACTGTGTGCATTGAGAAATCACCAGATGGCTAAAACAGACCTCACATTCATGTGTCACTCTTAACAACTGGTTATAAAACTCTATGTGAGAGCATTTAGGTGTAATTGACGCACATTTTCAATAAGAGGAAATAACTAATGCTAAAAAAGTTGAAGTTGTTGAAGGCTTTTAGAAAAATTTACCTTCTTACATTTTGCATGTTCATTTATGTTTTTCTGTCAGAGAAGGTATTTAGTTACCTACACTAACAGCTTTGTTAATATCTAAAACCGCTGTCACTTAGAAAGGGGAAGTTTTGAGGTGTATATATTTAAACAAGAGCTTTTGTCTGGCTCATCTGGCTCAGAAGTGAAAAACTGTTGTTAGAGCCAAAGGATGTCCAGACCTTCCTAATATTATTCATATTACTGTCAAAGTTATTAATAGAATGCAACAAGTCCTCTACAGTTTGAAGCCTCTCACACAAGAGGTTGTGAATTCAAGTGCTACATGTCTATGTCACGCCAAGTGTGAAAAGGGAATCTGGGTGCTCCAAAGTAGGCATATTACTGCACAACTTAGTCTTGACAAAAAGGGCATTGTTTCATCATTAGAATAATTATTTTAGGTACTTTCTCTTGTTACACACATAGGGATTGCCTAACTGATAAACTGCCAGAGCAGGAGGGATCAGTTGCACTAATACTGTCAGGACACATAGAGGCAGTTCACATTCTTTTGAAATTCATTCAGTGCTTGGCTTTTTCATCAAGTGACAACTCATAACTCAGTGAAAGAAAGACTAGCAGTGAGCATACAAGCATCCAAAACCAATGCTTCCTTGTGTAAGTGGAAAAGCAACACATATAGTAAATCTTTTCAGTTTTCCAGTGACATATAGTGTAGACAAACAAAGCATGTCAATGAAAAATGCATATATGTGTTAGTACAATAACACAATGAGTACACTTCTCCTAATGAGTACTATCCATGTGTACACATCAGTGTCTTACCTGTACTTGTGTGAGAGCCATCTGGGAATTTCTTGGCTCTAAGAGGACACTGTCAGATGTTTTTCTCCCTGCGTGAAAAGTTTGTCCCTGTTCCCATGTCAGTAGGAGAAACACGCACAGACCTGCTATGACATGACTAGTGCCTACAGTTTAAACTTTTCTGTAGAATTACCCGCCCCTTACTAATCTGCAACAAGCAGACTGAACTTTGAACAAGCACAGTAACTCTGATCATCTGGCTCAGGTCATGTGCCTCCTTACTTCCTTAAAGAAGCAGAAGTGAAAAACTGTTGTTAAGCTGGTTGGATGGGGCCCTCCCATCACAGCTCAATGAAGAGTGTCTTTGCTTTTTATAGACATGTCATGTCAGGAGTGATATGAATCAGACTGACAACATCCCATGATTCACCAATGAAGCAAACAACAAATCTTTTTATAGTGATTTTAGGTGTACAGATGCAAATAAATGGACTTTGCGTCAAAGGCAGCCGTGACAAAGATAGGCTTTTTCTTTTTTTCTTTTTTTTTAACTGCAGGCTTTTTAAACAAAACAAATCCTTAACAGCATCAGAAACATTTGAATCCCATTTAGAATTGAAGGTGTTGTTTAGACCTAAAAGTACAGACCTGAAAGAAAAAACAGATTCAAAGAGTCTTTGGGATGTTTTTGTTTGCTTTTACATTTGACTCATGGGATGCACCTTGATTAAAAAAAAAAAAAAAAAAAAAAAAAAAAAATTAAAAAAAAAAAAAAGAAGTGGTTAATGGTTAGTCTGGATGCTTGTAGTGCAGTGAGGAAACCGAGTGAACTGGTGAGGTTTTACAGCCACCATGAAAACAACAGCATCCTAATATAGATAAACAGCGCCATCTTGTGTATTTTAGGGGAATAGCATCTGTGATTCCAAATCTGAAATGTGTTGACTTACCAGTGAACCCCTTGTGTTCACTTATGACCTTTTAGCCAAGAAAACATGTGCATTACAAAGATTTCAGATCGGTCAGTCATTGATAAAAGCGCTATTATGTCAACTATGAAGACAATCCGTTTGTTGACATTTAATAACGTTTAGAAACACACAAATGGGCTCATTAATCTACACAAGAACGCTTTATTGTGAAGGCACGTATGTACTCACGGGTTCATCAAGTGGCAGTTTCAACGCAAAAATTCTTTTCCCTGATGATTCGTCACAAGTGTCACATTGTTACTGTTTTTTTTTTTCACTAGCAAACTGCCAGTATGTAAATGTCGCCTGAATCTTAAAGTCTCAAGGGTTTTCTCTTATTTCAGCCTGTTGCAGGGTTGAATTCACGCAAACGACACGACGCCCAGTTAAACATGTAATACTTTCTCTTTCGACATTTTTTTTTGTTTGTGCTTCCTTAGTCTAGATATCATTTTAGTACTTTAAGTGTAACCTGAATGAATTACCACCTCGAGACACTGTCAATTAACTTTAAAGTAAGCGTTTTTTGAGGCTTTTTATTATTTATAGAGACCACGTGTCTTGTGACGTAGATGAGAACAGAGGTCATGTGATCTACCGCAGCCAATGGGACGTTCAGGGCGTGTCCTGCCTCAATCAGTTTAGCACAATGAAAGATCCCCGTTACTTTGCTGCGAAAGGTGATCTCCCTTCTCTCTTTACATTATGATGTTGTAGTGCTTCGTGGGGAGCAGCTGCTTTTGTTTGCGTTGCACTTTCTGTCGGTGGAAGTAACAGCAGGCCGCTCCTGTGCATGCATCATAATGCACCCGATGCCTGTGGGCTCCAGTGGTGGTGGTGGAGACATATTTGACTGTATACAGAGAGGAAATATTGAACAGTGTATACACTTCGTCCAAAATGACCGATCAATCCTAAAACAAAAAGGTAAGATAAAATAAGGTAAATCAGTATCATTGTTAATAACATGTTCTGTATACCAGTTAGTGAAGAGCTTTTCAGTGTCAGCTTCTGCAGAAACTGCAGGCCATAGTTATTTCCTACTGTTTTACTGTCAGTTTAACTGTCAATAACTGTCATTTCTCACGTGTTTATTATAATCCATGCGTTGTTTTTGTGATGTCTGCCACATGCTCACAATAGTGTAATAATAACCTCACTGATTTAACGTACAAAAATTACAGCATGAAGTAGTTTTTATCTTTCAATTTTACCAACTTGTGTCTCCTGATGTGATTTTTGTCACTTTGCCATTTGAGAAACCTAATACTGCTGCTGTGAGAGAGATGTAAGATGGTCTGGCACCAACTCTGGGCAGATCAAGTGACAACACAGCACAAAACAGCTTATTGTGCCAAAGGGAACCCTAACCCTCAAGTCCAGAGGGGTTTCATCAAGAGGCTGTCAGGCCATGCATTTGTCTGGCCTGTATTGTTAGCCTGAGCAAGTGAGGGGTCAGGATCCTCAAACCTGAGTGTAATGTGTGCTTGTCTTCATCCAGGCTGGGGTGGATTCACCCCGCTCCACTATGCGGCTCTCCATGGTAACCGAGCACTGGTTGATCTTTTCCTAAGTAATGGAGCTGATCCTAACCTGACGTGTGATGCAGGACAAACTGCTTTTCACTTTGCCTGCAGGTGAGGCACCCACTGCATTTTTTTTAATGTTATTTTTCCTGTCTCTTTACAAGTGGCAAGGTAGAACAGTTGCTGAAAACTAAGAGATAGATTTTTATGGTTATCAAACATGCATGTCATATCAACAGCATAACCTCTGAGCAAAGTGTTTCCACCTTTGTATCTGAATAATAATGGGTTATACTTTTGACATCCATCAGGCAAGGGAATATCTATATTATACACCAAATGATGCAATATGGAGCTGATTTGCGCATCATAGACTTGCAAGGAAAAACATCATTGCATCATGCAGTTACTGGAGGCAACATGTGAGTCAAAGAAAATAAAAAAAAATAACACAAACTGGATTAATTACACTATTGTCTACTTATTTAATGTGTGCACTGGTGCATTGTTATGTTTTTCCAGTGTTGCAGTGCATTTTTTGTGGGAGACTGGAATGTTCCGATTCTCTGACACAGATATGTACAAGGTGACACCTCTTCACCTGGCTGCATCAACAGGCAACACAGAAGTGGTGCGATACCTGCTCAGAGACCAGGTATGCCACAGTCTGATTAGAAATGCATTCACATACACACACACACACA
>JAPQRP010000009.1:10428964-10448964 GCA_037367295.1 Apogon hyalosoma | reverse complement strand
ACAGATTATTACCCAATAAAACTTAAAGCTTGTTGAAAAAATAAGGGTAAGTGATGATTAATTGTGTAATATGGAGCAATGCACTCCATGTACAGTAACGGTCCTTTGCTAACAGAAGATTTATTAAAAAAAAAACTAAACAAACAATTCCTCTTTGACATTTCCAGTCTCCTTTTAAAGATTTACAGGATATTTCTCCTGTACATATAGAGTGTGCCCCGCCTACCTCTACTGCCAGCATACAGTCTTGTTAATGACTGCTTTACGTGGTGTCTTCTCCCTCTCCAGCAATAATGACTCTGCAAATGAAGGACACCCAGAGAGGAGGGAAATAAAACGATGAGTTTAGTCAGAGGGCAGATAAGGCAGAGTGAGTGGAAACAGGAGAGAGAAACAGAAAGAGAGATTTCAGGCCTGTACAGATACCTTCCCTGCTGTCCTCAGCAGAACGCGAGATGCAATTAACAAGGAAAAAAGACGCCATTGATTTCGCTCTCCTCTCTCTCTCTCTCCTTCCTTGACTCCCTGGGGATCACCATACTGTCACTGTTTTTGCTCTATATCATTGGCATACAGATGCTGATATATAATCCATGTAATCAAGCTGTAGCAATTAAAGCATAACCTGATCCAAAGAAACTCCTTTCCGTGTAAAGTAATGAAAATGATATGTGCACTAATTACTGTCCAAAAAACATAATAACATTTGCTTGAGTAGAGATATGGATGTCATTTTACAACAGGATGTCTTTGCTACAAAATGGAGGCTGTGCCTTGTTAGGTTGACTTGGTATTTTAAGAGGGAATCTGGATGCATGGTCAAGCCTGTGGGCTTAGCTGTGCCCATGGGAGATTTCTGTGAATAATGATTGTGGATTTTTTCTCTGGGTTTTTAGAGTCATGGAGGAGAACAAAGAGTGAAAATCCCAAAATAACTTGCAACCTATTTCTTTATGTAACCCTTTATTTCTTTCTCTTGCTTTCTCAGATTTTTTATTTTATTTTATTTTATTTAAGAAACAAACCACTGCTATTACTTACATGTCTATGGATGTTTGTGTTCGTGCAGCACGGTCAAAGAGCATGGTGCTTGGAGAGTTGTCCCGGGTCTCCAGACCTTGCTCTCCTCTGGATCAGGAGAAAGCTCTGAAGGCAGGCTGGCTGAAGAGACAACGGAGCATCATGAAAAACTGGCAGCTGCGGTGGTTTGTCTTGAGGACTGAAGCCCTCTACTTCTACAAAGACCAGGATGAAACCAAGGCACAGGTGATTCACACTTGATCCAAAAAAATAAAGCTAAACACAGGTTTGAATAAAATGGGATAAATATAGGCAGAGTTTTGGTGTCATCTGTTACCCCAGGAGTCTCATGTGTTTTAGAATCGAAAACAGATACGATTTCATGAATTAATTTACCCTCAGGACTACTTGATCCAATATATACTCTCCAACCCTGAAAATAGCTTATTGATTCTTTTAAACAAAGCAAACAAATGTAATGTTAAATATAGCCCTCAAGCAAAGTTATGACCATGTCAATGAGACTTTTAGATCAACTGGGCTTTGTCTTTACCTCTCTCAAGGAGATTCTGTAATCTCTTCTGTTTGTCAGTAGCATTATGCAGAAAGTGTAGCACTGATTTTCATAAACCTTGACAGATGAATAGAGCATAGGGCAAAAAATTAACCCCTCTTGGAACAGGTTCATAAAAAGGAGCAGAGCTTGGAAAAAAAGAGCCTCAGGTTAACTTAGAATGGTAACAGCCATTTACCATTTAACCATTGCAATGTTATTAAACCACAAAATTATGACCCATATTTTCATTCTTATTATTTAACTGTCATCATTGAGAAGCTGCTAGGACTCTAGTGTTAAAGAAAGAGCTTTTTCTGCTTAAAAACAAGGAGGTTCATCCTTGGCCCATGCCCTACCCTTTCACTAAATTTCATCAAAATGAATGCGGTATGCTTTACATAATCCTGCTGACAGCCAAAACTTCCTTGATGAAGGTAAAATTAAAGTATCCAGCGGCACTAACTGACAGAAAAACTCAATTTATGGTTGGTTTGTGGTTTAAGAATGGATTATTTGCCCTGGTAGTGATCTGCACTCTCTGACCACTAATCTAGTTATATTTTTGTGCCAAGCAATAGATGTATGTTTTAATGATATATTAGCTGGTATTGTAAAACAGCTATTTACTATTTATATATAACTGAAGGGATGGCGGTTTGCATCACACTCTTCCCTTGTCATGTGTCCTTGGGCAAGACACTTCACCCACCTCGCCTCCAGTGTCAGTCACAGTGGTGTATGATTTGTATGAATGTTCAGTGGTGGTCAGAGGGGCTGTTTTGTGCGAATTGACAGCCACGCTTCCGTCAGCCTCCCTCAGGGCAGCTGTGGCTACAAACATAGTTTACCACCATCAGAGTGTGAATGTGAGAGCAAATGAATAATGGAGCAATAATATAAAGCGCTTTGGGTGCCTTGAAAAGCGCTATAGAAATCAAATCCATTACTAGTATTATTATTATTATATAAATAAAAAGCACCTTCACTGAAGACATCACATTATCCACTGAATTCAAAATGCCGTTACTGCCCTGACACACTTGCAGTTTCACTGATAATGTGGTAACTGTCTGCCCTGTGTTCTGCCTTAAGCACTTAGTGGATGACCCTTGACCCGCTATATGATGGACACATCCAAAAAGCACATAGACCAGGAAGTGGTAGATGGATAAATAGATGAAGCAGTGTTTCCCTGAGTCATCCCTGCCTCCATCATCATTACCTCCCTCTCTTGGACAGATGCCCAGAGCCCAGAGTACTCAGAGCTTTATAATGTTTAACATACACTACACGTCCAGAACATCTAGAACCACAAATTGATTTCTTGTTTGGCCACTGAATACCACTGATGCAATGTTTTCCTCCTGCCTCCCTGCCTGTCTGTCAGGCTGTCAGTCAGTCTGTCTATCTCATGTCTTCCTGTCCTTCTCCAGGGTTGTATTCCTCTTCAGGGCAGTCAGGTCAATGAGCTGCTTGCCAATCAGGACGAGCCTGGCCGTCACCTTTTTGAAATCGTTCCAGGTGAGCTGGCAAGTCTGTCCTGTGAGCAAGTACGTAAGTATGTAAGTCTTGCTCAAGTGGTGTTGAGTGCCAAAAAAGAAAAGCACACGGTTCACATGGAATCCTGCAGTGAAATCATTTGTAAAACAATTTGTAAATAAAGTATCTAGACATTATAAGGGTTTTTTGTACAACATAAATGTAATATCAGAGTATCTTTATTTATGGCTTGAATTGATTTCCTGTATACAAGTTCATGTCCTTGCACACAAAAACAAAGTGACAAATAGAGGATTAAAATGGCTAAAAATTGGCTGCATATGACTCATGTGCAGCAACACATGCACAAAATATGCAGAAAAAGATGCAACTGCCTCAACCATGTGTTTGAGACTTCAACAACGACTTTATTCATTTCTCAGCATGCCAGCGTGGGGTTGGCATGATCACAGTCAGAACAGTGGACAGTATGTACACTACATACAGGGCCAGCTTAGATGAAGATAAAAAAAGAAACAAGAGAGAAGAAAGTGTCTTTGGATGTTGTGGAGATATAAGGTTTAAACTTGAAGATATATGAGAATAGTTGAAAATACACTGATGCTATTGCCTTGGCGTGGATCTCATGGGGAGAGATTTACCTGTAAGCAGCTGGTATCACTGCTGCCACTGCACACTTATAGACCATTTTTTCTCTGCCATTACAAACATGGGTCATTACTGCAACAGATCAGCTGATGCTTTAGCAGTTCATCCCGAAAAAGAGGTCTACATTAAGGATGCTAGTAAGTAGAATGCATTTATCTCAGCATTGAACTTTAATGAGGAGGAAATGTTGTGCTGTAAAATACTGTAAAACTCCATTGATCAGGTATTTTAGAAAAGAGATTGGATTTAGCTTTTGCTGTGTTTAGATTACATTCTGCATTTAAGACCTAACTTCTACTGATGTGAAATGTTAAATAACTTTCAACCATTGACCCTTTCAATAGATTTAAATAATTCAGGTAAAATGTAGTTTCTCAGCTTTTCAGCAGCATCAGATCTGTATTTTTTGGACATTCAGAGGGTCCGGAGTGAAGGTAATAACACCATCATCTTCTGCAATTTTGATGCACCCAAAAAACTCATATAGTTTGACAAATGACCTTGGTTGTAGATGCTTGTTTTTATGTTCATTAATAATAGAATGTGCTGCATATTGCACTTTTTTCCAACTTTATCTGTTTTAATGTAATAGCCTTTGAATTTACTCTGATCTACATGGTCGGTAAATTAAATATATTAAAATACTTGCATTGTAGAAAAAAATACAAAATAAACAGGATAATGTCATAATAAATTGTGATAAAATCACTTCGGAAAGGTTAATTCTCAAGAAGAAAAATTCATTTGAAAGTCATTTGAAAGCGTAAAGGAAGTATCCCAGTATTTTATACAAATTTGACCTAATTCACTGGAGAACACTGACTCATTCAATATTATATCTGTAAGTATGCTGCTGCAGTATTGCAATTTAATAATTTGTGTCCTGTTTGGCATTATTTTTTCTCTTCATTCGGATACATTTTCTGTAGGTTTCAGCTCAGTGCTAGAAATGTTGCATAAAAATGAAAGAATTTGTGCTTAGATAAATGGTTGGCAGTGATGCAAAGTGAATGTATTTGGAGACAGTGTGACTATGAAACAAAACAGTAAGAGCCATGGTAGAGTTGCTGCTGTCCACTGGGAACACTATTCTTTCTGGGTCATTTCTCTCAAACACAACACACTATGCACCAGAACACAGGACTTAGTAATGAATGCAGGTACTGATATATAGCCTGTGTAGCACACATATGCAAGCCCTGCCAAATTCTGTTTGCGAGTTGTTTTAATAAAACTGTTTGCGTCATTAGAATTAGCAGCTTCATTTTTAGCTCAGTCTGAAAATGAGCAGTGCTAGTTCCTCTTTAGAATTTCATGAAGCCAGTGAGATTCAGTGTGATCAAAGTTTAAATAAAATAAACTAAAATGTCAGCCTGAAATGTCAAACAGTGCAGAGTCAAGCTGTGTATAAAGAGAGGGAGAGGCAAAGCTCCATGGCTGCATCTTTGTACTTTACTGGGGTAGTGGGGCTCATAAGGTTATCAAACATGGTGGTATTTCTAGTGCCTTGAGCCCACTTGTTTGTGGATAATGGCACTGCACTGGTATCTCTTCTATGTATGAATCCATATACATATGTATATCAGGCAATATGTTTTTTGAGATTTGGTATTTAGTCTTTTCATTCGAGTAAATTAAATCATTTGATTTTGCTGTGTTTGCAGGTGGAAGTGGAGAAAAGGACCGAACAGGGATAAGCCATGAATCTTTTCTGCTGATGGCCAACTCTCAGAGTGACATGGAAGAATGGGTCAGAGCCATACGTAGAGCTATATGGGCCCCGCTTGGTGGAGGTGGGACTCTAAAGTCTGCATGCACTTATATACATCCACATGTTCAGTTTAGTTTAGTTTGCACAATTACCCAGATATTGCACATTTATGTAAATATATATTTTTGTCTTAGTAATAGTTTATATATTTTTTGTATTTTTTCTTTTGCATTTTTAAATGCCACTTTGTTTTGGTTGTTTTAATTTCCTAGTTTAATTATTGTATTTACATTTTTATACTTCTACTGTTATACTTATCTTAAATTCTTGTGGAATTCATTGTGGACAGCAAAGTAAGATTTTCATTGTACAGGGAAACCTGTTTCTGTAAAGTACCCATGACAATAAAACATTTTAAATCATTTGAATGTAAAATATTCCTCAATACTGCTGTTTCCTGGACAATCAGTATTTTTCTGCTGTGTGGCTACAGGTGTCTTTGGGCAGCACCTTGAGGAAACCATGCTTTACGAAGTCCAAAGTGGCTCACAGGGACAAGTTCCTGTGCTAGTAGAACAGTGTGCATGTTTCATACGAGAACATGGGCTTGAGGAAGAGGGCCTTTTCAGGGCCCCCGGACAGACCAATCATGTTCGAGAGCTGCAGGATGCATTTGACCGTGGTGAAAAACCGGTGTTTGACAGGTGATGTGGCAGAAGTCAACAGTTGATCATTTTAGCAGCATACCGTGGTGTCATAATGATAATCTGTCATGTTTATTGTCTGTCTCTTACAGTTCCACAGATGTCCACACAGTGGCATCGCTGCTAAAGCTGTACATACGGGAGCTGCCTGAGCCTGTGATCCCATTCTCCAAATACACACAGTTTCTCTCTTGTGCTCAGCTTCTAACCAAGGATAAAGAAATGGTAATTTTATCTCTATTGCCCAATTAGTGTATTTGCTAACTTTTACTGTAACACAATTAATACATGTTTTTCTCTCTTTCAAGGGTGTCACAGAGCTTGGCAAACAGGTGAAATCCCTTCCTCAGGTCAACTACAACCTCCTTCAGTATATTTGCAAGTACGTAAGCTCTTTCCTATTATTTTTGGTCATTCCTGTGCATGATTCCTATTATTGTGTATGACATGAAAAAGAAAACAGGAAACAACAGGCATTACAGCTCCCATCATGAGCCACCTCAGCTGTCAACTCTTTCTAACACTAATTGTTATAATCACTGATGAGACTGTGACGGACTTGATTGTTAATGCTATTTTCCATTCATTATTTGATGACTGAGGATTTGTCACCATGGTAAACCAGAGACAGATTGCACCCACGTCCTCATCACTGGAGGAAATGACATCACTCTGATAGACTTTGAGTCTTTATAATTGTATGTCTCCTCTGCCTTCCGCATCCATTTTTAAATATCATCTGCTGAGACCACACACAACACAGAATCCTGACTGTGACTCAGTTCTCTTTTGCGTTGATTGGAGTTGATTGATTCTACTTCATGGAAATGAAAAATGGGTGCAATCATTACTTGAAATGGAAAAAAAAATATACCACTGAAGTTAAATAGTTGTTCCTATTTTCTCAGGTTTCTAGATGAAGTCCAGAGCCACTCAAATGAGAATAAGATGAGTGTTCAGAATCTGGCCACAGTGTTTGGACCCAATATCCTTCGGCCTAAAGTGGAGAATCCAGTTTCTATGATGGAAGGTTGGTGATAACGTCAACATACATTACATAATGTTAATCAGTTACAGTGTTTATGGCATTATTGTTCACCAATTACTATGTACATTGACATACAATGTTGTTAATATTTATGTTTGTTTGTTAATATAGGAAGCTCCCAGGTACAGCATCTAATGACTGTGCTGATCAGTGAACATTCCCGACTGTACCAACGTGAAGAGGCCAAGACTGAGAATAAGATCCAGTCACAGAGAGAACAGATTCCTGTACAACGGTGCAAAGTTGAATGGCTCCCTCAAGAAGACACTGACTCTGTGTCCTCTGCAGACGCAGGCTCTAAAACCCCTAATGAGAAGCCTCCATCTTGTACAATGTCAGAGAAAGGTGAAGACAGTGTGAGTGAAGGGAAGGGCAAGAGCAAAGAGGAGAAAATGGAGGACAAAGGAGATAGCAAAGCTGAAGGGAAAGGTGGGACTGACATAGCTGTTAGCCCCAGTAAACAGTCCAAAGCCTTACCCTCTTGGAGGTGTTCCTTTAAAGGCAGTGCAGCATCTGGGGGTCCGAGGGGGAAAATGGGGGGCTCAGCAGGAGACGTCTCGGCAGCTGGTGGCAGCAACTGGCTAATGAATGGTCTGTCATCACTTCGAGCTCACAGACGCACCACGTCATCTGGGGAAAGACTGAAAGACTCCACTCTGTCTCTGAAGGATTCAACCCTGTCCCTTAAAGAAACCGTTCTTTCACTTAAGGACTCGCAGAGAGACTCTGATGAAGACTCCACTAGGACAAACACATCCCTCTCCCACAGAGCCCTTCACCAATCCCATAGACTGTCTGCCTATGACAATGTCGCTCCTTCCAGTCTAAGCTTGCCTACTGACACCTCCACCATGTGGACCTCCTTTGAGATCTCACTGGCTGACCCAGACGAAAGTGATAAGGCAGTAAAATTAGGACCTGATCAAGAAAGATCTACAGAGGTGAAAGACAGTACAAATGTGTTGGATCATAGTGTAAACATCAATGAGAAAGATCCTTCAGACCGAGAACCAGAGACAAATGAGAGTCTTACCAATATTGTCACTGAGCTCAAGCAAGAGTTGAAGAGTCAGAAGAAGAACTACGAAACCTGCATTCGCAAGTAAGAAAGTATCATTTGTCATTTATGAACAATTTACCACCCGAGATCAGTATGAGTTGTTATTTTTTAAAACCTTCTTCTCCCTTTCTAACTTGAGGTTGGAAGAGTCCTGTTCTAAATACCAATCCCAGGTAAGTCGACTTGAGGAGGAGCTGGACCAGGAAAAGAAAAAATTCCACATGTTGGAGATCCGACTCAGGAACTCAGAAAGGGCACATCAAGATGCAGAGAACCGAAACGTCATGCTCCAAAGGGAAATGGAGGAGTTCTTCAAAACCCTGGGAGATCTAACAACAGGAACAGCACGGGCCAACTAGACCGGACCAACCTGCCTTCACCTGGTCCAAAAGAGGAAAAGTTTGATTAGTGGGAAGACCAGCCAGCCCCAAAGCTTTGAACACCAAATACCTCGACTGCAGTACTACTTGCCATCGCGTTCCTCTTTAAAGTGTCCGTCTTGTGCCTACACTGACTAGTGCCGGTGCCAAACTAAAACCTCTTTGGACCAAGCACCTCTCCTTTTACCATTCCTTAAAATTCCTATCATATACTTTAAATAATGTAGCTGATAATTTAACTGAAATCTATAAGAGACCAAGAAAAGCCTTATTATTGACATGAGGTAGTCTTCCCATATTCAACTTGTTTACTTAAGCTAAGAACTCAAAGACATTTCAACTTGACAATGAAAAAAAAAGACAACATTAGTCATTAAAATTCAACTCATTTATTGGTTGGAGTTGAAAGTTGACAGTTTCCAATTTTGATGTACATAATTGGTCTGTTAGTGAGGCAACTTCAGTTCCAAAGGCTAAAAGTCACACACAGCTGGCTTTTACTGAAACACATAACAGCATAGCTTTTTGCTATCAGTGTTTGAACCATCAGAAGAGTGTAGCATCATCCTAGTAGGGCTGAACGGCTTTCCTCATTTCTTCTAAATATACCTGCACTAAACCAGATTTACTCAAGGAAAACTCATGCGTAGTCTATTCTTTCTATTATTTCTATTTTGAGGAGATGGAAAAGAGAAGAATTTCAAAAAGATGAAGCCACAACAGTCAGTGGAGATGTGGCACGGAACGGGTCAGGACATGCCTCACAATACCCAAAGTGCATTCTGGGAGCTAATGTGAGGGGTTACTGCCCGGCTGTAGTCAGTTTCCAAGTATGACAAGGGCAAAGGGACAGGTTGGGTTTCTCAGCTATCAAATACATCCAAAGGTTACCATGGCAGGTAGCAAATGACTGTTTGCTGACTCTCAGAAAACATACTTACATCTACAGTAAAATGTACAGATTGTTCACTGGCTAGACTAATCCTAAATTATATTGCACAGAAAACTATTGAACAAAAAAAAAAAAAAAAGAAACAAAATGCATATAAATAGTAATTCTGAATGAAATGTACATTACATACAATAGATGCCTCATAGCTTGAAATAAATAAATAAATAAAAACAAATACAGAAAAAAAATAGTTTGTCTCGCATTTCTTTCGAATGGTGTGTGCCATGATATACATACTGTATCTTCAAAAATGTGAGTGTGCATGTGCATGTGTGAGGTAGAACTCAGAAAGACGCACCACAGAAGAGAGGAACATCTGCCACGGAGAGGACTGAAAAATCACTGAACTGAGTAAGGGCACTTAAATTAAATATCTTAACTATCAGACAGTTGTGAAATGTGTCTGAAAAAATCGGCCAAAAAAGGGTAAAGTGACTAATTCAGACTTGGTCTCTGGTGACAGTCCTCAAATACAGCACTCATTCTAGCCAGTGGAGTGGCCTAATATTAGTGTGTTACAGCGCTTTAGAGCAATCATTGGCTCCTGACCTTATCGCATTTCTATTCGCTTACATTCACCCTGTTCTTCCTCACCAAACAGACCATCACTTATTAATTACAGCTAAATAAACACTTTAAAATCCAGTCAGTTTTACAGTACGCTATATTTAAAAAAAACATACGTCATTGTCAGGGCAAGAGACGTTGACTGCCTTGTCATGACACACACAATCAGAGGTGACATAATACTAAGAATTTAGTTAACTTGGATACACCAAGGGACGCTTTCTACAAGAAAGGTGAGGAAAAATTCAAAATAAAATCATACATTTGCATTAGGCTTTAAGATGAGTTGAAGAAATGCTTGTTGTAGATTCATTCAAATGTCACCAAAAAAATAAAAAATAAATAAAAAAAATTAGAAAATGCCAAATGAACATTTAAACTTATACTTAACATACTGGAAATATTGCAGTGCTAACAGTAGGCTATGATATTCCTCTGTATAGCAGTAGCTAAAAAACAGCAAAGTGTAAATCACACTCAAATCCTTCTCTTTCATAACATACATCACAGTTTCACATCAAAACATACTCTGATTCTTTGCAGCAAAAATACAGTAATAATGATACAATTTCAAACCACATCATCATTTACAGCAGTATCAGGATTAGGGGAATTAAAAACAAACTGTACATTAAAAGCGCAGATCTACAAACTAATATGAGAAGTTTCATTGGCCTTCACCTTCTCCCATCACACACATTGATGAGGAAAGGGTTTATTTCCGTGTTTATCTACTGTATGTGTGCGTTATCTGCAGCAGGCCAGAGCACCTAAAGAGGTATGGCTGTCCAAGCTGCTGTCGGTTTCAGAGGTCATGGTAGGGTCACTGCTCGGATCCGTGGGCTCTGTGGACATGGATGACACATCGTTGGCTGAGGAGGAGGAGGAGGATGTGGGCTGAGGGGGGCTGTCAATCACTGCTGCACCTGTGCTGCGAAAAACACACGTCAACGCATAGGTTTCATTGAAAGACGCGCAATGCTACCATTATCTGAAACAGCCAACACACTACGATTTCATTATTCAACGCAATCACAAAAACACTGATTGTACATTTCAGCAAATCACTACAGTTTTCACTATATGGACAAAAACATCAGAACATATCACACCTACAGCTTGTAGGACTTCCCATTCCTGTTGATTTGAAATATTGTCACGATAAACAAGTTCATGTCTGTTTCATGTCAATAGTTATTACGATAAATGTCAAATCAATAAGTTTAAAGGTCGATTTTTCTTACAGACTGAGAATTGAGCAAGCCAGACATTTACTTGTGGCTTAAAATCATTATTAATGGTCTGAACATGTTAAATACTTGAGTAACTTAGTGGTACAACATTTAAAACAATTATAATGATTAAAAAAACTTCAACACGAAGGAAAATTAAGCAAAAACCAACATTGGAGCATTTGACCCCGACGCTAAAAAATAAACTGTCACAATCGTTTTGAAGTCCACACCTGAATTCAGTGTGTCCTAATACTTTTGTCCGTATAAAGTGTATATGCAGCTTTGGAAATCATTATTAGATTGCTGTGACACAGTCATAAATGTGACTTATAAAGCAATCAGTTCATCCATCTAATAATGAAATAAACTGCTTTTGAATTAATGACAATGAAACCCACTTTTCTCAATAATAAAGAACATCTGATGTTGCAATACAGACACAATTATTCTAAAATAAGACTATAAACAGGCCATTATATTTAATCTAGTATTTAACAAGTTATGTGGAATTTCCATAGAAAATATTTGAGTTTTTGACTGTAAAAGTGCTTTGGTTAGGGTTATGAAAAGGTGATTTGGCTTAAATATTACAACTGAATACACTGTGAGTCATTTTTTCTTAATGGACCTTTATTGGATTTAGCAATGATAATGTTCTCTAAACCTAATCAAGTGCTGTCACATAATCTGATCATAAAAATTAATGACATTTTTCTGACAGAGATGCTTGAAAAGCACAATAAGTGGTTAAAACACTGCAATATTGACATACATATTAAGAAGTGTTAATAGGAAACTTATTTTTGGATAGAAAGTGCTGACATGATATGCATCTGTGACAAATATGCAAAATAACAACATTTTATTTTAGCGGCTGGCCTGGATTATTTGAAGATCAAAAAACACAAGATTTAAAGGTTCAGTGTGTAATAATTACTCATGCAGAGAAGTTTCAGATTAATCCATTTTCATTTCTGTAATCACATCTAAATCTTACACACTGAACAGAGTTTTATTGAAACCAAGTGTTTTTAGTTAACTATGATGCATTAATAATTCCAGTGTTAAAGTTTTCAAAGAGCTTGTCTAAGAGTCACTGACAATCATTTGGAGTACATTTAACCAGAATTTAGTCCAGATGTATTATTATTAATTTAAAAATGACAACGTGATTTTTCATCATGTACTTTTACCAAACAATAGAAACTGGTTTCCTGTAATTCTTTCACTTCACCTCTTTTTATCTCCAGTCATAAAGATTACTCACCTAAAGGAGGAGGCTGGCCTCTTATCACTCCATTTTTTGTCCATTCCTCCCATTCGCTCACTTCCTTATAAATCAGCTCTGTAGGTGCAAGAACAGAGGGATGTTAATACTGTGAAATGATAAAGTGTTCCCTGAAGTGCATTTCCACAAATATTATACATTTTTTCATCTACAGAGGGTGTATTGCATACTGTACAGTACAAATCGCCTCATGTTTCTAATTTGGACAGGCTTTGCTGATGTGACCTTTCTAAAAATGAGTGAAGGGTCATTATCACCTGACGGGTTAGGATGAGCTCATACTGCTGCACAACTGTAAATGATATTTCCTCACAATGTTCAGTCCTCTCATGCTCTACAGAATCAGGTTCCCTGCAGGAGAACACCAACTGAGCGGCTTAACTAAATCATGCAAAAATGCCCTTTGGCAACTACAGTGGAAATACACTGATATACAGGGAAGCATGTCTGTAAACAGTTTACATTTACATCCACTGGCTGTGGACTGTCGATTTTCAAGCTTCAAGAACATTTGTTAAAGTATTTTTGATTCATCTGCCAAACTGGCAAAGTTGATCTTTTCCCCTTTAACTTCACATGTTTTGAAGATTTTAACTCCTGAGTGTTTTGAACCAAACTAAATTTGCTAATAAGTTTATGTCATCAGACTTCACATGACTTTATTAAATGAGTTCTTTGGTTGTTTTCTTCTTAACCCTTAAAGACTTAGAACTATTTTTGTAGTGACTTCCAAATCATTGTTTCCTCTACATTTAATGTTTACTGAATGATTTATCACCATTTATCAGAATACTAACCTAATTTTATTAGTGAAAATCAGGTCTTTTCCTATATTTACTTTACAGACCGTGGAGATGTTCACAAATGCAAGGTTGTTATATTAAACGGAGAAGACTGAAGAAAATTGACTTTTTCAGCAGAATTTAACATTAAATGATACCAAAACAAGCATCTACAACCACTATCATTTGTCAAACTACATGGGTTTTCAGATGATGCTATTGTTTCCACATCCATTACAGAGCATCCGAATGTCCAAAAAAGACAGTACAGATGTTGCTGAAAAGCTGATAAACTGCATTTTACCAGAATTATTTAAATGTATTTATAAAATTAGTGGTTCAAAAGTTATTGAACATTTTAGATTAGCAGATACTGTTGGTCACCCGTAGCCGTTTAGGTCTTTGACGGTTAAGTCTTTAATTAATAATAAAGCAGCAGTGACAGTGAAAAGTGTTGAGTGCAGTGTTTGACTCTTCGCGTGTTGTCTAACCTTTCCACTCTTCCACGGTATGCTCCCTCTCATCCAACTGTTTGTCAAGGATCTTCGGAGGAGGCTGAGAAAGAGAAAACTAACGTAAGGTATGATGCCAACTTTCCACTTCAACAGAGGTAATTAAAATCTCATGTGACCCTTTTAGGGATCATGAAGTCTGAAGCGTGATCTACTTACCGCCTCTACTTCAGCTGGGTCGTACCAAACATTGATGTAGGGGTGCTGCAGGGCTTCATCTACAGAGATGCGCTTAGATGCATCAATCACTAACATCTTGGATAAGAGATCTCTTGCTTGGCTTGCTGAGGGATGAAACATAACCATACATACATTTAATCATCACCCTACAGATTTATTTTGATTAATTGATAGAGTATAATTCATCATGATATAAGAAAGAAAAAAACAAGTACCTTTTAGTTTATTATGATCTGAGTCAGCAGGGAAGAGCACATCCGGGAACAGTTTCTCAAAGCTGTATCCAGCGTAGCGTGGCCTGTTCTCTACATATGTTCTAACTGACTGGTTCAGCTTCATTAGAAACTCTTGAGATGGAGTGCCTAGCTGCTCAATTACCTTGTTCCACTGGTCAATGTCTGGAGTGTAAATGTTAAGGAAACAGGCCACACAAACACCATTTACTCTGACACACATACTGTAATGCACCATTAGTGCGGTATGACATTTAACTGTCTTTGAACGCATCAACAGTCCCTGATAATCTGCAGTACACACACACACACACACACACTTAGAGTACAACATTCAGATCACATGTCTTATTGAAAAAGCCATTCAGTCCACTGCTATGCGGATAACTGCTGTACATACATACTTAATCAATATAACCCTATTGATTTTATGGCAGTGAACAGTGTCTTCTTTTGCTCAAAACAGATGCAGCAAAGAAATGATCAAGGTCAATTTTGAAACAGATGGCAGAATGAGAAAGGTAAACTGCAGGAATGATGATGGATCTCATTACATAGAATGAAGTGATAATACAATGATCAATGATGGGGAAGGATACGATCAGTGCCAGGGAACAACACACTCCCCCTGATCATCTCGGCCACTATGCAGCCCACTGACCATACATCCACTGGAGGTGAATATTTAGAGGCGGCAAGGAGGTGGACATGCAAACAAAAAGGCGAGGGAAAAACATAATAAAACATAAAATAAAGTGAGATGAATCCACACAGAATGGTAGTGATGATGTGTGAAAATGAAAGTGAAGACCATGCAGCATCAGCGAGACACAAAAGAACAACAGCAGTTACGAAGGTGAAAAGGACTAAAGAGCTCTAAATAATGCATGTTAACATGGTAGGTTACGCACAATTCCCCCCTGGCTTGGCATAAAATATTGTTCATTCCAATAAGAAGGATTTAACCATCTGACAGTCTGCACAGCATGAAGCACTAACACTTTCCAAAGACTTAACAAACATAATGGAGGATACAGTCCCTTCCTGGGAAGAGGATTTTATGGCGAACCATTTCTGCCAGTATGCAGCCCACAGACCATATGTCCACTAGTGAAGTGGAACACGATAAACAAAGCCAATAAGAGGTGAGAGAAATGCACAACAACAGGTTAGTTATATGTAAGAAGCTAGTTAAGAAGCATTTTCTTCAAAGAAATTATTTAGTACAAAAGCACCATGCTGTTTTTAATGCAAGTACAAAGCATTAGTAGAAAATTTATCTTGGCATTATTCTGTTTATTGTTAAAATTTAAAACATGTAGAGCAGAGCAGTCATACACCCATAATAAGAGTGAAGTTAGACTGTAACTTAAATGTGTGTGAGATTCATAGACTACTAATAACTACTCACCATTAGCCTGGTAGCCCATGCCCAGGATAACTTCTGGTGCTCTGTAGTAGCGTGTAACCACATACGGTGTCATCAGGAGGCCGGTGGCAGCCGTCCGAGCAAGGCCAAAGTCCAGAATCTTCAGTGTACAATCTGATTTCACAACTATGTTGCTGGGCTTCAGGTCCTACAGAGAAACATATGATGCCACATAATCCCTACTTGTGAAATGTAATAGACAGCAACGCCACTGAAATTTCTCAAAAGGGCCTTTTTCAAACTGTGTGAAACGGTGACTTTAAATGACTCATTTGATTGAGCATCTTGGGTCAAGACACCTACTGTACTCATAGCAGGAAACACCATTTAGAGGCAACACCACCACTTGTATAAATAGTTTCCCATCTGTGCTTTTAACATAAATCCTCAAGTGTCATGAAATATCTGCAATATATTTTCTGGATGGTTTATTGGTTATTTTGGGACCTCACACATCACCTAACAGGGTGCCAATTTGTCTTTACACTTCAGTGTCAGGTATCGCGGCAGGTTTAACAGTTCCTCTTCGGGACACTGGCCTGGCAACAATCTCACTAGTCATCGCCAGCTGATGCTTACCCTGTGAATGATGCCGGCAGCATGGAGGTGTTTGATGCCACACAACATCTGATAGAGCAGATAGGAAAGCCTTTCATGATCCAGCTCCATCTGAATGACCTGGCATAGGTTGGCATCCATCAACTCCATCACCAAATATCTGGCAGAACAATCACAGTTTGCACAAGCATATCAGAAGCATTAAACCGCAGAGTGGTGGGATTAAATTTGATACAGTCCAGAGGAGCAAAGATGCAAACAAGTAGATAGTAACAAATACTTATTTAATGGTGTAATTTAACTTGATAATACACACACAAGCACATCCCCACTTCAATTACATTTACTTACACATCTTGGAATTCTTCTAATGATTTCTGTGGTGTAAATACATTTAATAGGCCAATAATCTGTAAATGTAAGAAAGAGGAGATTATTTCATTAACACATTGATCTACAGGTGTACATTTTGGTTATTTTAGATGCCTTGTAGACACTTAATTCGTAAAATATCTCGATACTTACATTCTTGTGATTGACACATTTCATAAGAACTAGTTCTCTGAACGCCCTCTTGGCATGGGTCTGATTCTGAAACGGCCGACTTAGTTTCTTGATGGCAACATTTCTTTCAAGGGTTTGGTCATAAGCAGAGCTAAAGGAGAACAAAATTAGAATTAACTAGAATTTGAAGTTGTAATTGTACCATTATGCATGAATAGCAACTTAAACAGTCAGTTGGGCTTGTTTAACTAATGCAACATGCATATCAAAAGTGCAGAACTGTACATTTGATAAGGTTATTTTACTTTCAGGTTTTTAAGGGAACACGTGTAAAATATCTGCTCCTTGTATGTTCTGGTGTCTCATTAGAAACAGTGTTTGTATGAGTATGAAACACTTACCAGACAATTCCCTGTGCTCCTGAGCCAATGGGTCTGAGATTCTGGTATCTTTTCAGTACTGTAAACGTTGAATCCCCAACATCTAGGCTGTAGAACTCTCTTTCTCTTTTGTTCTTGTTCATGACGAATTCTTCAATCACTGATTTCTGTGCATCAAACAATGTCCTCTGTGTAGACAAAGACAGATACAATGGAGTGAAATTTTTGCAGAGCCAGGGCTACAGTAGAGATTCCAGAACGGCTGCTGAGCTGAGCAGCTGAAAATTAGAAAATCTATTGACAATTCCTCATCCAGAGAAAGCGGATTAGGAGTAAAGTGGTAAAGACACTGCTGAATTTCACACTTGAGTTGAGCACTGCAGTTCTTATCTCAGCAATTCAGCAAACACACCAGGATGGAAGATTTGATACCATCAGCAGTGGTGCAGAACAGCAGGCCAGGGGAAGGTCTACTCCTTCATATGAAACATGACTCTCAGAGTCACACTGGAAAACCAAGCCTGGTGATAATTCCTGCTTGAACGCTTGTGAGTTTGGACCGGAGCCCAGGACTCCAGCCCAGTTCTGGAAGCAGGTCTTCCACAGGCACATGTTAGCTGGGTCAAGATACACCATGAGGCTCTGAGCCCAGATACGACAACACAGAGACTGAAATCTGTGCATGGTGTGGTTAATTATATTTCACATTGTTTAAGAAAAGACTGAAAACAATTTTTTCAGGAAAAGGAGGAAAACCTCAATTGGCTTTCCGTTCCTTTCTTCTTTTCTTAAACATTTCAATCACCCTCCCTGTTCTTCCGTTCTGTCGACACACAGTCCATATGAGGGATATAATTGGCAGAATAAAATGAGTCAGCTCTCCTTCTGTTCCTTCAACGTCACAAAGACGTCCATAGCATCCACCTCCCTCACAACATGAAAATAGACATGACGCTTCTCTTCATATTTCTGACAGAAAAACAATTGCTCCTTTCTTCTTCTGCTGAAGTAATGGCATTATTTTTAACATCAACAAGCATTACAAGATCAGGTCAGTTTACGGAAGGAATCACAGAAGCTTTTATCAGTCTCTATCTCCTCTCAATTCATCACACACAGTATACATATAAACAGTTTAATGCAGCATTTATGGTAATGTTGCTGCTGTAAAATAACCAGTATCGATACTCTGAACTGGATGCTGCATCATCAGATTCCTGAGATATCAACCATATACCATTAGATTGCAGTTATATGTCAGCTGCAGTACTCACAGAAATGCAGCAGAACACGTCTTTAGGCACATGCAGCATCTTTGAGAGCTCTGAGCCTTAATGGTGCATTTGAAGTTGGGGATTTATAGGCGCCCTGTGTATTCTACAAAAGCAGAAATACAGCAGCCTCATTCCCCGAATGCACTGCCTTCTAATGATTTCGCCTCTTCTCCTCTAAACAGGCTGTTTCAGCTTAATGATTTAATGAGTGGGTTCAAAAGCACACACTTAAAGAACAAAACACATGCTGGCAACAGTGTTTAACACAGATTCTAACTAATGAGGCCACTTGCAAAATAAGGACACATATGCAGGACTGCACCACATAAACACCTGATCAGTCACATATTATAAGAAAAATGCCACATCAGATCAGGTATAAAAGTATAGGCAATTAATAAAATTCCCATAGGCAGCTATATTTCTGTATTGGATTTTCCCTGCTTACTCTACATGAGAAAACACAACAAACATATCATCTACATATTGAAAACAAATTACCTTGTGGCTAAAGAGTGCTGTCACAGATTTCCTGTCGCTATGTACATAATCCAAAGCTGATAAAGCCTTTATCAATCCACACAGATAAATGATCACAGAGAAGCATGAAAGATACACAGAGACCGATCTGTTAACACCAGAAGCGTGGAGAGGACCGGTATCGACCCGTTATTTATCTTCATTCCATGACAGAGCCTTAACCTTGGACACACGACCCCTCGTTTTAAATGGTCGACGGCTGAGGTATCCAGCAGGTAGGACCGAATGAGACTGCTGCATCAAACAGGAGCCGTATGCTAAATGCTAAGCCTGAATAAACGGGACAGGGCACACTAGAAGACATTATTCTAAAGGTCTAACACCCATATTGTGATATGACAGGGCCTGTTTGTGCAACACAGCCGGTGCGCAGTCGGTGTTGATACCAGTTGGTGCCATTGAACAGCGGCTGTACGCGCCTGTTTTACACCGAAAAGGGGGCACTTCAGATCGGCTAATGGGTGAAGCTACCACGCAACAACCCCAAACAAGCACCGCTTAGGCTACAGCAACACGCACATGCACGACCCTCCCCCACGGCCAAACAATAAGCGCGTCTGAGGAGCAGAGGTGCGAATCCTCACCTTACCTTTTTCATCCAATCAAACTATCGATCCCTCCGCGTCCCGATCTGCGGCGAAGCGTTCCGGAGCAGCGGACTGTTTGTTTATGCTGCCAGGGAATGATGATTTATTCCGTTGTGCAGCTTAAAAATACATGACCTCACCAAATTCACTTGCCTACGTTTCCATCTGGCTGCTACTGACAGGCCGGGACGCGAAGGACGCACGGGGCATGCGTCCCAGCAGCGCGTCACTCATCCACAGAGACACACCCACAACATCCATGTACCCTTCCTTCCGCCTATCTATCTATCTATCTATCTATCTATCTATCTATCTATCTATCTATCTATCTATCTATCTATCTATCTATCTA
>JAPQRP010000009.1:10397321-10424052 GCA_037367295.1 Apogon hyalosoma | reverse complement strand
ACACACAGGTGGACTCTATTTAGTCATTTGGTCAACATTCGATCATTCAGCAATCATCAGGCAACTTCTGAAGGCAACTGGTTGCACTCAGAGAAAAGGGGGCTGAATGCACGTTTCAGTTTTTATTTGTAAAACATTATTAAAATCATGTATCATTTTCTTTCTACTTTACAATTGAATGCCACTTTGTGTTGATCTTTTACATAAAATTCCAGTAGCATATATTTATGTTTGTGGTTGTAGCGTGATAAAATGGGGAAAAGCTCAAGGGGTGTGAATACTTTTGTAAGTCATTGTATTTCAAGATCAAGTGTTCCACAGTTCCTACCAATCTGTTAGGCCTAACTGAACTGATAATATGTTTCAGGAAAGTTTAAGGCCTGGATCTACCAGCATGGCATCCTGCCTCATCTCCTCTGGCCACTGCTAGTCTATGAAGTCCCGATCATCAACGTGGAGGGCTTTGAAAGGGAGATTGGCCAGTGCCTATGGAAGTGGCTGGGCCTGCCACGGAGTTTAAGCAGCATCACACTCTTCGAGCGTAACACCAAGCTGCAGCCTCTGTTCAGCAGTCTGGCAGAGGAGTTCAGGGTCACCTGAGGCAGAGAAGTCCTGCTGTACAGAGATTCCGCAGACACTAAGGTCTCCTCTGCAGGTGTAGAGGTCAGAACAGGATGGAAGTGGCGTGCCCAGAATGCAGTGGAATGAGCGGAGGCAAGGTTGGACACAGCATCCTGGTGGGCACAGTGGCTACTGGGTGGTGTCGTGTAAATCTTCAGAATGGTAGATGTCTTCGGTCTCTTTTGGAATTCTTCCATACTATATTTTAGAAACTGAATTTATGTATCCATAGCTCTGTCTAAGTTGTGAAGCTCCGTTGAGTAAATGCACACAGAGTCAAGTCAAAGTCAGAGATCAAGCAGGATTTGAGACACATAAAGTGTTTATTCATACACAAAATAAACACTGAGTTGACATCTGCAGAAAACACATGACTTTTTCGCTCGGGGAGACCATTTTATATACCCAAAAATAGGTTGGGTTTTAACTACAGACCCTTCCCTTTTTACCATATTTAGAACATTATTCTAGTGACATCAGGGATCAGAGCCCGCCTTTTCACCTTTGTCTATGATGGGGTAAATTTTTACTGGTGTCTGTCTTGATTGAACAGCATATACACACATGCAACAATGTCCCAGTATTAACTTATCATTTATGAATATGTAACTTTTTCCTAGAATATGTAAATTATTTCCCAGAATGTCCAAAAATTTACACTGACTTGTATTGTTGTTCACCATGATCTGAAAACTTTCCATTGTTTATATGTTTTTTTTATTTTTTTTTAGGTTAATGGTTCTCCCAGGAAAAAGGTCTACTACTGTAGTACAATCTTCACATCACACTAAGAATAACTTCTGGCATGCAAATGAATATTGGTTAAATATTTTTGAATACAGATTGAACACTTTTAATTAAATACTGGTTTCTGACACCACCGCTGGCCGCAGGTGTGGCTTAGTACAGGAAGAGTTTTTAAATAAACCAGTTTATTGCAGATTATTAAACCACTCAAATGACTGAAAACAGAAGGATGACATCATAATAGGTCAACAGTTACAGCACTTTTAGTTCATGAGGGACCACTGAAAGGAACACAATACTATTGGTGGGATTTTTGAAATTAAAAAATTGGATATTATGTAATAAAATAAATCCACATATTCAGATAACTTGTCTTTTTTCAATTTAATTAACCTGGTAGAATTTTTTTTTTCCTGAAAATGTCTAACTTTGGTTTTCATGAAAGTCTCTGTCTGTCATATTTTTCATGATCTCATCCACCATTTATTTACTGCGTGTCCTGGTATAAGAATTATAAGGAGAACTTACATTGTAATGTGTTCCCTTTAACATCCATGAAATGCATTGGATAAAAACACAAAATGTTTTTGTATTTTACTGCTTCTAAATCCAAATACGTGTTGATGTGGTTAATGCATCCATTTCCAGAATATGGAGTGATGTAAATACATTACATTATATAAATTACATACATGTTCCGCAGATACTTGGAATTAATTTATTGTTTGGGACAAAATGAAGTCAAAAAATAAAAAAAGTACCACCAGCATTTTCATAATTAAGCTAAATTTATCAGTCAAATGTACAAACCTATAGTGTCTGTGGATAATAATCATCAACAGTCGTCAGTCAAATTGACAATGCTGTTGTGGTTTTAAAGTAATTTCCTTGAAAGACTAGATATCAGGAATTGATGATATCTTTGAACTGAGTGCTTAATGGAAATTAGAATTAAATATGAACAGAGTAAAATTCATTACAGCACATTATGTAAAATGAATGTAGTGTCCGTAGACCAGAGAAGTTGGTGCATTATTATTATTATTATTATTATTATTATTATTATTATTATTATTAATTAATTTATTTATTTATTTATTTATTTTCACTTTGGTAAATTCACTTTGTCCTTATCCATCATTAAATTTACTGTGGAATTCTATTCCTCACTTGCACTAAACTCTACACAAAAGGATATAATTGCTTACACATCTTTACTAGCAAGACGTTTGTTATTGTTACATTGGAAGTCTGCTAAATGTCCGTCCATCTCCTGGTGGCTTAAAGACACCATGTCTTTTCTAAAACTTGAGAAAATTAAATTCACATTGAGAGGATGTACTGACAAATTTTTCCATAAATGGCAACCCTTTATTTCTTATTTTACAAACTTAGAGGTACTGCCCAATGGAATGTGTGCCTGTTGTTGTACTTTATAATACATAAGTAACCATTACTTTGTACTGATCTGGATGAGCTGGGGTGGGGTGGGAAGGTGCAATTTGTTTATTTCATTATACATTTAATTTTTTTTTTTTTGCTACACTCTACTTAGAGTGCCCTTTCATTTGTTTTTGTATGCATGTATATATATATATATATATATATAATAGACCATTTATAGCAATACCAAGCACATTAAACCTCTCATTTGAATATCACGTTGAACAAAAAAGTGTAATATGTGTGTTGTGGGTTTGTTTATTTTTTATGTGTTACCTAACCTGTGTGTCTGTTGTATGTGTGTACAACCTCAGGTGCGTGCTTGGAATGTGTGCAGGATGAGCAGCACATTTGTTACATTAGCTGAAGTACTGGAGGCACGAGGAGGACCTCTGCTGGAGGAGGAGGTCTGGTCTTTGCTGCTGGGCACTGCAGAGTCTTTAGTGGACATCTCCTATAAGGGTAAAGCACTGCTAAAATGAACATTTCTCATTTTGTGTTGTGATACACAGTTAACACAATGGGAATCAGTATTTTGCTGAGCTTTATAACAAAATATTTTAATGCTTTATTCTGTTTTATCACATCACATCACGTGTCTTTCCTGGAGATGGAGCAGCATCATTACACTGTATATTATCGACTTCCCACTTTTTTTGCAGGCCCCAACAATATGTGCAATATCATAAGCCCCACCTCTTTGCTGCTGTCAGCCACTGGTACCTTAGCATTTAAGAACTGTGGCCTATCAGATGAAGTATCCACCTTCACCGCTCCAGAGATGCTGCAGGGCCGTGCCAGCTCAACCAAACCTGCCATAGAGAGGGTCTGTGCATACATCCTGATCCCACCATTAAACACTCAGACTGCTCATTCTGCATTCTGTTAAGTCACACTACATTTGCATGTTAAACATTTAAATGTGTGAATTAACTGCAAGTTCCTGGCTTCACACTCAAATATGTTTTTTTTCTCTGTAAGTGTTAAAGCTCAGCAATGTCAGGAGTTGAAGGACGTCTTAGAGGTGCAAGGATGCCATCTAGTGGCTAATTAAATAAATGTATGATATTATGGATATTATGCACATCAGAGTTATGTTTGATACATTTGCATATAAAATTGACTGAATAACACACATAGACTTACAAATATAGACAAAAACTGTTCATTTTAAAAGCAAAATACTTATTTTGCAATGCTTAGTGATAAATGGGAGCTCAGGGTTTCACACCTTGAGAGAGAACTGAAAGTTGGCCTAGTTTTAAATGGTAAATGTACTTATCCAATCTACCCCATCCTAAGCTTAATTGCTATATATTGTTGCACAGATGCTGGTGTATTCACTGGGTATGACTCTCTACTGGTCAGTTGATTTTCACCTACCTCAAAATCAGGTGAGACTTTGGAAATGATCTGCATTTCAGTTTTATTTTTCACTGTTATTACCGTTCTAGACCGCAGTAATTGTTCTCTTTTGCACCTTTCAGCCAGTCCAGTTGAGTGACCATCTAAACAGCCTTCTCCTCAGCATGTGTGAGGACCTGGCCCACCGCAGGGTAAATCTCAACTCCATCCTGGAAGCCTGCGAATGTCAGCACAAGGCCTCCATCCTGCTGTCCCCCGCCAAAGTCATCAGACAGCTTGTGGAGGAGGTCTTTCATGATTCAGTGAGTCCAGTTACCTGCAGTATGCTCCTGTCTGGAAGCAACATAAGCCTCTCTGCGGGTGTTTGTGCTTATGTGCTAATTTACACAAGGAAAAGCAAATAAAAGAGTTTGTAAATGGCGGTGGTTTGTGTTCCATCAGATGGACCATGGCTCTCTGCCAGACAGCAATGTCCCCTTGAGTGGCAGGAGCCAGATGATCAGGGAGAGGCTTCATGGTGAGTATGCATGTTAAACTCCCTTTAGGGGTGAATTTAGTAAACAAATGATGAATTAAAGCAGCATCCCAAGCATTAAATATGAGGAAACCCTATTAATAATAACTTTGATGATGAGCAGGAGTTTGACACTGAAATAATTTTGAGTAGTTTCTGCAAATTGCATTACAGTTCAGCAGTGACAGTGGCAATTTGGTCAACAGACAGACTTAAAACACAGTAGTCAGTGCCTGAGCAAATTCCTGTGGTAAAGAGTTTTTGTGATCACTTCAGTTATTTTCCCATGTGTCAGGATTACGCAAAAATTGCTGCACAGATCATCAGATTTGGTGAAAGGGTAGAGCATGGCCAAAGGACGAACCCATTAAAGTTGTGGATCAGAGCCATTAAAAGGGGCAGACGATGGATCCTTTTAATGCTTTTTCTAATATAGAGTGATAATACGTTTGATTGGATTATAGGGCCTCATAACATGAACCCAAATTTCATGAAAGTTTATGCAGTGATTTTTGTGTAAACAAATATTCTCATTCTCTGAATCTAGGTCTAGATAAGAAATGAAAATGGTATGGATAAGTAACATATAACTTATAATATGCCAAAAGTAGGGATAATCCTTTAAGAATAAATCATACATTATTATTACTGACTTCTGGCGAGTTAAAAAACAGATGGTAAAAGGCATAGGGAAGTATCCTTCAGTACCACAGCAGAAAACTAAAAAGAGTTTTGAACAGTAATAAAGTTTCAGAAAGTATATATGCGCAGAAAGTGTGCTGCATTTATTGTTATTTTGACTCAAGACAGTATGCAGGTCAACAGGATTAAGATCTTAACCTAAAGCAAGTCCAGGATTAGGCAACTGCAAGAGCCAATAATGAGATACTGAGCGTGGATGCTCCAGGCTAAATCCTCTGCCAGCCTCGGTGCTGTCCAAACATCTCAGCGTCTCAGTAGAACACAGAGACGGACAGGAATCAAACGTCACTGTCATCTCTTATCTCTCACCTGGTTGACAGGAAAGAGAGGGCCATTTTCAGACTTCAATGAAGGGTGTGCGGAAGGGAGAAGATACTCAACAGACTCTGACTCAAAGTCAGGTATGAATATGATGCAGAGGAAAGTTAGAGAAGGATAGAAAGATGAAACTTTGGTTCAAGGGGCCAAAGAGTTTGACCTCTAAAGCATTTCCATTGTTGTCCCTAGGATTTAATTATTATAGACTGAATGATATATAAACTGTGCTGTGGATGTAAATGCACATTTCACGAAATGTCCTCATTCCATTTATGTTTCCACAATAGTTACTTCTTTTATACATGTTTTTTTATATCTGTTTTTCAGGGAGTTTACCTCAGAGACCTTGGAGACAAAGACAGAGAAGCTCTCCTACACCTTTGTACCACTCGTCTTTAGACAGGTATATGCTTTGTAAGCCAGTGGTAGATCCTTAAAGTGCTAGTATACAAATGTGAACATACTCTAACATTTTGTTATAATTGGATTATATTTAAATTCTCTTACCCACAAAATGATAGATTTTAAAAGATGCTATCACAGCATGATTGATGTGTGGATTTTCAGCTTTAATTCAAGGGGTTTAACAAAAATATTTTAGCATCTCCATTTAGGAATTACAGCCATGTTAAACATAGTCTGTCGATTTTCAGAGGCTCAAAAGTAATTAGACAAGTGATTGGCAAGCAGCTTCATAGTAATAGTAATAGCAAAGATAAAACTAAATGTCTGATACACAGATCTGTGTTCAGTTTATAAAAAATGTTCTCTCATTTTTTAAATGTTAATAGAATATTGTATGATTGGAAACTTTATTGAAATGAAACCATCTGAGAAGTTCAGAAGAAAAACAAATTACTTTTTAGTGGAGCTGTTAACTCATCTGAAATGTATGCATTCCTGTTTATTAGACGTAAACAGACAAAATAATTAGAAACAACTTTAATTTAACAATTTATTGTATATTAAAAGCTTAAGAACGACTGAAGCTCTCAAATAAATGTAGTGGGATACATTTTTTAAAATATGTCTCTGAGATATAGATTAAATACTCAAGTTCAAGTATCTCAAAATTGTGCAAAAATACAGTCCTTGAATGAAAGTACTTCATGGTTTACTAATACACTGATACTGTGATTATCTAACTATTACAGTGAACTTTCTGTATGTCTAAAACAGAATTAGTCAGCTTAATCTTTTTCCTAGCACACTGTTTGTATTGACTTTGAGAGGAAATGACATTGTCCCATGAAGAGTTTGACTTTTTTTTTCTGTAGAACTATTACACAACCTGTCCTCCCCACCCCTCTCTTTCCTCAGACTCCATCGTGGGGTTCGTCACAGGGACAGTAACTGCAGTTGGCTTGGAAGGAGCCTCCACAATGACATCTCTCCCAAGACATCAGGCAGATCTCACAGTCCTTCGATCACCTTCAGCGAGTCCTCCCTCAGCCTGAGCCAGAGGAAATCGAAGGTAACTTTAGTTTTGTCTATGTAAGAAAAGAGAGAATCACTAAGGTACAGGGTGCTGGTGCAAATCATTTACACTACGACAAAAGCTTATTAGATGTATTGCTGTTTTTAAAGCTAACATCATACCTGTTTTTAACCCCAGGCTTTGGGTCCTGAGTTCATCAGAATGCCAGATGAACAACAAATAGTTCTCGAGCTTCCAGGATCTATCGTCGTAAGTTGAGATTTTCCTCCGATCAGTATTTTTAGTTGCTTTTTCACACAGTTTGTTAATTCTAATACTGTCTCTGTCTTTTGTTGCATGATAAAATATGTTTGTTTGCATCTGTATGTGCATGCGTTAGTGGGTTTACTGTATTGGTGTGCATGTATCTTTGTGTATTTGTGTATCCTTCACAGTCCAGAAAGGGACGTTCATGTTCATCTCAGAGAGAAGTGACGGTTGTGCTGCCGAATGGACAATATGTGATGGTTCGCTGTGACACTAAATCCAAAGCAAGAGATGTGTTTGATATGGTGGTGGCTCATGCAAACTTAGTGGAGCATTTCTACTTTGGTCTTGCCTTCATAGATGGTAAGAAAACACACACGTTAGGACCTTTTTTACTGTAATATTGCGCATGAGAAACATCATTCATAATTATAAAATACTCTATAGTACAGCTGGTTATGGGGGTGGATGAACTGTGGCATGATATTGTATGATATACAAAAGCTCTACATGTATTTTTTTGATAAAAAAATACTTTGTTTTGCAGATGATGAATACTTCTTTTTGGACCATGAAACAAAAATCTCCAAAGTTGCTCCTGACAGCTGGAAAAAAGGACAGATTGATACTTTTTTGGTCTTTCTGAGAGTCAAATTTTTTGTCGATGACATCTCCTTTATTTTGTAAGTACTGTTTTACTCGAATGTTTATTTTGTAAGTATTATTTTACTCTAATCTATACTGTATAGGTACTGTTTTTTTCTAAAATAGTAAATGAATTGTAAAAAAATGACAACATTTCAGCCATTTTCTCTTTACTATCTTTTTTCATGTTTCCACAGGCACAAACTGACACGTCACCAGTACTACTTACAGTTGCGGAAGGATATTTTGGAGGACAGGCTTTACTGTAATGAGGAGACTGGCTTGTTTCTGGCTGCCCTCGCTCTGCAGGCTGAGTTTGGGGATTACATGCCAGAGGTACTGAGGACAGAATGACAAATGCTCAGCTTTGGTCTTAAAATACCAGCGTTACCTTTCATTGTGTGCCACAGCAACATGTTTGGTTCTTTTATGTGTCCTTCTAGTTGTATGGTAAGAATTATTACCAGCCGGAGCATTACGTGTCTAAGAGGATGCTAGAAAAGCTGGCCCTACCCAGTGTCAAAGAAGAGTTGCCAAGACTTCATGCAAGTCATGCCCAGATGCTTCCAGAAGAGGCAGAGACAGAGTATCTAAAGGTAGCTAGAGTAGTGATGCAGTTTCACTTGTGGGTCACTTTGTTTTTTTATCATATACTATACTTTTGACTTCAAAGTATAATTCATCAATACTGAAATAAACCTTTTTTAATATATGTAAAGTGAGAAACCTACCAGTACATATACAAAACGCATGACAAATGTTACATAAATTGATTTAAAAGTAAAAATATAGCAAAGACAGATTAAATTTAACTTAAGTTTGATCAGTAACATTGAATATTAGCACTGAAGAAATTGACTATTCCTGAATACTTTTATTAATATTGCTTTTAGATCTAGATAGTGTCTCTATTTACTCAGCAAATTATTAAATGTCTAATGCATGTTTCTTGTATGTATCTCTTCAGATTACCCAGCAGCTCCCAGAATATGGGGTTATGTTCCACCGTGTGGGGAGGGAGAAAAGACCACTGATTGGTGAGTTAGTTTTGGGAGTCTGTGTCAAAGGAATCATTGTGTACGAGATGAAGAACCACCTCCGGATCGTCACCAGGCGATTCCTCTGGAGGGAGACAGACTCCATATCTACAGGGGTATGAATTAATGGCATTTTTAATAGATTTTTCGCATTGGATTTGGTATAGTTAGATTCGTCACAAGAAATAAATGAATGATATTTTGTGTCCGATCCCAGCGTCGTAAGCTGATAATCGAGTGTGGCGGGCCCAGTGGGAAAAAACACAGTTTTGTCACAGAGAGCTCAAAAATAGCGCAGTATCTCCTGAACCTCTGCTCTGCACAACACAAGTTCCACAGTGAGATGACTTCGCGACAGCTGAACCACAGTTTGATACCAGGTGAGTAAAAGTTTAGGGATTGTGTAGCATCTGTTGATTTTTATTGACAAATCAACCAATAGAATAAGCAACACCCTTTTTTTTTCTATTTCCCCAGATGAGAACATGGATAAGTACATGTCTGTATACCGGGCTCGTAACCTGAACCTGAAGAGGATGTCATGCTCAGAGGGCATGTTGAACCATGTAGGTTTGTCACCTGGTCAACATGACTCCCTCTCCAAGTCCTGTGATGACATTAATGCCAAGCTGGAGGCACGACTCCGCCAGCAGAGAGAGATGAGACGAGAAATGAGCAGAGACCTGAACAAAGAGCTGGCTGAAACAGGAGATGTCAAAGAGCGACCGTCATGGAGGTAGCTCCTGAAAATATTCCCATTCTCCTCATAGAAAAATATGACTGAATACCTCTGAGGGGAGAGTTTGATTAAATGCAAATATGCACATATGTGTTGTAGCACCTCTGAACCGAATCCCAGAAGGATGTCCAATGTTTCACTACAGAAGCAGGACTCTGACGCCTCTTCTTCCATACGAGGTGAATATATATCATCAGAACTCACATCATAGTGGGGCCAAGAGGACAGTACTGCTCCTTAATGTCTCTGGAACTCAACACCATATATTTAATTTAGTGATTTGATTTGATTTAATTTAATGTAGTAATTCCTTGCCCAGAAAGTAATTTTCTAAATACATTTCAGAACATGACCTAAAATGGGACAAACTGCTTACACTTAGAGAATGATCTTATATTATCACCTTTAAGCAGTGTTGTATAGTAACGAAGTAATAATACTTCACTACTGTACTCAAGTATGTTTAGGCAGAATTTGTATTTTATTGAGTAATTTCTTTTCTGTTTACGTTCACATTTACTTCACATCTCTGAACTCAATTGCATACTTCTACTCGGATACATTTTTATTGCACAGTATTGTTACTTGTTACAAAAAAAAAAAAAATTAAAGGAAATTTGGTGTTTTCCCCGCTGAGATTACCGATGACTGTAATAAAGTCAGGAAGCGGATTTGTCATTGGGCCTAATCATGTAATACACAGGGCAAACAACGGTCCACACTCAACCTGTCGGTAATCTGTTGACGTGAGCAGCAGCGTAATATTCAAAAGTCTGACTGCCTTTGGTTGTTATTAACATTTACTTGTACTGTTACTTTCATTACTTGATTACATTTAATTGTAGATTGCTCGATATACTTAAGTACAGCAAATACTAGATACTTAAAGACTTTAACTTGAGTAGCATTTCAGTTGGTGACTTGAACTTTTACCAAAGTAGTTTTTTGGTAGGGTACCTGTACTTCTACTCAAGTGTGACTTTCCAGTACTTAATACAACACTGCCTTTAAGAGGCACATAAAAACATCCGAGTGCAAGTGTGTGACTGAACTTACTTATTGTTGCTGAAGGATTATTATGTCAATGCTGATGTTGGTATTAACTTTAGTTGTTATTAGGTCGGGAAGCCTTTGTGTCTAACTGAGATCAATCAACACATAAACCAATATAGTACCTATAAGGTGCTTTTCATTTGTTGTTGTACAATGAACAATACAAATTTCATTAAAATGTGGTTAAATTGATTAAGAGAGTGGTTTATATAATTTCTATTTTCTTAAAACTTGCCAGCATGCCCCCATCAACTCATCCTTCCCCTCACTTTTAAGTTCTATCTTTTATCCTAAATATTTGATGCATAATAGGGTGAGCACTAGCACCTAAAAGTAAATGTTCTCACTTTGGAACTAGGATAAAAGCAAAAAAATATAAATAGTTGGCAAGGAGTTGGCATGTTTTTCTTTAAGATTTTCTTTTTCAGTCATGCATACTTTAGGTGAAGTGAAAATTCAGTATTACCTGTTGGTGTGAATTTTGACCTTCCGTCAACACTCTTCATATCTATTGTTGTCCACTCACAATATTACAAACGTGTTTTGCAGTTGACACACCAACCAGGACCCCACCAGAGAGAGAAATCATCTGTGTAACACTGAAGAAAGATCCCAAACTAGGCTTTGGTGAGTTTTTCGAGGAACACTTCCCTGTGAGCTTCATGCAAAATGTATGAGCAAAATGCGACTTATCTGATTCTTTCACACAAGTCCTTTGTCTCCATGTCCTCTCTGGTCCTGTTTCAGGCTTTGTAATTGTGGGAGAAGACAATACAGGTAAACTTGACCTCGGGATCTTCATTGCTTCCATTGTGCCAGATGGACCTGCGGACAAAGATGGACGAATAAAACCTGGTACGGAAGAGCACTGGTGGAAACTGGAAACAGAAACTACCTCAGCACAGTTTTATTAGTGATGCCACATTAAAGATTCAGCTTGGTTTGTATGTTTTGTTAATATGTTGATTTTTTTTGGTTGAAACCCAAGGTGGACGTCTCATCTCCTTAAACAAGACTAGTTTGGAAGGTGTGACATTTAGCGACGCTGCGGCCATCCTACAGAGCAGCCCTGAAGAGGTGGAGCTTATTGTATCTCAACCTAAACGTAAGATCTGCTTTCTATGCATACACAGTCTGAAAAGTCCATAAATCACTGTCAGACCATACCTATGTATAGTAATGACATTTACAACAACCTTCATGTGCACTGAAGTCCTTTTCTCCACCTGGTGGTTTTTCCAACAGAGTATCTGAAGGACAGGACGAGTTCACTGAGTCAAAGCAGCCTCGGTTTGGCGTTGGAGAGGAGCTTTGGATCACAGACCACCCTGAGCGGCACCGAGTTCCGTCCTGCTGCAGAGGAGCTGGAAGAGGCCATCACTCTGTCCAGCATGGCAACACCAAAGCAGACCAGGAGGCTTCACATTCCTGTTGTTCGAATCCATGATGCCCAGGTAAGAAAGTGACTTTGTCTCCATAGAAGTGAGGTCTAAGCTCATAAAGTGACATTTACATGCACACTAATATTCCACCATTATTCTTAATTTTACATTTGAGGCATCATGTAAAGAGCAAATTCCACCAAACGAGGCTTTTTTTTCCCAATTGGAGCATTTTCTAATTCAAACATGTGGTATGTGCTGATATTATGTTGGTTTTATGACAGTTCTCTGGGCAAGTATACAGCACATTTATAAAATGAATGTAATTTACTTGTTTTACTGCAGATTACCCACAACTCCTGTTTATGTTCAGCTGCAGTACACTGCAAAAAAGGGGTGACTATAAACAAGATGAAAACACTAAATCTGAGGAAACAGGTACTCAAAACAAGTGAAATGTCTGTCCATGCTACAAGATAATTTCACTTGACAAGATTTCTTGAATTAAGGTTGTTAAATTTAGAAATAAGTATGTCTACAGATGTAGGAACTCTTAAAATAAGAAAATTAACTTTTAAAACAAGATAGATTATCTAACACTTCAAAATCTAAGTTTTGTTTTGTTTTGTTTTTTTTTATCTTGGTAAGAACCAAATAATTTGCAGTGTAACGGCAAAGATACTTTCTGGTAGAAATGTATCCTCCAAAGAAAAATTCACATTTCTGGTCAGGAGGAGAAACACACCTACTGTTAAACATCATGACAGAAGATGTCAACAGGTTCCTAGATATGGGCAAATATCAAAAAGTCGACATTTTCCCAGGTGTTTGAAGGAACATAAGAGGGAGGCTGTATGTAAATAGGAAAATTAGAGAAAATTAATTTTCAGTTTCTATGTAAACAGATTGTTCTGAATATTGGGTTTTTGTTTTTTTTTTTCAGAACTGGGGAAAAGCTGAATATTAGTGTGCATGTAAATGTAGTCTATGTTAACTGCTAGATCAATTAACACACTGACTATTGTGATAAGACTCATTATTATACTATAGAAGCTGCTGAACACAAATACCCTTTGAACCTACATTTAATCTTTTTTTTTTTTTCAGGATGGCTGTTCCCGCTCCCCTTCAATATTAAGCCTAAAAAGTGGGGAGAGGTTAGTAGTGGAGTTGAAGAAAAGCGGTGGTAGCCTCGGCATCAGTGTTGCTGTGAGTATTTTATTTTTTTACAATATTGATTTTTTTGATGAGTTTTTATTTCTTTGCTGATCTCTAAGATGAAATTCAACCAAAGTATAAGACTACAGCCGTCTCAGAGCTGAAGAGCCTTGAGTCCAGTGCAGGGTTGCTGTGCTGACACATTAAATTGTGCCAAGGAATCAGTGACATCACTGTGTTGTGTATCAGCCAAATCAATTAACAAGATTAAAAAGGAAAGGCCAATAGGTAACTGGCTGGAATACACAGTTACTCAGATCCCTACACGATGACTCAGGACAAGCTGGGAGGGTTATGTGAGGTCTTTGAAATTGACTACTATAATTCTTTTTAGGGAGGGTCAAACACCAGCGTGCGATTTGGAGGCATCTACATAAAAAGTCTGGTTCCTGGAGGAGCTGCAGAGCAGGATGGCCGCATTCAGATTGGTAATCTCTCTTTTAGTTGTTTTTGCCAATTTGGCAATGACACTATCAGCTCTTTATAAATTCAATTAGTCAGTACATTAAATTCAAAAGCCTCTAAACATGGCTGTTAGTCTTTTTAGTCAGCTCAGTGCTTTGTTTTTCTTAGTGATACTGACATTTTCTTAAAGGTATATTGTATAAGTGCTTCCTAAAACAGTATGTACGACCTCATACAATAACAATCCCTCTAAACTAGGAGTGTCCATCTCATTTTAGTTCAGGGGCCACATCCTTCCAATATGATCTGAAAGAGGCTGGACCAGTAAAATAATAACAAAATACTATATAAATTATGTCAAATCCAAACTTTTCTCTGTGTTTTGGAGTGAAAAAAAATAAAATGATGTTATAAAAACTACATCTACAAACCATCCTCTAGAAATGTGAGTAACATGAACAACCATGAAAAAACTGAAATTTATAAAGAAAAATAAATGCAATTGTAACAATATTATTCCTCAGCTTTTCATTTGCACATGTGCATTACAACTTACAGATCACAGTGGATCTACAAATACACAACATTTAATAACAGGCAGAATATTGTTAAAATTGCACTTCTCTTAAATCATTTTAGGTTGTTTATGTTTCTTCAGGTTATTCAGATTTTTTGTGAAAGGATAGTTTGTAAATGTAAACATTTTCATGCAATTGTACATTTTTACACTAAAACAAAGAGAATAATTTGTAGTTGTCATTATTTACAGGTTATTACGATAGTATTTTACTGGTCTGACCCACTTGAGATGGAATTTGGCTGTAATTAAACTAAACCAAACCACTGAACTAAAATGATTGTTAATATCTTAGTGTAATTTTTGCATTTCACAAATTCATCCCAAGGGCCGGAATAACATACAGCTTTTGGTGGGCCGATTTTGGCCCCCAGGCTGTATGTTAGACACCTGCGCTCTAAACCATCACTTACGGCCTTGTAGAGGTATGTGGGGCTGTATTTACCTTCAGAGACACTGCCCTCTGCCTGTATTATCTTATTTTATTAATTATTGATGTGGAAAGTTATGTTTAGTTACAGAAGCCACAGTGCTTTGTCTGTGTCTCCTTGGTTCATGCTTCAGTGAGCAGAAACGACTTTTAGATTTGTTGACGTGTCCATCATCACCCACATTCACACAGGCACACGCACACATCTGCACAAACCGTTTATGTATTGATGCTACTAATGATGATGAGATTTGTGTTTGTGCATATGACAGGTGACAGACTGCTGGAGGTTGACGGCTCTAACCTGAGGGGCGTGACTCACCAACAAGCTGTCGAGTGCCTGAAGAGGACCGGGGAGGTAAAGACACACACATGCAGTCAAACATACATATACAGACTACAATTATGTCTCATCTGGTTTCGACCAGCGATACATGTAAAGTATCATGAGTTAACTTTTGGTATGATTTGGCACTAAATAAATAAAATTTGATTGCCGGATTGATTGGTTTGATACTAAATGGGTGTGTGTGTTACTAGCATTTCAGTGTGACCAGAAAAATGACAGCAGTTATTAAAACGCTTAATGAGATTATGTTTAGTTTAGTTCCAAAGTAGGATGTGACATTTGTTTACACTATTGCACTTGTCATTTTCTACTAGACACTTTGACATTTGTTCCGACTTCAGTCAGATGTAAATGAATGAAAGAAAGTATCAAATAAATAACATTTGTTTGCTGTAGGTGGTGAACCTGCTATTGGAGAGGGAGCCCACAGTAGTCTTGGAGCCGAGACCTGACTCACCCTGCCCCCCCTCGGCCCACAGTTCATCACACACACAGCCCCCCAGGACCGAAGTCTCCATGGAAACGACCTTGAGTGGTCGAGCCAAGGACTACAGCTTTGTGACTGATGGTGAGAAGAGACAGGAAGGGGCACATATGCTTACAAAAAAAAAAAGACACTGTCAGGCAAACACACACAAACACACAGACACACACATGGCCCAGAGGTGACTGTGCGTCATCTGACAGCTACATTGTGGTTGCTGTCAGAGTCATCCGGGGCTGACGCTGCCTCAGTCCCCGGAGACTGCACGCACTGAAACCTTGAAGCTGCCTGTTCACTGCTGGGGCTTAGTTAAAGGGACAGTTTGTCATCTCTACAAGGCCTGTTTTTCTGTGCTGTAAAGAAGATTTGAAGCAAATCATAAAACATCATTGCCTCATGTTTTAGGATTTCCTTACTAGAGATACTCCTACAGAAAATAAACAACCCTAACACTACCAGATATGTGGTAAACTGTGATTTGGCGCATATGTAATTTTCACCACAATGTGCTAAATCTCATTGCAGACGAAGGATTAAAGATTACACAACGCACTAAGATTTTCCTGAATCTCTTCCCTTTCTAGAAAACACACATGAAGTGGTTCTAAAGAAGAGTTTGTCGGGGCTTGGCTTCAGCTTTTACATCTCACATCTGCACTCGGGTCCAGATCGTGGCAGCGTGGTCCGCATCAAGCGTCTTTTCCCGGGGCAGCCGGCACTTGAGAGTGGACAGCTGAAGGAGGGAGATGTCATCCTGTCTGTCAACAAAGAGCCCATCAAGGACCTCTCTTACCAGGTAAGATCGAAGTGAGTCTTTAGAGAGAAATGAGTCTTCTCAAAAAATCTTTCTTCATGTGAATAAATGTAGGTCTGTTGGGAAAATCTAAGTATCACACTAGAGTGTTGTCAGTATATACAGCCTTAAAAGTGTCCATTTGGTGCTGTAATGGCCATGCAGCAGATGAGCCGTAGACAATCACAACACTCTTCACTCTGTTACTTCTTAAGTTCCCGGTCACGTCAGTCAGTCAAAAATCCTTTAATCCCAAGCAACAAAAATAGCAAGCTGGTTGTGTCATAGTGTTTGATGTGTCTTAATCCTTTGTGCTGTGGTACTAATGAATTACAGTGTAGATCTAAACATAACTAAGATACTTCTCATTCATTCATTCATTCATTCATTCAATCTTTCAGGCATGCATTCAACATTTATTTATTTATATGCAACCTTTACAGTGGTGATAAAAACAATAAATAGTAATTCAGTTAATAATAAATTCTAAAGGACATTAAATCAGGAACTTTGCTAAAACATTGGGGATGAAAACAACACAAGACAGTTCAGTTAACAGTAGAGTACAAAACATTGTGAATAATAGGAATAAAAGGATAATTGAAGCAATTAAAATATATGGTAAATAAATGCTAAGGAACAGCTGTAAGCACAAAAACTAAAACAACTAACACTAAAACTAAAAATTAGGGTATATATAATAACTTAAAATTTTAATTTCCCTTGATGCAAAAATAAAGCAATTGTAAGCTTTAAGTGTAGGTTGCTATAGGTGGTAAAATGAAAGTATAATGAATGAAACTGGAATTACTAAGATCAGTAAAAACAGCTTGCACCTGAGGCAGAATAAAATAAAATGAGGATGCATTTGATTCCAATACAAGCTTTAACCATGTAGTTTCGGAAAATCTCAGAAACTAAATTTTCCTGCATCAACACAAACCTTTTCCTTGTTTTTTTCCAGAGGGTTTTGTTCCTGCTACGTGGGGCTCCATCTGAAGTTCATTTGTTGATCTGTCGACCAGGTCCTGGGGTTCTGTATGATGTCGATGATAATACACTGGTGAGATAATGCAAACGTAGATACATACATTCAAATATACAATGCCAAAAGGTGTATTAATGCAGACAGACTGTTTTATTTGTCATCTGTAGAGTCCTGCACCCATCCGAGAGGTTCGATCCCGGTCTCTGGATATCCGTCTAGGGGAGGACTACAGCCAGCTTCTTAAATTTAACTATGATGTCAACATACCTGCCCAAAAACAGCCCCCCACCCGAGAGGAAGACCTGACCAACACAGCAGAGAAGAGCCCAGAACCTCCTCCAGCTCCAGGACCTCCACCGAGCCAGGAGAGTCCGGCTGGAGAAGCAGAGGACAATAAGTCTCCCCCATCGCCACCTCGATCTCCTCCATCACCCACTTCACCAACCTCACCTCCGTCACCCGTCTCCCCTGCTTCTCCGGCCTCACCTGCTTCACCGACTTCACCTCCTTCTGGATCTCCACAGGCTCGGACAGAGTCAATACCTTGTCCTGAGAAAACAGAGAAGCAGCAAGAAAAAGAGGCAGAAGAGGAAAAGAAGGATGGGGAAAAGGAGGCAGTGACAACATCAAGTACAACTGTGATGCTTATGGATGTTTGTCCAAAGAGTTCTTCAGGTTCTGTATATGCCAGGTAATGCATTATATAAGAATACGTTTTGGAATTCAACTAAATTATAATGATATTTTGAAATATTATTTTCCACTATGATATTACATTTGCTAATTCAACCATGCTTTGCCCCAACATTTTCAATTTAATTTTACCTTATCACTAAAATAACAACCCCTAATTAATTATTGTGTTATAGGGATTGACTGACTTGCTTTTTTAGGGCCAATACCCGAAATATACCAATTATAAGAAATAAAGAATGAAACATAACTGTAATTTTTACTTGATCTGCAAAAATAGATTTAGACTAATTGTGACTCAAAACTTTTTTGAAAGACAAGGTATTTGTCAAGTAAGTGATGTTTTTTTCATGTTATTATCAATAGTTTATTATTTGTGGCGTGTAATCAAACATATAGTGCTGAGGGAGGATTATTTCTTGATACTGGAGAGGAGTGACCACAGAAACAGAGAGGCAACTGCATTGGAGCCAAAGCAGAAAATACTTAAATGAAGAAATAGCACTACAAAAAATAGCAAAAATATTGATTGTTGGATCCAAAAATTGAAATTAAAAAATATCAGAGCTCAGTTTTCCAATTCCAATCTTATGGACATCACTGGAATATTTTAAGGCAGAAATGCTAAAAATGATTGAATTTGGATAAACAATCCATTATATGTCTTGCTTGTTTACTTTCAGCGGCGTTAGAGAAGAGGCAGATGGAAGTGTGACCTACTGCCTCGTGGGAAATGGCCTGACCATAATGGCAGATGAAGAGTATCTGACCATCAGTTCTACCCTGGAGCCTCAGCACAGACCCCCCTTAAGTTTGGCCAGTCACACCCCAACAACAAACTCTGCAGCTTTCGCCTCACAAACCTCTGACGCATCGTCCGGTTATAACTCACAGAATCAGAACTTTGTCCCTCACATCCCAGGGGTTACCATCTCACCCCTCAGCCTCTCTAGTGACACCCCGACCACATGCTCCCTTGCACACCCGTCTCAGCCCCTCACAACACAACCCCCCAAAGCCAAGCGCCACCCGATCCAGCAGGGGTTGCTTCCAAGTCACTACAAAGCTATGTCCAAGAACAGCCGTCCTGTGCTGCCTCCGCCCCAGCCTCCTGCTCCACCTGTGACACCCATTACAGCCCAGATAATCTCTTCTGTGCCACCATGTGCCAGTTCTCCTGCTCCAACGCTGACACCCACAGTGCTGCCCCCTCCCATCCAGAGCCACCCACCAGTGAGGGAAGAACCAGAGAAAAAAGAAAAGGAATACAAGGATGATGATGACGATGATGAATTTGATGAGGAGGAAGAAGAGAGTCGAAGAAAAGTATGTCTGAGAGGATTTGTTTGATGGTTCAGTTTGTTATGTTTGCTGTATGTCTGTTGACATATTTGTCACTAGGGTAATCTATGTCATTTGAGTCAAAAATGGTCAATGAAACTAGTTACATAGAGACAGACACTGTAGTTAAAGCACTAGTTTACATTCTGCAGGTTAATATTAGGATTTACTATATACAGTGAATTCCTGGATTATAGTGATTTTGATGAAAGTAATTACAGATAAAGTACAACAGTCAGTCACTACTCCAACAGGACTCACTCTTTTTCTTTTCTTTTCTAATTACCTTTATTGCATTATATTGACTGGCTGCTATACATTTTCCTGGTTAATACAGGACTTACTAAAGAAATTAATTATTTGAAAACCAATCACTGAATAAAAGGTTATGCAATTGTATTACTTTAAAAACAATCTTTGGAGTTTATGATTAGGAGCGTGCTCATAGCAACGTTATGTTGTTCATAGCAGGAGTCTGCAGTACAGACTTAATAGACTGTGGAATGGCATCATTGACCAGACTCAAGTATTCAGTGAGATTATGTAATGAAAAATTAGAATACCTTTTTGTTTCAAAAGTCCAACGGTACATTACTGTTTCATTTGTGTTCAGTGCGACAGAAAATATTTTAACTGCAAAGTGAAATGTGATTCTTGCTTTATTTGACAGGGATTAGTTAAAGAGTTTGAGCTCACCGTGGTCCTTACTAAGTCTCGGAGCGGAAGCTTTGGATTCACTATCACCCGAAGCAAGTTGGACAATTGCTACTATATACAGGATATACTGGACAACCCAGCCAGGGCTGATGGACGGCTGAGGGCAGGAGACAGACTCATCACGGTACACAAAAATACACACAAGCTAAAAATTCCCTTACATTTAGAAACATGACTATATGAACTCTGTTGTCATAATGAGTGTGGATCATTCCTCCCTTGCCATCAATGACCAGGTAAATGGGCACGATGTTACCAGTGTTGCGGATGACGTTGCCATGACAATCCTCAGATCATCTCCAAGACGACTGAGTATGACTCTGGGGAGGGCAGTTACGAACCTGGTGGCACCGCCTCCCTGCGACAGCTTGCCAGACATTGTTCTGTACAAGACCCCATCAGGACAACTTGGTGGGCCAATGCACATATTTTCATACATCTTGAGTGAGTCACCACATAAGTCAGTATCATTTAGATGTATTTATGTGTGCACCATCTGTAGGTATAAAGCTGACAGGAGGCATTGGCAGCAAATGGCAGGGCATATACTGTCTGGAGGTGGTACCAGGCTCCCCAGCAAGTGAGGAGGGCAGCGTCCAACCCAATGATAAGATCCTCTACATCAGTGGCAGGTGCACCTTGGGAATGACTTTGGAGGATGCAGTTAAGGCCTGTGAGATTGCCCCACGCAAAGTGAAACTTAAAATCATCAGGTATGTGGTTTCAAGGGTTAGACAGATAAAACTCCTGGGAATGAGAAGTTAATGAACTCATTGAGTGATTTGTCCAACTTGGAACCAGATCTGCAACACTGCATTAAATGATTTTATGTGTAGATGTTATATGTTTCCTAAACTGTGATACCCAATTATATCCAGTGTATTGGTGGACTGATCACCAATAAAATCATAAAAATGATATAATCAAATGTGCGATAGTAGCATGTCTACCTTAAAATCAGATTGTAATTTGATAAGAAAAGGGATTTACACATAAAGAGAACATTTTCCATGACCTTGTGGTGCAATGGTAGCGTGTTTGACTCCAGATCTGAAGGTTACATGTTCAAGTCTATACAATATAAGGTTACGTGTTCTTTCCTATTAAACCCCTTCAGGCTCAACATCAAGTGTAAAAGGTCCAACAGTCTTTAGCTCTTCAAACACAACCTTTGGCATCTTCCAGTTTTTACAAGTCTTTGAACATACCATGATGAATTCTAGTACAGTGATCAACGGTGTAATGGTTAGCACTCTTATAGTATAGCCATAGTTCTAAGTTCAAATCTTAGTGGAACCTGTATGTAGTTTGTCTGGGAAATGAGAACTGAGTTCAACATCAGTGGGATCTTATTTTTGATATAGATCTTGCAAGTGGAGCTAATGACTTAACTTGTAAAGTCAATAAAACATCAAAATCATTCACTGCACTTGTTCAGGGTGTGCATCATCAGTTTTTTGCCCACTGAGGTGTTGTTTGATTAATGTCTGGGTTGAGTGACTTTGTTTAACTTATTAGTTATACGATTATTTATGTCCTCCCACTTTCATGTCCTATGTGGTTTTAGACAAATTTTATACAAATGCCACTGAGATTTTACCTCTGACCACTGAATTCACAATGTCATTCTCAACAACTCTTGTTGTTTTCAAATCTTTGAATCCACCATGATGGCTTTTGGTATAGTGGTTCCATGGTGTGATGGTTAGCATTCTAGACTTTGAATCCAGTGATCTGAGTTCAAACCTCAGTGGAACCTGCATATGGTTCATAAGGTAAATTGAACTCAATGTCCATATCAGTAAGATCTCCCTTTTAATATACACCTGGTATTTGTATGATAAGGGGGGGAGGGGTGACTGTGCTCAGGTGAGTCCAGCCTTGTGACCCTGATGCTTAGGGTCACTAAGATTAAAACCTGTCCAGTTGTACTTCAAAACAACTTAAGGATGACAGGGGCTAATGAGAACTTACCCAGATGTTAAAAAAAAAATACTGTTATCACACTATCATATATGATTCTCCATGCTTCTCTAGTTCATCCTTTTTTAAAAAGCAATGAAATTCCATCTTTGGGTGGTAGACATTATTCTGGGTCTTGAGTTGACTGATTTTATCATACAAATACAAGATGTATATCAAAATGGAGGTCTTACTGATGTGAATATTGAGTTCATTTTACCATACTAAGCACATGCTGGTTACACTGAGATTTGAACGCAGATCACTGGATTCAAAGTCTAGAGTGCTAACCATTACATCATGGAACCAGTGTTTCGGAAGGTGTCATGGTATGTTCTTGTAAACAGTGGAAGATGCCAAAGATTACATTAAAAGAGCTGAAGACTGTCAGACCTTTCATACTTATTGGGTCTGAAGGGGTTTAATGGGCAAGTTCCACTACTCTGATGTGATTTGAACACGCAACCTTCTGATCTGGAATCAGACATGCTACCATTGTGTCACAAGGTCATGTAAACCATTCTCCTCATGTGCAAATTCATTTTCTTATTAAATAACAACTTGATTTTAAGGTAGTTATGTTAGAATTCATTAAGATCAGTTTCTTATTTGATAAGAACAGAAATGTAACATCAAAACTGATGTAGTGCATGACCTCTTGGTGCAACAAGAGTGTGTCTGACTCCAGATCAGAAGGTTGTGTATTCAGATCATGTCAGTGTCATTAGACTTACATATTACACCCATTTAGATTAAACATAAATTATGAATGTTCCCACCCTATCCAAGTCTGTGAACACAACAAGATCTAATGGATGCCATCGTGAATTCAATGGTTTGGAGGTAAAATCTCAGTGAGATTTTTATAAAATTTGTCTAAAACCACATAGGACATGAAAGAGGATGTATTAAACTGATAACACAAACCCAGAGCAGTGAAAGACCTCACAAGCCAGTCATTAGCTCCACTTGCAACATCTACATCACAGTTGAGGTTTTACAAATGCTGGATTTGGTTCTCATTTTTCAGGCAAACTGCATGTAGGTCCCACCGAGACTTGAACTCGGATCACTGGATTCAAAGTCCAGAGTGCTAACCATTACACCATGGAACCACTCTGTTAGATACCATCATAGTATGTTCAAAGACTTGTAAATGGTGGTAGATGCCAAAGATTGTGTTCAAAGAGCTGAAAACCATTGGACCTTTCATACTTGATGTTTGGCCTGAATGGTAGGTAATAGGTAAATTCCATGACCCCAACGTGATTTGAATATGGAACTGTCTGATCTGGAGTCAGACACACTACCGTTGGGCCACAAGGTCATGTGAAGAGACCCTTTCATCTGTAAATTCCTTTTCTTGTCAAATAACAACTTGATTTTTCAGTAGTTACGTTAGCATTTATTGAGATCAATTTGTATTTGATAAGAACTGAAATGTAATGTCAAAACTGATGTAGCGCATGACCTCTTGGCATAACGGGAGTGTGTCTGATTCCAAATCAGAAGATTGTGTGTTCAAATCACATGAACATCATTAACCTTTCATATTACACCAATTTAGACCGAAAATATGTTATGAATGTTCCCACCCTATGCAAGTCTGTCAACACAACAAGATCTAAGGGATCCCATTGTGAATTCAGTGGTCAGAGGTAAAATCTCAGTGGGATTTGTATAAAATTTGTCTAAAACCACACAGAACATTAAGGTGGGAGGATGTAATGAATCTTATAACTATTAAGTTAAACAAAGCACTCAACACAGACAATCAATCAACACCTCAGGAAGCAAAAAGAGAGGACATGCAGTGTATGATTTTTGTGAATATTTTACAAGTCTGTCATAACTCCACTTAGATCATCTAGATCACTAATGAGATTTGACTGAGGGGAATTTGGTTTGCATTGCCCAAACAAACTACAAACAGGTTCCACTGAGATTTGAACTTAGATTGCTGGTTTCAAAGTCTAAAGCGCTAACCATTACACCATGGAACCACTATATTAAAAGCTATCATAGTATGTTCCAAGACCTGTAAATGGTGGAAGATGCCAAAGCTTACATTAAAAGAGCTAAAGACAGTTTTATACTTGATGTTGGGCCTGAGGCAATTTAACAGGTAAATTCTATGACCCCGACGTGATTTGAACAAGCAACCATTGCGCCACAAGGTCATATGTGGTCCTGGCTTCATGTACACCACTGGTTCTCATATTTATTTTTCCGTTACCACAGAGAAGACCAGCCAGTGACTCCCAAGGCTAAATGGAACGGTAAGGGATCTCAACTTATGGGATGATTTTACCCGCTTAAGTTTGCACAATGACAGACACTTTGTTGTTGTTAGATGCAGTGATGAATCACCTGGAAACCAGATATGTTGAATATTTAAGCTCAATCATTACCTCAAAGGGTTAGCAACCTGTGAAGGGGGTCATTTCTTACTTACCCTTTTACATATTTAGAATGAGCACTTTTATTGCATTGCAGTACTTTCTGTTAATACATAAATTCTTCTTTTGTAGGTCTGTTTGATTGGAAAAAGGACAGGAAGTTCTTTGCTCGTTTTGAAGACCCTGTCTCTCCAGAAAAAGAGTCTCCTCCTGAAGATGGTAAAGCTTTTTTCTTCATTAATTTCTCCATTCATTTTTTCTCCTCTGAACTTTCTCCACATGTTGTATCAGCACCATAATTGGTGCCCTTTCACTTGTTTACTTGTTGCTCTTTTGTCTGGTGTGAAGCCGGAGCTCGATGCTGAAAGATAGTTCTCTTTGTAGCTGTGTGTATTTGCGTGTGTGTTTGTGTGTGTGATCTGAATGTTGACAGACAGATCCTGGGCTCTGACTGCAGGATTAATAATTAGCAAGCCTCTGGCCCTCCACTGGTGTATTGGACTGCAGGGCTGTAGGCATCACACACACAGAATGCCATACAGTCAGTGGTCTATAGGACAGGTAGCTCAGTTGCTTGGTGACAGTGCATGTGGCCGTAAGGGACAGTGGACAGGGTCAGTCTGAAAAGACCAGCCTTGTTCACCTGTCATAGAAGAGACGCACCCATCAACACTTCTCTTTCAAAATGGCAGAAGAGGTGGGAGGTTGGTGTGTGTTGCTTTTTTTGTGTGTCTATTTAGAAAATTTAATTGGCTCAAATTGGACGCATGTATGTGAATCAATTCTAAACATAAAGCCAGGTTTGATCAACATCTCCTTAAGTTATATTTGGTGAAAAAATATTATATTGTCTAATTTGCTCCTTTTTCATACTGATAACTCTTTTCTCTTTTCAGCTGAACCTGTGTGTAGAACGACTGATCGATTCAGATGTCTCTCTCTCACACAAGAACAGGATGTAAGTTTCTGAGTGTATTTTCAGTTTCCACCTTTTCATGTCCAAAGGCCCGTGGTCTCCATAGTCTTATTCTCTTTTCTGTACCCTTTATCTTTGTCAGGTCTTTTCAAAATTTTCAATTGTTTCTTTCAATTGTTGCGCTCTGTAACATGAGTCTACTGTGTGTCAATCTGCATATGCACTCTCTCCCTGAGGGTCACTGCCTGCATGTGTATGGATATTAGGCTTTCATTAAACCTGTTTCATGTTTTCCCAATATAATGACATTTTCTGGTCCTCATCCCTGAATAAATACTGTCTCTTTCTCTAATTAGAGTTGTATCATGCAAGTGGAGTTTACTAAACCAGAGGGTGGAGGTCTTGGCTTTGCTCTGGTTGGGGGGACCAATGGCAGCATGCTCAGAGTAAAAGAAATCTGCTCTGGTGGAGTAGCTGAACAGGACGGTCGTCTGAGAGTGGGAGATATTCTATTAGAGGTAATAAACATATTAAAAGTTTGTATTTTTATTATTTTATCTGTTATGAAAGCCCTGACCCCTGCTGTGTTCATTTTAGGTGAATGGTGTAATTGTATCTGGGCTGAGCCATAGTAAAGTGGTGGATATCCTGCGTAAAGCTGAAGGCAGTGTACAGCTCACCATCTGCAGAGACATACTGCCCCTGACCTACTCTGAATCACCCACGCCTCCCAACATGTCTGCTCAGACTGAAGCTATTTTAGCTGAGCAGCCAGCTCCTGTGTCCAGCCCTGATACCTGTACCATAGCTGACGTCATTGTCAATAAACCTGTGGAGCGCCCTCCTGGTAGGAGTTTTTCCTATTAGTGTAAATGTTAAATGGATGCCCAGCTGCAAACCACAAACCAAGTCTAATTAAATTATATTTCTTATAGCATAAGTAGAGTATTTTAGAATAGTTACAGTTTAAATTAGGTGTTATTTGTAGTCAATCTGTCAGATTTGCTTTTTATTTGCAATTGTCCTGGTGAAATTGAAAATGTGTTTTTGTCTATAGAAGTCTTTATCAGAAAATCTATAGCATGTTTTGTATTGTAAATTTCACATGCAGTATATGTGTGTGTGTGTATATATATATATATATATATATATATATATAAATGCACTTCATGTGAAATTATACATATACATACATACATACATACATAT
>JAPQRP010000009.1:10344800-10397221 GCA_037367295.1 Apogon hyalosoma | reverse complement strand
AAAGCTGTTCTCAAAAAATTTTGGTTAGATTCCTGCATTTTAAAGGATTCTTTACATTTGATCATTATTTTTTCCTTTTCTCATAAGTCAGCTATTGCTCTGAACTGCAAAAAAGAAAAGAACAAAAGATCATTTTCTTGCTCTTCCAGAACATCTAGAGTATATTTTCATATCTAAATCCACCATATATTACAATACTGACACTACAAATTACATCCACTCTGATGATTGAAACATGAATCCAAATCCTATATATTCATATTTTTAAAGGTCAAGGAATTTCTTCATAATATATCTATTTTTTTCCACTCAGCATGGTGGATATGATATAAGCGAGTGAGGGTCAGCAATTTCTTTGCAAGTTTTAGTTTCCACTATCAGTCATAGCCCTGTACAGTCCTCACAGCCCCGTTCCATAACATTGTGTCTCATCATGGTTTCAGAAGCGGCTCCAGACCCTGTGGTAAATGAATCAGGTGTGTTGATTACTTCACCCCCTCCTGTAAAACACAGACTGACTGTTGTAACAGATGACACATTAATTCAACAGGTAAGGCACACTTTGAGATACCAGTATGTACATATTAACCATATATACACACACACCTAGAATACGGTGCAGTTATTAGTGTAATTATTGTAGTATCACAGTGCACTGTCCAAAGTAACAATGGCATCAGTTCTGTGATATGATACTTCATATCTGTGTAAGTGAAGATGAAAAAATACCTTCTAAAGGGCAAAAAGAAGGAATTATGCATTCATTAACTGCACTGTCATGTGATTTCCACAGAATCTTGAGAGTCTCAGTTGAACAACACTAACACTAACAATAATTTCCATGTCAGTGGGATTTAACAGCATACATATTGGTATTTGGCATCAGTGTATGGATAACATATCAGAAGAGGACGTACATTTTATACTCATATCAATATTTTGTCTTACTCCTTGTAGTTATTCTACTGCATTGTTTTTAAATTACATCCTAACCCTCCTCTCCTCTCTACTAACATTTACTAATGTCTGCTTCTCCTCTGGTTGGAACAGGAGAGCTGTAACAGCACCCCTTCTCACCAAGCTTGCTGCCCCTCCCTCAATGTCACTGACATGTTGCATGGAGCATCTGACAGGTAGTAGCTTCACACATCACCTACAGCTTCTGTTGCATACTTACCTCCCCTCTTTTCCTTTTTCCTGCCCTTCTTAAGTTTGGTTTCCCCTAAGGCCCACCTTTAACCACAGGGAGGCAGCAGAGAGCAATAAATAAATAAAGCACCACTACTGCTAATGGACTGTGTTGAACCCCATTAAGACAGAAATAGTCTAACAGTTAGGAAGTGTCTAGTGAAAAAGCAAAACTATCAGAGAGGTGTCTAGACATATAGCCTGTTGTTTATTATTTTAGGTGGAAAAACATTGCAGGGAAAGGAAGCTCAGCCTTGCATGACCCTTCCTACTGAAGAGTAAAAATGGTGTGGTCTCACCCCTGCCCCCTGACTCCCCCAGGAAACAAATTGTGACCAAACTTTTGGACCAGTCTTGCAAAGACCTCCGGAAAACCCAGTCAGACGGTTGGAGCAGTGAAGAAGAAGAAGATGATGTATTTCACAACACCAACCAGGAAATGACACCACCACAAACAGGTGTATAATTTCTCCAGGAGAAATGTCAGTGTGCCATGAGAATAATTAAATCTACATTAGGCTTTACAAACCACCATTGTCCTCTGCTCTCTTGCTTTTATCCCTCTGACTTAGGCTCACCAATCGTTTCAGAGGAGGAATTGGCCAGTTTAGCAGTTATTACTCCTGCTAAGAGCAGCGAGTATTCAGGCTCCAGGGTCAAGGCCCTCATCCAGATTCTGCAGCATCAACTGGACCAACAGGAACTGGTCAAGGAGTTCATGGTGTGTGTGCGTTTAGGCTAGTATGCCCTTTTTATTGTTGTACAAATGCTATAAATGTACTTATTCATAGCCTGGCGTTCACCTTTACACCATTGAACTTTACATCGGCTCAGGCAGGCACAGACTTAGATCTAGTTACAAGTTCTTCCTCTACAATAGCTCATTAATGCAGTATTTTAGTATGTCTGACCCCAGTTAGTGTGCTTTATAACTTAGACAGTATTCATTTATCCGGTCTACTCTGTACTAACCACATCAATCTTCTGTATCACTCCCAAAATATCTGCAACTCATCTCCTCCAGCTCCCCTGCGTCCTGCTTCAGAAAACTGCTTTTCTTTGTTCATAGTGTGATCATTAAAAAATATATATAATGATTCTCAGTTACTTTTGGGAGGAAGGGTAGTTTTTGTTGGCAGAAAACCCAGTAAGACTTTTTTTCAACCAAAATTATGTTAAGATTTAGTGTATGTAAGGCTAAGGTTAATAGTAAGGTTAAGAGTTATAGTAAAAATACAGTTAACTCACAGAAAATATGACTACATACAACTGAGGACTAAGTAATGATAACAAAATAACATTATTACAATACAGTAATAGGAATAAAAAGATAAAACAATATAAGATATTTATATATAAACAACAAAACACATGAGAAATTGTCTTTTAAGGATATATTGTAACATTTTGTAGTGGAATAAGTCATGCTATATTTTAGTATTCCTAAATCTTATAGCAAATTGACATCTGCAACTGAGATATCGAGGAGGATATTGACTTGACTAAGAATCAGCTGTGAATATACTCTAAAGTTCAGTAATGCTCCCATCACTTGAGGGAAATATTCCTGAGCGTAAAAACCCATTTGAGAAGTACTGATGTCATAAATAGTAAGTAGTAATCCTTGGCTCTGGTGGAGGTTTTGCGATCTCAGGGTTTGTGTGATGTTTGCTCAGATTGTTCCAGAACGTCTCTGTAACAGAGCCGCCGCCAAACTCAAATGTATGTCATTGTATTATAAATGATTAAATGGTTAAAACTGACGTAAGCGTCCTGTCTGAAATGTCTAAAATGATTAAGTGCTTTTTTTGTTATGGTTCTCACACCATTCATTGCAGGCTCTGGAGCATCTGAAGCCCTCTGACAACTGTCTGGTGGGAAAAGCTCCTGAGAACAGAGACAAGAACCGCTACAGAGACATTCTACCTTGTAAGTCTCAGTGACCACTTGTATTTACAATTATTTTGTCTATTTTTTCCAGCTGCCTTCATTTTATGTACCTCTGTTAGATTTCTTTTTAATGGTGGGCTAGAGCTTGTAAAAATAGATGTTCGCAATGTCCACAGTTATACAAGCGCAAGAGTTTGGTTGCAACTTTATAAGCTGCTTAATTTTAATTTGACACTTACAATTTACAACTCTTATCTTATACATGTGCAACAAATAATTTTCTATCTCTGTACATTTTTTTAAAATAAAGTCAGAACCACTTAAGATATCATCTATTAATAACCTCATTATTATCTTGGATTTGTATATTAATTAATGAAGCAGCATCATTAAAGGTTAAAGGTTAACTCCCTTTATTAAACCTATAGGGAGATTCATTCACTGTATTTTATCCATCCTAATACACAAACAGCACCAGTATTAGCATTAGCAATTAGCACATAGGAGCAGTGAGCTGCCATTGAAGGTGCTCAGGAAAATTAACTTGTATTTTATTATAATTATACCAGTTATGAAAAATCATGATCAAATTATATTACAAACAGGAGCATATTATTGTGACAGAGGAAAAAAGAAGAAACACAGAAACAGAAAAGAATATAATAATATAATTTATATGTTCTTTTACGATCTATTGTGGTCAGCCCTGATTGCACTGAACATGGTAAACTAAAACATTTAGCATGAGGATGTTGTTAATGTCACATGCAGCACTTAATTCTTTTCCGTCTTCAGAGGTCTGTGTATCAGGGTGGAAAGGGTCAGACTTGAGATGAATGACTGCGATGAAAACGATAATGACCCCCAGTGGAATATCGTTGCACCTCGCCACATGCCTTGTCGCCTCTTGCTCGATCCAATTCCTGTTTGTGCAAGTGGTTTGGAAAAAGCCATGTTATTTACCGATCCAATCCATTGCATGTACCCTTTAACTTTTTTATTTAGAAAGCCAAATTTCCAGCCTGTGGCTTTTTTGACCCCACAAGCCAAAGGTGGGGGTCTAACCCAGAAAACATTCCTAACTGTTTTTGGTCTATCACCCCTCTCATCATCAACAAGCGTCTTCACAGCACTGGTTTGTTGAGCCTCAGTCCAGACCTCGAAGTTGTTTACTTGACTTTTGGCAAAACAACAAGGTAGCAGTGTTTGTTGTTTGTGATAGAAAATTGACGGATTTATCAAGAATCTGCAAACATAAGGAAAGTCTGACATTCTTTAAGGTGTGAAATCCTTCTGAAGGTGTAATTTGCCTGTCAATTCTGAATTTGTGAAGTGACACACTCGTACTTCATAGATACACACACATACAACTGAATACTTGCCTTGTTTCTTTCTCCTCTAGACGACCAAACCCGTGTTCCCATCGGAGAGAACCAGGACTATATCAACGCAAGCTACATTCGCATGCAGGTTGGAGCTGAAGAGTTCTTCTATATTTCCTGTCAGGGTCCTCTGCCTTCCACAGTGCTTGCTTTCTGGCAAATGATCTGGGAAAACAAATCTGATGTCATAGCCATGATGACCCTTGAGGTAGAACGAGGGAGGGTCAAATGTCACAAGTACTGGCCAGAGAGGCTGGGTGTGCCTCTGGATGCTGGGAAATACCAGATTCACCTGGAGAACCAGCAATATATGGAGTACTTCCACATAAAGGTCATCCGCATGGTTGAAACAGAGGTGAGAAGTGTCAGAGGAATCTGTGCTGTTGTAGTGTGAATCATTGTAATAGCACGAGCGCAGCACTTAAGCTAAATGAAAAGAGGGGAAGTGTGTTCAGTTCACATCCAATCACTATTGTATAACCCATATTATTTTGTGTTTTTATATTTTTTATGTCACACAAAAACATCAGCTTTCACTTAGAGCCATCCACCTATGAGCTTGTTTTTTTATGTGAAGTCTGACGTATAATGTGAAAATCTACTGTCTTATAATTTTCTTTAATAAATAATACTCAAATTTTATATGAAACCATTTCATACAATTTTTAATCAAATAACATCAAACCCCTCAAATCTTATCACAATACCAACCCGAACCAACCAAGCACAGAATCTAACCTCCCCGAGGCCCAGGGCCAGGTTTTTCAACTGATATTGTGATCCAAAAGTGGGCGGCAAAGTGTATAGTTAAAAAAAAAAAGCAAAAATCCTTTTTATTGCTTTAAATGGTACCTGAAGTTGGACTTTTGCATTTACTTGGGCAATAGTAGGCAATGACTGAAGGATAACAGGCTATGTTTAAAGTGTGGTCTGTAGGCAGGATGTAGCCTAGATATGACTACAAATGTGTCAAATATTGATTTACATTTATATATTTTATACACTTTTTATACGTTTATTTTTTGTTGTAACTAAATAGTATAAGGAAGAAGTATCAATGAATATATAGAGGCTGTATTCTTATGCCACTTTGCAGGAGCAGCTCTCCCACTATTCAAATAGAATGCTTTTATTTTCTATTCTATTCTATTCTTTTCTATTCTATTCTATTCAAGACTGAAATATATTGTAGAACTGAAACATACACTTATCAATACATGTTTAGGTTGAAACAGCAGTGATGAAAATATATGCATATTTTGTTTTTTAAAATTCACAATTACATGTTAAATGTGTTTAATACTGTATACATTTGGTCTATTTGATTTTTATAAAAGTGGGTCATGACTTTACTGACCAGTGTAAAATATGGAAAATAAAGGAAAATATAACACATAATGGAAAATACCCTGATGTAAGACCAGTTGAGGTCCACTGACTTATGGAAAACTCTGCATTCAAAGTGTCTGCTGAAACATCACATTGAACTATTTGTTGTTCCAGACTGGTGAGACTCACTTTGTTCGTCACCTGAAGTTCACGCACTGGCCTGACCATGGCGTCCCACACTGCTCCGAGCAGCTGGTTCGGTTCATTCGCTATCTGAGGGCAGTGCACCATAAGGGCCCAGTCACCGTGCACTGCAGCGCCGGCATCGGACGTACTGGAGTTCTCATCTGCACAGACATAATTCTCAGCCTCATTGAAAATGATTTACCTGTGAGTGGATATCATTCCTTTAGTTTTTTTTTTTTATTTAACAATTTTTGTCCTTTCACTTTGGTTTAGTTGTAGATTAACATTTATCTGTCTGTCTCCAGATTAATGTCAGCGACATAGTAAAAGAAATGAGACTTCAGCGGCATGGGATGATTCAAACAAAGGTCAGTGCCAAGAGAAGGGTGAAAGTTCAAAGTTCAACCTCTGATCCCAAAAGCTAGACATGCCCTTTGTCTCTTTCGTTTCAGGAACAGTACCTCTTCTGCTACAAAGTCTGGTTGGAGGTTTTACAGGGCATTTTACAGCTTCATGGCAACCAATGGCAACTGGATAGTCCCAGAGACCACAAAGTAGTTTGAACGTTTCCACCTTCAGTTCACCTGCCTGTAAAGCACAGACTATGTTTGTGTGAATACATGCAGTCTAAACCTTTTTCTGTGGCTATAGTTAATTTACCTTCTTTACTTATCTTTAGTTAACCTGTAATTCTTTAGTTTTGATACTCTGTGTCAAGACCTGTTGTTTAGTTTTATCCTCGGATGTGCACTCAGTGCTGTGATAATCTAAAATTAACTTAGGTCACTGAGGTGTGTGTTGTTTTTTGTTTTTTGTTTTTTTTTGCTTTTTGTTTTGTTTTGTTTTTTTTTTTGTTTGTTTTTTGTTTTTTTTTTTGCCTTTTCAGGCTTAGAGATTTGCCTTCTGTGTCTAGGATGTTTTCAAAACTTTATATTACAATTTGAATGTATGACCATGCCCTTTCATTTGCTAAATGCATTTATTTTTGAACAGACATTGCATGGTAGGTAAATCTGCTAAGATTCACATTTTTTTCTGCCAGTATCATCATCACGGTTATCAAAGTGCACAAGTCATCCTACCAAAGTTAGTGTTTGAAAACTTGATGAGTAGCATCTGATAAAACATTGTGTTCTCATTTCATTAAGTGCATTTTTACCCTGGAGAAAAGGGCATTAGCTAAAGAACGGGTTTGATTTCTTTGTTCATTACATAAGGAAATGAAAAGAATCAAGTGCCTTGGAATGACTGTGACGCTGCTTGCTCCATATTGACCCAAAAACACTTATCATAAGTGTTTGGGAATAGAGGGCAAGAAACCTAGAGAGCACCAAATGGTGGTTGGATTGAATGTTCAGCTTTCAGTCTGTTTATGGTCTGAAGTGGACGTTTGGTTGATTCGAACTACAGGAGGATTACATCTCACCTTTTAGTTCATTACATTAAATTGTAACATAGCACACTGTAACAATCTGAAGCCTGTAAAGTTTTTTGTTGTTTGTTTGTGGGCCCATTTTATACAAAACATTATCACAATGAAAGTCTTATTACACATAACCTCAACTTGCACATCTTAATACAGATAAAGAATGATGAGCATAACAAATACACAACAAACACATTCAAATTCCATTTACTCTTTTACTAAAATTTGGATGAGGCACCTACACCAAATATTTTGACTTTTTAGTAAAAATGAACAATCTCATTAAAATGCCATTTGAATAATTAGTTGCTGAATTTTTAACTGTAATTTGTTATGTAAAAACATCCTTTATCTGTATCCCATAGCTATTTTAATACAAACTCAGCCAAAAATGCAAAAAATATTATAATGGTTTACAAACTTTCCATTTTTGCCACTTTAGATGTATATGATGTACAAAGCAACAGAACTGCATCTCCGAGTCACAGATCAAAGATTTATAGCTGCTGGTTTGAACCTCAACCTTTGGATGTAACTGCTTGTAAGCTTTCTTCTTTTAGCTGCTATCACACACACCAGCTCTTGTATTGCATGCAGACTCTTTAAATCCAGAAGTCTGAGCCTGGAATTTGTCTGAATGAGTTGAACTTGATCAAACAGTGGAATGTAACAAAGCAATATTCTCTACAAGGAGGGAGATTCAGAATGTCAGAGTCTTAACAAATAACATTCTCTAAACTGTGGAGCATGTTGGCTAGACATATGCAGTACTGTACCTTTTGCCATGTGGATGGTTACGCAGAGCCATCACCCTCTGTACTGTGTATGCAACATTTTGTCACTCAATGCTGGTTGGTTGGTTTCCAGCAATGTCATGCACAAAAGATCCTTGAAGTGATATGTTTTCTCCCTCAGATGTTGGAAAAGTATTATTCTTGAAAGTACAACCTGAAGCACATTTTACATTCATCTGTGAAAATGCATCTTGTACAGTCAAGAAAGTGCTTATGCAATAGCATTGTGAAATCTAATAATCCTTAATTGCACAACTGCTTATTTATGCTGAATTAATATCTTGTCACTGTACCAGCCACTATGTAACCAATTACTGAGAACAATGTAATACCTCTCTCTTTAATTAAAAACTCTTCTGAAACTTGTTTGTGTGTTATACAGCACGTTTCACCCCCCGAGTGTGGACGTAACATAACTCAACTTGAACAACGGAACAAGAGCAGTGGAGTGGGTTTTCCCTCATGGCACACACAGAACAGAGAGCCGGAGGCGGCCCTAAATCTAATTCCACTGAGCCCCCTCTCTACTTTTACTGCAGGGTATACTCCCTCTCGGGTTTTACTGCAGGGTAAATAAGATGGCCTCAGAGGGGTCTTTGTGACAGCAAAAGAAACCCCTGGAAACACAGCGCACACTCCACACACATATAAACCTGACGCAGGGGGGAAGCAAGGAGTAGATTTACTCCCTCAGCTTCTCCAGTCTGTCTACTCCCACTGCTCTTGTGTGCTATCTCCTAACAGCCACATGTTTTTAGCAAATAGCATTATATGGACACTCATCAAGATGTTGCATTCTCAGACGACTTATCCAAGCTTTAACCATCACGCCTAAACACATAACTCTAATCCTAAACCTAAAATCAAGGCTTGGTTTAGAATAAGAGGAGGATGTGTAGTATTTACCCAGTGTAAGGTGAGGAAATCCAAGTGTTTCAGTTTGGAGAAGTAACTCAATGACTATCTGGACTCAAATGGGAAAAACCATTAAAAAAAAAAGACTGACTATGGGTTTGAAGTTCCAATTTACTGATCAGATCATTACTGAACACATCAAATCTCATTTACCTACTGAAAACTTTTTGTCGTGTTTTATAAATATGCACATGAACTTTACTCAGCACCTGGAACTATTTCACAGCCATATACTTGATTTAATGTATTGGTGAAAACACAATTGGACATTAAGGATATGTAAAATAACATATTTTGCTATATGAAATAGTCACTCCCATAATGTAAAAAATAATAATAATAAAATAATAATAATAATAATAATAATAATAATAATAGCCCTTTTTAAGGTCCATCTGAATGTGAGGACCTGTAAAAATGTGGTCCTCTCTTCAGCAGTTAAAAATTCTATCTGGTTCTCACAAAGACACACATACACACACAAAGTCCAAACCCCTGAACAATTACCCTCCTCCTTTTCCTCCTCCTCCTCTTTCTCCTTGCGCCTTAACTCAGACCTTGTTATTGCTGTAAGTTATGGTAGGAATGACATCGACTCACTTATTCAAGGCCCATTCCCGTTTATGGTTGTATCATTTTATTAAACAGTTGTCCTTTCTATTTCCAACTACTGGCGAGGGCAGGGATAACTGGCTCCTTCAGTAACTCAAAGGTGATAATGAAAAATCAGTAAGGTGATAAGTGGAAATGTTCTGAACCACAATATCAGCTGATAAAGAGAACATTACCAGTGGAGGATTATAGTACAGAATATTTCCTGCACAATGTGTATGTAGTGTATAAATAGCATGCAAGAGAATTTAGAGAACCAGGAAGAAAGTGATTATGTTGTTAACAGAGGGCTGTGAAAGTATGATTTAAAGGTCTGAGAAACATGAACTCATGCTCTCAAGAAATCCTCTTTTGCTCTGCTGCAGCACAGACATAGATCTGTTTTCTTTTTTTTTTTTCTGTGTGCTTATTAAAAATATCTTGCAAATTATGTGCTGCTACAAATTCCCCTTCACTCACACACACTTATCCACCACTGCCTACCATTATTGGTCCCATCCTCCTTTGCTGATTTGCTGCCCCTTCCTGTCAAACTTCACCTTGAAATCCTGACAAGCAGCTGCAACACATTGTAAGACACAAAGACCACTGAACTTCTGTTCTGTGACTGATGCAGCTCCATCCCATTAATCAATTGCAGGCATGGATGCAAGATGTGTGAAAAGCAGTGCCTCTACCACAAGATGTCCTGAATTTTAGGGCTAAGCAAATAACTGAACCTAAGCATTTGGAATGGAAAATTTAAGCGCACATTTTTCTGTAATTTAACCTGGCCCTATGTCTTGGATGCTCACTGTGTGTTTGTAATGATGATTTGACTGAAAGGTCTGTTACGGTTGAGGAGGTTAAGTATGACCCTCCCACTGCAGCTGCTCAAGAGGACTAAGAATTATTACCCTGCAGGATTCTTGCAAAATAGGTCCCGTCATAGACCATTTGGATCCTCACAAAAACATGGGGATACATTCCAGCTTGTGTTTTCTGATCAGCCAGTAGGATTAAACATAAGCTGATAAAGGAGCACTATCAGAAACAAGGACGTTTTCATGAAAGATGGAAGATGCCAGTAAAACAAATTTCCTTAAAGTATTTTTTATATGGAAAATGTGTAACATTATCATTTAATTTTGCATATATAAGTGGTTTGGGGATATTTTACTTGTGTTCTTTCTATCTAAGGCCATCTAAATAAATAGATAATATAACCAAACATTATTAAGTAGAAAGTGAATGCATTGAAGAAGCAACAAATAGACATAATTTAATTTCTTGGCCAACAGAGCAGTACAGACAACAAACTAACAGCTCTCATACACTACAAATAAATAACTATAACAACCACTGCACTATTCCTTCTTCACATCTCTATAGTTTTTGCACACTGTATATTTCCTGTCTCCTAGTTACAGCTCTGCCTATATAGTTATTTTTTTCACTTACAGCTGTACATTCTTGGATATGTTCTTTTAATTATTATTATTATTATTATTATTTCTTTATGCTTATTATCTTATAGTGTTTTTTTATTAGAATGTGGTTTTCATCATAGAGTGATTGTGACCACCAAATGTGATTGCTGCTGCTATAACCACTGTATTTTCCTGCAAACAATCAACAGAGTATCAATCTACAAAATACAGTGTTTAGTAATATGCAATAAAAGACCAACATAAATAAAGTAAACTTTAAAGTATGTGTTTTAATGGGTCAGTGCAATGTCATATCATTCAGTTACTTCGAGTAAATGTGTTTTAAAGCTGTAGTATGTTCAATGTCAGAAAGATAATGGGGAAAAAAGTATTATTCTTGAGTTGAAATACCTCACTGTCATCAACACAATGTAGGGGATAGAACACCTCCTTAAGTTTCCCTCTGCTATGGATACCGGTATCATTACAACATGGATACTTATGTTCTCAAAGCTAAACTGTGTCTGTCATTTCTATCTAAAAATGTAGTATTTGACTGAGTTTCAAGCCATAAAATAAATGAGCATTAATGTGTTTTTCTGTGTTGTTGTTGACTGTGCCCTTTGTAAGTCGACCCCATAGGCTCCTCTGTGATGACAGCCCTCTGACAGAGACACAGAGAGCCATTCATCCTCTGTTTGAGCAGAATGTCACTTTTGTGGCCTTCCAGACTTTTCAAAACCACAGACTTGTCAAAGGAAGCTGATTATGATTAGGGCCTCCTCTTGTATGTTCACTTGTAATTATCTTTACTCAGTTATGTAAGGGTTAGCTGGGCTCGCCATCGGCTTTACTGCGGTGAGCTACAAGTGGGGTCTAGGATTACATCCAGAGGTGCTTTGTGGATTTTATTTTCTAGGACTGTTAGTTATTCAGTGAATTTCTGTCATTTCCTAGTCTGTTCTATTGTGCCTCCATGAAATCTAAAAGAAAAACAACATACCACATCACTACACATTACAACGTGTCCTATAATCAGTTTGTTGTGGAGAAAAATGTCCTTACCATGTGTCCTGAATATTAAGCAGTGAATTTTTATTCATGTAGAACAGACACATAGTTGGATTTCTTAAGTCAAACAAGACTGTCTTCAATGGCTTCTACTTTATTTAACTAAAGCAAAATCCTGAAAAAAACTGCACAAATGTTCAGCCAAACTATACTGCAGATAACAGACACAGTGTTGAGAATATAAGTCAACCTGTAAGTCAGCCTACTCTAACTCCAGGTGCAATAAACGTTACGATACAGGGAATAAATCATAGCCATTCTGGAGCGTTTTGTATAAAATATGACAATGACACAACCAGAGCTTCACCATATACCTTATAAAATTCTCGTTAGCTCGCCACTGATTTATTTTGATCACACATACTAAAGCAAATAGCGGCAGTTATTTATTTTTCCTTTTGAAAAGCTGGAGAAATTGAGCAACATTGTATTTTAGGTGTTCGGTTTGTGTGCTCTGGACCTCTGGAAGACTAAATCCATCAACAGAACTCAGGAAAGGCCTTTTTTCCACAACCATAATTCACCATAATTATCATGTGACCTCTCCAAGCAGCCAGAGTAAATGAGCACCTGTCAATGGACATAAACTTCGGGTTTACTGACACTCCATACAGGAGGGAGCAAGAGTATGATGTTTGAAATTAAAAATAAATTAAGACCAAGAAAAAAATGAAAAGACAGAAAAAAGAAAGAAAAGAAAATGTCATGATCCTTAAATACGCTCACTTTATTACTTTTTTCCTTTAAGTGCAGTTGGTCAGATTTAAGGATTGTGTCATGCTATTTAAAATATTTAACTAAGTCTTTCAGAATGGCCACTGCTGCAAAATTTGCAAAGTGTAGCAAAATTCCTACTTTGTGAACGGAATGGTCATTGTCACTGAGTGGCAAGGACGATCTTCTCTTTGTCAAACTCCCTCCTAAATCACATGCTACATCAGACCAAGGTTGATTAACACCTGCTTTCAATTAAGTGACTCTCCCATCAAGCCGTGGCTAGAAATAAAAAAAGGCCCACGCCTCGTCACGTCGAAGATGTTCCTGAATTAGAAAGCCATTAAATCAGAGGAGGAGACGCACAGTGTTGCGAGAGGCGTCGTTTATCTTCATTTGAGCAGGCCCTCCATGATCATCTCCACAGGGGTAGCTAATTGAAAAAGGGCTTCAGAAATGCGATTGTTAGCAGCGATAATAATTTATTACTCTCAGCTTGTGGAGTCCTGGGAGTCATTTGTATTCATTAGTGTAAATTCAAATTATGTTTGCGATTAAAATGTGACTTTGACAGGCAGAGGGGCCTCTGACGGGGACAGGCACTGATGAGACCTTTGCTCCGGGTCACTGCCTCCCACATTTGCCTCTTTCTAAGTATGAGGCAGAGGAGCATTCATTGCCTCACCACCATCAATCTGTGTCTGATTCAAGTTGAGACATTAGCTTTGATGGCCTCTATTTGGGCTTGTGTGTATTCTCTGTTCATACCGCAAGTAAATTAACCTACACTTCTGAAAGACAACACCAATCAGATTGAGGATAACGTACAAGCGCAACTCAGTAAATTGTCATTCATGTAATTTGCTCTTTTATTTATTCTTAGTGCAAATGCAGGTTATTGTTTGTCATGCCTGACTAATATTGACCATGCTTTTCTCCAAATGTCAGGCTGTGATTTCTTTGACATACAAGAGGAGATGGCAGTTAAGTAGGTCAGTGTCACTATGATGAACATCAACCATGGCGGGTCACTGACTGGGCTGCTTCTCCACTTGCCCGCCTGTCACAAACCACTGAGCCAGAGGAGGCAAAGGAGCTGAGTGCTCCTTTATTGAAGCCCGGTAAATTACTCCAATACAGGCTGTCACAGCGTAAAGTGAGGAACTTTATCAGATGTACACTGCCAAAGGTCATATTTTATTGACCTGACAGGTCTTTGGCAGGGGCCCGCTGGAAAGGGTGACAAGGCTGGAGCTGAGGCTGATGGTTAAAGGCTGTTTGTGTTGGATATGAAAATGTCAAGCAAGACTTTTTGGAAGAAAAAAAAATGACTTTTTTGGCCTTATTTTTTTCTGTATAAGAACAGTTTAAATTAATTCAATCAACATACAAATTTCTTAAGTTGGTAAAAAATTCAGTGTCTACCCGCAGATGCCGAAGCCTGTTACTTTATCCTATGCTTTATATTTATGAGGGATTTATATCATTTTTAATGGAGAGAAAATAGGCTAAACGAGAAGCAGAGGAATGGGGAATCACACTATCACTAGGATGTGGGTGTTGCATTTTTTTTTTTGGTTGGCATTGTTAACCACTTTTATTACTAGGCCATCCCTATGGCTATTATCTCAGTTGGTGAGGATACCAGTAGATGGAGCTAAGAGGCCTCACAGTCATTATATTACAATGGATTTTCTTTGAATGGCTTACTACTTCTATTATAAATACAGACCATTTCTCTAAATACTTAAAAAAAAAAACTTTGTTATTAGTACATTTGATTGAGATTGTCTTTTAACAAAATTGTTGTACAGTTTTCAACTGATAAATTTGCCAATTGTTGCTAATAAAAAAGACGTAGTGTGACTGGATCTTCAGACCTTCCTGAAGCTGATGAATGATGATGCATTCCTACTCAGACATCCTCCACTAACACCAGGCCTGTAGAAGGGCATTTACCGCCCCCCGCCCCAAAGCTCTGCAGCATGAAAACAGATTTCCCTCGCAATTACACATGAATCACACACTTTAAAACGTCATACATTTCTACCAAAACATGGAAAACATGCAAGTGTACACACATATACACAAGTGGAAAATCCCAGAGTTTCCTTCTGACCCTGGTCCACACTTGACACGGGGACAGGAGCACCAGCCTACATCAATGGCGCTTTTCTCTTAGGTGGAGGGAAACCTCATATACACACACACACACACAACTTTCACGGATACACACTTACAGGGCAACCCCCTCATATACTCCCACGCTCCAGGCCTCTGTAAATGTCAGACCGTGGGAGAGAGGGTTTATCTTGGAGTGATTTGGTATTTTTACACCTTTAGTTACTGCCTCTCTCTCTTACACACACGCACACACACACATACACACACACACACACACACACACACACACACACACACACAATACATACAATGGTCTTCCAATGTTGCCCACCCAATGAAGGGCAAACCTTGGCTCGGGTGCTATACCCCAATCTACATCACACAAAATACCAAAACTCTGGAGCATTTATGCTCTGAGACATGCAGTAGCCTATTCAACTAAAAGTTAGTGCTGGACAAATAAAAAAAAAATGCTTGGTGATTCCAATTGTTTTAAAGCTGAAACAAGCCCACTGTCACAGAGGCAGGTTAAGGCTGATTCTTCCTCTTATAGTAGTCTTCAAACTCAAATCTGTGGGAATATTTGAGCTTTACATTGTTTTGTATGCCCCTAGGGTCTCTATACCATTGTTCAATATGTTCAAGTGTTATCTTTCCTCTATGCATAGCATTAATGAGCTCCAGTCAGGACTCACAGACTTCCTGTGTATTATAAAAAAACACCTTATCTGGATTCACACCTGGAAGAGAGCTTATATTTTGTGAATAGTGTGATGTTAAAAGTCTAGACTTAAGAACATTACAATAGCTTACAGTCAATAATATATTAGGGCCAAATTGTTGTTACAATATTACAACATAAACAATTCTATAGCAGCTTTCAAGAGGTTTCACTGATAAGCTTTCCGAATCAAATATAAAAATGTCATTTGCTGGTGTTAGTAGATAATCCAAAGCATTTTCAAGCCCAAACCTCCACCAAAGCAGTGAAATTACACATAATGACATTTGTTTTGTTCTCCCTGTGTCTGTGTGGGTTCTTTCCGGGTACTCCGGCTTCCTCCCATCCAAAGACCATCCAAAGACATGCACTGATAGATTAACTGGTTAATCTAAATTGCCCATAGGTGTGAATGTGAGAGTGTTTGGTTGTTTGTCTCTATATGTCAGTCCTGAAATAAACTGGTGACATGTCCAGGGTGTACCCCACTTTCACCTATAAGTAGCTGGGATAGGCCCCAGCGACCCCTGCGACCCTAGTGAGGATAAAGTGGGTTCAGATAATGAATGAATGAATGAATGAATGAATGAATGAACATTCGTTTTCCGTCACAGTTATGAAAATGTATGTAATTTCAACCCAATTTTATTTGTATTCTGGAAGACAAAGGTCTAAACATTTTGCAGTTCAAATCTGCAAGAAATCTGTGAGCAAAATTGTTTGTAACTTTTTTTACTATTGTAACCTTTGACCTATAAATGTCAACTTTTTCAAGCGCTAGATGTTGACACTATACATGTATGTGATAAATTACAATCAAAACTGATGCGTTTTGACTGAAATTCTAACCAGTGTTTAAATATATGTTGTGAAATTTTCCATGTTGAAAAATGTACATTTTTGAGAGTATTTCCTGACTTTCAACTTCTACCTCAAATTTCTAAAATATAATTATTAGTAGTCAGGGTGATTTATCTACAAATATGGGTGCCTAGACTGCTAACAGATAAAAATAATAATTAAAAAAAAACAGTCAGATGTGCAAAAATATCATATTCTTGGCTGAAGTAAGAAAAACTGACTGCAACTGTGATGATATAAGGTCAGTGTCCCATGTTGCTATTTTTCATTATATCTCAATTTTTCCAGTAAAATTTCAAACCTGGCCAACATTTAACAGTTGTTTGAACCCAAAATGTGTAAATCTGTCAAACCTGAACTATACTATAAGAGTATGAAATATAACAATAAGAACAGAAAGACCAGGGAAGGAAAGTAAGCCAGAAATTTACTGAGTATCACTTTAGAAATAAAAACAATACACTAGTGCCACTGCGTGTGAAGTCTAGTCCACCAAATAGTTATGTTGTTATATAGTTACAAAAAAAATTGCAAATAAAAACAAATTGAATGTGTAATGAATGAAGAGATGGATATTAAACTGAATCAAAGCTCTGTACATAGAAGCTGTGTGCACATGCAGTATTATATGATACACTTGATTATCCCCTCAGGAATTGTTTTAGGCTTTCACCAGATCAGCAATAAAGACATTAAATGAAAGTGTATCATCTATCCACATACAGAGATGAATGTATGAGGGTAACCATTCAATGAATTCACTATGGGATATGAAAAATAAGTAAAAATCATTAGGACTATGAGGTTTATTTTTTGGGAAGATACAATTAATTTTAAGCGTTAAGCCACTTGTAATAACTGTAATTCACTGCTTAAACAATAGATAGAGCATGTTATAATAGATAGTCATCAGCATATAGGTGTATCTTTTGCTTCAATGTCCTTACCCAATTTTTAGTGAAAAAAATAAATAAATAAAATGCAGCCAACAAAGGGAACTTTAGGGATCACAGTTCTCTTTTTGTGACTCTAAAAAAAGAGAAAAAAAATGTTGAAGTAGTGTGTTCCTTAAAGGCAGCTGCTGTTTGTTTCTCTCACGTGTGCTGTTGAAGCGGCAGTGGCTGGCTGTGGTAGGGGTGACGGGGGGGCGCGACAATGCCTGTCTCCCGCCCTGCTGTTCCACCCAGGAGCCTAAACTACTAATGGCCCCCTAATGTATAAATACCATTCTACAGGCATTAGTCACACTTTCTCTTTTTCTCTTACACACAAACATGCACACGCACACACACTCTCATACACACACACAGAAAAAGAAGAAGGTCTATAAGGCATTAGTCACAGTGGCAGCCCTGCCTATGGTTGGATTGCAGATGAGGGCCAAGGCCAGGGGCTGAGGGTCTAAATTCTCCTGCACAAACAATGCATGTCAAAGGGGCCCATCATAGGCATTCTTTAAGGATGTGAAGATGTTTAGAGCACAAAAAGAGGGCAGCAGTACCATGCCAGAAAGTGGTGAAGATTGAGATGTGTGTATTTACAGACTCAGATCACTATTGTAATGAGTGTGTGACTGCACACAAGGTGGACTATTGTAAATGTCTGCTGGGATGTGTGAACAGAGATGCGCTGACAGCTTTGAATGGCAATAAAATTAGAAAACATGTTTACTCTGAGACTGTTCCTGCATGCAAATATCTGTAAAGTGGAATTTTAGTTTTGTCTTTTAATATGAAGTGAAGTGAAATCACAAGCAGACAAAGACAAAGCCTTCCAATACCCAGGGGAATGCTGACAGCTAAATATCTTCATCGTCACAAGAGAGATTATGGATGCAAATTGCCATGTAGTTGCATGTATGCAAGAGTGGCGGAGATCATTACAACCTATTTAAAGCATCATTTATCAGAACTGCATAATGACTGCATGAATGGTCATTAATCACTGTATATTAGGTAAATATCCTGAGTACAAAAGTGAATGTGTGTACATCTTTATGTTTTATTCCTTATATATCAGCGTGTGTGGTATAGGCGAGCATGACCTTACCCTAAATTTCTGACATTTTCCCACACATGTTCAAAAGCTGAAGTGACAGCCAAAAACACTTTGATAAATTCATCATCTACCTCTTTCCACCCACATATACGATCAATCAAATTTGCCAGTTGAGGCAAGTCTTTGAGCTCTTTTTTTTTTGACAGGAAGGCTTCAGATTCTTAGACATTCAGACATGTTTAGAAGCCTGTGCATGAAACAGACATTAAAAAAATATAAATATCCTGTGTTTTTGGTGAAACTTAGCATATGGTCTAGACTCAAAAACCCCTCATGCCACTAATAAGGTGCAATTCCATATTTTAGTCTGTTTAACAATTAGTGAACCTCGCAGCATGGGACATGGGGATCATTATTGGAGAGCATCAATCAGACCCTTGAAATCAACCGTAACCATGCAACTATTACTGAGCCGTGACCACTCTGAGCCTGTGACCTTATAACAGGGGCTGTAAAACACATAAAGAGGCTTTTAATCCACTGCTTTTACCAACCTATTTTAGAGACCAAACAATGTGGACACTCTTCTGGTATAAATTGAGACAAAATCCGATTACAAGCCAAGGCAAAATTAAGAACATTAGAGAACATTAATACCTTATTTTCATCAAAAAGCCAGTGTATGGTTTGGCAAATTCGTAGTCGCGTGAGCTGTTATGTGACTGACCAGGAATGTATGTGTGTGTGTGTGTGTGTATTAAAATAACAGCCTTTCTCTTAAGTGGTTGGAAATTCTAACGAGGTAGCAGCATTTGGAGGGGGATTCCATGAGAAAACACCTCACCAGGGCTTTCCTCGACATCCCTCTCCTCCACCCACGCAGGCACTGGCCCATACATGCTAATAGACAGTGACATGCATACACGCAGACCGAGTGGGACATGCTAATTTCTGCTTCTCTTGGACTAAGTTAAAACTGCGGAGGAAGTTGGAAGGTTGTTCAGTGTCATTTGTGTTATTAAGACATCAAATAGCTGGAGCGCAGAAATGTGGCTTCCCTGTGATTCTTTCATCCTTTACCTTCAAATGAGAGCCACAGCAAACACCTGAAGCTGATTCTCTCCTCCTCACATTGTAGCTTTTCAAGTGGTCTGTGTTTTTATGTTAAAAAGCTTCACTGTCTCACCTTTATAACCCCCCCACCCCACACTCATTAGATCCATATTTTACTCCTTAATTTGCTAATGTTCCTCAGTCTGGTTTCCCGCTGGGGAGGCTGTAATGTTTCGTACCTTTGCAGAATTGCTGTGCAAAGGAGACCAGAGCTCAACTAACATTGTGAGGCACATTTTCCACTGTTTTAGATGTTTTCGCTGTTTACCAGGTAAACCCCAGAGAGAACAGAGGCTGGAAACTTAAACGACTGTTTAACGAGAGAGGGGAAAAAGCCTTTGCAATGTGATTTCACATCATGGCAATAGACGCTGGCCTCAAAAGTGTATGGAAACCACCAGAGGTAGTGGAACTCGACTGCCTCTGGCTTTAAAAGGCAGTAGACAAAGATGAACGAGGCATTTTCATTTCAAGCATGGGATTTTAGATAAACAGAGAGGTTGGCATTTGCTGTTCATAAAGGACGATTTGCAGACCAAAATGTATTGAAGCTGAAGTGCAACATCTCAGGGCTAATAGTTTCCACCATGTCACACATCTAGGAAGCACACTGGTTAATCTCTACTGACAGGATATAGTTGTGTCATGGAATATCATGGATCATTTGGCATTTGATGTCACTTGTAAATAGACAAAAGCTAATTTTTTCTCACTCATGATTTGGATGCATCTCTGAGGTTCCATCACATCAACAAAGAGTTACAGACAAGAACGAAAAGACTTTAAATGTCCTTGAAGTTGTAAGACACTCATCCTCAAAATGTCCATTAGAGCAACAATGAACAGCTGACACATGCATATCACAGACCGGTGAAACTAGTCACAAAGGTTTTTTATACACCAGTCACTACAATAAACATCACTTATTTCTGCAATATACTGAAAATAGAAAACATTAACTTCCAACACTCCAAAGTGCAGTTTCCAATGTCAGCAACACAATTTAAACATTATGACACATTTTCTCCACAGTCCAGACTCCTTTCTTTTGTTATTTGTTATGACTTTTATGTCATTTTTGGCTTAGTTTCTCATTCATGACATGCACCAATAGAGACACTGTATTTTCTTTGTGTTATTACTGACCAATTTCATCTCAACTGCATTTTAATAATAAAGTAACATGTCTGTTAGAATTGTAATGTGAGGAGTAGAAAGTAAAACATAAATAATAAAAGAAAAATGTTGTACAAAAACATACTACATGAACAAAAATAACAGGTTTTTACTGCTTATATGGCTGGACTATCAAAGCTATGACAGATGGATTAATTCAATTTTTGTTTTATAATAAAACTTTTTTTATTTTTTCAACAAATGTCATTGCAATAAGCATTATTATTTTGCCTTCAGGGTTAAATCTGTTTGTCGCCTACACTTACAAAATGCTACAGAGTTAACGAATTGAAGTTTTTTTAATCATTAGAATTGTTTTAAATGTTCTACTTCTGGAGTTCTACAATATTTGTCACATTCTCAACATAAATCACTTGATACCATGAGTAGTCAACAGGGTTTTTTTTTCAACTCTCAGTCAGGAAGAAAGGTCAACCTTTAAAGATAAATAAATATTGAGTTGATATTTCTCATGATAATTATTGGGAACAACTGACATAAACATTTTTCTCATAATCATATTTCTAATCCAAGAGTTGTTGTATAAACTGTAAGTGTGAGACATCCCAGAATTTTTGTCCATATTGTGTAAATACTCAAGTAAAGTAGAGATGTGTGAAAACTCTACTTTAATTTGTACTTTACTACTTCCCATTTTGTAACATATCAGCATTTTAGAGACATACAATTGCACCATTATTGTAACAAGCTTTACTAGAATCGCGGCTTTCCTAAACAATATCCAGGTGTTACACGCTGCTGTCAGTAAAGCTGTTATGTAAATCACTTTCTCAACTATAACATATCAGTCAAAGAAAAAAATCAGTGGCTTGGAGCCCTTAATTGGCTTTTTATAAAGTTATATAGTTTGCTCTAATGACCTTTAAAGAGAAAACATACAGTGTGTGGTGTAAATGAGCCCGAGCTGATAGGCAAGGCACACCTGTTGGATGTTGCCACCTTCACATCTGACAGCCATTACTTCCCTTAAACCTCCTCTTCCCTCCACTTGTACGCTGTTACCATGACACTACAATACCACCAAAGACGACAGCCTCATCAATCTTCCGCTGTCTTTGAACAAACAGACACACTTGAATCCACTGACAGGCTTTTCTCGGCAGCGCTCAGGCCTCCTCCTCCAGGGCGTTTATTATTCTTTCTCCTCTGACATGTTATATGCTCTTTTATCTTTGAATAATGCAAGAGGTCTTTTGGAAATCCAGTTGTACATTTGGCATCAGCATTCAGTTTATTTGGCTTTGCTTTTAAATTGTCAAGGTGCCCCACGCATTATAGGAGTCTGTCAAGCCTCAAAAAACCCCACTCTCGTTTTTTTTTTTCCATCCTCGATAATGACACACACAATTTACAAACCTTTCTTGTTCTCAGAGGTTTACTTTGTACAGCAGGCCCCATCTCTCCAGCTGCCAGGTCACCCCTCCTTTAGCATTTATAACTCATATTTCTTACAGTAAGTCCTGCTTAGAACTGTTCAACCCAGTGACTGGGATCTTTCCCTCCCTTGTGTATTGTTATGTGTCGGGCCGATAATGTAAAATGTTAGCAGCGGGCCAGGTCAGTGGCTGCTGTTTTGGGGCCTCTGTGTTCTCTCAGGCCTCTCCTTTCCCAGCTCCTCTCCCTTGAAGCACTGTGGGTGTGTTTAGACCATGCCCAGCAGGCCGCCCTCAATCACAAAGCCCTCTTCTTCCACAGCCCGAGACTGCCAGCTGGTGAGAGTGGCCAGTGTTAGTGTGTATTTCTATTGGAAGAAGCAAAATGTTTGTGCAAAAAAACAAAATAAAATAAAATAAAATAAAATTATGACTTTATCTTCTCCCTGTGCCACTGACCTTACCAGAAAATTTAAAAAAAAAATCCAACAAACAGACTTCAAGAGAGACATGGAGGACTTGGATCTCACTGTGGAATAAATCAACAAGCTGGACTCATTAGACCCAACACGGCAGGATTTTTTTTTCTCCCCCAGCAGGCAAGCAAGGCTGATAAAGCTGCTCCACTCAAAAGCAGCTCCACAGAAGAAACAGGAACATAAAAATACAATTCAAGAATGAAGCGCAGGCTTTGGGGATTCAGGAATCCAAATTAACTGTGGGTCATGTCATGTGAGAGCCTTGCTGAGGCTGAACTACATCGCCTTTCTGGAGCAGTGAGTAGATCACCCATTCCCATGGGAACTCAAGGGGTCCCCTTGACCCGTCCACCATTAAAGCCTTTATAGAAATATATAAGTTCTCAAGCAATAGCAGAAATAAGATAAAAGCTGCTAGAGTGATAGAATGAAGGACACAGTTTTTCATTTCGTGAGGCCAGACGACATGCTGTATCGCCTCCGGATTTGGCTCAGCTGTACTTCATGAAGGAAACAATGACAAGTGGTTGATAAGCATGGCCCTCTGATCCAATCCAAGTCCTCAAACAGCACCAGTGGCCACAAAGAGCGATGCATCTGTCAGCTGTCATGTTCCTTAAAGTCCTACAAAAAAACACTCACTTCCTTCCTCCCAGGCGACATGTAGCAGCCAGGTTTCAGAAGAAAGACATTCTGGTGCTCATCACACACCCCTATGATTATTCACAATAGTAGTGGGAGAGTCGAGAGCTGCTTGAGTTGCGGCACAAGCCAGACTGACAGCGAGAGAAGAGACAGATTTGGGAAAGACACAGTTTATAAAAGCAGGATTCTTTCAGTGCAGTCAAAACAGCTGGTCATGTGCCATGTGGGTTTGTAAAGGGCACAGGGGGAGTGGACCCCAGTCCTCTGGCCCTTCACCAACCTCTGCTCTAATACTCAGTCTAACCCTCTTCTTCACATTGACTGTTTCTGACCTTCACTTAGACACAGCCACAGCATGTAATGTAGCTGTGTTACAGAAATTACCTGCAGAACAAAACTACCTGCAAACCATTACTTCTGTCTCTTACACAGACTGATTATCAGAATCAGAATCAAAATACTTTATTTATCCCAGATGGAAATTATTGTGTGTTACAGTTGCTCCATTCAAGTATAATAAAAAGTAGCAGGAAAGAAATTATCAATACAACAAAAAAGAAAAAAATACATACACACACATACACATATGTATATAAAGCTCTAAATATACTAACAGATATATATATATATAGCTCCTACCAGAAATCATGCAAAATCAAGTAAACATCATATTAGTGGTATTTAGCATGAATCCCAATTTTTTGAGTATATACAGACATATACTTTTCTACAAAATATTAGCCATGAACAGAAATTTTGTGTGATAATTTGCATATGCTGTGCACAGAAAATGTATAATATGTGTCATGTCTGCTGCAGGTCTTATCTTTGCAAATCGAAGGAACCAGATTTGGACCCAAACAGCTCAAATGTATCAAACACATTTTGTTTCCATATGGATTAGCCCACACATTCTGTCTAAGCTGGTTGTTGTGGTTGGCCAAACTGCACAGCAATGGACTAGATCTATTTTCAAAGCGCTCACACTGATCTCTGCTATTAAAGCAGACACTCAGAGCGCTATTTCAGGAGCAGGCCTGGGGGCCAAAATAACAGTCTTTTAGTGTTGGGGATGGAACTTGAAATTAAAAAGCCACTTTTGAGCTTCACTGAAATAATTTCAGTGAGACAAGGAGAGTCTGACTTTAATGAGGTGGATTTGGGTGGATAATAATAGGAACGATATGAATTCAGAACACATACTGACTGAACAATGAAATCACAGGCCTTTTGACTCAGGAGGCATACGGAAGCACTTCAGAGAGGATCCTGCTTGGCTATGGTCTCAGTTTTCATTTCCCAAAACCATGATTATTCTTTTGAATTTCACCCCATCAAAACTGCACTCAGACCACAAGGCACCACAGAAATCCTCCGGGTCTATGATTTGCATTTCAGGATTTATGGGAACACGTTTGAAGATCTCCAGATCAAATGCAGTATTAGAATGCTGAACTATTCCTTCAGCTTCAAAAAAGAAAATAGCTACGTAAACATAAACAATCCTAATGATATATTGAGGTACGATGAGTGATGCAAAGCAGATTATTGGTTTGTTTTTACCTTCAACGTGTACCCAGGGTCAGCCAAAGAGTCACACTAACAAGTAAATGAGGTAAATAGAGGATGGTTTTACTTCCTGTTTATAAACTAAATGGATTCACTAAAGTCTGTGATGTGACCCCAGATGATAAAAATCTGCTGGTAGGTAAACAGTCACATTTACGACTTCTGAACATGTTAGTTACTATAAAAAGAAGAATTATTTATAAGTTTGTTGAATGCAGCATCTCTTTTCACAGCCTAACAGGCCATCTGTAACTGTTAGCAACCACAGTTAATTTTTTTTCAACAGAGAGTGAGTTATTGGCCTTTCTCCTGTTTGTCTTTTCCTGTCCAGGTTTGTATTGGCAATGTGGTGACTGAAAAGAAACACAATCAGGCCTAGAGTGCAGCTCTGTGCCCTTCCTTCATCCATCACATCAAGGGCTTTCTGATCGCAGAGCTCCTACAAGCGTTTCATGCCACTGTGCTCCAGCGCTCGGTGCTGCTGCTCAGTGTAAAAGCTGCCTTGAGGCACAGACCGTAGAGGTCACAATCCACTTCCTTTACCTTAACCTGAGCCTTGCAGTGGAAACAACAGACAGCCATCAAAGCGGTGTCAAAGCAAGATGAAACTAGCTTATTAACTTCATAAACCCCCCAGAGCGATTTTCTCCTCGTAACATGCGCCTGATTGCACAAAAGCCATGATTTCCTTCATACAGCTGAGAAATTTCTGAAGTCTCAGCAGAGGTGAGGAGTGGTTCAGCCAAAGATTTTCTGTATTTATGGTAAATCCCATTTTATCCATTCAAATAACACATTCAGAAAACTATTTAACCACAAATATGGTGCCAATCAGATCACCCAGTGACTGGCAATATATTGAACATGTAAGACCTTACACATTTGTTTTGAAGTTAAGTTCTTCTTGAGGTGAAGAAGGAGCAAGAGTACAGCAGAGTCACAACTAGGGTCAAATGTTGTGTTTTCTGGTGGTCTAGAACACATATGTGGATGCACAAACTCAGACATAAATGTAAAAGCAAACACTATTAATCAAACTGCCAGTGATGTTCACCCAATCCTAATATATGTAGCATGAAAGCCTTTCACACTTGCTTCATTCAGAGCTCATCAAACGAACATAAACACCTTCATGGGAATCTGAAAACTACATTTCAAGTAGAATCTACAGTTTGAGATACTTTGTAAAACATAAAGCCAATAGAAGGGCTTTCAGGGATCGCAGAACTCCACCAACAGACCACTTTTTGTCTTGTTTGGAATTACTAGTTACAACCTTTGCTTTCCTTTTTTTTTTTGGCACTTGATAGTTTAGTTGACCAGTTACCATTGTACCAAAACTCTTATTTCTTCTTTGTCTGTTGGTGCAATTATAATTTTTTTTTTATAGATCTACTCCAAAATGTTAACACATGAGAGTTGTTTGTTTGTCAACATTAGCTATTAGTAGCTAGAACTGCTCACCACTGTGGTGGAGCAGAAAAGACATATTGAGGTAGTCAGTATAAAGATTTTTTGTGCAAAATCAACCTGACTTCTTGACACAAAATTCAGTGTGCAGGCTATTATCATGGATGCAAGCAATGAAAACAGTTCCAGCACAAAATTAACCCCGACACACTTTCACATACAGTCACGGAAAAAATTATTAGACCACCCCTTGTTTTCTTCAATTTCTTGTTCATTCTAATGCCTGGTACAACTAAAGGTACATTTGTTTGGACAAATATAATGATAACAACAAAAATAGCTCATAAGAGTTTAATTTAAGAGCTGACATCTAGCCATTTTCCATGTTTTCTTGATAATGATCAAAATCAGTTCTTAACATCAATAGCTACGGCATTGTACTGACAAAAACAGTGCTTTTATTCATTCCATGTTTTCTTATCAGTCTGTTTTAGTCACATGATACACACAAGCGTTAGTACTTAATTGCATAACCATTTTTTTAATGACTTTTGATGGTCTAATAATTTTTTCCACAACTGTACATAGCACACAAGCATAATAAACCTATGAGTGAAATTTTCATGCAAGTCAGCACATTTTTGTGCAATCGAGCTGACATAAAGATAAATAGAAAGGAGGGAGCACAGAACCTCCTCAGTTTGTATGAGATTTTTGTAGTATAATTTAAACAAATATGTCAGAAAACTATGAGGCTTTTCATTCTGTTATATTAAAAAGTGAGAAATAATGTAATAAGACAATGGAAGATAAAGGTGTAAAGGCCAGACTTAAACTCTATTAACCATCACCTTATGGCTCCAGGACTCCACTGTGGTGTGGCTCTGAGCCACTGGGCTATAAAGAGAAATGAGATAATCTGGCACTGGTGGAGGTCCACTGTGGAGAGTGTATTGTCTGAAATGAAGCTAATAAAGTCCAGTCATGATGTCTGATCCTTGATCCTTGGCCTAGGTCCAGACCGGGCATACTGCTCCTGTCTCTCCACTTATCGTCTCTGCTCTGCCCCCTCCAAACTGTGACAGGAGGGCTTCTAGGAGCAGCTTTGATCAGCGTCTGCCTGTCATTCAGCATTAGAGGAGTCCTCTCTGGGCCCAGGATGGACCATGGAAGGCCTAGATCCTGAATGGAAGGGCCCATAGCTATAGAACAATCAGCTCTGTGTGGTACGGCAGACGTCTGGGTGTGAGCAGACATACTGTGGTGTGTGCCACATGTCTCACCCCTGACACTGTCATGACCCATTCTGCACTCCCTTACAGCTTTATCTCCTTAATACGGCCCCATGACTCTATTAAAAGGGATGTGTTGATTAGATCATAGCTACTGCTGACACTTACGCATGATGATTTAACAATGACTTAATTGATTTTTAATGAGTTTTCCAGAGTAAAACTGGAGGGAATTGAATTAAACTCCCTGCATCCAGGAGGTAAAATGTGTAGGTTCACAATGTTTTAAGTCCAACAAATTAGCTTATTTCCCATTCCCTTAGAATCACGCACAGCTAACGACTTGCTGGATAAAAGATTGTTCTCACTCCAGGCTTATGCAGCAGCCAAGCATGACATCAGCCGTCTCCTATTTGAATCTATCATCTGCCCGTGTCTGAGGTAAAGCAGTGGGCATTGGTGTGGAGTGTTAGTCAGCCATATAGTCGTTCATAGCAGCGCCTAGAGGTCACTGGGACTGATGGGAGTTTTATTCACTTACACCTATAAACTGAATGATTTCAAGTTATATAGTAAATTACTTGAATAGTTCCATTTTATAGCACTACATGCTTTTACTCCATTTCAGATGCAGATATTATCCTCCACTATGCTTGTGAGTTTATTTAGCTCTGAAGTAACAGCTTATCATCTCCTTTCTGTTCAGTGAAAACCAAATCTCTCCAAATACATTTTTTAGTGTTAATGAGAAAGGATTTGGGGGTTATTTCAGGGGTAGGGAACCCACTACACTTTCTTAAACCAAATAAAGTCTTTAAAACCCCTCTTGGATTAGCTGGAAAATGTATTACCTCAAAGGTAAAAACAGTTGCTTTTTTAGTTGATATATCGTTTTCACAATATGATGAATTGCTGTACTTTATACTACCCAAATTCAGCATTTACATTAATGCAATAATAATAATCAAAAATCATCATGTACAATACACTGTTGTCCATAAAACTGGAATAAAATATTTTTACTAGTGCTGTCAAATTATTAAAATGTTTAATCAGATTAATCAAAAGGTTGCTGTGGATTCACTTTGATTAATCATGATTAAATACCATTGATTTTTAATCTATATTAATTGTGTTTCATTTTGTATGAGAAAACAGAATCAAGAAATAAGGGAATATATATGCACTGAACATGTTTTTTTAAACACCAACAGTTTCAACAAAACAACTTGAAAGAACTGTTCCATCTTGTTTTTGCTTTTTATGTACTCAGATTTCCATCCAGAGGGCCAACATGCTGTTTAGCGTCTTCCATCTTTATGGGTTGGTTCTCCTGCCTGTCACTACCGGATCAACTGCCTATTTGTGCATGTGTGACAGTTACTCTACTTGGACAAACTGCCCCAGATGCATTAGCAGGGATGTTCAAAGTCATTCTGTGCTGCAGATGGGTTAATTGCCTTAAAATTTTTTATCAGATCAATCATGATGATGGATTAATCTACGTTAATGCGCTCATTTTGACAGCCCTAATTTTTACCTCTTCTTCTGAAATGATTGTGACAATGAAATTTATTCTTAATAAATAAAATGTAACTGGGACTGGGACTGTGATCACTGCTCAGGGTCAAAAATAGTTACTGATAAATAGGAATAAAAACAGGAATGTGTCGGAAAACAAAATTATTCCAACTTCATGGGCAAAGTGTAGTAAATCAGGCCATTTTACTACACAGTGACTATTACTTGTCATGCTTCTAGCACATTTTACTGATATTTTGATGCTGAACATTTACTTTTTCTAAAGTATTTTTAGTGTGCACTTCTACTTTGGTAACGGTTGTAGATACTATTTCTACTGCAGGCAACAGATGCTAATGTGAAGAGCCCGTGGTCCATGAGTATGACTGTGGAATCAGTCAAAAGGTACAATACAATCACACACATGTGCACAGACACATTCACAACCACATGCACACACTCAGAACATACACATGCGCTGTAACATCTGACACCGCTTCCCTGCTGCTCCCACCGTGTCAAGAGGGGAAGTCCATTCATTTCAGAAAAATGCCTTGTGAATCAGAAAGACTCTACGCCAAGAATGAGGTTTCAGTTTACGTGGAGACCGAACATTAACAGCTTGTGTCTACCACATCCGATACCATTCATAAATAATATTTATATTTTATATGAAAAGCCTAAGATAAGGTGGACTGGGACCATCGATCATGAAGCAATGTAGACCATGAGGAACCATAAAAGGGTAACATGAAATTATATGTAGTTCATTTTAACCATTCAGTTGTCAAGCTCCTGAAACTTTAGTAGCAAATGACTTACTCTGTACAATGCCCTGCATTCCACCATCAGACTCTCCACCAATCAGAAGCAATCACATCAGTTATCACAAACCTTTTAGCATTTCCTGTTCCTGAACCAAACCTGAACCAGAGGCGATCAGTTACTGAGATTTACTGTAACTTTTTGTACACACATGCAAAACCACTAAAATATCAGACTCATGCGCAATCAAACGAGAATGAGTCAGAGAAAATCAAGGCCAGAAAAATAAGGAGGCCAGAGAAATGGAAAAAGAAGACAATGGACATAAGAAAGAGGTAAAGTCATGTTAGCATGGTGACTAATATCTAAACATACTGGATTCATAAAAAGCCCTTTGCATGAGCAGCTTTTATTACAGCTTATTTTGTGAATTAACCAAAAAGTAATGTAAACTTCAATCTAACAGCAATACACATAATTTCACCAACAAAAGAACATTGTCCATGGTACTAAGAAAATGAAGATTTTTCTGGAAAAATCACTCTAGCATCCAGCTATAATAATGACGGTAATGGCCTGTGCACTTCAGGAAAGAAACTGAGATATCTAAACTCCCATCTTCGCATCATTACATAATAAAGTTTATTTTCTATTTCATGGATATGATTCCTGATGTTTAACAGGATCTGTACAGCGCCTAATCACCATCACCATCTCACAATGAACATCTGAATACCACCCACAACCTAATATGCTATGGTTCTGGTGGCTTGTATTAATTAAAAAAAAAACTTTCGTCCTGTCTTCTTGTCTATCCCGGTCTGATGCCAATATGAAAGCAATAACACAGTGAAGCCTGAAGGTTCACTTTGTTTAAGACTCGGAAGTTGTCAACAAAGGGCCTTCACTGCTATTAATTGAAACTGCGTTCCTGTGAGATTGACCTCCGGCTGCTCCGGCCTTGACCTTACAGCAGGCTTTCAAAGGCTGACAACCTTCACTTTCTCATATTGTATATTGTACAGTATGCTTTAGGCTGCTGGCTGACACAATGTAATGAGCTGCATAGATGAAATGTTTATGTTCATATCAATAATTGCCAAAATCATGACATATCACATTAATTTAACATGACTTAGAAGTATAACAACATGTTTCTTTTTTCGTTTCGTACTTTCCTGACTTTCAGTAATCAGTCACTTGCCACTAGTGGGTTTTTTAACTTCCTGAAACTAATATACATGACATCACCGGAGCAACGGTCATGTCCAATTAGAACCTTGAGAGCGACAGGAGGGTCGAACCCCCCACTAATGGGAAATAGATATTGCAGTTATTACTCTGCTGGAGGTTAAATTTATAGGGAAACATCACATACTGCCTTGCTAAATGAGAGAGACAGAAGCAAATTAGAGTACGGGTCAATGTGACAGATCCATCAAGTTATGAAAAGGCCCTGCCATCATATTCCCAACACGTATTATATATCTGCTTTCTTTAGAGAGCCGGAGCTCTGGGATAACAGGCCTTTTTGGGGGAACCTTGAGGCCATTGGGTAAAAGTCAGCCCAACAGAAACAAACCCCATGTAAATCTCAGCAGGATATTGTACTGAATGTGTGTGGGCATATCACATTCTAGTAAAACACCCATGTTCGGGTGCAAAAATCATCAAATCCCAATGAAGAAACACACATCCTCTATTCTTCCCATGTCAGAACTCATGTTTAAAAACACAAGAAATGTGAAGTGAGGAGGAAGTAACAAATAAGTGCCCTTTGATTTGTTTCATGGTTAAAATACACATGGTTATTCCCAAGGGATTCATCTCTGTTTTCTGTCAATATTATGAAACCCGGCTACGGTTCCCATCCCACCAATAAAACCTTGAATTTTACTTGAACTTGAAAATGAAATGTCAAGACGGTACAACTTTTAAATCTTTGCTTGACACGTTCATCTACCTAAGGCACAGTCGCTCAGGCCCCATTGTGAAATCCGAATAATTAAAGGATTTAGCCAATCAATCTCCTGGTGTAATTTCCTCCATCCTGGCTTGAGCCCAATGGGGTTTAAGTGCAGCCTGTGGAGGTGAAGGTCACTGGCCTACGGGACATTTTCAGGAAGTAGCAGCGTACAGCTCAGCCTGTAATGAATATCATGGGCGTCAGAGTAAACACAACACCACCAGTCACAGCTCAAATCACACTTTTTCAAGAATATTCTGCATTCCCTCCAAACAGTGGACACTTTAGCATCTGAATACAGAGGTGTTCATTTAGGACTGCACTGCAGAAACAGCCCAACCTGCAAAAAGCCAAATATTCTTAAATACATAAACAAATTGTCTTAAGAAAAATAACTGCCAATTGAGTAAGAAAATTTTACTTGGATAAATTTCTTACAACAGACTTTTTAACCCTCAAAGCTGCCACCAGGAACATACCGATCTAAAATGTTTAATAACTTTTGAACTATGAATCCTATTAATACATTTGAATAATTCAGGTAAAATGCAGTTTCACAGCTTTTCACTGACATCAGATATGACCCATTTGGATGTTCAGAAGCTCTATAGTGAATGTGGAAACACTATTATCTTCACAAAATTGATTCACCAGCAAAACCCAAAAACAGCAGTTGCAGACTTTTGTTTTATGTTCAGTCAATAATATATTTATTGAAAAAGTATTTTTTTTCTTCTCTTTCCTGTTTTGATAATATAATCTTTGAATTTACTTTGACCTTTTATGAATATCTACATGATCAGTAAATTAAATATATAGGAAAATACTTGATTTTAATTGAAAAATGCAAAATGCAAGACTATAATACTATAATAAATGGCAAAAAAAAAAACACTTATGGAAGACTCAATGTAGAGAAAAGTTCATTTGGAAGTCACCACAAAAATAGTTTAGTGATTTAAGCTTCATGTTTCACTTATTCTGAAATTGAGAACTGGTACAAGAAATCTCACAATTCAGATCCTGTACTAAGTGGTTTATTACATAAACCATCATTTTTGCTGTTGGTTACTGTTTAAGTCTATCTCAGTAATATCTTTAATATCTTATTAAGGCAAAGTTCTATTCAATGTCACAAAAAGAATTCATGTTTGTAATGCTGCAGCTGTAAAGTCTAACTACAAATGACACTGTATGGATACATAGATGAACAAACAGCAACTTTACTGGATCATAAACAAAACCATTCATGAGGGAAATTTGAGTATCTGAGCTGATATTTGCACGCATTCTAACAACATTGATGTAAGCCGCAAAAAATAATAAGCTATTAGCTATTAGTGGAAGCACACAGTATAACACTGATGTGTCTGTGGGTGAATAATGACGCTATTGAGAGATGGAACAAAGGCTGTATGTCAGACCTGTGAATGAACATCAATCCTGAGTGTTTGAACCACACACGGACACACACACACACACACACACACACACACACACATACATATATATATATATTATTTATTTTCCTTAATCACCAATCAGTCCTCCTGTCAAGTGGTTTGAGCCATGCTCAGAGAAAACACTCTGTAAGTCTGTGAGATGTTAAGCACAATACTTCTTTCTATACTTCGCCACAGGCTGTGAAGACAGAGGTGAACCAAAATGAATCTGAGTCTGTCAGATGTGAATTAAAAATGAAATAATACTCCCTCGGAGACCTGGTGTAATGTGGGATGTTTTTCTACACAAAAGTCAAGATGTCACTTGAGGTGCAGTTATGAGATGTCAAGCTCTGCCTCCAGTTTTCAATCATGGTTCAAAACAAAACATCCCATTTTGCTTCTGAAGACCAAGATTACCTGAGTGTTCTGGAGACCTCTATGTAAAGCAAAGAACCAGAGGAGAAAGAAAATCCCCAAACACAAAACTATTTATTGAGACAAATTCTGTACAGGAAGGGAAATATTTAGTTAGCTCGGTGGCAAACGTTCAGCGGTGTTGGAGCAGTCCACGGTTGATGTTGGGGGGGAACAGCCGACCCTTTGTTTGCGAACAAAATGGTGCACTCCGTGGGGTCATTGCAGGAGGCCCGACATCAGAGACACAAGGACACACACTAATTCTCCTACTCTCACACATGCACACACACACACACACAGGTTACCAGGGAATGCATGCACTCTCACACAAAAACCATAACATTCCTCTGCTTCCATGAATGTTTTATTAACCATGTGAATGGGTCACAGAGTTACACCCCCTAAGCATAACTATAGTCTCCATAGTCACTCACACATATAAACACACTCCTGTTCTTTCTCACACTCACACACCTACCCGTCGGAATGGATGACATATAAATGGTGGGATGCCTGATCCTTCATTTTCGTCTAACCTGGGTCTCCTTGATGGGTTTCACTGCATTAAAACAGCCCATGAATACCTCACTGCAAACAGCCTATAATATCTGGATCATTTTACCCTTCAGTAAAAATCTTACTGCTGAATCAGGACATTCTTTGCCACAAGAAAGATTCAATCCCATTAAAGAAAAAAATATTTTCTTACCACTTTTCTATCCATGCAAATAGTTTTGGTGTGATAGCTTTTGTGTTGCTTAGAAATCATGTTATGAAAAATTTTGCAGCACCCCATTAATCATTTCTGATGATTGTAGCCACACTGAAAATCATGCAACATGTTCTGTAAATTATCCAAAAAAACATAAGGACATCCTCCATGGAAAGACATATTGACTGGTGAATGTCTTAAAAATGTTTTTTCCCTGCTGTGAGCACCACAAACAGCCTTCAAATCGTGCTGTATTACACAGTCAACAGAGAGATGTCAAACAAAATGCCTTTTCATTATAATTTAAATGATGTGATCTTTTAAAGATGTGCCAAAGAAGCTCCCTTATTATTGTTTAAGAAAAATTATCAGATATGTACCCAATCATTTACACTACTCATTATTTGAAAGTATATTTACAGTACCTATGAGTTGATAATAATGACTATTTTGATTTCTTGCGTCTGAATTATTCAGAACTATGACATTCCATTACTATTATTATGTATTTGGGAATACGTAATCATTGTTCTGGTGTCTTCTTGGTAACTGTGTGCTCTTTATTTGCTCCACTTGGGTTTTTGGGGACCATCCAGTAAATAGATTTTTAATCTCTTCATCTCTTCTACCACTAAATACTTTAAAGCTGTGTATGACTTTGGTCACCAATTTTTCATCAAAACTGTCAAACCCGAATCATAGCCTAAGTATTATGAATCCGTAAGTCTTTCTGTGATTACACACCTGAATCTCTTACCTCACGGTGAACAATTTCCAAGTGTACTCCACCATAAACAATCCATTTGTTTCCAAACAGAGTCCCTAGGTCACTTGGCCATTTTCAGAAATTTGTCTCGATGTGCATTGTGGGGAGCAGGGCTCCACGCAGCTCCAGTAGCAAGAAGCAATGAAGCCGTTTCCATGTTTGTTGCCACTGTAGCCATAATGCTGCTGCGTGGAACTCCGCTTCCCACGTTGCATATCACGACAAATTTCTGAAAATGCCTGAGTGACCTCCTGGCTCTGTTTGTAAACAAATGGATTGTTTATGGTGGAGTACACTTCAAAATTGTTCACCGTGAAGGAAGAGATTCAGGTGCGTAATCACGGAAAGACTTACAGATTCGTGATACTTAGGCTATGACTCGGGTTTTACAGATCTGATGAAAAATTGGTGACCAAAGTCATATGTAGCTTTACCTATATTACTGAAAAGGGGAATTGATTTGTACAAAGTGGTGTTGAAGTAAACAGCAGAGCTCTCCCGACTGGTCTTATGGATGCTCCTTCATAACATGGATTCAGAGAAGACATCACACTGAGGTATTGTCTGCTAGACTCTTCCTACATGGATGTTTTTGTCTGGTTAACAGGATCCTAACGGCCTTTGCATTTACTACACTCTGAGCTTAATTGTATGTTAGAATGTGTTGTTTTGCCTACCCATAAAATATTTCTGAGCTACACAGTAAAAGTTACTTACAGCAGCTGTAAACATCCTGGAGAATACGCAACATGCCAACACTTAGCTCAAACAACCCTCTCTGTATTTTTATGAGCACAAAACATTTCCAGTCAGTCAGTCCCTCATTCGTGAACAGCACTGTTCTTTTTGGACAGAGCGTGACAACACCGATTACTACAAAATGATTGGCCAATAGTCGATCTATACCAAATCCCCTGTGCCCACACACAAATATCCATCAGACCCCCACTGTGGAGCTCTGGCACCAGAAACCCTGACCAAGTACCATGCAAAGGTGTTAAACTAGGAGCATTTCCAGAACCAACCCGCAGACTTTGCACCACACACAGGCACACACGCGGGCATGTTAATTCCTCACGCTCCTCCATACCCCCACAGAGAGCAGAACAGAACTCCTGTTTAGTTTGGACAGCCCTACAAGAGGACCTCCATGTTGAACAAACTATAATACACTGCTGCCCTGTAACACTGTCTGAGTATTCTGATACAACAGGCTCCACGGTTCAATGCACCCTGCAGTGATAACGTGCAGTAGCGACTCACATCTTGAAAGAACGATCCCCTGAAATGACAAAATCTATCTATCCTTCAAGCCTTGCTCTACTTCAAATATGAAAGTGTGTGTTATGCAATGATCCGCAGTGCGTATCTGTAGCTATTACTGTTTCATGTGTCCACTGGTGCATGTTATGTGTCATAGTGGCTGCACTTTCATCTGTCCTTTTAATGTGATTTGTGATGTGTGATTGTGCCGATCGGATCATATTACTGAATGTCCACATGTGGCCTGTAAATGGCTGTTGTGCATGTGATGTGGCAATACTGTATTCTCTTATTCTGATTCTCATCTCAGTGCAACCCTGAATACTTCCACATGTGGCTTTGAAGTTCCAATAGCAACGTGAGTAAATCTCATTTTTGTGCGCAGTGACCTGTCACTTAATACACCCCTTCTTCAGACTGAATGATGAAAGTTGCACTGAAATGACCATATCATGTAACTAGAGCCTCCGATTATGTACCTATCCCATTGATCACGCTTTGGATCACTCTGGGAAAAACAATTCCAACTGATTTCTGTATCACGCCGTTTTTTATTTTATTTTTTATTTCACTTTATTACACCTACTCTTTCTGATGCTGTTTTCCATTCAATAATGACATAAAAAAGAACATTTCTGCACACATTTATCTCAAACATGTCATGTTGTAATCCTCTGGAACACTGTTTATCATGATACTAATGCCCTGGTTTCAGATATCACATAAACTCCAGCTCTTTCTTTGTTTCTCTCCGCTTCTACAAATGTTAGACTGTTTAAAATTCTGAAATATTTCAATGTATATGCATGCATTTGTGAAAACACTACCATTAAAACCACCGGAGCTGGGTAAAATGTGCAAGTATGTGTTTGTTTTCATGTGGTATTTAAGAGAACAGCAGGGTGACATTGCCATACTGTCATAAGCAAATGGCATGTTAATAACAAAGGGTGTCAGTTCACAACCAGGCAATTATTATCTGGTTTTGAAACTTATTACATTACAAAAAACAACTATAAATTGTTCAGTATGTGACTGCGAAGCCAGTGGTGGGGGTTTGCAGAGGGGTCATTTCTAGATGCCACTGGATTTCTTTCATGAAATGTTTTAAAGATGACAATAACCAAGACAGAGGGTATGGCATGTATTCATGTAAACAACCACAATAATTAATCATGATGTGTTTTTCCAAAAGAGTATTATATGGCACAGTATTAAAGGCCGTAGTAAAATATGTTTGTGTGCAATAAAACCATGAAGCATGCCACTCAGCAGCACCCTTATAACACTATCACAGATGCACACACAAATACACACAGATGTCATGTCTCCGTTAGTTTAGGGAACTTACATTAATTTCCCTAACATAACCCTGACATTAAAACTAATCATAATTTAAAGATTTTTGTCATGGGGACTTACTTCTTGTTCCCATAAGAGAGCTGAGTCCCTGCAAATGACTGTATATAAGCAGATTTACATTCCCAAATCTATAGAAATCATGGCTGCACTGACATACACACACACACACACACACACACACACACACACACACACACAGTGAAACACATCCTGAGAATAGTCCAGATTTAAGACCTGTCGCTGGTGTGGAACATAGTGAAAAGGAGTATCCAGTGGGGCCCTTGTGGGCCAGAAAAGTACTTAGTAGCTCTGTATGTATGCTCGTGCATACAAGTGTGTGTATGTCTGTGTGTGTGAGGTTGTGTGTATAGTGGCAGAGTGACCCGAGAGGCCCAGCTAGTTACAGCCTCTCTGCTGGAGACCACCACTTCCACAAAACAAGCATTGTTGGTGCAGAGCTCCAGACATCAGAGACACACACTGGAAACAACTCATATGCACACATGCACATATAAAATACATACACACCAGAGACTAAACACAACAGTGAGTTTGAAACCAGCAACTCCCTCAGATGTCATGTTCTGTTTACAATGAATAAAAAGTCTCATCTCACGGTTATACCACAAACCCTCACTGTAAACCTCACTCCCTCTTACACAACACACACAAATGTCCAAAATGGGGATCACTGTCAATAACAATAGCCCTTGGGTGGTTGGTCAGACTATTATTGTAGGTGTTTCTATGCTAATTATGTGTGACTGAGAGCATGTCAAAAGTACTTACTGGAAGTAATGTGGTGAGCTGGAAATTGTGAGGTGGAGTGACTATGCCTGCAAATAAAATCAGTGTCTGAAGAGAAGCTTTGTTTGACCAAGATTAGTAAAAAGATCTGTTTTAAAACGGTGCCAAGCCAGCAGATAAATGTTGCCATTATAGCAAAAAATATATAGTAAAAATATCATTAGGAAGTCATCATCATTAATATTATCATCACCAGGAAGAGAAGGAGGGGGTTCGGCATCTTGACCTCCACTTCTGTCTGTGTGCTCTGCAGAGACCTCGTTGGCTGACAGGAGTATACGTCAGCGCCTCTCGCCGCTCTACTATAACCCCCTCAAGCCTCTGGCGGTCACACAGACGCAAATGTAAAAGTAGCAGCTCCAACTGTTGCCCGGACTAACCCACTCAGCATCCACGTCTGTCACGCTCTGACACAGACTGCTGCTCACCGGGCTCAAAGCGGAAAGTGAGCAGAGAGGTGAAACGTTTACGCACCAGTTTTTCAGTCTGGATATTTGGTACATCTTTAGAGTCGACCTTGGATAGTTTTGAACGTTTTGCTGCACTTTTTGGATTTTCAGTTTCCATCTATTTCAGCATAAATGGCAGCTGTGAAGATGTTCCCCACGCACCTGTTCCTGATTGTAAATTGTTTCCTGGGTGCCGCATCGGTTTGGACCATGAAAGGTAGTTCTGGGGGCGCGCAAGACAGGAGCGTCCTCCAGTCCTTGTTGGATCCGTTTTCAGATGACTTGGATCAGGACATGCTCTCCAAACACATGTTTAAACTGTACGAGAAGTACAACAGAGAAAATCGCCTCAGGGAAGGAAACACTGTCAGAAGTTTCAGAGCCATCCCAGGTGTGTTTACGCATGATCGACTAAATTTTATTTTATAGCAAAACGCAAACAGTGTGGTCTTTTGTGCCATTATTCTAACAATAATCCGATACAAAAGCGCAAAATAAATGCCAGCTCCACTGATTCTCTCTGGATGGTTATTAAAAGTACAATCACTCATTGGGCAGGATGGCACAGTCCTAAATAGGTTGGATTGTTTTGGAACAGTCTGAGAATGCATTTAAATGATTTTAGGACGCCCATGGCACATTGTGTTTGTAGCTACAGCTGTGCCTCTTCTGCCTGGTGTCCGATCAATTACCGCAGACAGACGCGGAATATGCGCAAGAATGCTGCGGATGCCCTGCGAGCAATGCCCAACTTCAGTACAGTAAAACCGCAGGAGCGTTTACGCACTGCAAAGGGTCATTGTCGTGGCTTCTTTTTTCCTGTTGTGGCTACAGGACATGTGTGCCTCCACGTCCTGGAGTCAAGGGGCTTACAGCGCAGCCGTTCTCCTCTGTCTGATGCTGTTTTTAAAAACACAACTCATAGACATTTATATCCTACATAGTTCTCAAATGGCATATCATAACACGTGTGTATTTTTACTGCAGAGGCTGAGTGTAATTCAAGAAGAGATGTAAGAGAGTTTTCACAACAATGTAAGATCTGTTAAAACAGTTGATTATGTCTTGGTGTCTGGGCAGACAGTGCTGGCTGTATTAGACTTAGGGGAAGCTTTAAGAGTAACTGAGGTAAGCATTTCCATATGCAGGCTGAATCTGAGGTAAAGTATATCTCTTGAGTCAGTCCTTGCTTCCGCTGAACTCTTATACAATGAACAATAACTCTGCTGTTGAAATTAATGTTCATCGTGAATATGTACTTCTCTGCTCGACCCCTCCACCCCTACCAGTCAGATCCCCAGAGTCTGGGTCCTCTTACGGGCACCTTCTGAAATCCACCAAAGTTCCAAACTCTACAAGCACTGATGCAGCCATGTAACAAGGATTGGTATTGAACATATGATACCTCTTCCTAAATTATCATTCTAAGACTTGATTATAATGTCGGCCTTTTTTAAAAATCTTTTTTGCTAAATAGTAAAATAATATATAATCAACTTTTTAAAATCATTGACAGCTACTTTGGGATGGTTCAAAAGAGTGACTTTAAAGATGGTTCATATGATTCTATGGCTAAATGCTTGCATCATCTTCATATTTTTTATCAGTGTGAGCCTGCACAACAACCAAAGAGCCATGGATATTCAATGTTTCATTAATTTGCCAACATAGTACAAAGAAAATCACACACACACCTATCTATGTGTAGAAGTCAGTTAAAAAAGAGCTGAAGAAATATAACAATGTTGGATACATCTTATTCAATCAGGATAAGAGAGCATATTTCATTGACATGTTTCTTAGCTGACCCACTGACTGACTGATATATTGTCTTTGCAGATTCTTCTGATCACAGAACAGTGTACTGGCTAAACCTTACAACCCTTCAGGACTCAGAGGTCATCCTGTCTGCTACATTTCACTTCCTGCATGAGCGACGTCCTCCTCAAAAACCGTGGTTCTGTAAACGCTTTAAGGGCCCATCTTGCCATTCTTCAGACATCCACCCTTCTCCGTCCATCAGCCTGCTCCTTCGCTCTGTCTCCTCAGGGTCAGAGATCAGCTCTAGGTCAAAAGGGTCTTTTCTAGGCAATGTAACCTTCCACCCCCACAGGAGAGGGGTGTGGCAGATGAAAGATGTGACCCAGGTCATAAAAGAGGCACAGGACAAGGGTCATCCTCTAATATCAGTGGAGTTGGATTTTGGGCAGCAGTACCTAAGGAAACCAGAGGAGGCGCTGTCTGTAAGCAATCTACCCTACCTTTTACTTCATGCCAATGACCAAGCTTTGATGGAGCCTAACAGCGTGGCTGCAAGCCTTCAGAGATATGACCCATCCCCTGAGGGAGGAGAGCCCTCACATTCCTCACCGTCCTCTCACCTCCTGCACAGGCCTAATTCCTCACCAGAGTCGAAAGGACGTGTGAGAAGAGAAGCCATTCTGCTCCCTGACCCCATTCAGAACAATGAGCTGCCTGAGGTTGAGTACAAGCCTGATGGATACAGGAAGGATGACCTTTGGGAAAGCACTTGGTACCTGGCATTCAAACCAAAGCTGAAATCAGGAAGGAAAGAAAAGAAAAGAAAGAGCCATGAGGAAGAAGGCATGGAGAAAGGAAAAGGAACACATCACAGAAAAGAATCTGAGGTTCACAGAGAAACAGAGAGAACATCACAGGGGCATCACCTTGATGAATCAACTCTGAAAAAGCCTAGCAACAAAGATATTCCCACTCCATCTATAGGCCATGAGCGAAAGGAAGAGCAAAGAAGTGATGGGAAAAAGCACAAGGCCAGTGCAAACCCTCAATCACCTGTTCTGAATTTTGATGAAAAAACTATGCGAAAGGCCAGGCGGAGGCAGTGGGGTGAAACCCAGCACAGAAGTTGCTCCAGAAGGAATCTCCGTGTGGATTTTGCAGATATTGGCTGGAGTGAATGGGTCATCGCACCCAAGGCATTTGATGCCTACTACTGTGCTGGCACATGTGGATTTCCCATGCCCAAGGTAGGAGCACAGCATCTTACATGGGTACAAATGGGTAGATCAGAGTCATTTCTTAAATACAGTAGTTTCTCCTTTTTATTTTAACTTTTTATGCTCAAACTCTTCCAGGTTGTGAGGCCGTCCAACCATGCCACCATCCAGAGCATAGTGCGAGCTGTTGGGATCATCCCTGGGGTTCCAGAGCCCTGTTGTGTCCCAGAGAAGATGAGTCCTCTGGCTGTGCTCTACCAGGATGAATCCAGCAACCCAGTGCTGAAAGTTTACCCCAATATGTCCGTCCAGTCCTGCTCCTGCAGATAAGAAGGGAGGGCAAAGGACAAAGCAGAGTGGATGTGGAGGGAAGCAAACAACAGGACTAACAGAGATTGAACTGAACCTCTGTTTGTTCAGTGGTTTCTTAATACTGGGAGAAACAAAGTCACTTTGGCCGTCGTTATTCCTTAAGGAACATAGGCTGTAGAGAAATCACTTCCATCTCTTTTGTCCTGCGGCAGCAGACTTGAAGAGACACATTGTCTGGCGTCTGCCTTACAAAGAGGAACAGAGTCACACATGTAAAGTCGGGGCTCCACATGTGTCAGAAGCCCTGTTGTTTTGATTCTGTGTTTGATGTAATATTGAGGATTTCATGGACAGCAGCTTTTAAGGAACATTTCCCTTTTATCTCAGAATGTTCAGTACTTGTACCAGCTCACAGTGGGTTTATGTTCATAATGTCTGGAGACATGAAGGCTATAAATGAAAGACTTATCAACGTGTCATCAGGCAGCTTACAAAGTCACATACAGATGACAGATTATGAAACATTTTGATATACTGTGTACATCTGTTTTTAATTCTAAGCTAATTATATCCCACATTGTACATACATGCAATTTTAATGTGTTTGCAAGACGGGGCAAGATGTCTTGCTCTGTATATCTTAAAAAGGAAGTGTCCAATGAGTTGTAGAGAGCATCTGGAATTCATTTACATACACCCCTCCCCCCATAACACTTCAGGAATGAAACCAGAAATATTTTTCTATTTTTGAATGTGAAACTTTGTTGACATTACTTTGTCAAGGTTACTAGATTGTGTATTACTCTATTTTAGTTGCAATTGTGTTTTGTACATGTGTCTTGTTTAAATTATGAAAAAGTAGGCATTTATATGTTAGAATAAAAAGTAATTTAATAAAAAAAATACTCTTGTTGGAAAATGTTTTGATAAAGTATGTATTATTCTTGGTCTTTACTGGCTATCGTGTTTGATTCTTCAGAGCTTTTTTGTCTAAACAAATCTGAAAGGGCACTACTGTTCCAAAATAACTCAGTACAAAGGCAGGAAGGTTTGACTCAAAGATAGCTAACATTCCCCTAAAGCTCCTTGAAGCCATTATTACCCCACACCAAAGGCTGCTGTTGATGCTGTCCAGAAAATGATGTGGCTGATGCGGCCATTGTGGAGTAATGGCTGATGAAGGAAGCAGGCATGCGCCAATTAGGACGACAGGCACTTGAACTTCAAAACATGATGCACTTCCTCTTTTCTACCCATCTGTCCTCACGTTCTAAAGGAAAACAACTCAAGTGCAGGATGTTCTTCTCAATAGCCCCTTTTTTTTTACACAGATGTTTAGAGGAAGATGATCTCAGCCACTTGTCACTTTTATTCTGAGTAGGAGGAGACAAACCCAGGCGCTGCCTAAATAGTGTGTCAAACTGATGGTGAAATGATGGCGCACCTTTTGATTATTAACCCATTAGTCTGTGGTTGTTTGCCTCAAGTCTATAGAAGCTGGCACAGAGCACCACATCTGTTTGCAACAACAGCATGCTTTGAAGTAGCAAACACTGGACAGCAAATTTGCCTCAGTGACAAAGATCTTTGGTAACCACTGAGTATAAAGGAACAAAAAATTGTCTGTTACAGTTACAATGTAATGCTGGATAAAACTGTCAGCTTACACAGTTGCGGAAAAAAAATATTAAACCACCCTTGTTTTCTTCAGTTTCTTGTTCAGTTTAATGCCTGGGACAATTAGAGGTACATTTGTTTGGACAAATATAATGATATTAACAAAAATAGCTCATAAGAGTTTAATTTCAGAGCTGATATCTATCCGTTTTCCATGTTTTCTTAATAATAACCAAAATCACTTCAGTTCTTACGTCAATATCTATGGCATTATACTGCCAGAAATAGTGCTTTTAGGCATTACATATTTTCTTTTCTGTCGGTTTTAGTCACGATACACACAGGAGTTAGTACTTGATTGAATGACCCTTGTTTTTGATGACTTTTGATGGTCAATTTTTTTCCGCGACTGTATGGATGCAGATGTATAATGTAGACTGCAAATCTCTACCTTCTGCATTGCATACATTATAAGAGTAAAAAGAAAAAAAAATGTGTGAGGTCATTTTTATTATTTTGGTGGTTGCAAAAAGTTAAATGTACTTATTTTATGTGGAAAGGAGAGTGTGCTGCCTGCATACAAGTAACACTAGAGAGTGATGCTGTTAAATATGGGCTGTAACATGCAAAGATGAGGATTATCATGAGCTCAAAAAAGATTATCTTTAATCCATAGTTGCAGATGTCTGAGATGAAAAGGGAGGGAGAGAATGGTGTCTAAAATACAAGATGTATGATTTGGTTTGTTCCCTATTTGAAGACGGAAATGTTCAGCTACAAACCTTTTTACCAAGGCACGTTCTCTGGGTTTAACCTCCATGTAAATTATAATGATGACTGTAATTAGGGCTATTATAAATCATGTTTACATTAATAGATGTTTTATTCTCAAATGCAGGCTGGCTCAACAGTAATGACACATCCAGGTTCTTTTTTTTTTCCTCATTTCCCGGCTGATCCCTTTACAGTCTGACCCACAGTCTGCTGTTGCAAAGTGAACCTGATGTCAACCGCAATCATAGTCACAGGAGAGTACTTACAATGGTCAATTCCAGTCGAGCAAACCACAGTAGTCTAGGCTCGCTTTCAGACCCCAGTATGCCTAAAAGCCAGAACGAAACGAGGCAAGCAGGGAACCAAGAACAATATTTGTTTTTCCACATGATGACTGTTCAATTAAAGGAGAGCAATACAGCCATTATTGGACAACAGAGGATTTTCTGTGTCCAGGCTGAAATGCCTTTTTCCTCACGATTACCGCGCTCATAGAACTAATAGCTCTGTTCGTCAGTACAAAGCTACAATATAGTGACTCATAATCACCCATTTAATGTTAAGGGCCACTGGGTATTTTATTGAAAATATCATTTTTTCCCTTTAGAAAGTGGAAGAACTGTAAAAGATCAAAACTAAAATTACGAAACAGGAATTATAGATTCTCACTCAATTTAGAGCATACAAAATGTATTATTTGTGCTAAACATAGATTGATGTATAACCAAGTGATTATTAAATTTAAAACAAATTATATAGTTGTTTTGTCCATATTATCCATTGTGGTGTAGGGATAATACTGATATGAGCGATTCCAAAAAGCAAAATATCCATTAAGTGAATGTGTTGAGAGCTTGATGAGTTAACATGTAGAGAATCAGTAGGATGAACTAATGAAAGTAGATGACAGTTGTATGAGTGAGTTTGCATCTGTGCTTACATTACAGACAGACTGAACCGGGTTCAGACTTGACTTTCCCATGAACTTCATGCTTTCTCCCGCCTCATTTACCTGCAACAGAGAGGGCTATTTATGTCCATTTGTCCTTAGTCTGACCTGGCTGGACCGCAAGTCCATTGTTTTGGTGGAGAGACATAAAATCACAAAAATAAGCAGCAGGCTTGTGCGGACCCCATGCAGGTTGGAAGATGAATGATAACCAAGAAATGTCTCAAACTGGAATGTGATCTCTTTGAGTCTGAAACTAAAAGGCTGTCATTGTTTTCCACAGCCTGTGAGCACATTTTCTTATAGTGAGTCAACTGCTGCAAGATTTATACAAAAACTTAACCTCTCATTCTGTCTGATGCATAAGGGAAGGCAAAAGAAAATATTTTCTTCTATTTTCTATTATCTGCAGTCTGCAGTGGGAATCCTTAACCCATTAAGACCCAAACATCCACTGGCATCCAAAAGCATCTATTGATCTAAAATGCCTAATACCTGTTAATCCACTAATCCTATTAATACATGTGAATAATTGGTGTAAAATGCAGTTTGTCATCTTTTCACGGTCATCAGATATGACCCATTTGGATGTTCAGAGGTTCCATAGTGAATGTGGAAACACCGTCATTTTCTACGACATTGATTCACCAAGAAAAACCCATGGAGTTGGATCAATGACAGTCACTTTTTCTTCGGTTTTCACTGTTTTGCTATATCAACCATTGAATTTACTGTGATTTTTCATGAGTTTCTAACTTAAATATAACAAATTAAATATAGGTGAACCGTGAAAAATGCAAAGGGTAATATAATAATAAACGGTGACAAATCACTTAGGAAAGGTTAAAGAGTGTCATTTGGGAACTGCCAGAAAAGTAGCACTGGGTCTTTATGGGTTACTGATAGAGAATCTAAAGTCTCATTGGCCTCCTACTGACAAAATATAAACTGACACAATTACCTGACTTCATCCAAGACGAGGGTGAAAAAAAAACAAAAAAAACCCGACACATTGTTTTGATTTTCATTATTTTAGTTTGGAACACGAGTGCGCAAACACACTCAACCATCGCCTGTACAAAGCATATAAGGGATAAGCTGTTAAATAAGATCGCGTCAAGATATTTACGACAATCATGAGCTGTCCTCAAGATCACTCAGTCCTCGTCCATCCTGAGTTCCGTAAGGCACAAATAATCATCAGCCGAACATACTGGACTAAATGACAGACAACTGCAGTTAAGATAAGCTCACACGTACCTCTATCGTCATCTAGTGGACAAGCTGTGATGTCCGCGTTTGTCCGTTTTACATTTTTCTTTACATCTACCTACATTCACTGTTACGCACCAATGTCCCGTCGTGAATTTTATGTCTAATCTTCTTAAATATAGCGTCGTGTGTGGAATAAATACAGTTTTGTCCGTTTGGTCCCTCATCAGTTGTGGGAGGTCATGTGTCTGGACAGGTGATGCCGCTCCCGGAAGTATTCGTGGCAGATCGGGCAGGTGAGTTTCTCCTCCCTTCTTCTTCTCACCTGAGACTCGGCGGCGAACTCCTTTTTGTGATGGGAGCGCATGTGGAACACGAGGTCAGAGGTCATGCGGAAGGACAGGTTGCATTTGGCGCACCAGTTCTGCACGGAAACGCCGAAGGAGGTGAAAGTCGGAGGAAGGATCGTGAGGGAGGATGTGGTCTGGAGCTGCGCGCCGATGTTCCTGGACCAGTGCTCCGGTGCGTAATGGAAAGCGCTATTCAAGGTAACGGTTGAGGGCACAGTCTGTAAATCACCGCTCAGGATATTGGATGCCATCAGGCTGTTGTATCCCATAACAGTCCTGGAGGTGAAGCCATCGGTTATTTCCTCGAGGCAGCTAGAGGGAGCTGTTGTAGCGCTAGTGAGGTGCGCTGCGGCCTCACTGGGAGAAGTTCTTCTGCTCGGTTTGCAAAAAGCACTTTTCATTTCACCCTGACTGTTAGACATGACCAGAGAAAACGCACTGCAGCTGCTGCCAGAGTGCACACCAGAGCTCTCCCCCGTCTCCGACAGTGTGTCCATCTTTCTGCCGTGCGTAAATGGTCCTTTGGGTTCTTCAGCTTCAGGAAGAGCATCTGCTTTACATCCCATATTATCCGGCTTGGTCTTATCTGTCTTTACTTTTAAAGTAGAGCCAGATGCGTCTGCTGCTGTTTGTTCGTAGCCCTTGATCAGCTGAGTAATGTTGGCATCATTTGAAATATTGGTTTTTTCTAACAACACTGTTTTCCGAGCTTTGGGACAAAATGTTTCCTCGTATTTCCTTTTCTTTGGGGAAATTTCGGCATCCTCACTGCTGCCAGATTTTTTGTGCTCCAAATCTCTGGCTATGTTATGAAAATCTGTTACACGGTGTTGCCTTTTAGTTTCCATGGGTTTATACTCGTAGACCTCACGGTTCCAGGTGTCATTCTTGACTTGGGTACATAGGAATCGGCAGTGAGCCAGGAAAGGGTATTCATTCTTGAACAACTGGTTACATCTTCCACATTTGAAGTCTGCAAGAGACACATCACATCAACTTCAATGACACGGCAATTAATAGACCTTTTTTTTTTTTTTTTTTTTACAGTTAATTTAATTTCAACACCCAGGTTTAATCTCAGAGGTCGTGGTACATTCTGGTCATTGCGCCTTTACCTTCAGTTGATCCTCTGCTCATGTCTGTGAAGCCCAGCAGGTGAGACAGTTCCTGGTCGTACCACACCAGCAGCTCTTCCTCCTGCCGGATGACCCTGGTGGTCCGTACATACAGCTGACCCGCTTTCAGAAAGGCCTCAGTGTTCTGCTCCTCTTCATTTCGCGCAGCCTGCACGAGCCGCAACCAAGACATCAGCAGTGCAGAATTACGCATGGCCTCAGGGTCCACCTGTTGACGGTAATCAGGCACATTTTTACTTGATACACAAGTCAGGTCACAGTCGAACATTTCCACTTAATTTATTTATTTTTCTTTTTAAAGTCTGAAATCCTAAAATGAGGTTAAACCATAAATCACTTATTTTTCCCACCTATGTTTTAAAATGTTCACTTTATCATAGAATTCAAGAACATAAATTGTAAATGGGCCACAAAATTAAGCATAAGGTAAATCAGATATGAGTGCTTATTTTAATAAAGAAAAAACAAACCCTTACAAATGACAGTTGTCCTCAAATCACACATGTTGTCTCTACAAGAACTAAAGCACATCTGTTTCGTGATACATTTCTCGCAGAATATAAATGGTCATAAAACTCACCCTAAACACATAGGATTTGGTTCTCTTGTCGCAGGATTTCTGCGCTATGAAGGCGATGGTGTCATAGAAAGTGTTTTGGAGCACGCATGGACCAAAGCACGTGCCTGCAGGGATGCTGCGCGTAACGACCACACTGGTGTAGAGATCTGCTGGATGCTGGAAGAATTTACAGTCACCAGTCCACATGGACCGAGGCAGGAAGGAGTGTTCCATCGTTGGACTATAATAAGACACACAGGTCATTATTAATTAAATATCAGGGAAATCACTTAGATTTTCATTGTTTTAGAATTATTGTGTGGAATTAAAGGTAAAGCCAGGAGGCCCGACGCCAGCACTGATGACGATTATACTACAGCAACGAGGATTTCATCTAATACAGGAAACATATTTTAAATAAATATTTTTAGGGAAAACCGAGCAAATAATCAAGCTGCTGAAATGAAATATATATCTGATATGTGCTGTAGGTTCATCAGGAATCAGATGCTCTAAAACCCACTGAATAACCTTACATGCAATATTGAAAACAGTTATTTGAGTAAGAGTATTTTACGCGTTTCCACACTAAATTTAGCGTCTGAACTGTGAAGTGAGTACAGTCGGTACCAAAGCAAAATGATTTCTAACATCCTTTGTCTCAGTTTTTCAGTTGGATTCTCCTTTTGTCTCCCCATCTGCTGTGGAGTCCAACAGCCTGCTCTGTGCAGAATAAGTTCAGTACGGTTATTCTAATTCGTGAACAGTATTGACACGCACATATCGTGACTGTTTAATTCTTAATAAGTGTACTGTTTTAGGGGTTATTTGAAAGAATACGTGTAGCTGTTGACTGTGTATCATAAGAGACGTAATAAAATTAGGATGGTGCCAATAGGAAAATGTAAAATTTGCAATCCAAAATACCACTTTAGTGAGATTTAAAGAGAAATGCAGTGACGTGATAGATGCAGAATGAAGCTCTTAGTCGTGCTGAATGATGACTTACCCACTGGACATGGAGGAGGAGGTTGTGCCGAGTGGCAGTAAGTTGGAGCAGGTGCAGCGGACCTCTGGAAGGATGCGCTTTCGTTTCTCTGTGACTGCCGGACGAGTTACTTATCCGACTGAATCCTCCGTACTGGCGTCCCCTCTCCGCTCCCACTCCCACTTATTCCCTTCAGAGAGCGCACTGAAGCGTGGCGCATTGATATAAACTCGCGCGCCCTCGCACACGCGCACACAAGCGCGTTGAATTAAGCTCCTTGTCAAATTCTCTCTCGTCTGAGTTACGGTCCTTTCAGTCTGTTCAGTGAAAAAGAGCTAGACCTTTCTGATCAGTGCCTGGCAGATAACATTGTTAATTTGGCCGGTAATGCGTTTTGCGGGTCTGTGGCCTGTATTTGTTTCAAGCTGCTCATTACAGTCTATTGTGCATCATAATGAGACAAACGTTTACGACGTAAACATCCGCTCTGTTTGATCCCAGTTTAAGTCCTGAATCATAACTGTAGCTTTCAGTGAATTTAAAAAAATATATTAGATCGGAGTAAGTCTTTTTTCCTGCTTGCAATTAGTTAGATCAGTCATTAGACACGCTTCATCCACTATCCCGGCATCCTTTTGTCTGTCGGTATAATGGTTTCAAGGGAAATCCTCTGCACTAATTGCGATATCCATACTGTGCCCAGGATATCCAGTCTATAAGCAATGTGGGATTTAAAGGCAGTTTTGGTCTCGTTTCTGGAAACAATAACTCTAGCTTTAAGAGTTAATCAAGTGCTTGAAATTGTAGTGGCAAATGTGGATAATGGGTAATTGCAAAATTGGCCACTATCAGGTTGCATGACATGATGCGGGGTGGTCGCCCATCGGGCAAATGCATTATTCATAAACTAAATGATTTTGTCTAATGAGCATTTAATGGATTATTCTGCATCAAAGCCTTGGTTTGGGTGGGTACCGAGCCAACTTTCTATAATGAGAAAGTGGGAACATAAAAGCTTTGCTGGGGACATTAAATGCGCACTCACTGTGGTTAAAGTAAAACCAGTCAATTATTGAATAAAAAAAATATATTGTATCTTGTTTTGGATTTCCTCGGATTTGAGGAGATTATCACATCACATGTTGGCAAGTTTGATGACAATCAAGAGGCTAAAAAATTAGTATTTCATCCTCTGAGGGATCGATATAAATCAAGAGCCATGATTAGTTTGCGGTTCTGCAGTTCCCCTGTTTTTCATTTGGGGGTGAATGCCTGAACCGTCCTCTGTGGCCCTTATTTCAAACGGCAACAACTCTAAACTATATCAAATTACCAAGTTATTATTCAAAGCATCATTATCCCAATGGTTGGTTGATGAAATATGGTATTCATTACAGTTAACAGACATATTTTTTCATATTACATCCATATTACACACTTTCATATTATACATATACCTAATAACTTCAACAAATCTAACAGTAGACTCAGTTATTTCTCTGTACATGTTGCTGTTGTATTTTAAGTCAAAACTGGTTAATTCAAGACATGCAAAGATTTGAGCTTTTTATTTTTATTTTTTTACATTATCCTTCCTCGCTATAGTCATCTGCACATTATTCTCTATTGTTTAGGGGCATTTTTTTCCCCCCTTTTTTTCGGTGGAAAAGTGGAGTTTTGTGTCTCTCCTTGGGTGTCGCTCCTCTCCTCCATCCTGCTCTGCTTCAGTGTATTTTTTTTCCCCAGCTGAAAGAGGAGACTTGGAGAGCCCGGCTTGACTGAACGACACTGAACAACCCTCCTGCAGCCCGAACGCAAACAACTTGACAAGACCAAGCGTCGAGAAACATAGACCTTTACGCATGCGGTCGACTTAGAAACCGAGAATAGTGAAAATGTGAGGATCCTGAGTGTTGTCACAGTGTTGGTGAAGTGAGCAGTAACCGGGAAAGATGGCGAGGAAACACACTCGCATGTTCTTCGCCTTGGCTTTGCTGGGACTTTTCATTGTTGATGCGGCGGTGAAAGGAGAGCTGCAGGGAGAGCAACAGGAGGAGGAGGAGGAGAGATCCTGTCAGGGAGCTTTCGACCTCTATTTTGTTCTGGACAAGTGAGTGTCCCATATTATTTATGGCTTTGTTACTTTCTCGTCGCTGCGCATTGCCATGCAACCGCCCAGTTGTTTGGAAACGCGGAGCGCATCAGTCAAAATCAGTGTTAAAATGGTTGAAGAAAAGGTCTCCTAACCCTGCATGAGCATGTACAAGTCTGGCTTCCATCACCCAGCTTTTGTAGCCTGATGTTTAACAAAGTCCATTTAAATAAGACAGAAAAGTTTGTGTTTATTTTTGGAGCTTATGCAAATCCAAAATCACTTTTACATTCACTTATGTTCATGTGTCTATAAGTAAAGGTATACAACACAATACTGTCAC
>JAPQRP010000009.1:10297887-10344700 GCA_037367295.1 Apogon hyalosoma | reverse complement strand
ACTGTCACTGAATCTGAATATATATATATATATATATATATATATATATGAAATAGTGTAAAGTATAATATTTGGTCCGGTTCACGGTGGAGAGGCAAACAGAGCCTTACCCACGGGATGTGGGCAGGGCGAGTAGGATGGATAGAGTTTCAGGCTGATGACGCCTGCGGACACAGCTGCAGCAGCTGCCCCACAGCGGCTCCACGGCCTGGGGAGTCTGCAGCCTCTGCCCTGCATCTGCTGTGGGCTGACTGCATCCTGACCGGGCAAACCAGGCACTGGAAGCTGGCTCCTTATTGTTCTACTGGAGGAAGTTAGAAATCAAGTAGATTTAATCAGATGAGATGAAAGGGGGGAAAAAAAAAAAAAAACATCACAGGAGCACTGACACTGCAGATGTGCAGCTTAAGATGAAAGATTATACTGTTCATAAAGTTGGAATCAAATATTTGTTACCTATTTTCAGGATTGTGACTGTAATTTATTCTTGATAAATAAAGTGTAACTAGGACTCAGTATGTAACCGCTGCACCAGGTCAAAGGTGATTACTGATGTGTATAAATAGGAATAAAAAGAGGAATGTGTCTGAAAACAAAATTATTCCAACTTTAACAGCAGTGTATTTATTATGTAAATATTAAAAGTATGTACATCTATTGGATTTCTATCTCTACATGCAGTCACAACATAGGCAAAATTATGAAACCTATTAGAAACTGGAGCAATGTCCAATGATATAATTTAATGTCACTTTCTAGAGTTATTTTATGCATTTTATATCATTAACTGTCCATTTGTGTGTGATATCACCTTTTAGATTATAGGAGTATATACATAATAATACTTTTCTTGTTGGTAATGAATATTATTGGCAATAATTTATAGAAATGTACTTTGATAATGTATCAAAGCCTTCCATAACAGCAATATTTCATTTGCCAGGTTGTTAGAAACTCCTTTTAGTTTTTCTTTCAGCTTTATAGTATCGCTGTCATGTTGACCCACCGGTATGCTTGTAAATCTCATCATAGTAGGATGTTAAGGGTTTTTCACTTTTTGGAAAACATTATGTATGGGTCTGGACCTGCATGTTGGACCAGTGGCCACAGACATCACAGTGTTCACAGCTGCTCAGACATCATAATTGGCATTTTTGTCATATCTTGGCTCCTGTTGCAAGGTGAGATTATGCACATGGACACAAAACAATCGGTCATGTCAAAACATGCCAAGTGAGCACTTGAGAGAGAGAAAAAAAAAAGACTGACAAAACATAAGGTATGGTTGAATTTCTTGCCCATATTTGGGAAGAACCATAACATGAAGAAAGGGTAATGCGTTTTAAAGGCACAAGTGACTTTGTTTCTCATGTGGTGAAGGGGTAAAACACAGTGGAATCTGTGTGTGAAGTATTTTATAAAGTCATGTCCTCGGTTATCCTGTGCTCACTACCGACTGCAAGGTAGACGTGTTGAGTGACATTTCCACAAACTTGATTTTGGTCGTCCACGGCAGCATCTGTCACCCGTTCTTCAGTCTTTACCCTTTGCTTGAAAAAGTTTAGTAGGAGCCTGGGGAGAGTGGCACACATGGCCAGGCCTCTGGTGCGCTTCTGTTTATTTGCCTGTCTGGACCTGCATGCTTCAACAGGCCTTCAGGAAGCTGCTGCTCTTTCTCCAGAGATGGCACAGATTTACTGGCTTCTCTTCAGCTCTTAAATGTCACACAATGACCTGATCTTATGCTTCAGTGATATAGAAGAGTGTAAAGTCCTGAATGAGAGGCTGAAAGTCTCATACGCTGGTCATTACATATTAATTTATTTGGCTGTCCAGAGTTTTCTGCGGTATATTGAGTGAAGAATGTGTGCGTTTCCTGCTGGAAGCATCTCTGTACATACATGAAAATTAGAAAATGAAAGCACCATCAGCTCCCTGCATTCCTTCACTCAGTGTCTGACCTAGAACAAATTCCAGTCTGCATTTTTCCCCTCTTTTTGGTTGCCCACAAATAGAATAATAGGTGTTATGTTTAATGTGTTCTGAGCAGATATTTTTCTCTGAAGTTAGTACTTCAGAGAGCGAATATTGCACAGAAAACTAGATGCCACTGTAATATATAAGAGAAGGGAAAAGAAAATTGCAGGATTGGCCTGCGTTTAAAAAAGCAAGTGGTGAAGAGATTGTTTACATTATAAATGTGATGCATGAAAATGTCAGTTTAAATGGTAGACATGTTTAATACTGTCTACATCATATGCACTGACTTATATTTATAGCTGCAGATAAACCTTACTCTTAGTTTGTCTTTCCTTTTAATTTTGCTTCAATCTGTAAAATGCAAGAAAATAAAGATATACACTATATAGGCTACCATTTACCCAAGGCAATGAACTGAATGAAGTACAGCCCCAAAACACATTCACATTTATGAAGCTGAAGCAGTAGATAGTTGGTATTTTTTCTAAGATGACTGACCACTTATCATCTTCATTTTCATCTTGATATTTTAAATAATAAATCATTTCTACAACAACAGCCTTTATTAAAAATAGTCTGTTTTTGGTGATAGAGTTGATGATACTTGTTTTGTAAATACTTTCTATTTTGCGTATAGTGGATTGGAACAGATTTTCTCTACAACCTGTATATTTAAGCACTAGTTCATGTTGGGATGCTTATTTATCCAGTAGAACTCTGCTGGGTAAGACTTTTTATCATGTATTCACTTCCAGGAAAATGTGAAAGTGAAACAGGAAGTACTTCTCTAAATGCAGCTGTTTAAGTGTTAACTACAAAGGAACCATCATCGTTTCCACCAGCTCTTACGTTCTCTCAGTTTATGACCCTGTTACACACTTACAAAGCCCTGCCTTTGCGGACTTTGGTGTAACTCTGCTGTTTGATGTCTCTGCATCCTTCAATAGAAACTCCTACTCACATTTCCCCCCTGCTGAGTGCTACTTCTGTGTCCCTCTGTTGTTCATGTCACAGTCTTTTCACTCTGCGGACCTCCAACCTGTTGTTAGACTGGCTGTGCTCACTGGGACCATCTGTTCCCCCTCACAGTCACACACGCACATGCCCACTCACACAAACACAGATAACAGACACACACGCACTGAGAAATACAGGCCAGCTGCCTGCTACATGGTCCCTGCTAGAGGCAGACTGCTACATCTGTCCCTCTCTAACCTTAACCCTCTGGCCCAGCAGCAATTAGCTCCCATTAGCAGCCCCCTGGGACTGGGCTTCATTAAGGAGACTGTCATGTACACAGCAGCATGTAACAGGCTAACCAGCAGCCCTCACCACTGACAGGTTACTGTCTGTTGTAATGGAATTTGGCTGAGAAAACAGAGGAATGTGGGGAAGTAGTGTGACTGTTAATGTTGCTCCTGAAGCATCTTCTTAGAGCTACAAACCCAAGCATGTACATATGGAAGAAAAGCATCACCAGCAATATGACTGAACTAATATAATGTCTGTTATTTACAATATTCCTGTACATTTGTTTTTTGTTGAATATTAGCATAAATAAGAGTGTAATTTTTTTTGGCTTTTGCACCATTTTCGGAAGCAAATGTTAAGTTAAATCACTTGTTTAAGATTTACATGAGCTATTACAACATGATTCACCAAAATGGGCTGAATTAAATATTATTTACTTTGAAAATATAAGACAGAATAAGTTACATCCATACATACAGTATGGTAATGCCCTGTTGTTTTTTCTATTTGGGGATGTTCTAGGTTTATACAGGTAAATGGTCAGAATTTGCACTGCTGAGTTTCACCAGGGTTGTGTCTCCATTGGGACCAAAATATTGTGTATAGTTAAATAAATATACATTCAGAATATTAGAGATAGACTGATTAATTGGTTTGGCTGGATTAATCTATTAAAAAACTACAGTGGTCAATAGCATCAAGATAAAACACTAGCTCAGAATATAATAAAATAATCCCCAGGTGGGTTTTTTGTGGTTAGTTTGATGTTCAGTTCCACATTAATTGATTAATTATCACCCAGTGTCTCAGACATATTATCACATTTATGTAATGTCCACTAAATTTTAAAAGCTGTTACAAAGTCAAAGATAGCTTTAGCCATGCATGATTTAAAGCTATTGTCAACATATCATCCTTTAAAAAAAAAAAAAAATCATCAACATCTGTAGAACATTAAAACTGGCTTAGTACCTTAAATCTGAAAGTGTCTTGATGTTGAAAAGAGTCTTAAAATCAAATACCAAAAATGTGGAGGGTGGGGGGCAAATGATGGAAAATGTCAAATATGAAAACATATTTATAAGATTGAGCTGTTGAAATGATATGTTTAAGGAACGATTAGAGCATGTGTGCATTTCTATCGAGAAGGTACTATGAAACTCAGACAAGAATATGATGGTATGTATATCTGTAACTGCTGAGATCAACTAATGCCTATTTCATTATTAAAGCCAAGATTAGATAAGATTCAACACTTAGTAAAAATGGTAACGATAAATAAGCACAGAAATATAAATATAAAAGAGCAAAGTATATACAAGTAATAATGAATAACAGCTTGTCTTATGTCAATGTGAGTGTACATAGCTGGTTTCTTCTGTTGTTTCTCTTTTTTCATTTTTTATTTTCTTTTGTGTCATTGTATTTTATTTTTCTATAAAACTTAATAGAACAAAACTGCATGTATATATAAAAGGAGATCACATGAGTTTTTAATCACAGGTTTACTCACTTGCCCTGGTTTCTCATAATCCGCTGTAACTTATCAGACAAACATTTTCTGAATAATCCCAAACTTCCTGTGAGATCTGGCTGTGTTTTCTAGTAATGGTCTATTTATTTTAATAAGATTGAATTGGCATTCACTGATAGTAATTAGACATCTGCAGCAACAGCATATTTCCCCTTATATGGTTGTGTTTTTTTGTCGTTTTTGCAGATCTGGGAGTGTGAAAAATCACTGGATAGAGATTTACTCCTTTGTGGAGCAGCTGGCAGAAAAGTTTATCAGGTACATCCAGATCAGTCATTGGAGAGTTCGGATGGTGTCTGTTTTTCGTTTGCATTAATGTGAATCAAATGTGTGTTTGTAGCCCCATGCTGCGAATGTCCTTCATAGTGTTCTCTACACGGGGAAACATCATCATGAAACTGACTGAGAACAGGTAAGAGGCATATCTGACCACTATACAGATGATTTTATACTCCATTCTCTTGGTCTTTTAGCGACATAGACAGGTCCACTGCTAAATCCTAAATTTCCTGGGTCTGGCTTCTTGCAATTATGAATTTAATTTAATATAAATTTCATCCACTTGAGGCAGATTGTTGACAAAGCAGTCCATTCAGTCCACTGAGAGCAGCTTTGGCCAAAACACATTGCTAACCTTGGATATTTGAGCCACAAAATTACTTCTCCTCAAGCCGCTTCGTTTGCCTTTCTTTGTATCCACTGTATATGAAATAATTTTTAATCAACCACTTAAGGAGCAGGCAGTTTCTCATTATTCCTCCACTGTACGTTACCAGTCTGTTTGTCTGTTTACCTTACAGGGAAGCCATCAATGGAGGCTTAATGGCTCTGAGAAGAGTAATTCCTGGAGGAGACACTTTTATGAACCTAGGCTTGGAGATGGTAAGACCAAGACTAATGATCCGTAAAACTAGCCTCATAGTCTTGAGTAATAATTTGCGCTAAGTTTTATAAAACCCTTGAAAATGCACATAGTATTTTAGTCAGCACTGCAGATAAAAAACACATTGCTAGATCCTTAAATTGAATACTTTTTGGTGGATAAATTTTGCTAATATTTGTAGAAAAAGGAGCAACTAGTAAAGCACCATGAGGTTTCAAGACTTTGCAAGAATCTTGAGACACAGTCTGCTCATTATTCAGTGGTTACATTTCAGGACATTACGATATATTGTCATATAGTAACTAAGGTGATATATAGCAAAAACAGTTGCAATAGTTATGCATAAGTAAACCTATCACTGCTTAAACAACACATGGCCATATGCATACAATGTGGATAAAATATTCTGCAAAGCTGTGTTTTTGCAGGGTTGAAATGAGCTTTTATATTTATTTGTCATTCTCTTTTCTTCAGATACAACAAGAAAATACAAGAAATATGTTCACAGCTTTAAAAGACACAAAAAACTGAACTAAATGGGTTGTAAAGGTTAAAGTCGCTATTTAGTGTGACCTCTGACCCCATGACAAGAAGCAGCACAAACAGTTACAAACATCTGGCATGTTGAATGAAACCTCGTACAAAACAGAAAATTAATGCAATAAATCTAATATTGTCTGAACAAAAGAAATAAAGACGTGTTAACTACAAAGGGACGTCACACTAAATATAACTTTTGGTTTATAGAAGCTGTTTTTTTTTCTCCCTGAAACTTTTGTTTTCACTGCTGTGCATACTTCCCGTATATCCAGATTGGAAATGGATCTTATTTTTTATTTTATTTTACCTTTATTTAACCAGGAAGTCCCATTGAGATCAGAAATCTCTTTTGCAAGGGAGACCTGGCCAAGGTAGCAGCCATACAAAGTCCATACGAAGTCCAAACAATATAAAACACATACATAATACACAATGAAGCAAGACAAAGACTGAAACACACTGCTTTTGTGTGGTCATAATAACTTTACTAAACCAACAAACCTAATCAAACTGGTTGCACAGTACTGTATGTTAGTTTTTAATTGTAAGAATAGTGTGGCGTGTCTCCATTAGTCTGGTGGATGGGGTTTAACCCATAAAGACCCAAATATCCACAGGCCACCTAAACCATCTACTGATCTAAAATGTTTGATCCTCTAATCCTATCAATATGGGTAAATAATTGGTGTAAAATGCAGTTTGTCATCTTTTCATGGGCATCAGATATGACCCATTAGGACGTTCAGAGGCTGCATAGTGAACATGGAAACACCGTCATCTTCTACAACATTGATTCACCAGTAAAACCCATGGAGTTTGATCAATGACAGTGGATGGAGACACATGGTTTATGCTCGGTTAATGATAGATTTTACTGAAAAAGTCACTTTTTCTTGACTTTTCTCTGTTTCTGATATTATAACCCATGACTTTAATCTGAATTTTTGTGAATATCTATATAATCAGTCAATTAAATATAGGAAAATACTTGATTATCGCTGGGAAAAAAAATTCAAAATACACAGGAGAATATTGTAATAAGTCATGATAAATCACTTAAAGGTTAACTAAAGAGAAAAATTCATTTGTGAACTGCCACAAAAGTAGCACTGGGTTTTTATGGGTTAAATATAACACATGAAGACATACATTCTGTCATGAATCAATGCATGTGAACCACTGAGTAAAAAAACAAAAGTGTTTGTTGAGAATCAATACCATGTCATAAAACGTAGTACCATGATACCATGGTGATAGGTTATGTTCATATCCTAACAAAAAAGCCATTATAAACATGTAAACTGCTTAAATATGGCCTGTTAACACTGAAACCCTTGTTCCCAGTTGCCTCAGCTCAGAATTCATGGAAAGCAACAGCGTTTAATTTATGATTCCAGTCTGCTAATTCTACTATCTGATATTTTTCTTGCATTTGTGTTTAACTGAACCAGCTGAAGCATATTGACCCATTGTGTTTACATTTGCAGGCCAATGCACAGATCTATCAAGAAAAGCATGGTAAGTTATATCTATCATGCACCACTTATCATAGCTTGTCCTGTATGTGTTTGAGAGGATATGAATGTTTGGTGTTTTACAGGGACGGCCAGTGTTATCATTGCTCTGACTGATGGAGAGCTGAATGAGTGGCAGTTTGACACGGCTCAGAGAGAGGTAAGATGGAAAAAGACTTAAGAATTGAAAGCAAACGAAGAATGTGGTGGGGATTTAACAGCTGCATGCTCATCATCAGATTTTTGTGTTCATTCAGTCCATTTTTCCTGCTCAGTACATTCACCTCTACGTCTAGTGATGCTTTTTGTCTGTGTAATTCATATTTTCATATTCTAGATTTTACATTGATTATTGATTTTATTTGATATTTAAACAAAATGATGACTCTTTTATAGAGAGTATATTTATACAGCCAAGACAGTCCCAGTCTGGATTTAAGCAAGTAAATAAATAAGATCCTTCTATTGGATAATTACTGCAGTGATTAATATGTTTCATTTGGAACAAGTTCTTTAACCAGGGTTCCTGCAGGGTCTTAAAAAGTCTTGAATTTACAAATCTGCATTTAATACTGTAAAAAAAAAAAAAGTCTTTAAAAGGTATTTAATTTGATATGGTAGGCCTTAAGTTATGTTGGCTGTATTGTGTGTAAATGTGTCTGTTAAGTGTTCAAGCTGCAAAGAAGGTAATGTTAGTCGAATCAGTTCCACCTGTTCCAACCTGATAATTTATATTGAAATTAGGAACCAATTATTGCTAACTTTGCAGCCCCCGGAGAAAAATAACTTGGAATGGTGGGAATCAAGTCATTGGAGTAAATAAATACATTTTCCTAAATTCTAGGAGTCGTGAATTTTTGCCAGTATAGCCGTGAAATAGGCGTTAAATTATGTTCTAAGCAGTCTTAAAAAGGTCTGAAAGAGTCTTAAATTTAACTTGTAGGAACCTGTAGGAACCCTGTTTAACTCCGCTTCTCATTTCTTCACCATTAGTTTGATAGAGTGCATGAAAACGGAACTGTGTTTCAACAGAAAATGATTATGTGGCCTGATGAGTCCAGACTGACCCCTGTTGAGTGATGGGCACATCAGGGTCAGAAGAGAGGCAGATGAAGTGCTTACCCATCATGCCTAGTGCCTTCAGTAAAAGCCTGCGGGGGCAGTGTTATGATCTGGGGTTGCTTCAGTTAGTCAGGTCTAGGTTCAGCAATGTTCTGTGTCCAAAAACAACAGAAATAAATGTTGCGATTTTGCAAAAGCTTATTGAAATGTTGCTACGGTGAATGTATGCAGTAATTAAAACTAAAGAGAGTGAAATTAAATATTAGAGCGTGGGGCTTTTTTTAACCAGGCTCTGCATCTTTTTCTTTGTCGCTGGAATGTCTCTTTATCTACCTCTTATTTAACTTTCCTGTAATAAACTAAATTCAGACTTAAACTAACAGTGAAAAACTAATTTAGTTAATTGAAACAGAAATAAGAATAAAAACAAAATGAGAAATGGCAGTGAAACAATGCAACATATATTAATTAAAATAGTTAGTTTTCTCACCAGTGTTAATATTTGTAGTTTGCTAAAATTAAAGTTCTAATTAACTAAACACTAAGATTAAATGCAAACAAAACCACTCAATTTCTCAACATGAAAATGAAATTAAAATGTCATACTGAAACTAAATAGAAATTAAAAACCAAATTAAATGACTAGTAGTCACCTCAAAACTGTAGTAAATCTACATTAACAGAGCTTAACATTTTTAGGAGTCATATGACTCTACCAGAGGACGGGGTCCATAAATTTCATTGTGTTCTGTTTTTTTGTTCTGTTTTTCAGGCACAACGGGCCAGGTCAATGGGAGCTATTGTTTACTGTGTAGGCGTCAAAGAATTTAACCAGACTCAGGTAGGGTTCATGGAAGGATATTTGACATATTGTTAAGGTGTAACAAGCAAATAGTGATGTTTCTCTATTCATCTATATGTTGGTTTTTTGGGGTTTTTTTTAGCTTGCAACTATAGCAGACACTGTGGAGCATGTGTTTCCTGTGTGGGGAGGTTTCCAAGCCCTTAGGGGAATTATTGACTCGGTATGACACATAAATACCCCTCACAGAAACATGAAAACTCATACTGAAAGAAGCATATTCATGTTATTCAAGTATCCAGTGTCTGAGTAGGATTTTTCTCCTATCTTTTTATCTGATATTCCAGATCATTAAGAAGTCCTGCATTGAAATCCTAGCAGCAGAACCATCCAGTGTGTGTGCAGGAGGTAAGAGGTGTAAGGAACAAGGGTTTCCCCTCCACATTAAGACAGTGGGCAGTCACACAGTGTGGGATTGTGTCAGATGACAGTCACCTAAAGCTTCTGGAGTGGAACATGGGGCTGAGTAATCGCTTGGACGCTTATGACCGCAGAGTGACAGAGAGCGTATTGTCATTCACGGCCGGGGGAAATTAGCATAGCCGCTTCAGCCCAGCATGTGTGCAAAAAAAAAAAGGTGGTGGTGGTGGGCGGGGGGGCAGGGGGGTGTTGGTCAGAAAAATTAGCAATGAATCTTTAAGCATGGCTGCTTCTCTGGCCTAGTTTGCCACATCCTATATGCTAAATAGCCATTCTGAGTGTTTCACCCCTCACCTCTTCTTCAGTGTCCAGCTCTCCTGCTTTTGGACAGCAGTTTATGGAAGTAAGAGGCAGGGTAAGAGCTAAGAGAGGAAGTAGGAGAGCCTTTATGTGTAGCCAGCAGGATGGATGAGCTTTGACATGACCTTATTAAGACTCACTTAAGTGAGTGCATTTGCAGCCCTGCTACCAGGACAACCAGTGGAGATGGGCATCCATTATGGGCTATGAAGGACGGGGAAGGATAAGAGGAGAGGAGGTGAATTTTAAGACTAATGAAAGTGTTGCCCTAAAAGCAGAGCGCAAACTACAGGGGAGCTATACTCCTTTTAATAAAACATGATTTGTGATATTTTGGGAGGCGGCTGAAATATTGAGAATGTCTTGCGTCTTCATCTTGGATCATGCATAAAATCAGGCCATTATTATTGCAGTCAAATTCTGTTTAAGTGGTGTTTTTGACAACATTTTAATTGAAAACACAACAATTGATTTCAATGTCAAAATCCATCAAATCTTTTCATTTGCCAGTTGGATATGACATATACAACATTTATAACAGGCTTGATTTCCCCTCTCGCCTCTGAAAATGTTATTATATTGTTATTATTATTATTATTATTAGTAGTAGTAGTAGTAGTAGTAGTAGTATTGAACTAGTGCTGTCACTGCTGCTTTCCAAACCTCCATGGTAATTAAAAACAGTTCTTTAGACTGACAAAGTGGTAAAAGTCAGGCTTGTCAAAAAAAAAAAAAAAAAGTATAGTTATTGTTCCCCTATGGCAAATAAGGACAAAAATAGAGAAAGAATCACTTTTGTCTGTATTTGATCATTATTCTGTGGTCAATTACTAGACCCACAGTGTGTCACTCGACATGTGCCCAAATATCCAACAACAGCCTCATTTATTATTCGATTGATGAGCAGCCTAATGGTCAGTGAACTAAGAAACCATGCACTGACTCTAACCAAGCCTTGTTTTTGGACTAATTAATGAAGGGCAAAGGTTGAAATGTGGAGACATCATTACAGTATCCTGAAATCACCTTTGTCGTGTCTTATACTATATGAATATCAACCATTCTTAAATTTTATCCCAGACTGCCCATGTATATTTGTTCATTTTATGGAGCAATAGGCAGGTTTTCCCATTACAAACAACAAGTACAGGCAGGATAAGAATATGTGTGTGTGTGTGTGTGTGTGTGTGTGTGTGTATGTGCGCGTGCGTGTGTGTGCATGTACTTTTATATTAAATTGTGAAGTCTATACAGGAGATGACAACAAGATTTAGAAAAACATTTACAGACATCCATCTTCATTGGTGTATATGTGTATCTATATATACTGACATTTTGCATAGGCATTGTGACAGTCTCACTTTGTCTTTGTCTTGGTTGGCTGTGTTCACGTTCCGTTCATGCTTTACACCACCACACCAGCATGTGCACACACATATGTACACTCCTAAGAGCACATGTACACACATCTCTTACACTGATGTGAAGTGACCAGACCGAGCTGCCTGCAAACAGGCCATCAGACTGGACAGCGAATGTTGGGCCGCACTATCAGACATGACAGCACTGATTCCACACACACACACACGCACACACACACACACACACAGTAGACAATGAGAGTTGGGTCTTAGATCTGACATGACAGCAAAGATTGCTGCTTTCATTAACGTCTGACCCTTTCCTCCCCGTTGTCCCTTCCTCCTTTGCCCCTCCCTGTCCTTCAACGTCCTGTCACACTAATGTGATTGAAGACCCGCTGTTCGGACAAGGCATACCCCAAATCCTCCACACATGCATGTACACGTGTATCTTTCACACATAAACACACATTTGTACAAATGTAGTCCTTGTCAAACGTTCAGGTGTAGATGTAAAAGGACATGTGGCCACAGAGGCAGGAAGAGAGACGAGGGCAGCAGCATATGTGTTGTACATGTCAGCAGGGCCCCACCAGTCCATTTCCACCATGTGTGTGACAACACTGACCTTTTAGCCCATCAAGCCTTGTTTTGTGCGTGTTGGAGTGTGTAGAACATACTCAGATTGAGATTTTTTCACATAATAATCACCACTAACTTAATAGATCAGTGGAATCCAGTCAGCTAATAAGTCTAGATCTTGCTTTAATGGACGTTTTCGTTCATAATATGCAAAACAATAAATATTGAACAATTACAATTCCCAGCTTCTATATGTAGGAATATTTTTTACTTAAAATGTTGTGTTTTAGAGCTGAACAATATATCAGATTAACCAATATACTGTTTGTAATTTTATGCCCCATAGAAATTTGTCTTATACCAACAAACAGTAGAATAGCAAAAGCAACACCTATAACATGTCAACAGGCAGCAAATGATGTAATATTTTTCCCCAACCGTGTGAAAATACTTATGGAGTGTAGTGCAGAGTTCTTTGAGAACACCTAATAACTGTGTGTACTCATCGTACTAATGAGTTAAACTTTACAAAACATCAATTATTTACCAAAAATGGGCTCTGTTGACTCTATGATGTAACAAATGCATTAATTTACCTATGGCATGATCCTACTAAAGGAAGTAAAACTTTTATTTGAAAATGAAGTAATGCTAATATTGTTGCCTTGTCTATTTTTTATTTTTTTTTTTGCATACTACAGTTGAATTTGTACACTTAAAACTGTTCACACCCTGCAGCAGCTTCATGCATACTGCTCCTTTACTGTGCTGTTTTGTGATGCCAAGTTCTCATCACAATACACTTGAAAGTCCTTGCAATACCAAAATCAGAAATTAAAGGTCCATAATGTTAAAACTTATGTGATATAACCTTTTAGTCGTACCATCCAGAACTATAAGTTATGTGCACATGCTCCTTGTCACACTGCAGACCACACTATTGAATGGTAACGTGTAAAAGGAGGGTGACTGTTAATACAGACAGTGCACTGGGCATTAGAAAGAATTAGTGTGAAGGCATCTAAATAAAATTGCAGCTGCAAACAATTGCAAACCACATAAATAGTGAGGTTTTTTTTTTTATGTAAAATCGAAGTTATCTGTTATTAAATTACATTGCTGTAATTTGTGGCTGTGATTCCTGTGGTTGTGTTTTGCAGTAAAATTAGACGCAGGAGGAAACAACAGGCTTGGTTAACAGTAAATGTCTGTAATGAGGCTGTGGTGTTGCATATGTGTGTATATACTGTACATATGTCTGGGTCTGATGAGGAAATTACAAGCACGGTACTGGCAAGCTGTAAGTCACGGAGCAAGTGTGAATAAGTATCCACACGTACTGTGTATTAGTAGTTGTATGAGGCTGGCAGTGTGCGCACTCGTAATTAGAATCATAAACATGAGTAAGGGTGTTTGACATGAAGAGGCTTTTACTCTTATGAGGTTTTATATCTGCAATGTCATACAAACAAATCCCATCTGTGTTTGGTGGAATGTTTTACATAATACCTCTATTAAATTATTTTTATACCACTTCCATCAACTTGTTCTTATTTTCAGAGATGTCTGTCCTCAGATTTCTACCAACAGTATATCTGCAGACCTTTTCATATTTCCAGCATCTGTGAAAACGTAGATGTCTAACACGCTGCTTTTTTTCTCCTCTCGGCTAAGAGTCTGCCTGTGTATCTGTATTTATGACTTCAATAGAGGCTGGTCTGACCTTTTAGCAAATACTATCACATATACACCCACACACTAATGTTTTTATCCAGTGATCTTCACGCTGCGGCTTAAATGTTAAAGGTGTGGCAACTGTTCACTTCTGTTAGCCAGTGTAATGCTAGAGGAAGCCTCAGTGCACAAGCAGACAGCACACAAACATGTCTGCACGCACTCACCAGTGCACACAGACACGCCAGTGCTTAAACATTGCTATGAAGAACATATACAATGTGTAACAGTTATGTATTCATCTTCATGTACACATTATGGGCTAATTCCGTAGGTAAGGTCAGACCTGCTTTGACAGTGCTGTGCTGTTGTCAGCCCCACAGGCATGTTTTTAAGCAAGTGTTTTTCCTGCTCTCTAGCATATGCTGCTTAGCATCCACATAGACACTTCAGCATATGCTGGCAAGTCTCTGTCAGTGTGCTTTAACAGCACCCGGGGGAAACTAAAGGTCAAAGACACAAACACACGCAGATACACACACATGCACACACCTTCTGGCTACAGCACAGAACAGAAGCACTTTTAGCATTATCACCATTGGAGCATATTATGGCCTTTCCACACAAAAGCACACTGATATAAACAAGCAGGAAAGAGGCATGCTGAAGTTTCTACTGCTGTTTGTCTGTCTAGACTAGCTGTCTTCTCTCAAACCAAAATAAGAGGAGAATTCTCTGAAATAAAGCTGAGTATATGTCATAACGTTGTCGAGTATGAATGTGTTTTGATTTTTTTCCTGATTGTGCCTATGCTTTTCTGTCTCAGAGAATTTCCAGGTGGTGGTGAGAGGCAATGGGTTTCTACATGCCAGAAACATTGACCAGGTCCTCTGCAGCTTCAAACTAAATGACACCTATACAGTTGGTAAGTTTTGCAGATGCACTCAGACACAAAACCAGGTGATGTTTAGTAATTGTAACGAACATACGACCTAAAATAGACAAAACATAATGGTTTTTGTGGTCAGTTAAATATCAGTGTCATTTTGCATTAGGTTTGTGGCTTTTCTGTTACATTTTTCATGACAAACTGTGAATTGTTTTCTTGTGCAGATGAGAGACCAGCTGGAATAGAAGACACATTCCTTCTGTGTCCTGCTCCTGTTGTCAGTGAAGTGGGAAGGTAAGCTGCTCATAGTTTCTCCTTTTGGCTCTTACCAGGTTGTAATCCCACACTGTTGCTCACCTATTTCTGTAGTTGCCAGACCACCCATTTACATTTGTAACACTCTAAGCTTAGATCTTTGCCAGCTGCACACAAGTTTGGTGAACACAGAGGACTGCCGCCCTTGAACAAATTAGCGGCAAAGTCATTGAGTGTCTGTGATCAATCAGTGTTTGTCACAGCTAACGAAGCCAGACACCAATCACAAGGGGACAACAGGAGTAGAGCCCAGGAACACGACTTAATGAGAGCCTCCTGGAGAAGACCTCTGCAACCGCCTGCGTTTGTGTGTGAATGTGTGTTTGTATCTGAACGGGTGATGTATCCCAATCTCTGTTTGGCACTTTAGGAGTGTGTGAGTGTGAGTGAACTCAGCAGGGCAGTGTAAAGTTTCCTTTAAGGGCTTGCAGCTTCGCTCTTGGTGGTTCAGAGCTGAAGTTTCTTGCAGGGCAGACAGAGGGATGCTGTGGGCTGACCACCGAGAGGTCCGTGGCCCGGCAGCCTTCCCGTCCACACTGCCTGCAGCCTTGTGCATAATTATACACCCCAGCCCGCGGCCTCAGACACCTCCCAGACATCATCTGTCTTGTTGCTGTCACTTAGATTTGTAGCGTGATTTGAGATTGTCCTGTCTGCAAGTGAAAAGTACTTCTTTGATGAGGAAGTAGTGCTCGGAAATAGGAAGTAGAGGAATTCTGTTTTCATGCTGTTCAGCATTCCATGAAATAGCAACGATGTAAACAAGAACCAATAAAACTATATCGTCTTGCCTCTCCACCCTGCATCTATATGGCTTAGTGTCTGCTTTGGTTCTGTCTGTTTTTGTCATCATGGGCTCTTCTTCCTGAGAGCAGATCAGAACAGGGAGCATCATTACACACTGCAATGGTGCCTGAAGGAGGTGTCCTTCCATATAACAGAAGCCCATTAGAGCAGACTCAGCACTCCCTAACACCCTGAATGCTGCTAAAGATGAAGTCAGCTGTGAATGGCTAAAGGGCCCAGAGAGGAGGCCAACAGCTGGCTGATGAGTTCGGGGCTGGAGAGCAGTAATGTGCAAAATATGTAGTGAGGCCGGAGATTCACTGGGCAGACTGGACAGGTGTTTATGGTACAAGGTCTCTGTTTGCATCCCTCTGAGAGCAGAAATAGCATGATAGTCCTTTTCACTCAGGTCTGGTCTGCTCACTTTGTGCCCAGAGGTAAAATTTAGATTAAAAAGAGGTGGGAAGTAACTAAGCACAGATCATTTACTAATGTACTTAAGGAGAGTTTTCAGGAATGTCTATTTTTCTTTTATTTCCTATATTTTAGTTGTACTGATGTTTTCTCGTCCTTACATTTTCAAAGCAAACTTGTTACTTCTATGTTATAAAAGCCAAGTGGCCTCTATGTGTGTGTCCAGGAATTTACACAAAATCCAGAAAGAACTGACTGCTGCAGTTTGGTATACTCATGTATTTTTGTTCAAGGAAGACAGTAGCGAAAACGGCAAGTTGATAGGAACGATATTTTGGGAGATATTAATAATTTTAGAATACAATAGCCTTACAATCACATTGCTATGGCCAGAATGCTTTGGCGGTGACTGTTGGACAAATGCGGTACAGCATGCATGAATACACAACAGCATAAAAACTACCACATCTAGAACCTGTGGAACACCACAGGTCAACACACTAGTTAGTTTCAAGGCATTTGAGAGGAATTATTGATTTTTTTTTTTTTTTTGCTTTCCATGTTTGCAGACCTTCTCAACATCAAAACTGAATTCAATATAAATAGATGGAACAATAATGCAATAATGCATATCATATGCAATTAACATAACAAGATTAAAATAACATAAAATACATAACACGAGGAAAACACTAAAAACACTGATTCTTTGATTTTGTGATTTAGTGCCATTTCTATTCATTTTATGACTTTAAAACTTTATTTTAGTCATCAAAATAAAACAAACAAGTGCAAAGTCAGTACTTCTTCAGTTAGACAAAAATTATGTTAAAGACATGACATGAAAGAGAGACTGGACTGTAATCCTAGTTTTCCAAGCTTTGTTATGATATTGAAACTTGCACATTTTTAGTTCATTATTTTGGTTGTATTTTACTTGATCACAGAATGATTAAATTTATTTCACAGTGTATTACGGTAATATGACATGAAGTTCAGTTAGCTTTGCACAGGGAAAGTCAATAGGAATGTCCTTCATAGAGCTATTTTTGCACTTTTACTACAGTAATCAAGTACAGTAAATACTGCTACTATAAGGTATCTGTACCTCTACTTGAAGTTAAACTTTACAGTTAAAACCAGGCATCTATACTAAGACATTTTCCAAGTAACACAGCAGCCAAACATTAGAAAGTAAAATACCCAAGTTCCCAATCAGCTCAGTATTTACAGTAATTAGAAAAATGACATTACATATAACAAAAACCTAAATAATGGATTAAATAAAGAACCACTCTTTCCTATCACTTGTTCTTCCAAATGATGGCTTCCATAACCAAGCACCTATTATGTCATGTTGCTATGAAAAAAAAAAAAAAAGCTAAAATTCACTCTGCAAAGGTTAGGAGTTGTCATTTACAATCAAACTAATCCTGCTTTTAGTAAACTTGCCATGCATAAGCCATTAGGTAAAAGAGCATTTGTTTGGGAACTCTGACAATTAAAACACCATTATTGAACTATATTTACAAGTACAAAAAAATCACAATAAGCCTCTTCAGTGAGATATAATGAAGTATAAATGTCACAGTTTCACAAGTGTCTGACACATAGGTATTACTTGAATAGAATTTGTGTTTTAAAGTCTTGTAAATTGAACTGTTGACAAAAAAAAATCAAACTGAATATGACTTTTTGCACGTTTTTCACTACTTACTTATGTTAAAGTTCCCGTCTCCACAGTGCTGTCATGCAGTGGGGGTTAGTGTCACTGTCAGACGACCTAGAAGGTGAACTGCTTTCTTGTCTGGGTTTTATTTTACACCAAAGGTCGTAAGAACTTCAGCTTCCAGCGTCACCCAAACCCCCACTGACCCTTATTCACCTCTTGCTTTACCCAAGCCTTGTCTCATATAATGAAGTCATTGATGCTGCCGTCACACAAATCTAGTTTGACTAGGAACCTTCCGGATGCGGATTCCCCTCCTGCACATATACACACAGGGGAAAGACATATGTACTTGGCAGATTGATGATTGATAGGGGCTGAGATCTGTCTGTCATACTGGGGCTGATAGCACTGTATCCCCTGCCTGTTCGGCTGCCTGAAAGGTGGGTTTGCCATATTATGGGGATAGGGGGGACAGAAGTGGGAGGGGGGAAGAAGGCGAAAAGATGAGTGGCACCTGCACCACCAGCCTCCTATTTCCAAGTCAGTGTCAACATGAGTTATGAGACGAGCTACAGTGGTGTGGTGAGGATAAAGATGGAGCAAAAACAGTGTCAGTGATTGAGGAAGTGAAGACAGAGTAAGGAGGGGGGTCTACGGGGGTCTCAGAGGGGAGGGACAGCGCTAAAGGGATGTAAAACAGGAAAGGCCCTCCTCTGACCATCCCCCACTCTGTTTCCTCTCCTCCCCCTGTCTCCCCCTTCTCAAGTCTAAACCTAGAGCTCAATGCCCCCCTTGTCTCTGTCCCCCCGAAACATAAGCACAGCACAAGAAGCCTCCATTCTTTTCCAAACCTGTAACTACAATTCAGCTGTCTGCAGTTCCCACCCTCCACTGTCTATTTGGCATTTCCATCCATTCATATTTCTTGAGAGATTTTTAAATAACTTGTCAACAAAATCCCCCTCTGTCCAATGGTCTGTGCTTCCACCAATACCGCTATCCTGTCATCTCCCTGACCAAAAATTACAACTTTTATTCATGTCTCGTCTGGGCTGCCTATCTTTGGGCAGTCACATCTGCAGATAACAGTGCAGAATGCTTCAGAAGAAGTCATTTAGCTGTCTGTGGTTTCCGCATTAGAGTTTCTGGGTCCGATCCAAACTCAAGAGATTCTTTCTGTGGGTGGAGAACTCAGTGACCTCTTTAAAGGCTTTAGCTTTGTCTGTGTCAGCATGTTTTTGAAGATGCATGAAAGCAAGTACGCACAGAACAGATTGCATACTAGATGCATTCGACACCTCGGGCAAGCCTCTACAGTAGCCAAAAGAGGGATTTATGCACACTCAAGAACATGCGACTGCGAGATACGAGTACATTTAAACCTGTGGAAGCGGAAATCTGGAAAAGAAAACACCAGATCGTATAGACTGTATAAAAATACATGATGTACAGGAGCTAATATGTGGCTTTTTTGGGGTTTTTTTAGAGTGATTGGTCAATGTTTGACCAAAAGGCTGTGATTGACCAAAATCTCGTCACAAAATATATTTTCTAAATTCTGAAAACAGAACCAGGAGGAGATGAAGAAGTCAGAATTCATAGCACTTTAATTACAATATTCTGACCCAAAAAATACTGTTTGCAGACTTCAACATATAATGAGATTTTGTTTTCCAGGGTGATTTATCTGCAGGTGAGCATGAATGAGGGTCTGTCCTACATCACCAGCTCTGTTCACATCACTACCACTGAATGTGTGAGTGTAAAATACACACCATACCACAGTACAGCTCTTTCGCATGCAGCCTTTTGGAAATAACCTTCAGTATTTCCTTCAGCCTTCTTTTTTTCTCTCGGTTCTTCTGTAGTCTTCTTCCTTTCTACTTCCTCTCTGAGGTCTCCTCTGTTGTGTCTGTCATCAGAGGAGGCTGTGAGTACTTTCACTATTTATTTTCACCTTTTTTCCTTATCCTTTGTGTTGTAGTTCTGGTAAATCTTCATGCTGTTATCTTTTTGCATGTGTGTTTTAGTTTGATGGCACCATTGTGTTGGTATCACTGCTGGTAGTGTTTCTGCTGCTGGCTCTGCTGCTGATGTGGTGGTTCTGGCCACTCTGCTGCACAGTGGTAAGTACTTCATTTAGTATATGAGCTTATGCTGCATTGAAAAACTCTTTATGTACAATATGATTGTAAAGTGAATTTTCTTTTTTCAAACCTCAGGTGATCAAAGAACCTCCACCACCGCCTCCTCCAGAACCAGTAAGTCACCACCTATTAGATTTTATTTATTTTTTTCCTTAAATGCATGTATTCAACATTTTTACACACAATTTATTGGTATTAAAACCCCTGATGAGTCTGTGGTGAGCATTCTAACTGTATGGCTTATTTTAAATTTTCCTAAAAATTTAACTGTTTGCTCAATAGGAAAAATTTACAAACGTGCTGATAGAATAGACCTTGTGCTTTCCATAGACATCTGAGCATGCTCAGTGTACCTGTGAAATAGGAGGTAAACATAGACAGAGACTGATTCACTATAAAAATAGACGGTTTGGGTTTTTTTTTGTTTTGTTTTGTTTTTTACACCGTTTTCCTTTTCCTTTTTGTTTTTGCTGTTGTTTGCAGTGTTGTGGTGATTTTCCTTTATTTTTTTTTTTACTGTGTTTTCACTGGGTTTTGACCATGAAACGGCTTTTTGGAGTTCAAACAGGTACCAAAAACCAACTGGACTGATTTATTTAACAAAAAAAAAAAAAGGAGCCCCAAAACAAAAACTAATGGGCCAAAATTCAAATATTTGTTGTTCAGTGTGATGCACATTCTGAGTACCTTATTTAGTAAAAACCTGTTAAATTTCTATTCCTCTTGTCTTTTTCATTATTCCATCCTGTTTTGACCCTAAAACACACAATAAAGCAAAACCACTGAAGAAAAGGAACACAAGCACATACTCACAGCAGCTTTTATGACACTAAAACAGACGCAAATCACAACAGCACATTTGCCTGGAATAATGTCTCAGGGGTTAAAGGGTTAATGGCAGTGTATTAGTGTGAGTATGCAGCAAGTCATGTAATTGATGCCTCATTTAAAGGAATCAGATGAAGATGATGGGATGCCCAAAAAGAGGTGGCCCACAGTGGATGCATCCTACTACGGTGGGAGAGGAGTGGGTGGCATCAAACGCATGGAGGTACACACAAAAACCATACATATTATCAACACTCAAAATGATATATGTTTTTATTCTGTCTTTTTAAGTACTTTGTTCTTTCTAGGTGCGATGGGGTGAGAAGGGATCCACTGAAGAGGGAGCGAAGCTGGACAAACCTAAAAATGCAGTTGTAAAGATGCCAGAACAGGAATTTGAACCATATGAGCCGAAGCCTCGAAAACCTCCACGCCGCCCCCCTCAGCAGAGGAGGTGGTACACACCCATTAAGGTTTGTTTTTTTGCAATTGTTCAACAAAATATGTAAGTAGGGCTCGTTACTATATGGAATTAATGTGTTTAATTGAGGCTTTGTGCTCTGACAAACATCACAAAATCAAGATTATTGCTCTGGAGAGATATATAATCTATCATCTAAAAATCTATAATCTATCAAATATAACCTGTTTGCTCCTTGGATTATATTGATTCTGAATGTGTTTCTGTATGTATGTATGGCAAAGAATTTTAGTGAATAAACAGTATTTTTTTAATCAGGTCTTCAATTTATATAGCCAGAAAATAATCGATTCAAGTCATAAATCCTCCATAATACTGAAAAAAAAAAAAAACATCTACTTTGATTTCTTTGACCATATCACCCAGCTCTAAGTGTAAGTGTTTTAAGGCTGGGTACCATTCTTTAAGACTTTCTTGACACAAATTGAAATTTCATCTAATGCTGTTGTGTGATTTCAATACCTAAGGTGTAAATATCATCAAGTACTGCACACACAGTCCTCACAAATGATATTCATACATAATTATTAATTATATCATAGTATTTGTATTGAATTTTGCTTTGAAGTATATTTATCATCCTTTGTGTCGCTGCTTTCCTCCTTATCCCCCAGGGGAAGCTGGACGCTCTGTTTGCTTTGTTCAGAAGAGGATATGACCAGGTTTCGCTCATGAGACCACAGCCTGGAGATGAGGTGGGAGCGCCCCGCAGATACAGTCACATTTCATTTTAATCTGCATTAAAGAGCTGACTGAAAAATCTGTTCTACCAAACACAAGCATACGAACTCATTTAACAATATAATTTGGTGATTATGTGCAAGTCTGAGGGACTCTGCTGATGTACTCACCAATTAAAACCCTTTTAAGATGATGCGAGATGGTGCAGAGGGTTCCTATACAGATAAATGAGCATCTGCGTTCATTCTTTCTTTCTGCCGTGCTGCATTAAGACAATGTGTGTCAGGGAACAGCACTGGACAACAAAATATTTAACAGCAGCTTAGCACTGATTTGTTACACACATGCAAACACACACCCGTACAAAGTCAGTGAATGAGGAACTGATACCACTCGCTTCATCAACGCCGTCTTTGTTCCAACACAAGACGAACTGTACTTCTTTGAGAGACCCAGAAAAATGTGGTCTTCTCATAGCATTAGCTATACATTCACTAACTCAGTACATTCAGTCAGATGCAGATTTTGATTAGTTTTGGCAGTTTCATTAGCTTTTATTTGGTTTTTGATTTCTGAACTTAAGTGAAGTTTTTATTCAGGTTTAGTGCTAGTTTTAAACATATTAGAAGGAATTTTTGATTTATAGAAGGTGAAAAGGAAAATATAATGGTATACACATATCATCAAATGTGATTTACAAAATCATTGATTATTAAAGTTCACATATTGTGCAAATCTGTTTTATTTTTGTACACTACACAGTGCAGAACAAGACAGATATTGAACATGACACTACCAGCTACGAGCCACTGCATTTCATTTAGTTTTTCCTGCATAATTCAAAGTTTTATGTTATTGTAGACTCATATATGTATATTCTTAATTTTTTTTAGTTAACTGTATTTGTTTTACTGCTGTTCTTAATTTTAGTTAACTATATTAACTCTGGTGAACCAGAAGACTGCTATTGTTTAGATACATCCTGAAAAAAAAGACATCAGTGTGTGACAGAGCAAGACAGAGAAGAACAGCCCCTGTTATCTAACCTTGACCCTGTGCATGGCATCCCATAACCCGACAAACATGTTTTCACCATCATACTGGTTGTCATGGTGAAACATCTGCTCTGTTGTAAATGCTTTCACTGTTGCTTTTCATAGCTGAAGCCATATCGCTGAAAATTTTATGGATTAGTTCTTTGTATGGCGTGATTCAGTTTTATAATGTAACAGACAGTATGAGTCTGAGCATCTACTGTATCTGGAGTCTATAAAAAAGGTCATCATCAATGGTTTTATCCTTTCTTTCCATCTTGGGCTTGTTTCAGAGCAGAGCTGTTCATCTCTGTCAGGACAGAAGTTTCTAGAGCTTTTGTCAGTCTCTTTCTGAGGGGCTGCAGTTCACAGAGCAGCTCAACAATGACCCACAGAACTTCCTTCACGCGCCATTAACTGAGGAAAATAAAATGTCACTTCTCACATGGAAAGAAATGAAGGGAAAAAACTTGCAAAAGAGATTGTTGTTGGGGAATCAATGCTAATAGCCATATCAGACATGAAAGACAACAGCGATTTCTCATTGTTGACAAAAGATCGGCACAGATCTGGATTTTGAAAGAGAATTCCTCATAATAGTAGATGCAAAAGAAAGTCGCTGCAGCTGTACGACAAAAAGCACAGTCGGATTACACAAAGCCCGGCAAGGTGATGAAAAGGACAGCGATAACTAGCATGGATCAGACTTCTCAAAGCAGACTGTTAACCAGCAGCTCAGGAGGAGATCGTCCTGCCTTCTCCCCACATTATTCCTACTTCACTGACTCTGCAAACGGCCATCAACGGGCTGCCAGTTTCTGCCACACTCTCTGTTCACATTGCATCTCACCACTGTGTGTGTGTGTGTGTGTGTGTGTGTGCGTGTGTGTGTGTGTGTGTGTGTGTGTGTGTTTGTCACTCTAACTTGTGTGTTGGCTCTACTGAGTGAGCGTCACACAAACAGATGGGGAGTTGAAAGGCCACGAGCCATATTGTGACAGAAGAGATTCCCTTCTTTTGTCCCCAGAGCTGATGGCACTGATGGCCCCGACGCACAGCATAGACCAGACCAGAGGGCGGCCACCATCCCGCCATCATCACACACAGACACACAAATGAGCACAACAACACCTCCCCTTCTACTCCCTGCTCTCCTTCCCCTCATCATGTCAATTAAGATGACAGTCCACCCATAATGTTAATAAGGAGAATACATTTATTTATCACTTTTTATAAATACAATTTCACAAATATTGTAAAAATGCATTATTACATTCACAAATACATACTGTCAAACATAGATTAAAAGGGAATTTTCTGGACCTCGAGGTTATTACTCTTTCAGTGAGCTGTCATAATTGTTTAATTTTAGCCTTGTGTTTCTTCAGTTATAAGCTTTGGAGTTTGGTATAGGAAATAGGTGAAAATTAACACAAATTAAGTGACAAGAAACAGGTTAAAAACTAAAAACACAGACAGAGGTTGTCCTGCAAAGGTCAGATTTAGCATCCATTTAAAACACAAAACTGCTTCTTTTTATTAGATTAAATGGGGAAGACTGTTCCAAAGTGCTGGAGCCTCTGATTTAAGACGGGAATGGGGAATAATTAAAAGTCCTTTATCAGATGATGTGAGAGTACAGCAGCTGGACTAAAGTCTCAGGAGCCCTTTAAAGTATGGAGCCAGGTCACGCAAGGCCTTTTATATAATCAGCAAGATTTTGTAATCCATTCTGTTTTTAATTAGAAGCCAGTGAAGGGCGGTGAGAATTGGTGTGATATGGAATTGACAACTAGGTTTACTTATGAACCTGGCAGTCACATTCAGGACCCACTGAAGATGACAACGAGCGGTGTCAGTGAATAAATTAAACTTGCTAATATTCTGAGATATGATTCCAAAAAAGTGCATGTTCTGCTTGTGGATACTAAAAGTACATGAGTAAACTCTGTGCAAATATCTGCCATGTTGACTTTTTAATACCACCCCAGTGGACAAACTAGATTATACTGAATGTGGGGTTGACTATTTTACAATCTAGAATCATAAGGGATGATCTCTTTGGTAAATGATCTGCCTGGATGATTGTGAAAAAAATCAGGAAAGGAACCATTTTTGTGGCAGCTTTTATTTGCCAAGCTATGGAGAGAAGACAGAGTGTTTTGTTTGTGACTGAACTGTAGTAGAACCTGTGATTTTGTAATGAAATGGGACCATTCATTTGTGTTTTTGTTGTCATGGAATCCCATGAGAGTTGGGCAGTTTGTGCACGACACAAAATAAAAGAAACAGCCATCCGAGTAAAACTGTATGAACAGTTTTAGGATTTTTGAGGATTGAAGCAACATTTGTTGTTTCAAATGCCTCTCGTAAATAATGTGAGCGTTTTGGCTTTCTTTAATCAGACCAGGATAACATCTGCACAGCGAGACAATACTTGAGGAAAACTCGATATGAACTGGATCAGTTGGGTGCTTCAGTATAGAGTGTCATTGATAAAGTGTTCTAGTATCACATGTAGAGCATTTTCTGTATGTGATGTCATGTTAGGTGACAGGCAGAGCTGTCTCCACTTGTGCATCTTCCACCAAATTGTGTTAACTGTTGCCCATAAATTTGGAGTGTTTTTGTTTCAGACACATTCTTCTTTTTACTTCTATTTATACACATCAGTAATCACCTTTGACCAGGTGTATTTAGACACTGAGTCCCAGTTACACTTTATCTATCAAAAATCAGTCACAATGTCACAATCATTTCATGAGAAGAGGGAAAAATATTTTATTCCAACTTCATGGGCAACTGTGTATAATGGTAAGAAATGCATGCACCATATACAACACTTCCTACCAAATATCTTTCTTGCGCATGAGGGGTAAATCTTGGGGCAAAGGAAAAGAAATGAGTTCGACAGCAGAGTGGTGTGAAGGGGGTCGCTCGAGGTGTTTTAGGGTTTTGTTTTTCTTCTGTCCAGACTCCTAGTAAACAATTGCCAAAAGGGGAAGGAAAGCTCCAACAGACATTATGGCCAGCAGGACTCGTACAGAGACTAACCATCAAAAATGACACATTGCTGACCTCTCACACAACTCATTCATATCGACATAATCTACTTTAATCCTGAAAATCCACTTTTTTTTAAGATGAATTGTATGTTTTTTTGGTGCTCTCTTGCAGCCAACCCCCTAACCTTTCCCTTCCTCTGTTTCTGTTATTCATGAGGCTGCGGTTTCATTCAGGCCATATGTTCTGGTGGAAGCATGCTTACAGTCACACACACACAAACACACTCATATTCATGAGCTTGTGCTCTCATTGTGTCCATATGCTGTCTCTGGTGTTGTGCTGCTGCTCTGCTGCTCACAAACTGGCCTTTTCACTGTGGCTCTGTGACAAGATCGAAGCAGTCACCCCCCCCAAAACCCCAAACCCTTCCAACTGTGCTGCCCCCAATCAATTACACACCCCTCATATACACACTTACACACCTACACAATGGCCCACTCAGTCACAAAGCTACTGCTGCTGGGGTCCTCTTAATGGCCCCTGTGTGACTTTAGGGCCTCTCTGTTTAATAAGGTGTTATAATCAGACCACCAAGGGTCTGTGACACAGAGAGTGACTTTCCATCCTTCACACACTCACTAGGCAAGACAGGAGCTGGTGTGTGTCTGCACAAAGATGCGATGCAGGGAACACAGAGGTCGAAGAGAGGAAAACCATCAATGAGAACAATAAGAGAAGCGTTCCATTCTCCCCAACTTGTAAATTATGTTAAACGCCAGGGGTCTTCTGTTAACCATTGTGGGGATATTGAAATCCCCTTTGCATTACATTCCAACAAGTGAAGCACATGAGAGACATAAACCGCTTTCTGTTCTGCATCAAGAGAGGACAAGGCAGAGGCAGAGGCTTTTAGAGAAGAGGAGGGGAAATGTGAAAAGACTGCAGAAACATGTGTGTGATAACTTTGTCAGTGCCCGTCTTTGCTGGTATCACAGCTATTGTAGTGCAGGTGTGGACAGAAGACAGAAGCTGCTCTGTGTGCCCTCTGGGGGTTTTAACACATATGCCTCTGTCAGCAGCGCTGGGCAAAGAATCACACAAACCACTTTGGCTGGTGGATCTAAGACGCTCATTGATTTGCACAAAGATGCCCTGCATCTGTGTTCTACAAAGAAATAATGAAACATGCACCAGAGAGGGGATGAAAACCCTGCACATGAACAAAAGACTTGTTTCTAATCAGGGTTGAAGTTGCAAAACCACAAGAACACAAACGCACACCTTCAAGCTCACTGCTGTTTTGACAGACTTTCCAAGTTAACACAAAGTATGATGTTAGGATGAGATGTATGAGAGCAGAGTGACATACTGTGAAGGAATAAAGGGAATGAGCCAAAGATGAGCCACAAGTAATGCCGAACTGTCCGCCAGTTAATAAAAAATCATTATTATCACCGTTTATCTCAGACATTCATCCAGGAAGCCTGTAAAATACCAAGAATTATGAATGAGCTCAGTGTTTTTGACAAAGCCACATAACTCATTCAGTTTGCCTTTATAATGCTTTACAATTAAATCTTTGTTAAGAAATGAAGGATTTCTGGCCAGCTAAACACTACAGGCTCCTAACATTAAAAAAAAAAAAATTACTGGAAGAATTGTATTTATTCATTGTAGAGTAACTTTGCTGTGTTAAAAGTGAATTTTCAGATGCCATTTCATTTGTTTCCATGTTAGATGAAGGAAAGGATACACACAAATTACACTCTATATTAGCCCGAGCCTTATTTAGCCTTTAGCTTGTATAATTATTACAACTTTGAGATTAATTCTAGTCACTCATTTTGGTTTTGTTGGTATTTAATGTTAGTATTTAGTTCATTATGGGTCACAAAAACCATTAACGCTGATGGGAAAACTTACTTTGTGTCCAACACGCAATATTTCATTGTACTGTCTTGAGCTTTATTTACAGCACACATTCACCGTCACGTCATTTCCATGCATCAATGCAAAATCACATTTATTTCTATTGGGGTTTTTTTGGACACAGTGTGGATTAACTTTGACCTAACCAACTGAAAAAAAAAACCCAGATCATAACACTGCCCCCACAGGCTTGTACTGTGGGCACTAGGCATGATGGGTAATCACTTCAGCTGCTTCTCTTCTCACTTTGAAACAGGGTCAATCTGAAATCATTAAACCAAATGAACCTTTTCCATTGAAACACAGTCCAATCTTTATGCTCTCTACTAAATTCATGAGTCCTTAAAGAAATGAGGCTGTTCACTGTGTCAGGGTAAAATAACGAGTTGTAGCTGAAACATATTAATCGCTGCAGTAATTATCCAATGGAAGGATCTGAACTATTAGCTCAGTTAAATCTAAGCAGGGGCTCTTTTTTGGGTCGGGCAGTGTACATATCAAGGTTCCTAAAGATTGATTCATCTGTGGGCGAGTACTTCTGCTCACCCACACAGATGGACATGATAAAAACAATACCCTGTTGGCTTTGGCCTCCTAGGGTCATGATGCATAGCTTTAGTCTAACCTTCCTGTTGTCTGTGTCTGGCAGGGTCGCTGTATACGTTTCCAGCGGGTCAAAGACGGGGAGTCCACCCTGAACAACGGGACTTCTCGGACATATCACTCCCCCTCACCTCCTCCTCCACCCATCGAACACCAACCTCTGGTCTCCAACTCTGTCCCCCGTACCAAGCCTCCATCCAGAGGGCCGCGCACCACACCACCTTCCCGCCTACCCCCGCCTATGACGCGGCCCCCTCCAGGTCCACCCCCCCCTCGCGCACCCCCAGGACCCCCGCCATCTCGACCCCCACCGAGGCTCTGATGATGAAGAGGTGGAGTTCCATAAACAACTGATTGTCATTTCGTGTTAAAAAGGTCACCCTAAAGACTCCATGAGTGTTAAACCATGTAAGCCAGGAGCTCATACAGGAAGCTCTGTGCTTTGTTGCTGGACAGCAAAACAATATTTATCTTTTTTCAAAGTCAGCTACTGATTTTATTTGAGATAACACCAGTATAACAAAACAGGTAAGCATTAAAAGAAAACAGAACATGTAGTTATATGATTAAGTAGATATCAGATAGTATTGTGACCAAAGTGGTAGAGGTGGCATCCTCTTTGCTTTGGAAACTAAATCAGTATGTTGATGTAGAAAGTGTAAGAGAATGTGTATGACTGGTGATGGTAAATGGCCTTGCTTTTTGGGATGTTTTATTTTGCAAAGCTTAATAATGTGGACTGAGGGCGTGATTTAAAAACTACAGTGCATAATGAGAGATTATATGAATGTTGCTTCAGTCGGTTTTGGGTTTGACTGTACAGTTAGATTAGGTTGCTTGAAAGTAAACAGATGCATCATTTTATCTTTTCTGCCAAATAAACATTTTTTCTACTTTGTAGTCTAAAATCTTCACAGCACATAGTTAAAACTGTAATTTTTTTTTAACAAATCAGTGATCATATTGCAACTGCAGGGCAGTTTTTCCACATTATTTATTTGAGTACAGGCCCTGTCTGGTTATGACTGTTGTTTAGTACCTGGTGGATTCGTGGGATTTGCTTGAAATCTATTAGAGGGAAATATTAAGGTAGGGAAGTGCTCTGGTGTGACATTGAAGTAAGTCCATGTGTAATGTATTTGTTGTGGTATTAACACACGTCAAGTCAAAGACTGCATTGAAACTTTGTATCATCAGGGTTTTCCTGTGTACTGCATTTAAAGACTGAAATGATCATTTGCATTATTTCTGTATTAACAGCTTCTGTTATTTTCAATAAATGTTTTTTTTTTTTTTTTTATGACCCATCTGGCAATGCCTTTTTTCCTAGGTTAAATATAATATCAGCATTTATGATAATTTAATATTTTAAGAAAACAATATATTTGCAGTCACACTGAGAATTAGTGCGCACACTGGGGTCAACAGCGGGGTCCTAATGACATATTTAATGGGTAATGGGACATTATGGGACGCCACATTTGGTGATGAAACTTATTAAACTAATTAAGTTTCTACTGCTGTTAGGACACCCATAATCTGTCCCTGACACTTTATTAGTTTTGAGTATAACAGTCATTTTTTAACATAACTGCTATGGCATAAATCTTGTCAGCATTACTAATTCCAAGGTGGTTACATTTTCATTACCATTTGTTTTTCAGTTGGATTACACAAAAAGATTTAAAGCATTGACTTTAATGAGTTTGGTGGAATTGTAGGGCACAGGCTAAGGACGAAAACCTTTAAAATTTGAGATCATGGAACTTCTCATTCCAAGATCTTGTGCTCTTTTTGCCTGCTTGTTGTGATGTGACTATATTTTATTATTCATTAACTTTGTGCTAACAAAAGTGCAACAGAAATAATTAAGATACATAGTTTTAGAAATAATTGTTAAACCTTGATGTGTTTTTTTAATTTTGTTTATAGATGCTTTTCATGTCAAATTAAGTACACCTCATTTATTACATTTGTAAAGCAAGTAATTCATGTTTTATTTCTATTTTTTTCAGATTTGTGACTCGCATATGCACACTAGAAAATACTGAGGGTCTTATAAGTCGCACATATGATAAATGTTGATTTTTCACTACTTTGTCATACTGATCTAATTACTTCCTCATTTGCAGTTTGATTCATTTTTTTTTCTTTCATATGTCCTGATACCCATTTACCTTTAACATGGATGATGCCTGGTCTGGGAATGTATGGGCTCAGTCTTGGTCATCTGACCCCCTTCCAAGACAAACTGACTGACACTGAGCTCAGACACAAAGACGGCATTTAGGAGGTTTATCACTACATGAGTCACTTTGCTGCAATCCATCTGTGAAAATGAATCACACAAGGCTAATGGTATGTGAACCTGCAAAACAACCTAAAGCATTTCTCCGTTAGGAGATAAATATGGTCACAAAACAAATCTTTAGCTTCACTTGTGCTAAAATATATCAGCTACCAATTACTTTAAAATAATTTTTACTCCACTAAAGAACAGCATTTTGGGAATTTTTAATGTTTTTTATGAATACTTCTAAACAATGGAAGTAATCCCAAAGTGTTGATCGCCATCATGTGGTCAAACAAAGGCATATATCTCTTCTCATAACAGTCCATCTGTGTACAAATCCACATGCATATATTTTTTTGTTTAATATATGGGAGAGCGTTGTGTGACAACCTGAATATTTCATTGACTGATTCACATTTGCTCAGTTAGTAACACAGCAGAGACAGCACATTCAACACACACTCGCACAGTTTAAAAATAAACTGAATTCATGTTTCTATCTGTTGTAACACACCACAGACACACATCAGCAGTGTAAGTCTTCATTTCGGTATGTTTCTGAACACGCCATCACACCCAACACATTTAGAGTCAAAGTATTATTATCCAATGTGCTCTTCAGGCTTTCCTCTTTTTCTTCTGCATTTTCCTTCCAGACAGCGCCCCCTTCTGGGCTCCTCTCACCATACCCTTGAACTGGCCCTGCAGTTTGGCACGTTTCCTATTAACACACAGGATATAAAAACCATTATTAATCGCGAGTCATGATTTGTCATATACAAATACAGAAAAAAAATATCATGACAAGTGTTGTCAAAAAAATAATCCTCATACCTGCGATTGAGCTGTGCTTTCCTTAGAGGGATGTACGCGTAAGGGTCAGGCTTTCCTGTTTTCTTTACGTCACCTTTTCCTTTCTGAAAAGCGGAGACAATACAAATAAGTTTCTAAATAACATCACAACATTGTCCGTTGCCTGCAAGAGGTGTGCTCCCATTTGATTGGTGTTACTACAGCTAATGAAGACTAAAACTAGCACTGAATGAAATAATTTTCATTCAGTCATCTTCAGAATCACTTTATCTTCAAGAGGGTCGCAGGGGTGCTGGTGCCTATCCAGTGATAATGATTTCATATGCCTATACAATTTCACCTATTTAATATCAACACTGAAACCAAATAAAAACTGCTATGAAAAACACAACACAAACTAAAACTAAATAGAAGTGTAGGAAATGCGATTTTAAACTAAAGTTCCGGTTGATCATTTTGTCCCGAGTGCTAATTATTAACCTTGACAAATGCTTTTGGTACATGTTGTACAACAATAAAATGGCTTTGCACAACATAAGACCTTTAATAAATGATACTATATTTTTAAATCCCAGAAATCCTATTTAATATCTATTTTCAGCTTCTACAAATCAAGGCTTTCATCCTCTTACCTGAACATTTAAATCAACTACCTAAATTAAATGCAACTGAATGTGCTTGATTCTTCTGAAGAAAAATAAAATGGCTTATGTGCTGGTAAAACTGAAACAAAATTGAATTCCAAAACCAAACAGAAAGATCAAGAAAATATAAAAGCCAATAATAACAATAATAGCCTGTAATAACTCTGTCTTGGTCTCACCTTTGACTTGTAGTCTACTCCACTGTCTCTGCTGCCTCCCAGGGCTCTGTGGATACCTCTACCTCCAGCTAAATGACAAGAAAACACAAACTGTTGAGTATAATCACAATAACTCATCCACTAATGTGCCCTAAACTGTGGGATAAATCTTACACCTAAATAATTCATGCAGAGGCACACACAGATTTCTTTACAATTCACTTGTTACCTTTATATTTTAACTCAGGTTCAATGTCCATGTCCTCGTCAAAGTTGTCATCTTGGAACTTCCTCTTCTGTGACTTTTTCTGATGATTAAAACAGTCATAAGTCCAACATGTACCAATATACAGATAAATCAGTGTCACAGTTTCCTTAAAGGTACTCACACTCTTAACTCCAGCTTCTTCCAAGATGTCCTTCATCTCCCCCTCATCTGTGTAAAGAGCGATGGTCAGTTTCAGAGCTCAATGAAATGTAACGCAAAAACTACAAGATCCATCCTACCTTTGTCCTTTACATTCTCCTCTTCATCTTTTATAATAAGTCGTCCATCTGACGTCACCTTGAAGCCGTGCTCAACCTTGGTGCTCTTCTTTAGCTCTGGATTGGTAGCTGAGACAAAAGCACAAAAAATACTGTGAACAAAATCCTGACAAAATCCACATGTTTCTGAATTTCTTTTAGAGACATTAAAATCCAAGATGATAACAAAATGAAACAGTTTTCTTACCTAACACTCTCTGGGAGACTTTAGGATCCAGGAAGTTGAGCGGGTCATCATTCTCTCCTTCCTTGAGCCAGGCTCGACCTTTCTGCTGTTTGACTGGTTTCTTCTGTGAGTTGCTAGGTTTTCCCTCATCGTCTGAGAGGTCACTGTCAGACTCTGCAAGAATGTCTTCAATACTGAAACAGAGAGGAAAGAGGTCTTTAAAAGGCAAAACAGGCAAATGTATAAGAGGTTGGTGCTGTGTATGTGTTAGAAGAGCAACAACACACCTTTCACTCTTGGTTTTAGGAGTCTCCTCTTCGCTGTCAGAGTTGTCCTGCTGCTCTTCGGCCTGTTTCCGTCTCTTACTGCGAGCCTCAGCCTTGCGGATATTCACTAACACTTTGTGGTGTTCTGCAGGCAGCATACTCTTTACCAGCTCAAACCTGGAAAAAAAAAGCAGTACGTCACAGTCTGTAATATTCAGTGGGTATTTGTAACACATAAACCTTTGAGGTAAGTTCACAAATGTAGATAGGCCAATAAAAGTGGGGTTTTGAAAAAGACCCATTGTATAGAATACCAGCTCACCAATGATCACATTTTAAGTGAAGTCAGCTGTGTTCAAAAACAAACATCCCATTACCCTGTTACAACACAAAGCAGTCCTTTGTTTATGTTAGCATGTGGTTTGTATGCTAACATTATTAGTGTTTACATAAGCTTCAGAGCAGATGCTAATACATAAATTTGTTTTGGTTGACTTGTAGCAACCTAACTTAATTCAGCAGCTCTGTGTGCTAAAGGGTCTATGTGTAGTTTTTCCACTTTAAATATAAAACAACCAAACAAAATGATTTAACATTATCAGAGTATTGAGAATAAAGAGACCTGAAGTTCTGCCAAAGATTCCAGTGTATTGGATTGAAGAGATTTGAACTGAATACATTTACTCTGACAGTGCACTAGATTTATAAGACCACTAGAGGGAGAAGTGAGTCACTCTGCCAATCTCCCATGGTGATGAAAACTAACACCAAAGGGCTTTTGACCAAAGCATCAGAAAGTGACCAGATGGGATGAGAACCAGTAAGAAACCATATTTAGAGTCAAAGAAAGTGCTTATGTAGGTATAAAGTTATTATGTGATGTTTTTATCTTTGCTAAGTTGGTCATTTGTTGAGCCACTTTTCAGACTACACTGTGACAGTTCTGTACTTGTTTGGACGATTCCAAACAGATCTTTAGTGTGGCTACTGACAACACAAATCATACAGAAAACAAAGGTAATTTGTGGTTTTACTGTGGCTGTTTTCTATCTAAAAACAGAGTTAAGCTAACAGCTATAATGTAAACTATCAGCTGACACACGATGTGAAGATTGTAAGTTGTTATAAGTTGACTGTCAAAATGAGAAGCTGTGAGTTTTAGTTTCAAGAAGAAAACTTCATATCACAATACAAATGTGTGCTAGCAGTGAGCTTTATACTTTATTCAGTGGGTGATACAGTCTGGAAAAACACGGTTGATTTGTTGGTGGTTTTGGTAGTCTTAAGGGAGTTCCGCCGGATGTTGGGGGTTTAGAATATCAATACTACACAGAACCCCTTGAAATACCGACACCCTCATAGCCATGTATAAAATTCAATTTCAGTGAATAATTATAACAGTTAAATCCCTTTGGATTTAGAGTAAAGCATGATTCTTACCCAAATTTCCTGATAAACTTAGTAAAGATGTTCTTCAGTTTGGTTCTGAAGTGTCTCCTCACATCATCTTTGATGTTCCCAACGCCCTCCATCTGAACAAGACACAAAGGAGTGTCTGTTAACTCAAGGTACAACTGTCAGTAACATTTGAGTATGAATATACAGACTATCCGGTGCATACCATGACGGTAACATGGGAGGCCAGAGTCTTGGGATCCATGATGAAGAGGATGACTTTGATGAAGCCCAGAGTTGCTTTGACAATCTCTCTGGTACGAGAGGACATCAGCAGACAGATATTGTGCAGCAGCTGCTCCAGGGTGGTCATCTCTATCGAGTCTGTGAATGAAAAGCCACTGGACTGAATCTGGTCATCGAATAGAAGTACTGAAACTCAAACAGGGACGAAGTGAAGTCACTAGTCTTACCTTTGTACTCAAACACAAGTCGAGTCAGTGCCAACACCGTGCAGGTGATCATGGTGACGGAGCCTGTGAGTCCTATATAAACCAACACCAGATACTGATCCAGGGCATCTGCAACAGAGACACATGATCAATCACACTGGGTTTAATCAACAAGGATTAAAGGTAGAACATCTTTAGAAGAAGGATTTACTTTAAATTACACTGCACCAAACAAAGGCTAAATTTTAACATCTCTTTATATCTAAATGTAGTTTTTAATCTAGATTAAATTTTGTGTTTTTAATTTGAGATAAAGATTTTAGTTCTGTACCCCCAAAAAGTTAAATAAAAAAGGAGTTAAAAAAAAAAAAGATTTTCTTAGATCCCTGCAAATCAGGGATTAGTGTCAAAAAAGGTAAAACTGGAAATGTCTGAAAGATGCAGTGCAATGATAGATATTTATAGTGAAGCAAATAATCTTCTGGAAATCTTTTGGAAATTCCAATATTCTGGATAAAAGTATATTTAGTTTTTACAAAGATCAAGTTCCTTTATCTTTGTCATTAATAAAGCCTGGCATTTGTGTAAAATCTTTTTTTATTGCTACCAACAACTTACATAACCCTGGACCTTCCATCCTCAAGCAATAAATGGATGTAGTTAAAGGGATATTTGTGATGGAAAACATCACTTTTTTACTGAGGGGAAAATTTGCTTAAGGAAAAAAAAAAAAAAAGACTATCCACATTGTAGAAGAAATGGGTGTAATCTTCTTGGGACTTCATTAAAAATACATTAATTTACTTTGACTATTTAAGTTCATGTAGTCCTCCACTGTTTTCATTTGGTGTAGTTCATGTTGTAAAATGTAAATTCTAAGTAAAACGATAAAAAAGGAAACACAGAAGCTGAATAAAACAAGTTTTCCCCATCTTCTATAGGTACTGACAGCACAGATTTGGTCAGCTTTATTTCCACTCTAGATTTACTGTTCTTAAATCTAAAATCACCATTATGTCTGAGGTTTACTGTACCTTTTGTGTTCCCACAGAAGCGGATAAATGCATTTCCTATTTCCACCAAAAGACTATAGGCGTTTTTACGAGCTCCAACAGAGACCTCCTTGGTACAAATGATAACCTGGAAGAGAGGATACTTATGAGAATGATACATATCACCTCTGTGTGTGTTTGAGTGTGAATGAGTCTATATGTACCTCTGGCAGCAGCGCAACGATAAAGTCCTTATGTTCTTCACTGAGTCTTTTTACGATGTGGATTAGACACTTCAGTCTTGGCTGAGAAAAGGCAACATAAACATTGGGATGTAATCAGACGGTACAGTAAAGCAAAATATATGACCCCTCTTATATCTGCTACACTTTAATGTGTCTTTGGACAGCAGCCTCACCCTCTTTGCTGGTGAGGAGGCATTTTTTAGAGTCTCAAGCAGGACAGCCTTGAGTGTTTCCAGATTTTTAATAACAAACGACATGCACTCATCGCTCTCTCCTCCACACATCTCCTCCAGTACACGATACGCCTTCTTCTGCATCCCCGGCTCTTTAGTCTGCCAAATAATAGAGACTCATTATAGATTCAATGACAGATTGACTAAAAAAAATGAGGCATTAGACATGCTGTGTGATGGATTTTACCTCCAAATACGGCCTGATCAGCTCAAAGGTTTGAGTCATAGTGGCCTCATCTACAGATGGAGCCAAGGCAACAACAAGGTCCATCATTGACAATCTGAGAGGTCGAGAAACCAAGCAAACAAAAGTCAGAAGACTGGTACATAGTTACAGAAATGAAGAAATAGAGTTTAATAATTAAAACGTATTCAAACTCATACCGTGTGAACTCTGTATTATTGTCTGTGCTGCTTAATCTCTCTATGGCCTTTTGCAGGAACGTGCAGATCATCTGAAGAAAATTGTATTCATAAGAGTTTTGTCACTGATAAATATTATCCATTAAAGTCCAGGCACATTTCAACTCTACACTTTGGCGTCCAGTTATTGTCCAACCCTTAGTAATTTTTTATCAGCATGAAGACCATTAAATTCTGATTAAATATGACATTAAAAACATTGACTTGTCCTGAATTTTACATTAAATTGTGGAAAAATATAAACTGTCATCATAAACAAAGCGTCCACCATGGCTGACCTGTGTTTCTGTTACAGTTAAGTAAACCTTAACTGTATCGAGCACAGCCATCCTGTAGGTTCCAGACTCCCCTGCTGCAGGCTGCTGGCTGTACACATTGAACAGGATGGGCAGGAAGTTCTTAGAGAAGCGACCGATTTCTGCTTTTTCCTCCGCTGCAGACACATTGAATACAAAAATAATATTAATGCACTGATTTAGGAGAAAGTAGCTACTACAGTGTACTGCAGAGTGTGTGTGTTTACCTGTGGAGCAGCTTTTGTTGATAATGGTGCGCAGCGCCTGGCAGACTGTCAGTCTCAGGTCTGGTCGTTCGTTAATAGCCATGCCGAGTGTACGGGCGATGCCTTTGAAGGAATCCATCAGATCCACAGGACAAGTACAGAAACCAGGCAGCATGGTCCAAATCTAAAAGAAGAAAGACGTACAGACATCAGCATCAGTATGGTTTTCAGGCAGTTGTACAGTGATAAACAATGACACTAAAATCATGTTTGCGATTCAGTGCTAGTCATAGTAACTGTAAAATGCTAAATTCAAATAAAGAAGGAAACACTAGAAAAATGATAAGACATCGCTTTACATGACAGGGCTTTAACTCCAAAAATGCCCTGTATTTGCATGTATTTATGCTTGAATCAGTGCTTCACAACTGTTGAGAAATTACATATTAGCACTGGGACCGATCAGTGCATTAAATAAATTCACATTGTATGATATTCATATGAATAAAAAAACAAAACTGATCATGTAGTTTGTAATCTGTAGCTGATCTTATGTTTGGAGACAACGATTAGATGGCCGGGAGTCTGTTATGTTGTAACACATGTATTCACATCAAAATACTGCAGTCTGCTGTGGTTTGGAAATTCAGGGTTTCTGCAGGTATCAGCAAATCTAATTTAATGCTTTTTAATGCCACTTTAAACAAATTTAATGCCCATGTCCAACTGCAGATTCAGTTTTAAATATAGTTTTATGGCGGTTTACTGTCCACAGGCTTTAACCAGGTTCTGAATAGTTCCTCCTCCAGTCACTTTTACTGAAACTTGCATTTTTCCATTTCTCCATTTGCTAATATTCCCTCCACTCTTTCACCACAGCATGAGCACGCTCACAGCACACTGCATTCCAAGCATCCGGAGTTGTGACTTTGTGTACCGGTCATAAACAATAGCCAATTAAAGGGTTCCACCAGTCAATCACATTGCATTTCCAATCAAAATTATTAAATGTTTGTATAATAAAAATAAATTGTGAATAACAATGCTTTTTTCCATCAAGTGTATTTAATGCCTCTGGACATTGAATTTAATGCTTTTTAATGCCATTTAAGACCTTAATTTTCATAAATCTATTTAATGACTTTTGATGCTTTTTAATGACCTGCAGAAACCCTGAAATTACTTCTGAACAGATTTCAATTTTAATCATATTTCAGTTCCTTTTTCAACCCTAATTAGCAGCATGCATGCCTTTTTTCTAGTCTGTTTCCAGACTTTGTTCACATTTTCTAGTTGTGATGATGCTAAAAACCTATGTAGGCCTTTTTTTTCCCCCATACAGAAAACTGATAATCAACAAAGAAATCCATAAAGCAGATTTGATAATAGAATAAGTATCAGTAAAATGTTTAGCAGTTTCCAGCCCTACTTTGGTTACATCAGCGTTAGATCAAACTACCTGTAGCTGCAGTGTCTGGTACACTTTGGCCTCCAGTTTCTGTCCTGCTTGCTCCAGCTCTTCAGCTGCAAATCAAGTGCAGAGTTATTAATTAGTGAGTATGCATCCTCCTGGTGATCCTCGGAGGTGGTGGATTAGACATTTAATTACCTCTCTGCTTGAGTGTAGACGCCAGAGGAAGGAAATAAGAGGTGAAGAAACCAAGGTGAGTGTTTTTGACATGATCTCGTATGACAGGGACCAGCCAGCTGCGTGGAAACTCCAAGTCATCGCTGGAGGAGGAAAAAAAGCTTAAGTAAGTTCTATTTTCTCAAGATAACATTAAAACCACATATAGGTGCACTTACTCATAGCCGGTGATGTTGAGGGGAATAGCACCTAAAACGACCTCAGGCCCCATGCTCTCTACAGCTCCACCTACTGCCAGGTCCAACTCACCGCTGAAGGGGAAATGAGGAGTTGTTCGCAGGTCTGCCAGAGACTGCAGGGACTGTCCACAGCACAAAACAAAGTCACGCAAACTATCACCGCTGTTTGTTCACACACTGATTCACAAGAGGTTCTTACTGTACCTTGGTCATAATGGGATGAGCCTTTTTTCCTGCAACTCGGTAGAAACAACCCAATATCTGCAGCACAAATGGCCAGGAGGAATGGAAGCGATAGGACAGTCCTTCTTCTACGATCCTGAGACATCAAATTATCACAAGGATTATCATATTTAGTATGTGAAAAGAAATCAGGAGGCGAAAGACTAGCACAGCAACAGACAAGTGAACCTACCGAAACATTTTGCAGATATACGAGGGGTTCCCTGCAGAGGCTGTGGTGGTGACCATGCCAATTTGATCCATGTGAGGAGCCACACACTCAGTCAGCAGAATCTGGAAATCAGCAGCATAAATTAAAGCTAGAATTGTGAACTTTGGTCAACATTTAATCAAGTAGAAATGTTTAATAAACTTCGCATAGGCTGCCATTGAACTCCAGAGTTCACAGAATCCTGTCTACTTGCACTTGGAAGTTTTAAACTATGTAAAGTCTTCTCCTTGAGAGTCGAGCCAAGTTCCTGTTACTAAATGGCATAATGAGGATTAATCTCAAGGTCATCCAGAACTCTCCCTTACATCAGGCAGTCATTATTTGGCAGAACATTTCTGATGCAGAAATCCACTACACAAGGGGTCATATACTTCAGTGTATGTTAAATTAACGTTACTCAAAGCCATAACTCGTGTCTTTTACTAATTGCATTAAACAAAATTTACAAAGAGGCATACTGATTCATTTATTAATATTTACTGAAGACAGCATGAAATGTAATGATAATTTAAAACAACAAAGAGTGGTCAATAAAAATAAAACATTTGAAGATAATCTACATTGGTTAATTATTTCTCAAAATATTTATGCAGACTGACCTACAGTGCAGTGACTGTGGCAGTGTCATCTTCCCACCCCTTTTCGGGCATGTAAATGAAACTTGAAACAAACTTTGCCAATGAAAATAGATCCATGAATTTAAATCACTCATTTATTTACCTTTAGTATGTTGCAGGCTGCAGAGACCACCTGTGTGTGAGGCGACAACAGGCAGGACATGGCAGCAGAGAACAGGCGAGGGAGATGACCCAAACTTAGAGAACTCTGCAAACTACACAGAGATGGATTCATAATACACTCTGACTTGATCAAGAAAACATACAAATATCCTGGTATGTGTAATGCTGCTGTTAGTAAGCCATTCATTACCTCGCCAGGTGGACGTGTGCTTTCTCCATGACGGCCAGCCAGGCCAGGAGAGGCTGCAGGTCGTTCTCGCTGGGCAGGTAGTCATACAGAGCCTGATGTGGAACAGCGGACAGTCAGCTTTAACACCACATTTAGTACATATTTTGCTAAACCCACTTTTATTTGTCTTTATTAGTATATTTATTTGTGTATTTGGACCCTAATAGTTCAAAAAGTTTGAATTTGAACCCTTCAGGTGCCGCAACACTATCTTTATATTATTTCCGGCAATAATCAAGTGGATTTCTACAACCCATTTCAATTCCTTCTTAATTTGTTACATTTTATAACTAGTTACATCACGACATTTGTGCATATAAGGTCAAGACTCCCGACGAACATTTCTCTGAGTACGACATAATTGTTTGTCAGCAGCAGTGGTTGTAGTCCATACTACAAATATGTCCAAACTTCAGGCCGATTACCTAAAATGTTCAGTTGTTGGTTGTATAAACGAACACAAGTGGCTGAATGGGACAGAGCGCACAGTCAACAACCTGGAGGGGGTGGGGCATGAAGTGGCTCATTTGCATTTAAAGGGCCAGCGCTCAAAACAACCTTTCTGGTGTCATTACTCACAAATAGGGTAGAAGATGGACCTATGGAATTGAATTAATGAAGAATTCAGACCCAAGCATAGCATTTACAGTTTATGCAGACCACAGGGAAATGTTTTAAAATGCATAATTCTATTTAAAAAAGCCAAATATCACTCCTTTAATACTCATTCTCACCGTGATGATCTGTGCATTGAGTTCTGGTGACAGAGTTGAAGCGCTTGGTTTCCCGCTGAACAGCCGATGGAAGGCCTGCATGGCACTGGCCGTCACCAGCTGCAGACAGAGACAGAGCAGGTGTTTCAAAGTTCCACAAAGATGAACAAACATCATCCAGCTGCACATACGACTGTTTTTATCTTCTCACCACATGGCTGAGTGTCATCACTCGCAGCAAAGTCTCACAAATGGACTTGACAGCCCCCAGTGGAAAAGCCCCCATCAGTTCCTTCATAAGACCCAGAACATGAAGTGTGGTGGTGTCCTCTTTGCTGCCTGTGGTACATAGAACATTGAGACACAACCAATGCAATTATATTAACACTTTCTAAAACATATTACCTATTTATTTGTCAGAATTAAGCAACACAGGGCCATATGGTTCACCAAATTACCATTCATTCATATCCCTCTCTTACCTCCAGCCTTCTCCATTTCTTTGATGCAGAATTTCGCTGTTGTCATGGCAGCAGGGTGATGGGCTGGAGCGTCATCTTTAAACAGGAAGTCACTACCTCTGAGGATGGCGCACACACCTTGCTGTGCTGCTTTGCGCACCTGAGGAGAAAAATGAAACAAATAAGGTAATGAGAAGACACCACAAAACTATTTAAAGGATCTAAATGGGCATGAATGGTACAGACCTTTGGCTTGCTGTGCACTGTGAAGCTGAGCAGACCATGATAAACCTGGAGAGTGGATGGATAAGTCCAGACAGACATGTCCTGTTTCCTCAGTAGCGTGGCCAGGCATGACAGGATCTACAGGTGGCCAGTCAAAACAACAACTTTTAAGTCTTTAAAGCAGTTATATCATCGTTTTGGTGTTGAGAAGACCTCTGAATGTTCTGCCTTTACCTCTTCATATTCAGCTTAACAACAGAGGGTAGTACTTTCTTACAGTTCAGAAGCTTGCAGCACTGAATATTTCAGATATTTTTAAAAGCTGTATGTATACAAATTATCACAGATTTATAGAGGAAATAATCTCCCACAGAGAATTAAACTGAAGTGTTTTTTATATAGTACTGTTGAAAATTGCTACATTTTTGAAAGACAATTTAGGACATCTCATCTACCTAAAATACAATCAGATAAAGTAATGGACTGACCCATCGAAGAGCTGAGGCGGTCTCAGATGTTGCCTCTTTAGACATAAGATCCATCAATGCCTTGGTGGTGTCTGAGAACTTCGAGATGAGCACTGGCGTAGGAACCCTGAGAGATGCAATGTGATGTAAACGATTACAAACATTTTGGTCTTTTACAATAGGCAATTTTTGTTGTTTGGAGAAGAAATAAAAACAAAACCGTTTCATGACGAGGCTGAGGAGGTATGCGACAGCTGCCTGCGACTCTGCTGAATCCACAGCTTCTAGGGTAGTCATCTAGAAAAACACAGCATTATGCAGAAGTGTTTACCAACTTTTCTCAATAACTGCCATTTGTTTAGACTTTAGCTTTTAGTTAAGGGTGGATTTTATGACCATTTGCTTTTATGTTTTAACACCTGTGTCTGTGTATGTAGCTGTATGTTTTTTTTGCCTATGTATTTTACTTCTGATTTTACTAAAAAGCACTTTGTGAATTCTTTTTGTAATAAAAGCAATATTTAGTAGAGTCTTTGCCAATGCATTAAAATAAAAGCACTCACCAAAGCAGCAAAATACTCCGTTTCTGTTTCCTTTCCTCCCTGAGCACGAATCACCTCAGTAACGGCGGCTAAAACAGCACAGATCTGAAAAAAAGTTGACAAAATTACAGCAACATAAAATCTCACCAGTGTGAATTTAACCATCATCACAGGTACAAGGGCTTGAAAGAGTATTCATATCCCTTGAACTTTTCCACATTTTGTCATGTTACAACCGCAAACATAAACATATTTTATTGGCATTTTATGTGAAAGACCAACAAGAAGTGGCACACAATTGTGAAGTAGAAGGAAATTGATACGATTTTCAAATTCTTACAAATAAAAACCAAAACGTGTGGAGTGCAAAAGTATTCAGCTCCCTTTTCTCTGAGTGCGACCAATTGCTTACAGAGGTTGCCTGATGATTGCTGAATGACTGAATGTTGAACTACTGATTAAATAGAGTCCACTGGTGTGTAATCTAATCTCAGTACAAATACAGCTGTTCTGTGACGATCTCAGTGGTTTAAGAGAATAATGGGGAGCAAACAGCATCATGGAATCCAAGAAACACACCAGACAGGTCAGGGATAAAGTTGTGGAGAAGTTTAAAGCAAGGTTAAGTTATAAAAAGATTTCCCAAGCTTTGAACATCTCACAGAGTACTGTTCAATTCATTATCTGGAAATGGAAAGAGAATGGCACAGCTGCAGACCTACCAAGACACGGCCGTCCACCTAAACTTACAGGCCAAACAAGGAGAGCACTGATCACAGATCAGCCGAGACCCACGGTGACTCTGGAGGAATTGTTGAGATCCACAGCTCAGGTGGGGAAATCTGTCCACAGGACAACTATTAGTCATGCACTACACAAATCTGGCCTTATGGAAGAGTGGCAAGAAGAGGAAGTTAAGTTAAAAGGAAGTTTTTCCTCGTCACTGTCACCAGTAACAAGCGTTGCTCCTGGAGGATTCTGTTGGGTTTCTGTAAATTAGAGTCAGGTTTCGACCAGCTCTATATGCAAAGTGTCATGAGATAACTTCTGTTATGATTTGGTGCTATATAAATAAAATTTGATTTGATTTGAAAGCCATTGTTGAAAGAAAGCCACAAGAAGTCCCATTTGCAAGTTTTCCAGAGGACATGTGGGGAACACAGTAAACATATGGAAGAAGGTGCTCTGGTCAGATGAGACCAAAACTGAACTTTTTGGCCTAAATGCACAATGCTATGTGTGGCAGAAAACTAACACTGCACATCACTCTGAACACACCATCCCCACTGTCAAACATGGTGGTGGCAGCATCATACTGTGGGGGTGCGCTTCTCTTCAGCAGGGACAAGGAAGATGGTCAGAGTTGATGGGAAGATGGATGGAACCAAATACAGGACAATCTGTATTTGGCTGTTGGAATCTGCAAAAGACTTGAGACCAGGACAGAGGTTCAACGACCCAAAACATAAAGCCAGCGCTACAACGGAATGGTTTAAAACAAAACATGTGTATGTGATAGAATGTCCCAGTCAAAGTCCAGACCAAAATCAATCCAGAATCTGTGGCAAGATCTGAAAACTGCTGTTCACAAACACTGTCCATCTAATCTGACTGAGCTTGAGCTATTTTGCAAAGAAGAATGGGCAAAAATTTCAGTCTCTAGATGTGCAAAGCTGGTAGAGATGTATCCCAAAAGACCTGCAGCTGTGTACTGCAGTGAAAGGCAGTTCCACAAAGTATTGACTCAAGGGGACTGAATACTTTTGCATGCCACACTTTTCAGTTAATTTGTAAATAAAAATTGAAAATCATTTTCCTTCTACTTCACAACTGTGTGCCACGTTGGGTTGGTCTAGTTCAATATTACTCTGTGTAACGCCCACCTCTTTGTGAGCAGCTGAATTGGACTCCCAGAATCGCTGCACCTTCCTGAAGGTCAGGTTGGAGCAGTCTGACAGGCCGCTGAGGAAGGTACCCGATGTCCTTTCTGACAGAGCCTGATCCGGCTCCTCTTCCATACAGGCATCTTTACGGCTTCCGACATCCAGTGGACCTGCCTGCAGCTCATTGTGCAGCTTAAGTGCATCAACCGTCAGATCACTATTACCTGTGGGGAAAAAAAACATATTCATATGACCTGGTCTTCCTGATGGTCTGACACATTTCCAATTCAAAGCTGTACTTTTTAGACTTGGGCGTGAACAGGGACATATGAAACATATATGGTGTTCTACTCTGACTCACTGTACACTGACACACCATTAGCACTAGCTTAGAGGAAATTTTAAGCATGTACATTTACAGTTTCATGGAAAATGTGGATCCATGCATAATAATAATAAAAACATGATATAAACAAACACTTACCCACAACTAAGTATGGTTTATCGACAAAGATGCATAACAATCATTAAACTAACTGTGTCACTTGCTGCAGAGAACAGTGTTGGTATTGAACAATTATGATAGATTGCTGCTGGATTATGCGCTACATTTAGTCAATTTCTAAGGACTTTCATCCAAGTATCACACATTTTGCCATTTGTATCCACATGATAGGAGAACTCTATGTACACAATCCCTCCGTGGGCCTAATTCATATCCGTATCATATAACTTGTAGTTGTAAACATCGTCAAAAAACACATTTGCCCCTTCCAGTAACAACGCAAATCAAAAGCTAAAATATTTTCTATTGACCAAAAGAAAACAATTTGCCAGTAACATCCGATGACACTTCGTACCGACTTTGTTTGAGTCGTTTTTAGAAGTTTAAATGGCTAACACCAACTGCTGTTAGCACTAGCCACAGACCCACGTGTATCTTACCGGTGGGACGGCTGAAAAAGCGGCTTTTAGCAGCCTGTCGAAACCGACTGGTCTGCGGGTTTGAGTCGCTGCTGTGTCCCTTCTTCCATCTTTTCAGTTTCGACCCCGTCCCAGACCGAAGTTTCCCCGATTTCACCATTTTCGGGGCAGAAAAGATTCACGTTACCCCAAATACATGCAGCTCGTGACCACACTGTCGCATAGAGATGACGTCACAGATGTATTCACGTGTCCGATATGGTCTTAATGTTTGCTTGACAGTAGAGGGAGCTGTCCAGCGAAAAACAACCCCTGTAACCATAACCTCATATAACCCGAATATCGGTTTATAGTCCTATCTCTCATGGCCTTTACTCCATTATTCAGCTTGACATGTTCTATCACTTTTAATTATTTTTTTCATGACCCAAAATTCTGTTCTTATGTTTCAATTAAATGATTAAGAAAGAAA
>JAPQRP010000009.1:10265757-10290034 GCA_037367295.1 Apogon hyalosoma | reverse complement strand
AGTCAAAATATCATTACCCTTGTGTGGTACAATCGCAGAAAAAATGATTAGACCACCCTTGTTTTCTTCAATTTCTTGTTCATTTCAATACCTGGTACAACTAAAGGTACATTTGATTGGAAAAAATATAATGATAACAAAAACAGCTCAAAAGAGTTTAATTTAAGAGCTGATATCTATCCATTTTCCATGGTTTTCTTGATAATAACCCAAATCACTTAAGTTCTTACATTAGTAGCTGTGATATTGTACTACCAAAAAACAGTGCTTTTAGGCATTCCATGTTTTCTTTTCTTCTTTTCTGTCTGTTTTAGTCACATGAGACACACAGGAGTTAGTACTTGATTGCACAACCATTGTTTTTTATGGTCTAATTTTTTTTCCCCGTAACTGTATATAGATATAGAAGCAGTGCGGTGTATTCTCCAAGAAAAGGGAACAGTTGAAATGCAAAAAGTGCCATTAAATTAAATAAAAATGACAGTAGGGTTTTTAGCATGTTATTCCCCCCAGTTGAGTACCATTCTGTTTTGCATTATAATGCATCTAAACTGAGGCAGTTTCACCTAAAACTGTCAAACTACTTACTCCTACCTAAATGATGCAAGGACTAGCAGAATATTTGCTGTCTGTCTTCCTTACTTCAGTCACTATTCTCTGGATATAAGAAACACACAGTCTGAGAGGTTGGCTCATGTCCCACTCAGAGGCTGCAGTCCACTGTGTTCCAGCTTCTTACCTCCACGTTTTTTGCTCCTTGTCGAGCTGCGGGCACTCCCTTGTCCATCGGTCCTACTCCTCCCCACACAGCCTCCCATCACTGACCCTACAGTCCATAGGCAAGGAGAAAAATCAGCAGTCTGCCTGGCTTTGGTTCATAATGTTCAACAGTCCCAGCCCAAGGAGAGAAACTGCTTATGCTTTATAATGATCAACAGTCAAATCTATACTTATATGAGGTGATGATGACTCCTTGATGATATGGAATAATAACTGGGGGAAAAAAAAAAAAAGCCTGATATGTGAACCATCATGTGGTAATAAGGACAGCTCAGCACTCCTTGTTCCTGAGGTCAGACAAGCCTCGATGTTTACGTCACGTGTAATGCCAGCTGACAGGGACACGCGCTCGAACCTCATGCTTACTAATGCTCCAATTTATAGACATCTATTTAAAAAAAGAAAAGAAAAAAAAAAAAAAGCTTTTATAGTCTTTTAAAATGCATGCATCTAGATGTCCTGCAAAACACCATCGGTCAGTGAAATGTTACTTCATCAGTGTTTAATATATAATTTGTCATCAGGTCATTTCATTTCTCGCCTTACCAGAGATCCAGTCTGCTAAATTATGCATCCGTCTGCAGTTTGCTTGCCACATCCGAACTAGTTTCCAAGAGAAGTTATCACAGGATACTGGAGCAATGATCGGAAGGAAAAGATGCAAGTCAGCAGGTTGACGGACACAAACTGAGCCGCTCTGGGTCCACGGGTGACGAGTTGCTGAGCAGTGTGGCCCTCCAGCCTCCAGGAAACCAAGGTCTCCGAAATTAATCTTCAGTCAGAATCCGTATTAATGTCACCCCCGAGTCATAATGAATGAAGCTCAAACAGCACAGTCCGTTTGCACTAGACTGGAATTAAAGCCTTATTTGATGGTACGCATGCGCAATCCAGACCGATTCTTTCATCCTGCATCAAGTTAACCCTAATACGGAAGCAACTAAGTAAGCACTGGCATCTCCATAATAAAAGATCTGCCCATAAAAATATTCCACAATTAAATCAATTAACATTATGGAGTTTTAAATAAGTTTAAATTATTAGACTCAATTTGTGGGAATACAAGGCCTTTAAAGAAAAAGATGATGTTATTTTGCTTCTGAAATACAATATGTTTGTGCTTTTGATTGTATTTTACTTTGAAATAAACAACCAGAAATTGTTGCAAGTATTATAATTAACTTGACGGATGTTGACAATGTCAAAACTGGCTCTTTAAATATAACACGGTACAGTTTGTACAGTTTAAAAAATATGTGATGTATTCCTAATGTATTCCTGAAAAATATATGGGATGTATTTCTGAATTCCCTGCTAGTATCTGTAAGGAAGTTGAGTAAATCAGTTAATAAATGACCATAAAAATATTCATTTAAGCAAAAAAAATTGACTTATCAACAGTTACATCTGATCAAAGTGGTGCACAAAGGTAGTCTATGGAAATAAAGGCTTTTTTAACATGGGGTAGGTCTGCCAACTTATGTCCCAGTATAGACTTATATAAATGTCATCATTCAGCTGATCCACAGACATTTAGATAGGAGTAAAAAGAGCAATAATTATATTATAACTACAGAACTTACCTCAGGTTCCTGCTGAGAAAGAAGGTCTGTATTTGGAACAACTTTAGTCTCCTACAGAGACTTTGCCCAAAATGATGAAATGTGCATTTGGCTATTAAAAAAAAAAAAAAGTATGAAACTGAAGCTACATAAGGATTATGACTTTATCTCAGTCTTTATCAGAATACTGAACATGTCCAGCAAAATAATAACATGCTCATACAGAACAAATGTACATCAGTGCAATCAATACACATTTTAAGCCCTCCCACTTCATTATTATTAAAGAATACTTTTTTTAATCACGAGATGGAGTTATATTAGCACAATTAATCTTTTTTTTCCATTTTGCTTTTAGTTGAGGAAGTCTTTCTATTAAAATGAATTCCTTCTCCAAATAGACAGCCTTTCATAAGATTAAATACTGTGTTTCAGAGTTGATGGTGTAACAAGCATAACTGAGTGAAAGAGGGTTAAAAACAACTTAAATGTGTCATCATCCCAGACTGGTTTTTCCATTGAATAGCTCATTTCTGCTGACAATATCAGAACATGTTCTCTAAACTACACTGAATATAAAATATTCATTACTGCTATTTACTCACACTTTACATGCAGGTAACATTTTGATGCATGTCACTAAAAATAGTAGAACCCCTTGCTAGTGTTCTTTCAATTTACTGGTCTTAAATGTTTTTCGGTCTACTTATTTCTGATGTAATATATTCATAAGAATCTGCAGATCAGATCTGGCATGAATCACAATTAATCCTCAACTGATGCCCACATGTCTATCGTTCTGCTCTAAACACACGACACTGTGACATAACAGTAGAAGAAGAGTTTATCTACTGTCCGCACAAATCATGACGTAACAGCTGGATAATAAACAGTGACTTATGACTGGGTGCCCTTTGGTTTAAATTGTAATTTACATATATAATAACAATGTATGTGTATGTTTAGCGGCAAGTGAAGACAACGGACACTGTAAAATTATTTAAATAAAGCACTTTATAAAGATTTATTAACTTATTATCAAGTACAAAATTCTGATAAATAACACATTGTCATGGTACATCAGTGTTAAACGTTTAAAATGATGAATGGACTGAATCAAACAGGGATGGGACTGTGAAGGCAGCTGATGAGAACACATGTTTCTATTTTTTTTTTTTTTTTTTATGAATTTATATAATCTTGGATAGAACAAGCTGTGAACCATAAAGTGTGTATGTCTGTCTGTGATTATTATTTTACAGGTACTTCAGTCCAGTGATATGTCAGTCAGTACACATGGCTTAGAATAGCATCAAACCCATCTTTAGCACAATGCTGAGTCAAGTAAGACCAGTTTCTAGGAGAATCCCAAGAAAAACCCAGAAAAGAACAAACAATCCAAGACATATTGCATTTTTTCTGCTGAAAAATATTGACCATTAAACCATTAGCAATGCCACAGTGCATTTTTGAGGTATTGGAGGGTGAAACTCTTCTGTTGTATGAAGCTATCATGCAAAAAAAAACCTCTGATCAAATGACCAGAGTGGGCTGGATAAAAAGACTGCTTAAAAAGTAGGCTAAAAGTGTGCCGGCTGAAAGTCTGTCATACAGGTACCAAGTCCTTTTTAACCGGAAGGACATCCCATGTCATTCCGTCACCGTGTGGGGCGTGTCCAGAGGGAAGTAAAACACGTGTCAGCCAGTGACTAGAGACAAAAGAAAGCAAACAAAATATTAGCTAAAATGTTATAAACCAAGGGAGATAAACTGATATGAAGATGCATTTAATAACCTTTTCACACAAAAGCCCACTAGTTCTGGCTTTTGAGGACAATCTGCAGCTAACATCATTCATTCAGGTCAAATGATTCTACAGTAGCCAAAGGTACTTCATACAGAGAGGAGAACTGGCATTTTTCAGGTTTATACATAGTTAGAGCTTGGGTTGAGCGGGGGGTGTCTTGTACTTAAGTAGGTAGTGTTCAAGGCTTCATCTGGGCCCAGTTGAAAACCAATATCCAACAACAATTTTAATCTTGTATCAAATACTGTTGAAGAAATCTCTCTGAAGTCCAAAATTCTGGCTTGTTCAGGTGAGCTTTATTCACTGTGCAGTGAAGATATATAGATACAGTTGCAGAAAAAATTATTAGACCATCAAAAGTCATCAAAAACAACAGTTATGAAATCAAATACTAACTCCTGTGTGTATCATGTGACTAAAACAGATAGAAAAGAAAACATGGAAATTCCTAAAAGTACTGTTTGTGTCAGTACAATGCCATAGCTACTGATGTAAAAACTTAAGTGATTTTGGTTATTATCAAGAAAACATGGAAAATGGCTAGATACCAGCTATGAAATTAAACTACTATGAGCTATTTTAGTTGTTATCATTATATTTGTCCAAAAAAATGTATCTTTAGTTGTACCAGACATTAAAATGAACAAGAGATTGAAGAAAACAAGGGTGGTCTAATAATTTTTTCTGCAACTGTACCACACAAGGGTAATGATATTTTGACTGCCAAGTGAATCTGTTATGAGAGATTTATATAAGGTTGAGTGATAGTAATGTTAATAAAAGGTTGTGCTGGGCTTATTTTGACAACAATGGTTAGTGTATTCTAAGTGATTATGGGTATGAGCACAACAATGATGTGTATTGTTCGTGATCATGGGTAATAATTTCAACTGTACTCTGAATGATTAATTTATAATTGAGGAAACGGATGCTTGTGACTAAGGTGTGACAATATACAAAGGCCTTTCTAAAACAGTGGCTTGTGAACAAATGTGATGTAGGTTGTTGCATGCGGGACACAACTTGGGAACAACACCTTTATTGACTGAACTATGAATTATTTGCTTCCATAGTACAACACTGAAACACTGAAAAGACAGAAGTCCCGGTTTGAGGGGAATCTACTGTTCTGTTTTATGTTGCATTTGTGACCCTGAATGTAACACAGTGAAATGAAAAAAAAAAACCAGAAAGGCAAACTCATCTGCTGGCGGTGTGAAGGAACTCAATCACCTACTTTAGATGGATTACTTGTGTGTCAAAAAAAACCCTGCATATTTATGTTTGAGGGTTTTGGTGTATGAGTAGTCCATATATCAAGAAAAAAACAGAGCTACACACCTTCTCTTCTCTACACCAAGGAAGATTTTCCAGTTATTCAACCTGCCATAATTGAATGGATTCCTGTAAACCTGTCAGGACAGTGAATAAAAAAGGAGTCGTTAAAATTTGTTAAACATTTTTGCCACCTTAATTGAAGGAACTAATTTCCTTTCATGCCAAGTGTTTGAGTCATCATGCAAAAATATTATTTTCCAATGACAATACTTACTTTGCCCCGTTTTGCCATTCGCTTTGTTTCTTTACCATTTGTGTGTCTTTCTATGCTGGTCTCTCCTCTGGATATAAGAACACCGTGCCAAATAGTAAGTGCTCCCAGGGCCACTCCCACTGTGCTAAAACAACAAAACACTTTATACTTGAGCTACAGCCAAGGTGACAAAAGACAAAGGACCTGTTGTAATGTTTCATTACAAAATGAAAGTTCAGATAAAGTACTGCAGACTGTTTATAATCAGCTCACTATATGTTTGTACGATCAGGAAGTTATTTAAAGCATGTCAATCAGACTGCTCCTGGTAAAGCCTCTGTCAATTTGGATTAGAAAGCAGGAGGGAAAATAATACTAGTGTGTTTGTCATCACTTTTACACTTTGAGTATACAAAAGTAGAGTTAACTTAGACTGCAATGAGATCTTTGGACACACCCTGCATCAAGTGTAAAGACTCATATTTTAAAGAAAATAAGAAATATTTTACCTGGTGAGGACCCACATGTAGATGATGCTCTTGTTAATCATTTTGTCCTTAAAGGTGTATGGGGGTGCAGGTGTCTGATATTGTGTCTTCAATAAATAAAAGAGAAAAAATTACACTGATAAGACTAAAAAGATAATAACAATAGTGTCATCATAGAACTGTGTGTGCATATGAGAATATACCTGCCCAGGAGGGAGAAGCCCTATTAGAGGTCCAATCCCAGTTACTGGCACCCCTGGTTTTTCCACATCCAAATGCTTAAAGCGCTAATGGAGCAGCCCGCATACACAAACGCAAGTGTTAAAGACAGAAACAAGGCAGTGTCAGCAAAGAACAGCTAAACCCTACAGAGAAAGACACCAGACACTGAGGAAAAAGTTACACAGAACTCAACAAGCCATACAAGGACGCCAAGCCCACAGGCAACAGCAACCAAACAGCATGGTAGGAGTAAAATCTTCTCACCTCAAGAGCGTTGTATGCATCTAGAAACAAGTTTCTACCACTGATGCTACAGTAGACACAGCCCAGGGTCATGAAGAGACAAAAGGAGAAGAAATACCGGTGGTTAAAGTGGCCCACGCAGTTATTCAACCAGGCTGTGTCGCTGAAATTGAGGAAAAGTGTCTTTGTGTCTCTTTGCAGAACATGTGAAATGTATTTTCTGTCATGAAACACATATATGGGGATAAACACCAGCATAAAGGATACGACAATGATGGTCCATTTTCAGAATGCACCTGCAAAGAAAAAGGAAAATATTTACTCTGATCTCACAAGGTACATGTAGAGTGTGTGTCTTTTATGACATTAAAGGGCCACAAGAATTTTTTATTCACCAACTTGGCACTGGCGGTTTAACACACATCTCGCACAAAAGATAGTATAGAAAGGCAGTGAATTCCCTGATGCTAACAAAATAGGCCAACAATTTTGTGTGCTGATTGATAATCTAGATTTTTATTATAAACATGCACATTGTAAAAAAAAATATACTGGAAAAGCAATGAACCACAAAAGTTGTGACGCATTCAAACTCAACATGGCAACACTTGATCAATTAGATAAAACCAGCTAGAGGATTTTGAGTTGAGTGCAACATTAGCTAGTAGGAAGGCAGAGAAAGGAGGGAAATGTGAGGCTAATAATTTACTATTTATTTAATCTTCTGTTTTTTTGGTTGGTAGTTGTGAGCATACATTATACAAAGTGGAGCCTATTCTATCAGTATTAAAGCAGACAGACATGCATAGCTAATATGGACACAACAAAAATATTTCATTCCAGTCATATTATTGCAAAATTAAACAATGTTGTCACAAACCACAAATTTTCATCATATTGTGCAGGCCTAGCAACAAAATGGTAATGACTTACCTGTTACAGATACCACAATGGTGTGTTCTAGCTGGTTTGGGTACGATGCATTTTTTGCACACAGACACAAAAGGAGTATCATTTTTAACCTATAAGACAAGACACATTTGTGTTAGTTTAATTTAAGCCCTGATTAGAGAAGCTATTTTTGCTTCTGCTGAAAAATGGAACTCTTTCTTACTGTAGGGGGGCAACCGGGAGAGGTTTTGGCCGCCTTGTAGTAATGGAAAGCAATCATGACAAGATTCCAATGGCCATAGCAAACATGCCAAGCAATCCATGCAGGTGAGTAAGTGTTGAGGACCAGTGGCAGGAGGACGACATAAGCTATCACCACAATGGAGCTGGTCAGTATCACCACCAGACAAACAAAAACCTTAGGAACAGAGACAAAAAGAGACACAAAAAAGATCAGGAACAACTTGAAACCTCCAAGGACTAATTAAATGTGCAAGCAGATAAACACACACTCACCACACCAAACCAGCGGGTAACATAATCCACGGTCCAAAACACTGGCTCAAAGATTGAGTCAAAAACGACATCAGAGTCAGTGAGGGTGTTAAAGTAAAGCGATTGCACCAGGAGTTTTATGTAAGCCCAGATTTCGCTTATGCACTGAGGCACTCTGTTTCTTCCTCTCCTGGGCCATGACCGTAAGCGCACACAACGCAGCAGGTGAAGAACAGAGCTGGGACACCACCGCATCCTGCATCTGTAGTATCTGCACACCTAAGAGAAAAGTCCAGCCTCTGTTAAGTTCATAACTTTAGGTCAAGCTGACATACATTTCTGTCCAAATGTAGCCCTGCCCTAATGATGATATAAAACCCCTTCAAACACCTCTGTATATGAAAAGTGCTATTCCAGTGACAAAAGAGCTACTTGGCTAATGTTTTTACGATACATGACTAAGTTTATGTATGTTATGTACTAGATATAACAATCTTACACTAGACAGAATCTGAAAACTAAATGCATTCTAAGGCAAGGCAAGCCAAGGTAATGCAAGTTTATTTGTATAGCACTATTCATAAACAGGGTAACTTAAAGTGCTTTACAAAGGTATAAAAAATAATACTAATAATGTGCAGACAGTGTGTTGAAGTAGAACTAGAAGCTCTTAGACAAACACTCCTTTGGTTTACAACTAATTTATAGAATTTCACATATTGACCCAATACTGTAATCTTGAAAACTGCAGTCAACTTGCACTTTTGAATTAACGTTACTGTATTAATTAACTCTAATTCAGTAAGGTTTCATTATTGCTTTTAAACTAGAAAAAAAATATCTACAGCCCTAGGATGTGTTCAACAGGCAGTCATAGATGAAAACACATGCCTTTGGGCCTTGATTACTATCTTAGTTACCGATCAAACAACTAATCCTTTGAGCTGTAATCAAGTAGCCTATATTATACCAAATTTACAGCCTGTATTTCAGGGTTAAGTTGTCTGTAACTCACCATCATCACTAACAGCATCAAGCGACCTCTTAACTCCATCAGATGTAGCCAAAATAAGGTGTAATAACAAAAGCCATGTAGTCAACTGGACATGTCTGTTGAAAGGCTGGCTGTCTATATGTCAAAAGCTTAGAGAGACATAACAGTCTGGCTTGTCTGCATTCCAGCCGAGGTGGAGTCTGGGTGGAGATGGAGAAAGCACAAACTGGACAGGAGTGGTGACTTCTACTAGAAACACTCGGCTCAGCTCCATCAGTCAGTGTTCGGTTTTTTTTTGTTTTGCTTTGTTTTTATACATATATTTAAAGCAGCTCTTCTGTCGCCCTTTAAAACCTTGACCACTTTAAACTGTATCCAACATAACGTACCCTGCTGCTAAAATGACGCTCCCAAATCCCTTTTGTCTGGATGTGTGATCCTAAATATCCGACACTGAGCTAAGCCTCTCACTCTATTTTATCACATGTCGAATGCCAAATTGTGGATACTTACTTTTCTACGAGTGCAAGAAAACTGCCCTTATCCACGAGCCCGTCGACATTATCAGAAAGATGGCGAAAATAAGATTATCGACATATATTAGGAAAGAAGAGCAGGAGCAGGGACCTTCTGTCACTCATAACACATCCGAATCCCGATTTATGACCAATGCGCATGCGTCAGGGGAGCGGTGAACGGCATCATGGTTATTTGAGTCAGGAAGTATGCAAAATGTTGATTCAAACAGATTTACGCGCGTATTTGACGTCAAAACTCTTCAAAACTCCAATTTATTTCAGTGGACATGTGGGGAAACTACAAGCTTTTCAAATTTAATAGTGAATAACAAACTGGTTGTCAGTAGCTGGAGTTAATAAGAAGCATTGTGGGTGTTGAAGTTCCGAAATGATCACTAAGGTGAAGTTAGTTTTAGGTTTGATATGCAGAGAATCCCTCCATCTTTTCCTGCGTCCCCATTCATTTTCATTTATCATCAGTTTGTTTTTTGCATTTCTGTATTATTTTGCGTAAAGAATATATAAAATCCATGCACAAAGCGACAATGCAAAATATAACACAAAATAACAAGATTTTGATAAATTAGAATTTAGGTCAGTTTTTCTCCCCTGCTGAGTCCACAAACATAGAGTCTGTCCAGTTTTGTATCTTTTATTTCCATTTATATGAGGCATATCTGTTATGAGCATTATGTGTTTCAGTTGTGTGTAATTATTTCAGGCAAATAATGACACTGATGCAGATGTTTAGCAAAATGAATATTTTTTTCTATACTTTTTTCTATACTGCTCTTCCACATATAAACTATGCATTAGGTTGCAAAAACAGAGATTAAAAAAATTCCAAAGTGAAGTTTTTTTTTTTTTTTACAACTCTGGTTTGTGTGTATCTGTAGCCTATGGACAGGAAAAATTGGGAAATTGTAAAATGTTGACATCTCACCCCATTTTGTGCAGGTCTGTTATTGCTTTCTGACTGTATTATACACCGTGTCTGTAGTTTTAAGTCCAACAGAAACAATGGTTTGTCCATGTGTTTGTACCAGCTTGTAATAATTTTTTTTGCATTATGTGGACAAAGATATTTGGTTAAAATGCAGGTTTTGTAAACATAATTAGAAAAACAAAGGGAGAAAATATTAATTTAGAAAAACATTCCTGATTTTTCTCACTAATTGCAATGTTTCTTGGATTTTCAAAAGTGTCAAATCAAAAATTGTGGTTGGCATTAGTTTTCAAGATACAGTCTTGGCTCAAAATGTGAAATTCTGAGAATTTTTTTTTTTTTTTACATTGAATATCAACATTTAAAACCAAAACAACAAGGAAAAACATTATAAAAAGAAAAAAAACATATTTGAAAAGGAGCAGGATGAAGTTCAACTTGTATACTCTTGCCCCCTTACCCCATCTTTTTACCATGCCAGCTCCCCAAAGTAATTTAACAAATCTTACACATATCAAAATAAATTCTTACTAAGCCTGCACTAAATGTAAAAATGTCATACATATCAAAAATAAACTGTTCATTTCATAACAGTATTACACATTAAAAATGAATTCTGCATTTCATAACAGCATTTTACATATCAAAAATAATAAGAGAATGGGTTTTACTCAAAAGGAAAGTTTGACTCAGATCTACTTCTGAACACTGTCTGCACATTACAATACATTCAGGCTATATATACACACACACACACACTAACACATGTATATGTGTGTGTGTGTGTGTGTGTGTGTGTGTGTGTGTGTGCGTGTGTGTGTGTGTGTGTGTGTGTGTGTGTGTGTGTGTGTGTGTGTGTGTGTGTGTGTGTGTATGTGTGTAACAAGCACTTTTGTTTTCTAGTTCATCTTATTAAAGTATGTAAGATTTAGCACATTAATATCTCTGAGGCAGACAAGTTAATTACTTAATAATTGTTGAGTTTTATAGTCAGTGACAGCTGGACTGTAGAGGGAGATGAGATGGGAGTTCATATTTTTTATAAGAATACTGCATACAGGGCATATTTGAAATGTTAATTTTTAACCAGGAAAAGATAAAATCTAAATAAATCTAATGGGTTGCTGCAAAGATGACCTAAACTTCCCTTTACTGCCAGTAGTGGGTGAAAGTGAGTTTGCTCAGCTCCTGAATGCGTTTCATCTCCAACTTGAAACTAACTTCACTGCAGCAGCCACAACGACACACGCCACTGTGCAGAGTCTCGCCATGTGGACTCTGGTGTAAAGTTGGATGCAAAGTTTCTAGCCTTGATCATTTCTTAGTCAACATGTCATTTTGTTTTAACTTTGACGTGCAAGTACAAGCAACAAACCCGGACGATGTGGACAGAGACGACCTGCAGAAAGTGAAGGACACTGCCGTTAAACCTGTGAGTAACGTTAGCTGAAAATAAAGAAGTGATGGAACAATCAGACCTAAATATGAGATTATAAACCTCTGTGGTCAATAAAAGACAAATACGATGTATTAGTATGTATAAGTTAAATATCTTGCAAGCTAGGGAAAGAGCAAGTGAAGAAATCAGAAACGACAATGACACGACATTATTTTACACGTTACGGCAGTAGAGGGTCACGGAAGTGCATTACAGTCACTAAGTTAATAAAATTAAATAAATAAATAATAATAAATAGATATTCACCTATTTCATATATACTAGGAGCTCACCTGATAGTATAAGTCTGTTAACCAGTCATCATCACAAAAAATCATTTGGAAATATTCTGATTTATGCCTAAAAATATTGATATGAAATTGATGAAGCATTAAATTCCTGTAAAATAACCTGCGTCTTACTTGTACAGCGACATTCTACAATTTGGCATTGATTTGAGGTCTATGGGCCACATGACACGGAAGCCATTTAAAAAAAAAAAAAATAGAGAAATACACAGACAATTATAACAACAAAGTATTTTATTGAACTTGCATGTACAAATAAATAAGCCACACTAACATTTCAACATATCAAGAAAAATACAATAATAACAGATAAGTAGAAAATAGATAACTAAAATAGACAACGTAAATGAAGGAAAAACACATGGCACATTAAGTTACATTCATCAAAAAAGAAAACAACGCAAGCTTTTTGGGGTTTAACATGTTCAAATTACTTACTCTAAAGTTTTACCTCTTTTGATATATACAGGGCTTTTCTGTAAAAACTACAGTTGTCCTCCAATTAATAGGCTAAAATTAATTAGTGAGCATATTTCCATTTTGTGGTTCAGATCACTTGACACATATGACACATCTCTTTTTATTTAATTTTAACGATTCGTGTGTTATTACTGCTTTCACTTTCTTAATTTTATGAAATGAGATCAGCTTCCATGTCATATGAACATGTGACTGAAAGTGTGAACAGAAATACACACCTCATTTTGTTAGATTTTACAGCCTCTTCTCTTATATATAAGTATTTTTTATGTTTCTCACAGATTACAGATCATGTAGCAATAACTCAGTAGTTTGAAGTATGATTATAATTACAATTTCCTTATCTCACAATTATGAGATATTTGGTCAAAAAATATTTTTCTTTAATGAATACAATGTGTGTGTGAAAATATCCAAGGGGAAACAAACCTGAGACAATATGAAAACAATGATCAACTATTGTTTGAATAGAGTCACTGTAGAACTAAGATTGTAAAGAAGCACTACAGGGCAAAGAAAGAGAAAGAAAAAAAAAAAAGTATTTTTAACAGAATAAATAATAAGACGCCCTTAAATGTTCAAATCACTGTAATAAGTCACTGATTTTAAAAATGTTTGTGGTTATTTTTCATGAAATAATATTTTCATGAGTTGAATTTGTTCAGTTCAGGATTGTACAGTGACAACCTGTTTTTCCTTTTGAAAATACGTAGCTAGTCATAATGTTTCCTATTTAGTCTTAGCACAAATCAAACCAGTGCAGTCTCATCACATAAACACGCAATGAGTTTCTGAGGATTATTTAACACAACTGAATAACTGGTACAGTAGGTGTAGTTTGTGAGTATCCCAACACATGAGCCAAGGCGGTGGTGGTATTAAAAAGGTCAAACAAAATCAGACAAGTTCATACCGATAATATGACTATGACTTTATGACTATGATGCAGGGATTCCAAGGAATAGCACAGGCATTCCAGGCACTTTTTATGAAACCAACATGCTCCGGGCTGTGTGACGTCTCTGTTTCTGAGTTTGACATTTAAGTCATGTTTGAATCATACAGTTTCTCATTTCTTAAGTGAGTAAAACCAAATGCAGTAACGGATCTGATATGTCTAATGTCAGCAAATGTCATTTGAAACAAGTTAAAACTGAATCTCGCGTCACACCCTTGTCACTTGACTTTTTCTGGTGGTTGAAAATAAGTATTTGTTAAGTTGTTTGTGTTATCTCTTAATTTACCATCTCACTAAGGGAGTCTCGCTAGTAGAAAATTAGTCATTTAGCTAACAGTCCTTTTATTTATATCTATATTATTTCATGCTTATTTAATTTTACATGTAATTCATTACTGAAATTGACTTAAAGTTAAATGGGTTATATGTTTTATTGATTTACTAAACTATCAACAATCAACAAATGGTAACTTAGCAACAATAATAACATCCCATAATAACTTTATACCTTCATAAGTCTCATTATCAAATTCGCCCGTTTAGAAGAAACACTGTGATTTCAGCATCAAAGGCCATTCTTTTGATTTAGAGCTGTGTCCAGTGGTGAAAACAACAACAGTGATTCTAAATTGTATAACTTTGTCACTGTCGTTGTCTTTAAAAGTTGTTTCTGGTCACTTTCTGACACTTTGCTCAAAGGTCATTAGTTTTCCTTGTTATGGGAAACCAGCAGAGTGACTCACTACTCCCTGTAGTGGTGACATAAATCCCCAGTCCATTGATGTCAGTGTATTCAGTTAATATCTCTATTATCCATTGCATTGTTGTCTGGTATAAACCTATTTTCTGAACACTCTGATGTTAATTTTAGGTAATATTTGAATATTTTAAAGTTGAAATACTACATATAATATACATATATATGTAAATGTGAAAACAGTATGTTCTCTGGACTAGTTCCATCTACCTGCAGTTTGAGTCATATCTGTGTCACCTACAAACAATACATTGTCAACTTAAACACATGTCAGTGTACGTTTTTGACACAGATTCATCAGCTATGTACTGTTTTTAATGGGGTGAACACACCTTTGCCCTAATCGGCCAAACTGGTTTTTACTCTTTTTTTGCAGATTGAGGGTATTCCCAAACCAGCAGAGCCAGTAAAAGAAGCCAAAGAGCACCATCCACCATCTGATCCGCACCTCCTTCTTGTGGACGCTGTTCCTGAAACAGTTAACATAGGGACTCTTCCTCCTCTCCACTTCCTTAACGAGACAGTTTTTGAGAAAACATTTACAGAGAGAGAGGATGAGGAGCACATTCTTTCTCGAACTTTGGAGCAGAGGTCTGATCTCATCTCAGGGGTGTATGAGGGAGGGCTGAAGGTGTGGGAGTGCACTTATGACCTTCTAGAGCTGATTGAGAAAGACATAGAAACTTTTGGGGGCAAAACTGTTCTGGATTTGGGCTGTGGAGCGGGGCTGCTGGGGATTTTGGCACTGAAAAGAGGAGCAAGGGAGGTCCACTTTCAAGATTATAACAGTACAGTTATTGAGCAGCTTACGATGCCAAATGTAATGCTAAACTGCCAAGACGATGATGTAGACAGCGAAGAAGACAATGAAGGAAAGGCCAAGGGAAAAAAACAGAAGGAAGATGGGTGTAAAAAGAAGCTGACAGACAAACAGGAGGAAGAAGAAGGCAAACCACCACCTAAGAAAAGAGCCCTAGATATTTCTCAACAGCCATTACTAGCAAAGTGCCGCTTCTTTTCTGGTGACTGGAGCACATTTCTTGACTCAGTAATAAAAGAGGACCCGCAACCTAAATATGATCTCATATTTACTTCAGAGACTATCTATAACACCTCATACTACCCTTCCCTACATGATACCCTCCATAAACTACTGGCACCAGATGGCCTGGTCTACCTCGCCACCAAGTCCCACTACTTTGGTGTAGGTGGCGGACTGCACCTGTTTGAGACGTTTGTAGGGGAGAGGGGTATTTTCTCTGTAGATCATTTGTGGGATGGCGAGGAAGGACTTCAGAGACATGTGGTAGGCCTACGTTTTAAAGGAAAGGGCATTTAGATTAGTAACAGGCTTTTATTACATATTGTTAATTGCAAGGAAAAGAGTGTGTTTTCAGTCTTCTATATGAAAAGCTGTAATAAAAGATGGTGTCTCAACTTAATGTATGTGTACTTTGATTACTTTCACCTTCTTCTACTTCCTATATAGAAATTTGAATATGTATACCGGTAACTGAAGCACAGTTGAAAGGGGCTGTTACAGGTCTTTAGATGCACGGGGAGGAAAGAAAGGAAATGGGCTCAGTGACCTTTGCAAGTGATTTCCCCAGTGTTCAAACAGCAGCATGAAAGCCAGGCTTGTTTCTGAAGTCCGGCGCAAAATGTCAATTGCAACTTATCCCACCAGCCCAAGGATGTAGTTTGAAAGTGGACTCTAGAGTCACTGCACATCAATGGTGGGACTCTATGGGGTCTCTGTAGCTCTTATTCTAGTAATGGCTCCTGGTGATTCTGTTGGGTTTCATTTCCAGGCTTTGTCTCTTTAAAGGGGAAAAAACGTGAATTTGCTTTTTATACAACCAAAAGATGTGACTATTTGGGGAAAATACATGTACGAGAAAGGAACTACTTAAGCTTTTCCAACATTTTGTGGAATCCCCTGACCAAGGAAATGCATTGTATTAAGCAGGTTGGGTTTTTTCTGAGGAAGTTTCTATCAAGTCCAGGCTAGTTTATTGTATCAACTAGGTAAAGAGGATGAGGAAATCAGAAGGGTTTTTACACAGTCCCTGAACAATGACATAAAATTTTACTGCGTGTTGGTTTATTTTAACACTCCTGTATGGTTTCACCCTACTGATATGATGTCCACCTGATGTAATACAACTGATCTCACATCCTCATCCTGTTTGACAATGACCAGAGAGCAAACATATTTTAGGAAAGGTGTGTTAATACACCTTTTTCAAAGCTCACCTGAGTAACTAATTCCAGCTACGCAAATATTCATGACACCATCTCATCCTAAATATCTCCATGACGCAAGACGTTTACACCCTGCTGATAAAAAAAATATTTATCAAAGATAAAATATTCTTGTAGGAAACATAGTGTCACCAGCTCAAACATGACTGTGCATTACAACACCCACAGTGTGTGGACAGAATTTCCAATTACTTAGTATGTAAATATACTGTACTGTTTAACACAATTTCTCTCTTGCACACATATTGAACACCAAACACAGTTTCTGTTTGCATATGCCCGCCCGGCAAACTTCCAGCGTGTCAGCTTCGTCATGGTCTCTCATCTCGACAGCTGTTGATGGCCTGTGGGGGAATTCCTGGTTCCTCGAGTAGACACAGCCTTTCCCCTGCTTACTTTATGGGAACAGGGGGCAGGGCCAGTCAGATGGTTTTCCTCAGAAACTATTATGTGTTGATTCACTGTGAGGGGGCGTGCTGTTCACTCCCACTGTTTCCTTCTTACTGGGAAGTGACTGTCAGGCTTACCGTACAGAGGGAGTGCATGATAAACAGTTTGAGAGGGAGGGAGGCTGGTGGGTAATGTGAAAGGTGGTGGTATTTAAGGTTCTTTGCTCTGAATGTCAGTCAGTATGCTGTATCCTTCCCTGGGACTTGGAGGACATGGGAGAGCGAGCAAAACATGCAGGTGAATTGATGAAGGATGGCTCACTATTACTGCGGCCACTGTGGAAAGCCTTGCTGCTGATTCAACACTAAAACATTTTTCTGTTGAGATGGGACTGCTTAAACGGGGCTGAAGTTTGACACCACTGGGAAGCCTGTATGAGGAGATGGATTTCTGATGTATTCAAGCTCTGGAAAGTAAACTCAGTCAATATGTGAGTATGATGGTTAAAAAAAAAAAAAAAAAAGCCACTATCAGCAGTACTTTTAGTGTTTTTATTTGTTGCTGGCCAAAGCTATTGTGTCAAATATACAAATAGAAAACCTGGAGGTGTAAAGTTACGGTGTGTTTCAAAGAAATGGAGTGCTTACAAAGAAATCACTTCCACATTTTCTGACCGCCAGCAAATAAAGCTTGTTAATTCTGTCGTAATGTCTCCAACAGTATGAAGATTGTATGAGTTCAGTTTAAACATGTATGCTTCAGTGTATTAGATTAAATCCTTGATATGAGGATTTCTTGTCAACCAAAAGGCAGCAAAACCGGTTGTCTCCTGGTGCAGCTGCCAGGGAGATAATTTCCTGAGCATAGTCAGGTGTGGCCTTCTTAGAAAATTCATTGTACCATATTACATGTATCCCAAAAGAATGCACAACCTATACTCAGTAAACTACAGTGACAGAGATAACATTGAGGCAGTATCTCACTGTACTTTCACTGTCAATATTGACTTCAGTCCATGATTGAGCTGTTTGGAGATGAAGGAAGCGATCCAGTAACACACTCTGGTAGGTTAATATCAAACTTGGTATTGAGGGTTCAAAGATACATCAACTAACTGTGTGACTTACTGTCCAAAAGTTATTTTCTTCTGGGGAGTGTTCATTTATAACTGATGAGTCATTTTATATCTTGACCAGTGCATTATCGCCACAATCAGATGCAGTGCTTACCTCAGCTGGGTGGTCAGGCTTTCATTTCAGTAGATGTCAAGTAGTTTCTGTAACACTTGAGTTGAGAGCTGGCTTGGATCACATGGACATACCACAGACTCAGAATGGGATCTATTAAACACTTATTTCATTTAAGAGGTTTGTATTCAATCTTTGTTTCATTTCATACCCACATTATGCATCCAAATCTGTTGTAAATTTAAATATATTTAGAAATTTATGTCCAAAGTAGGCTGATGTGTTTCATATTACACATCTAAGGAAGTACTCAGACTCAGATCTTGCTCAATTTTCCAACGAAAAGACTGACGTTATGAACTCATCATGACTATACTTTTCATAAGAAATGGGGAGAGTCACTGGTGGTGTAGCTTCAAAATGTTACTCAACGTGCATAGTATGTTTGTCACAGACCTATATCTTAAACCATACTCTGTTAGGCATAGTAGTAAATGTTTTTTTTTGTAGATTATAGTATTTGTTCTTGTTATTGATCATGAGTCGTGTCAGATTTGATGGTGAAACTATTGTCAAGGGATCAAGTAGCTTCTGTGGATCAGATGTTGTGGAGTGCTCCACCATGAGAACTGAATTCCATAGATGGTGGCATCTTCAGGTGTCATCTATGGGCTCAGTTCTTTTGGTATGGTACTCCTTTTCCTGCTACAAAGAAAATCCATCCATCATAAGGCATTGATACCTGTGTGATTCAGTTTCTTTCTGATGTTTGTGAGCATGTGTTGTTACACTTAAAATGTTGAGACAGGAAATGATTTACATTTACTGATCAATAAATTGAACAAAGGTGAATAATACCATTGTGTAATTTATCGACTGTGTTCTGATATGTGTTTTAAAGCATTGGACAAGTTCATTAATTCATTTCACAAGAAAGAGGAAGAGTATTCGAGAACAATATTAAATAACATGCTTGTTATGTGCTACGTGGTTTGTTCACTTTTTTTTGTCTTTTCATTTTGTCTTTTTGTTTAAAATGTTACTGACAATTTTGTCATGGCAGCCAAAATTGTTTTAAATAACAACAACATGGGAAAGAAGTGAAACGTCCTCCGGTTACCTCTTAAGTGTAAAATTCAGAACAGGAAGATACTCACGCATTTTAATGCCACGTTACTCTGTGTACTGAGTTAAACTGAAAGAGACATTAAAAACATGAAAGAACAATTTACATAAAGATATGAGAGAATGAGTAATAGTCTTAAATATTACATGATAAAGATGTAATAATCATCATTTCTTAAGAAATGAATTTTTATCAGCAAAACGTGAAGTCAAATTTAATGTGATGACATTGAAATCAAAAGGGGTCATGACTGAATTCTTTTTCCTTTTCTTTTTATAAATTGTTTTTTTCATCACCAATAAATTTTCCCCTCCTGACCTTCTTTTCTTGTTTAATTAGTTTACTTTTTCAGCCTTTGCCATAGAGGGGTCCATCAAACATGTACAGATATGTATATGTATCATGCACTCAACACAAGAGCGTTGACTCTTTTAGAGTCCAGTAGTTCTGAGGAAGGACTACACACCCATTCTGCCCATGTAAGGCCTAGTGGGTCTGAAGTAGCTGAACACCAAAACCATAGTGGTCTGTGTCGCAACTCTACCACAAATGTTGAGTTTACAGACATAATGCTTAGTGATACAACATCACAGAACAGTTACTGTTCACATTTTTTGTTTGTAGAAAGTCATAAGCAGTTCTGGTTGAATATAATGTTAGTGGTGATGTGCTGTTAAACAGGATTAAAAAAAAAGAAGTGTGGAAAATGAAAGAACACTCTCACAGGTGGCAGTTGGTTTCAGATTATGTTTTTACAGGAAATCTGACAAAATTGTTTTGTGTCCTTGTTTTGTCATTGTACGGATAAAAACTGTAACACCTCAGAATCTATTTATTTATGTCTGGTTGAGGATTGTCTCATTTTTATTTTTTATTTATTTATTTTTTTTAAATAAATTATTGTCTTTCTACAAACTGACAGTTGGTCCTTGTCATTATTTGCTTGGTTTGAAAAAGTCTCTGTACTGTGTGGCCCAAAGACAGAGAAGCAGAAACAGTAGATATTTTACAGTCTCAAATTTCTTTTAATTTTCTAATCAGGAATGAAGTACATCTTGTACACTTTCAGTTTATCATAATCATAATAAATGCAGAAACATATTCTATATGCTATATATAAACATACGTTAATCACTATAAGTTAACTCATTCACCAGCAGCTTTCTTGCATTCCTCCTTTTCTCAGCTTCAAGGATACATAAAGCACTTTATGACTCAATGTGAGGATCATTATAGGCTTATAATTAGTGTTGTTTGCATAAAATATGAGTTTTTATAGGTCCACACCTCACATAAATGGAATGTTTATGGAAATTACATATTTCATGAATATCAGATAATTCTATTCAGCTTAATTCTACAACTTATACTCTGCATTGTTGTTTAGCATTTACATGTCAAGGTTCTTCTGTCACTTGTAAATTGAGCTTTTCTTTCAAGGTTCCATTTGGCCCTGTTTTTTTATCATTTGGCCCCTAAAACCTGGAACCCACATCCCCCAAATCAAGTCATCCTACTACGTGATTGACAATACATCAACCAATCATTTTCACCTAGAAATCCACACAACCCTTTAGCCTCAATTTAATTGGTTGTAGTAGCTGTCGATCAGTGACGTAAAATTACTTTCAGCCAATAAGGAAGTTCGTTATGTTTGTGTAGCGGATGAGCAACAGGCTGGGCCCCTGTTGAGGTTAACACAACGGTCGGAGTTGTAAAGTTGTATCGGGTTGTATAGCCTTTCTTAAGTGAAACCTTTATTTTTAAGTGTTACCCTATTCCATTTTCTTTAACATTGGGTGGAAAGCAGGAGTTTACTGTATCTGACTTTTAATAGAACAACCGGGTTTGTTCGAGGCCGTGACATGGATGAAGTACGGCCTACCAGTGGAGCTCAAGCCCACGGGCTAGTACCTCTGTTTCCCCCCGGACTGCAAGCTATCTACGGAGAATGCCGGCGACTTTACCCCGATCAGGCCAACCCACTTCAAGTTACAGCTATTGTAAAATACTGGTAGGTGTTCGGTGCATTCATGTCTGGTCCGACACGTCTTTCAAACCTGAATTTGTTGAACAACCTGTGAACTTGATGGTTAAATGTTTAGCTAGCAGTTAGCTTCCTCGCATCTTCTCAGCTAGTTACAGTCATGACTTTTATTGTATGTAATTGTTGTTTTGGGAACTGTGGGGGGTCAGTAACACACCTGAACAAAAGTTAATGAAAAGCAAAGCCCAATCTTAAATGTCCAGCCCACTGTGGACATGTTTCCTGACATAGTCTTTTTCCACAAGTACAGTAGTAAACAAGAACAAGTGACCACTAAGAGACAAAACTTAATTATTTATTTTTACATTTCCCACAGGTTAGGAGGTCCAGACCCATTAGACTACATTAGCATGTATAGAAACGTGGGCTGCCCTGCTCAGGACATCCAGGAACATTGGCACTATGTCAGCTTTGGACTGAGTGATCTGTACGGGGACAACAGGGTTCATGAGTAAGTTCTTTATCCTTTCATTCAACGTTGTTGTCTCCTTTGAGGTTTTCTATGTATGCTAAATATTTGCTAATGTTATAAGTGTCAACAATGGACCACCTACTGACTGGCATGCACCCTACTGATCCTTTATTATTCTGCAACATGCTGGTCCTGATAGTCTTTGTGCTATTCAAAGCTTAATACATAAGAGGGAAATGCAAGTGCAGCTCTTAGTGCTTTTGTTTATTCAGTTAATCACAGTAAGTGTTTGTGCCAGATTCACAGGGGCAGATGGACCCAGTGGTTTTGGCTTTGAGCTCACGTTTAGGCTCAAAAGGGAGGCAGGAGAGACTGCACCACCAACCTGGCCAGCTGAACTCATGCAAGGGTTGGCCCGTTATGTGTTCCAATCAGGTAAGAACACTGAATGTGCACAACTATACTGATAACACATCCAAACCAAAGTGGTGCTTAGCTTATCCACCGCCTGCAACTTATACATTTCAAATTAGTCTCAACTCTCTGAATAAATGATTTGTTTAAAAGTCTCTCGTAAGGTAATTGTATTATAAAAATGTTTTTATTGTGGATTTTAGACTTATTTTTTAGGAAGAGTAATATAGGACATGTTTATTTTGACTTAAGATTATGAAATGCAAATACAAACTTCTGTTATTATAAATAACAGTGTTCTCCATTTCAGTGTAGTGTAACTGAATACTGGGTTTTTTAGATTTTGAAAATTCTGCAATCACTACTATCACTACAACCAGTGATTAGTTGTTCTTCTAATATGTTTGTTATTTTATCGTAAGCAAATAATTACTTGCCTGATTTATTACTGATTTTATTGTTGCCATATCACGATTAATTATGTATGTCTGTCAGATTCTTTGTTGGCTCTCAAGAAGTTTTCCTCATGAAAAAAGTAAGCTTACTTAGGTTTGTCAGCATCAGACGTACTATTTTATTTCCTCTGCAGACGGTGGCACTTGGGCCACTCAAGTGTCAATTTCATGGCATTCCACGAATTTAAGTCTGTCTTGTGTAGAAAAATGTTTCAACATATTTCAGGTCTAAAATCAGTATTTTAGCTAGCACTGTTGTGGGATGGAGCCATTATTTGGGTTGTTTCTTCTTGTTAATCATAACTCTGTCTTGTTACAAGTTTCTAGCAGTGACACATGACTTTGATGCCAGTGTTTTTGCAGTGTTCAACTGTCAGAAGAGTGTGTTGGCTGTAATAAAGATAATTATTTGATGAACTTGGAGTCATACAGTTGCGATGGGTTGGACATTTTGCAATCACATTCTGTATTGCCACCCACTTAGCTGCATCCTAGCATTTTTTTTTTAATCTTTCAGAAATGGAAAATGTTTGACAAAGACTCCTGATTTATATTTTTCATGAACCACAGCTTGTTCATGGTTTAGTAAATGGTTTATATTTAATACTCTTCATACAACAGCTCCCTTTTGGCAGCAGTTGCCATGCCACCCTGTCAGATCTGTGTAAATGTGAAGAATGTGGTCTTTGTAAAGGTAGTTTTTTATTCCAGTGTTACATACAAACATGCATGAATAGAGGACTCCACTGCCAACTTATGACTTAGCTCTTTGTGGAAGGTGGAGCACTGGGAATTGACAGGAAGCATACTTTTCCCTTTTTTTATATTATAATAGGATTGTTTTTATGAGTTTACTGCCATTGTGTTTGTAGTTTCTGTCTTGTCTAAATGTACTTGAGCCAAGTTTGTGTGTTACCAAGTGTTTTAAATCTTAAGTTGTTTATATAGTGCAGTCAGCAAAGTCTGAAAGAGAAGGTGGGGGGTGTTAAAAGCCATCCATAAGGAGAAAAAGGCTATTCTCATTTTCTCTTCGGCTTCCCTCTCCTACCCTTCTCTACTCTCCAGCTGGGGTCAATTTGCGCGTGGGTGGGCTGGGCCCCTGAGCAAAATGAATGCTGATTCGTGGCCATCTTCCCCTTTGCTTAGTTGTTGCAGCATATCTGGACTGGGTGTACGTTACCTCCCAAGCAGATGGATTCCTCACATTGTAAATGTAGTTTTTATGCTTTTTTTTCCCATTTGGGTCTTAGTTTCTCTCCACTCTTTTCTTGCTGATCTGTGTCTCCTTATTTCATATTAGCCTTGATAGAGTAATAATATACTGTCAAATGATGAAAAATAGGATATAAACACATGCAATTCACAAAAAGCTACTACTCTAAAACCAAATTTTTTTTTTCTTGTCTCTCTTCTGCAGAAAATACATTTTGTAGTGGTGACCATGTATCGTGGCACAGTCCTTTAGACAATAGTGAGTCTCGCATTCAGCATATGTTGCTGACAGAGGACCCACAGATCCAACCCGTTCATACACCGTTTGGTTTAGTAAGCTTTCTGCAGGTG
>JAPQRP010000009.1:10237174-10250535 GCA_037367295.1 Apogon hyalosoma | reverse complement strand
GAATAGAATAGAATAGAATAGAATAGAATAGAATAGAAATTATCCATGTATATAAAATGCTGCACATTCAGTCAACAGCTTGTAAATCTACCCATGGGTATAAATAAAGTAACCTTGAACATTGTAAATTATCAGTAAATCCAAAGGTGTTTGTGTTGATATATGCTACTATTAAGTCATAAACTATAATATTAATGCCCAGTAGTCTGCAGTATTATGGTTGTGGTAGCATGCAATTTATTTTGACTCTTGGAACTCTTGAAGAAGTAAAAGAAAACATTTCCTTGATTTCCCATGTGCCTGCCTGTCTCTTTTTCCCCAAAAAGGCTTTAAAGAACATCAAAACGACCACATTTATCTGCAGTACCTTGTGTTTTTCAGTATTTTGTGTTGTTTATTTTGGCTCTTTTATTATTTGGGGTTAGAAGAGTCCATTGTGGTATAGCACAGTGGCCTGCCAGTTGTTGTCCATAAGACTCTATGAGTGCTGTCAGCAGCTGAAGAGGCCTGTTGCTGTGATACCGCAATGTAGCTACATTGAAACTCGCTCACTAGAGACCGCAGGAATGTCCCTATTCTCCCTATCTCTCCCTTTTTATGTTCAAATTATTTTATGCTTCAAATTTTCTCTCTCTCTGCCTCACTCCTGATTTTGTTTGTCTTTCTTACTTTCATTCTGTCTGTTCTTGGCATACGTTTAAGCGGAGCTACACAACACTTTGCTTTTCCTCCCCGGTCCCACTCTCGGCCTCACACTCGTACAGAGGGAGAGAGCGTACCCCTGCGTTATGCACACAGACATGACAATCTATCACTGACACAGAGGCCAGTGCAAACAATGGGGGCGATGCATGTGGCAAAATGAGAAAGCAGAGAGGGGCAGGGAGACTCCCCCGCTTTTGCTCCCTCCTGCTCCTTCACAATACACATTAGCGTTCACATATAAATACATACACACAGCTTTGTTGCCATGACAGCAGGTTTCCTCCTATTTGGGTATAGTGCCTTTCACATGCAGAAACAGTTCATTAAAAAGTGTACCTGCCCTCCCCTGTTCCTAGTTGTTGCTGTCAGCTCCTGACTGTAGATTGATTTCCTTCTCCTGCAGCAAATGGAGAAGGATTATGTTTAGCTGTTTCTTTTACTAGCATTTGGCTCTTTTTCCCTGCACTCTGATTTAGCACACGGAGGAAGTTCACATGGATGCTGCAGATTGAGGTATATCGGGCTGATATATTGATTTTTTTCAATATCGGCTATTGGCCTTAATTTTTTTTGAAAGCCAATATTTGATCAGACACCTGTGTGAGCAGCATTTGAAGTTCAATAAATGCATAATAAAGAGTGCTATTTGTACATGTATTAATTATTAAATGTATATTGCTGCATAAAAATCTTGATCATTTGAGTGTTTCAATTGTATTTTACAGTCAGTGTACTTTAAAGGAGTGATATTTTGCTTTTTTTAAATGGAATTATGCATTTTAAAACATTTCCCTGTGGTCTACATAAACTGTAAATGCTATGCTTGGGTCTGAATTCTTCATTAATTCAACTCCACAGGTCCATCTTCAATCCTATTTCTAAGTAATGACAGGAGAAAGGTGGTTTTGAGGGCGGGCCCTTTAAATGCAAATGAGCCACTTCACATCTTACTCCCTCCAGCTTGTTGACCGTGCGTCTCTGTCCCGTTCAGCCACTTGTGTTTGTTAATACAACCAACAACTGAACATTTTAGGTAATCAGCCCAAAGTTTGGACATATTTTCAGTATGGGCTACAACTTCTGCTGCTGATAAACAATTATGTCATACTCGGAGAAATGTTTGTTGGAAATCTTGACCTTATATGTGCAAATGTCGCGACAAAACTAGTTATAGACATAACAAATTAAGGAGTTAAAACAGGTTGTAGAAATCCACTTGATTTTTGCCAAAATTAATATAAAGATAGCACCTGGAGGGTTCAAATTCAAACTTTTTAAGCTGTTAGGGTCTAAATACACAAATAAATGAACCAAAGACTAATAAAAGGGGTTTCAGAAAAATATGACCCCTTTAAAAAAAAAAAAACGGCCTTAGATATCAGCCTCAAAAGTTGGCTGTAGATATTGGCCATCGGCTGACCAAATTTTTAAAATTCAGTATCAGCCTTAGAAAAACCCATCTTGGTTGACCTCTAGTTGCAGAATCTCTGATAAATGTTGAAACTGGATACAGATTTGTACAGTTGTGTGTGTTTGCTTGTGCACCCTAATGGATAAATGCATGTGGTTGTCGCTGGCAGCTGTTGCCTCCTTCGTCTAATCAGGATTGTGGAGGAGGTTGTCTTAGTGACTCATGAATAGCAGTCAGGTCCGCTAAGGTCACAGCAGAGGCCTGACTTTCATGCAACTTTCAGCCTGGGTGTTTATTTGACTTTTTTCCCATTTCAATGTATTATGTAGTGGTTCATCTATCTAATCCATATGTCATCCCTCCACAGGCCATGCTAATGAGGCAGCAAGACAAACTGGAGGGTCGTGTTCAGAACATTGATGAGCAACTCACCAAGCTGGAATCAGACAAAACACTGATGAAGGTACAGTGAAAGACATCCGGTACATACTGTCACAGACACGCAATTTCCAGTATGCCTTCTTTGTACTTATGTGTGGGTTCCTGCTCCAATTTTGTCTAGTTTATACTGTAATGAACTCACAGTTTGCTTTTATTCACTGATGGAAAATGAAAAAATCTGATTTATCTCTGCCTCTCTCGCTTTGAAAGGCTGGTTCATCGGGGTGGAAAACGCATTTATAACACGAATGATGTCTATTTAATTAAACCATTCAAAACTCAGTTAATACGTTTCTTTACATTGAAGTATCGTGTCTTTTGTGTGGACTTGTTTTTTTGGTGAATATTTTCAATAACTTATTTAGTAAGAAACAGATCAAATTATTCATTACTGACATTGACAAAGCCACAGAAAATGTAACATTTTTTACAGAACATCCTGTTATTAATAGATTTAATTCTGTTAAATATGTGCATACCTTTTTCTGGATGTGAATGCATTTTTATTATCTGTATGTGTTTCTATTCTTTGATGGTTCACTGATGTACACAACAACTGTTTTACTGTCTGTCCTGGAAATGGGATCCCTCCTTGTGGCTTATACATAGACTTCCTATATTTTTTTTCCCCCATTTAAAAGGTTTTATGTGGATTTTCATTACTTGAACCAGGGGTAAAGGGATATAGGGTGTCATATATTGTACAGCTGGTTTAGCAAATATGGGATTGAATGGTATTGATTTGGCTTATAAAGCTGTTGTCAACCTTGTGTGTTCTCTCTGTAGGATGCAGTGTGTCAACTGAAGGAGCGTGTGAGGGCCCAGTATCAGCGGATGCAAGCGATGCTCGAAGCGAACCAGACTGAAACCATGCAAATGCTTGAGAGCAGTTACTCCATGTATGCGAGGAAGAACTCTCAGCAGGCTCTGCAGCTCCATGAGAGGCGCCAGGAAGCAGAAAAACTCCTAAGCTCAGTACAGACGTTCTTCCGGAAAGCAGAAAGCGTTAACTTCATGAAGGTGCAAATTTACACTTTTAGCACTTCTCACTCGACATTCATATTTCTCTGCGATGCTTATATTAGATTTTAATCTGTTCTGCCATCTGATGTACAGACAGGTCGTCTATCTGAACAACATGATGTCTTGTTTTCTATTTCAGAACACAAAACCTTACCAGCTGCTAATGGACAGGTAGGCGTTTCCCTGTCAGTTAAACATCACAAATGCATAGTAATGTGTGTTTTTATTATTAAAGGTTCAGTAAGATTTGCAAATGCACATCCATGCGCTTACATGAATTTTGTGTTGGAGTCTCGGGAGCTGAGAGTTGACTAACAACCAACTCCATTTCTAAACCAACAGTAGGCTGTGTTACACACTTTTGCAGCAGTAAAGTAGCAGAAGAGAGGCATTGAGGCACTCAGGAACAAGTATAAGGATTTTCACGGCAAAAACAACCTGAGTCATCCACATACATATCACTGTGCAGGCTGTTAGCAGTCATTAGCTTAGAAATGGAGTTAGGCACAAAACAGGCTCCAATAAATATTTCAAGTGATTATGACCATGTTTAAATCTTGCATACAACCTTTAAATATAAACACTGGAGGCCATATTTGCGTATTTGAGAGAACAACAATGTACTAGTGACACATGCACTTTAAACCTTGATGTACAGAGAGCATTTGGGCATAATTATAAAGAGCATTGTCTGTCTGTCTGTCTGCTTCTTAATGATCCACATGTTTTGTAGGTCAAACATGCATCTGAGTAATGCCGTTCCTCCGCTCAGAGTGGGCCAGCTGAACTGTCATCAATTGCTATCTGAACTGTCAACGAGAGAAAAGAACCTGCGTAAAATTCTGGATGGTAAGAGGAAACTGCAATGAAGTGCCCTGTCTACTTACCAGAAGAGTTTCATTGATATATATATTAAACTTTGCTAATTCTTCTCCTGTCACATTGCTGTTCTTCTTTTTCAGAACCATTCAATGAGGCACCCATTCTTGAGATAGTCCAGTCTCACAGCAGTTCTCTTGGCTCCCACATGGGGACTAGTTCAGGAATACAAAAGAGGAAGTACAGTATGGCTTTCTTAGATAGTAACACAGAAAGTGCCACTTCCCAGGATGCTGCGTTGTTGCGCTACGGCACCAAAAAGCCGTTCCTGGCCGACCAAAGCCAGCGTGCTTCGTCCATGTATTCCTCTGAAGGCCTCTCTCAAAATCCTCACACCGGCCCCAGCCACAGCCGGCTGCTTGAAAGTTCAGCCCATCACATGGTCGGTCTAGGGTCCAGCTCTAGCCACCACTCAGGGACAATTTTCCCTCCCTCCCACTTTCCCAGCGGAGGTGCCTCACAACAAGCCATGTACGAAGGGAGAAAAGTACTGATGTGCACTCTGAATAACTGCTGCTGCTCCAGGGCTCCTGCTGCACGTGGCCGCCCTCCGTACCCAGCATCAGACTCCTTCCCCTCCATGACCTCTCAGGAGTTTACCCATCATGCCCCGATACCTGCAAGCCAGCCACTGCAGCATTTCCCCATGAGGGGCTTGATGGAGGCGTCGCAGTCAGCCAGGCACCCTGACTTTTACGGGCTGTACGGCCAGTCTTCAACCAAGCATTATGGGACCAAATAATCAACCAGAATCAACATTTTCTCCCCTTTACCCAAATTACTTTATTGTTCCTTTCCATTCTGGTTCAAAGATATGTTGTCTAGTTTCCAACACGCCTCCACGATGATGATTTTGACATTTACTTGACCCCCTTCTTTTTTTTTTTTTTTTTTTTTTAATGTTATCTTTAAATTTTTTGCCCGGTTTCGTTTTTTAAGCACAGTGACGGTAGCAATGGCCTAATCTGAAAACACAAACCTGTGTTTTATTTATTTTCTATTTCAAATTGACTGGAAATGCTAATGTGAATAATGTAGTCTTAAATCCGTTCAAGCAGTGAGGTAGACAGACGTATCTTTCATCACGAGCCCTGACGTGGGACTCCAGAGACTTCAGTGCCTAAAGACTGTTAACATGTTCTTATTGTACTTGCAAGTTCCTAGCTCTTGATTATTTCCTGTTTGCGGCTGAAAGCATGCAGGGAGCCTCTCCATGCACTCCAAAGTCCATGTGGCTTTAGAAACACACTGGACTAGAAATGCTTGTCAGGTTTTTCAAGAATTTTATACAAGATTATAAATAAACCAAAATCGGTGGAAAATATTGAATAAAGAAACATGTTAAATTACTCCTTGTTTTATTTTAAGCATTAGTCTTCTTGTTTTTGGCTATCTTTACTCCCTTGCTTATGTTTTTTTACTTTAAACATAGTCACATGTTGGTTATTTTTAACATTATGTTTGATTATATTTGAACTCTTTTAGTACAAAGAGACACAATATGTGATTTGCTTGGGTTAAGAGGTTTTACAGTTTGACTCACTGACTTACTCTTGAAATGTCAGAGCTTCCTGTAAAAAAGAGTAAAGCCGTTATTTCAGTACATCCCACCCTGAAACTCACCCACAGTCTATTCATAGTCTAAAGAAAAGACACTGAATGACCGCATGTTTGCTTTATTCAGAGGAATCTCAGATGGACGAGGTTTGGACAACGATTTGTTACAGAGCAGGCCACCACAGACCCATTATCTGACAATTTTGGACGGTTTACTTCCTTGTCAACATCCTGGTCTTTGGCAAAATCTCTGTCTTATCCCTCTTTGTCTCATTATTGGAGCTAGTTGTCAAGTTAGGTCAGAGAACAGGAATAACTGATGAGCAGCACCTCCCTCTCCCCCTCCTCTCCCTTCCTCTCCCGGGGTATCATTTGCCGGGGCTCGATGCGGAGGAGGAAGAGGAGGAGGGGTAGAGTGGCGGATGATATAAGCACAGAGTTTTAATGAGGGCTGGGACAGTATAGTCATCTACTTATCTGTCACTCATACCGCTTTCATCGTTCCCCTCCCCCCCTCAGTGAAACTCGAGGGGGGGTGGGGGTGATGGAGGGAACGAGCCAGGGGGCGGAGCATTGGGAGGAGAGGGTGGAGAGCAGAGAATGGTCTGAGAGGGGAGGAAATACAGAATAAGTGAGGCATATCACTTATTTATGGCTTATAAAATGTCCTGCTCTCCTGTTTCTGTCTCCTTCCTCTTTAGTCCAGGGTCTTTTTTTTTTTAAATGAAATTCATGCTAAAAATGTCTAATACACTTCCCAAACAACCCACCCCCCTTTAAGCACTGAATGTACGAGGCACAGGAGAAGGAGGAGCTGAGGTTTCGTTATAGTGTGGCATCAATCTGACATTTATTGTGTATGTATGTATGTATGTGTGTGTGTGTGTGTGTGTGTGGCTGCCTATTAGCATTCCCCTTGTGCTCTGTTCCTTCTGTGTGTTATTAATAAAACATACAGAATATATTGTGAGGAAGCCAATACCATTAATTTAGTCCATATGAATCATTTGATTTATTGTTCACTGTGTCAGCATTTGAATAAACACATCAAAACAGAAGTAAATGGCAGATTGCACCCCATTTTAGGAAATATATTCAGAACCGTGTTGTTTAAAACATTTCTAAAGCTATTATTTTACTTCAGAACACAACATGACAAGGTCAATAAAACAACATTGTAGTTTTCAGTCTCAGAAATGGCACCAACATTAAGCTGGAAGAAAGGTGTGTAGACGTGATGTGTGTGAGTGTGTGTGTGATTTGTGCTTCCTCGTGGGCAGGTTTGGTGCGAGTTGGATCCTGTTGTGTGAGTGAATGTGTGCTCAGGTGTCAACGCATAATCAGCCAGCCAGTGTGTATTTCCCTCATCAGTGTGCAGAAGTAGGCTGAGTGTGTGTGTGTGTGTGTGTGTGTGTGTGTGTGTGAGGGCTTGGTGAGGTTACATATAGGGTAAAGGGTGATGCACTTGACAGCTGTGCTCTGTTGTGGCAGGTGTGTTGGTGTAGCGTTATGAGTGTGCCTGCAGCAGGACGTGAGGCTGGAGTGTGTGTCTGTGTGTTTTCAATGCACAGGGAACTGTCAGCTGTTGTGCAGCTGTTGTTTGTGTGCTTTACCCAGCGGCTGGAGGTACATTAGAGTTGGAGATACAGTGGGCACCATCTCTCACACACATATTTTCTTACCCAGTTCTTTCATATTAATGGTCTGTATTTATATATGATGAAGTGTTTATGCTTTGACAGATGTGTGCATGGAGGAGCACTGGAACCTATCTGCAACAGCCTCACTGAAAAGATTCTATTATACTTCATTTTTAATTTTATTTTATTTGGCAGAGACAAAGTGTATAATCATTATTATGTTTAACTCTTAAAGACCTAAACAGCCACAGGCAGCCAAAAGTATCTATAGATCTAAAATCCTATCAATATATTAAATAATATAAGTAAAATGCTGCTTCTTAATCTTCCAGTGGCATCAGATGTGCCTCATTTGGATACCATTGTTTTCTCCAACACTGATTCATCAATGAAACCCATGTAGTTTAACAAATTGATGTGGTTGTGCTGAAAAAGTTAGTTTTTCTTCAGTTTTCTCTGTTTTGATATAAAGAAATTCAAATTTACTCTGAGCTTTTACTTATTGAGTACATTAAATATAGGAAAATATTTGATATTCACAAATATTATGAGAAATGGTGATAAATCACATAGGAAAGGATAAATATAGAGAAAACATAGAACAGAGAAATCACCACAAAAACATGTTAAAGGGTTAAAAGTACGCAACCAATGCAGAGCTTATAGGACCTGTAGCCTTACTTGCGCATTTGCAGGCCTTGTCTGTGGTTAGGCTTTTAAAAAAAACAACTCTAAAACAAACAAAACTAACAGTATGACAAAACAACAGTAAAATCAACAAAGACTAAATGTTTGACTAAGTTAACATGAGTTAGCATATTTAACATAATGTTTGACTAAGCTGACATAGTACATACACACTGACAGATCAGGAAACAGTCAAATATAAGAAAAACATTAATTTGAGATCACATACAAAAAAAAGGCAAAAAGAAAATGTTTAATTGGCATTCACTTATAACCACTTGGTACACACACACACCCAGAGCAAAGGTAAGTTCATGTGCATGGTAAAGTGTGTGTTATTATCAACAAATATGGTGTGTGGTGACATTAACAAACAAAAACGGGTTCATCAGTACTGACACACAAATGATGCATTTGTTCCCAGTAAATCTGAGTCATTGAACTATCACCTTTATTTTATTTTAACGCTTAGAAGAGTTGTCAACTGGGATGGAATGAAAGAGAAAAACTGAAATCAATAAGGAGAGTATGTGTCACTCAACCACTGATATTCTAACATGTAACACATGAACAAAGCCACAGTTCATTGGAAAAAGTGGTAACTAAAAACAGTGAAGTTAAATGTTTGAAGAAGCAGAAGCAAATGAATCATTAAACACATTTGCTGACTGACAGGAACAGAACAACTCCTGGAATGCATCAAGCGTCAGGCTGGTGATCTATCACGGGTAAATATTTTTAGAGAGGAGTTTTTTGGTGTATCTTGAATGTTACTGGCATAATCATAATACATATATACAGCTTGCAAAAGGAAAGATGATTGATCAGGCTGCATCACGAAAAGTATGTGGAATAAATATTGTGCCTATTGATGCGAATGACACACAACCACACGTGTTCCTTTCACTAACACTCACAGGACATGTGCAGTATATGAATACTGAGCAGCTATTCATCCACTGCGCAGAATGTTAACCTTCATCTGATAAGACCTTTGAAATTTGTGCCAAAACTCCAACACACACACACACGCATGCACGCGCACACACACACACACACACACACACACACGCACGCACACACACAGAGTACACAAACATCAAACACAAAGATCCGTGGCCAATGTTTATTGATCCCCAGGTCTATTTTTGCTCGTGGAAATCGGTGTAACATAAACCAGCCTTCTGCTGAATTTCAGCCAAAGGGAAGCAGCAACAACAATGTATATGTTAAAACGAGTGTGTGCAGGAGATGTGCACCGGTGAGTTTGCCTTCATGAATATGAGCGTGGCACACATATAGAAGAATTAAAGGGCAGTTCAGGGTCTAAAGTGAAGAACAGCTGGATGTGTTTTTCAACGAGAATGCAAAGTGTCGTGCTTCAGCTGTTACCATAGTAACACCAGGGTTGAAATGACACCTGTGTTTCAGTGATGGAAAGTAACTTAAAGTATGTGCATTCACTCAAAATGGATGCAATATATGACATCAGCCACAGGAAGTGAGTCCATCCAGGTATTATCCCTCAAAGACCTAAACAACCACAGCGTTTACTGATCTGAAAGTGTTTAATAACTTCTGAACTGCTAAAGCTATCAATACATTTAATAAATTGGGAACATGCAGTTTCTCCGCAGCATCAGAAGTGTCTTATTTGGATGTTCAGAGGCTCCGTAGTGAAGGTGGAGAGTAGAAAAACAACATACACTGTTGCCCATAAAGTTGGAATAATGTTTTCAGACACATTCCTCTTTTTATTCCTATTTATCCTCCCAAGACCCAGGAAAGTAAAAATTTTGGCTTTTTTACATTGAATAATTGTGTCAGTTGGAAACAGCATAACACAAACATTTTGTCAGATACATTTTAATGAAATATCAGCAACGGTGTTTGTTTTGTTTGAAAAGTGAAAATTTTAACTTTTTTACATTAAACAATTGTCTTGATTAGAAACTACATAATGCAACATTTTTTTCAGATACATTTTAAAAATATTTTTTATTTATTTTATTTTATTTTTTTAATGGAATGTCCTTTGCAATGGACAGAATTTTTAAGTAAAGCTGTGAAACTCTTGTCCCTTACGGAGGACAAAAATGCATTGCTGGGTCTCAAGAGGTTACACACATCAGTAATCACTTTTGACCAAGTTCAATGATTACATACAGAGTCCCAGTTACACTTTATCTGTCAAGAATAAATCACTTAGTCACAATCATGAGAAGATGTAAAAAAAAAAATATATAGTTCTCCAACTGTATGGGCAACAGTGTAGTTTGACTTGTTTTTACATTCAGTCAATGATATACAATACTGTGCAAATGTCCTAGTCCAACATTAGGTTTGTTGGTTTAGTAAAATTATACCGAGCACACATGTTCATTTCTCAGTGTCTGTATTAAAATCCAAACTGGATATATATGACGTATGTACAGCAGTAAAAACAAAAAATTCAGGGAAAAACAGCTTCTATAAACCAAAGTGGTAGTATTTAATGTGAGGTTCCTTTGCACTTAACATATCTTTAACCTTTAAGTTCAGAAAATATGAGATTTATTGCATTAACTTTCTGATTTTTTTTTATTCCAGGTGTCATTCAACACTTGTCAGATGTTTCTGTTTGTGCTGCTTCTTGTCATACACGTAATTCCTGTGTTTTCATGTTGTATTTGAAGAAGAGAATGAGAAATAAATATGTACTGGTATGCTCATTTCAACCCAAAGCTAAAGGTGGCCTATAACTTTTGCACAGTACTGTACTGTGTTAAAAAAAAAAAGTCAGTTTTTCTTTACTTTTCTCCGATCTTTTATAATAGCTTTTAAATTTACCCTAAGCCTTTATAAACATCTTTATGGTCATTAAATTAACCGATAAAGACCCAGCACTTCTTTTGTGGCAGTTCCCAAATTAGTTTTCACTCTATTTAACCTTTCTTAACCAATTTATCACTATTTATTATAATATTATCCTCTGTATTTTGTGTTTTCTCAGTGAAAATCATGTATTTTCCGATATTTAATTAACTGATTATGTAGGCGTTCATTTAAGCTCAGATTAAAGTCGAAGGTTATTATATCAAAAAGAGAGCTAATTTACGAAAAAGCTACTTTTTCCATAAAATCTATCATTAACTAAATATAAATCCAGTGTCTCCATCCACTGTCATTGATCAAACTCCACTGTTTTTACTAGTGAATCAATGTTTTAGATGACAGTGTTTCCATGTTCACTACGGAGTCTCTGAACCAAATGGGTCATAGCTGATGACCATGAAAAGATGACAAACTGCATTTTGGACTAATTATTTATATGGATTATTAGGTTTAGTGGATCAGAAGTTATTAAATAGTTTAGAATCATTAGATGGTTTCGATTGCCAGTGGTTGTTTTCACTGAAAAATGCAGAGGATAAAATAATAAACAGTGATCAATTACTTCAGAAATGTTAGATGTAGAGAAATACAGATTTGGAAGTCACCACAAAAAGAGTTCAAGGTCTTTAAGGGTTGAACAAAATAACTTCAGTATTGCTTTAGCGTTTGGCTTCAGCTTGGAAGGATGCAGTTGCAAAACCGGTCCACATTTCCCAGTTTTTGCATCATTTCAGGTCAGATCAGTATGTTCAGACAGACTGCAGGTCAAAAATCCCCAGTCAGCTTTCTTTTCTGGAGTTGCTACAGTGACAAACTCCCCAGTGTTGTTTAATGTAGGCTACTGACACACAGTTTGTTTCCTTTTTTGGAAGCCTGATCTGAAAATGTTCTCAAAGTCTAAATGTGAAATTTGATAAAGCAGGACAGTTCAGTAGAGTTCAGTAATTTAAGGACTAAGGTGTTGCTTTTTGACATTATTTACAGTTATTTTATTGTGTCAGACTTTATTTTACTTAATAATGGTTTGTGTCAAAGCTTTTGCAGACTACTGGAATATCATATAAGTAGATAAATTACCTAAATTGTAACAAAACGAGAAGTTTTAGGGTCATAAGTGAAAGAAAATAAGTGTTCTAGGTTTTGTCTGCATCAGACATTGCAAACAGATGATGCATTCTCACAACATAGTGCTAAAACCAGTAGGAAGATGCTACAATTTAGACTCACATATGGTCAATGTAATGTATAAATTTTATCCTTTATTTAGTGAGGAAGGTCCTTTCATTTAGATCTCTTCTACCAGGTAGTTCTAGTTGAGATAGCAGGGAACACATGATGTGAAAATACATAACTTGCAAAGAAAGCATCATAGTAAAATCAAGAAAGTTAAAAAAAAAAAAAGAGGCACATAGAGGTCATACCACTGATCTGCATATCTCATACCTATAATTCTCACTCTGTCCTACAATGAAAAACAGATTTTACAGATGAAAGAAAGAAAGAGAAAAGAAAAAGGAATCAAACAAGAATATAAATCTACAGATGTGAAGAAGAGTTGAAGGAAGAAAATCACTAACAGACAATGTCTTCTCTCCAACATGTTATAGCTTTGACTAACGTGAGATAAAAACACATACCAAGACAGATCTCCATAAGGCAACAGTCAGAGGGAAAGCTCAGCAAATCACCACAGATCAGTCCCATTCTCTGTTCAACTGTTTTCAGATTCCACCATCAGGTTAAAGCTATGAAGTTCCTCTAGCTAGCCTCTTTTGTTTCCATTGCCATAAATAATCTAAACAAACAATCATTTTTCCACCTGTATTTGGTTTTTTTTAGTCATTCATTAATTAGATGAGTCAAATGCAGATTTTATGCTCATGTATATTTATATTCATATATCAATCTTTTACTGTTTTTATACTGTCATCTGTGTAGGCTTGCTGTGTGTTTTATATACTGTTTTTGTATATTGTGAATGAGTCACATTGAAGATGAGATAATAAAGAACATTTGTCTTTCTTCTGGACAGGATTTTCAGTGACATTGCTAGTATTGTGCTTTGGAAGTTGTGGAAAAAATTATTAGACCACCCTTGTTTTCTTCAATTTCTTGTTCATTTTAATGCCTGGTACAACTAAAGG
>JAPQRP010000009.1:10221459-10234171 GCA_037367295.1 Apogon hyalosoma | reverse complement strand
AGATAGATAGATAGATAGATAGATAGATAGATAGATAGATAGATAGATAGATAGATAGATAGATAGATAGATAACACTCATCCCACAGTACAAACACCACATCATCATTTTGGACTCTGCTACAGACCCTTGTAACATCAGTGCAACAGCCCAATAGCAGTTTGAAATAAAGTTGTCATTATAAAAACGTAACAACAACAGGAACCAAAGAATTCCTAAGACATTCAGTAGAACCATCACTTCATGGTACATAACAAAGCAGGTCCACTCACTGTTTGTGCAGAGGTGGACCTTGCAGACCCTGTAGACCACATTGGACCTGAGATTGTTGCCCCACTGTCCTCACTGTAACTGTTGCTGACACTGTCTTGTAATGTGTGCGGAAATTACCAAAAATAGTCACTCGCCAGATAAAGGGTAAGTTACCACATATTCTAGGCACAGCTTTGGAAATAATTACTGTTATTATTACTGTGAATAATTATTGCTATAGTGACATGCTGTTGAAATGTTTTCTGTCTTTTCTTCACTGATCTTGATGCAGCCATACTGCATTTCATCTGGGGGTTGTAAAAAACAGATGCTTTGCTGAATCCCAGTCCCTTAGCAGTGACTCTGTCATTGATAGGAAGGACCGTTTTCTGGTTCAAAATGTGGAAGTACAAAGGGCAATTCATACTGACACTGAGTTCACCAGTACCGGCAGCACTACGCAACTCCAGACCATGATGTGAAATCACTGGAGGCCTCCTGACATAATGTTATTAGTCTTGGTAAACACCATGCTGAATTTCAGCCTTATAACTTCATTAGTTTTTGAGATGCTGGGGTTCTGAAAACATGGCATGATGCTGATTTCACTGTAAAACCTGGTATAGATAAAGATGCTAAGTTCAAGAAGTCATTTTTATTGAACTATTTGTGATACATACATGACATTTTCAGAGGTATATGATGTCTTAAAGGTCCACAGTTGCATATTTCTCAAATTATAGCTTGAAAATTGTTAAAAAGAAAAATATTTGTTTGTACTTAAAAGCAATGTTGGCTTCACATTTTAATATTTACTTCTCATGTTCTAACACTATTGTGATGACTAATATTTTTCTAAAATAAATTGAATTTTCTGGTTAATGTGGCATTAAAAAAAAAAAAAAAAAATCACACATATATTACAAATGCATATTGGTCATGTATGAAAGGTCTACCAAAAACCAAAAATGAGCATGTCAGCATTAATATATGTACAGCTTGGGCAAAAAACAAACAAATATTTGCTGGGCTGCCTTTGGCTTTGATTATTTCATGCACTTGCTGCAGCATTATATTAATAAGCTTATGTAACATCACAACATTTATTTCTGTCCATAGATGCATTAATTTTGCATCGAGATCTTGCACTAATGATGGGAGGATGGTACTACAGAGTGAATCTCAATGTGGGTAAGACTGGATTCTGTGGTGGCCATCAGATGGTATCATGAAACATGATGTCAGCACAAGTTACCACATTCACTTTTGTTTCCACTGTTTGCAGAAAACCAGTCTGTATTTCATGTATGTTTTACTGAGTAGCAGTGTCATACGTTTCAGGCCAGTGTCTCTAAAGCACCTGCTTGGACAGTAAGAGTAAAATCAAAAAGCGAAAGTTGGATTTGATGCACACGATAATGCTGTGTCAAAAATATTTCATTTTCCAACACTGTATATTCTATGGAACACTGCTGACTTTTTCAAATTTTCATTCTTGAATTGTGAGGAAAAAAATAATATATTTTTCACAAGTGAGCTGAAATCCATTGCATATTACTTATTTACTTCTAAAAATGTAAATGTGAAATGTTACACATAATTTCTTCTGGTGGATTATGTAAACAATGAAATGAATGAACTGTGGATGTGTGATCTTTGGATAAGATTCTCTGAGGCATTACTCTCCTAATGGTGCATTATTAAAGAGGAATTAGCTATTTAAGTGTTCTCTGAGTAAAACATTCCCTCTCTTCTCAGTCTCTGGTTGTTATTAAGAGAAGGCGGCCATTAAGGGCATCTCATGTATGGACATTTCTTTGGTTACCATGGCAGCACCTGATATGATGAAGTTGTTAAAACAAGTCATACTTATATTATCCTCTCATGAACATCTGGTGCTCAGCAGTGTCACTTGTTTGACATTCTCTCCATTCTCTCATTATCCACAGACTGTAACTGAATTAATTCATAGAGGTGCACCATGTATGTGTAAAGAAGAGAAAGGATTTTAATGTCATCACTCAGTGGCAAACTTTCAGTTTTAATGTCATGCACTTTCTGCAAATGACTGTTTTGGATCGACATCACTTCTTACGTCTTATCTTGATGCTGCAGTTCACACTCAGTAAACGGATAAGAAGTAAAACTCATTAATGGAGTGTAATTTATTGGCAGTTAACAACATAATATGTAACAGAATTTAAAAAAAACCCCAAAACTTTAATGTTCTGCTGGTTACATGATCACTGTATGGAATGGTTTGTCCTGCATTTTGTTTCTTGTTCCATAGCTGCATCTGGAGTCAAAGCTCAGCAATTTACATCTGCCAGACAAACATCATATTTAGACAGGAGGCTGTTGACTCAGTATGCAGATGATTCATACTGTAACCTGATAAGACCACATCTGCCATCTGCCAGTGTTGGATGATTTCTGTATTTATTCACCTGTCTAGTGCCAGGCTAATGATTCTGTTTTTCAATTTTTAATGTTCATTTGGGAGTCTTCTATCCTGTAGACACAACAGTGAAGTCAGTTTTGTAACATTAAACTGCATCACAAACTGCTGGTGATGTTTGCTACAAAGGCAGCTCAGATACATAAACTGGAAATATTATGGTTTGTTAGTAGGAATTCATTATGGGGATAAAACAAGAAATCACGACTTCTTAATTCATTCAGCAAAAGTACAAAATAAGTGTTCACATTTATGATTGACATGTCAATGTCATGAGAGTATTTCTGTATCACAATCACTGGAAATGCAGATACTCTTGCAAACAAAGTATATTTAATAACCTGCAAGTGTGTAAATCATCCAAACCATTCTTTTTTTTTTTTAACCCCTGGACACAAATAGACAAAATGTTTCGTACTTTTACAAGAACAGTATTGTTAAACAATACCAAAAACCCCTGATGGTAAAAGGCAGTTTTCCACCATCAGTGAAAGATTCATGTTGGTGGTGCCTATATATACAGTATAAAACACTGGGGAGAATTTAACAGCAAAAGCAGTTCTTTAATCGTGTCTTCTCCCAGTTAACACATTGTCAAGACCGAATGCTTGCTGTAAGAGGTGAAATTCTTCCCCCATCAGCAGGTTCAGCTGCCACCACACTGACCATCCAACCGGTGGTGTGGAAGAAGAGCTTTGTAAAATGTGTTTTTCTTGTTACAAAACGAGTGATATAGCTTAAAACATGTTCCTCCAGAAATTGGTGACCCCTCAGCCTACAGCTTCTGTTTCTTCTTTGCTGGTTTAATGGGGCTGATCTCTTCCTCCTCATCTTCCTCCTCATCTTCATCCTCATCTGAAAGATCTGATTCTTCCATCTGTGAGGCTGCAAGAGGACAGAAGATGGTGAAAATGTTAAATCCCTGCTTGAGAATAAACGCTGGTATTTTACTTTTAAAGCCACAAAGGTCATGATTTAATCTGCTGTCCCTGGACACCTCACACAAGAAAAATAGGGAAGAGCAAAGAAAGACATGTGTGTGATCCTCAACAAGGTTTCCCTGCAGTGCGGATACAGGGACAATTTTAACAAGTCTTATCTTCTTGTAAAACTTCTGTTCAAGGTCTTGAACATTTTATCCCACAAAATCATTTACACACTGGGTAAAATGGGTTTTACATTAGTTTCAACATTAGTGCAATTTCCCCCATCCGTGGAGTAGTATGGGGCTGCAAACCATTACCTTTTATAGATGAAGAAATGGCACCTAAAATGTAACTTAAAAACACACTTTAATATTAATTTTGGGTTTTCTAACTTACCACCAATCAGTAAAGAGTTGACAAGCAGAGATACACCTAAGAAGTTGTGAAACGGGTGACATTTTTGCTTGAAAAGGACCAGTATGTAGAGTAGAATTATTAGTCATTTATCTATGTGGTTGTATGGATAGTGAAAAGACCTTCTTAAAAATTGCTTAGTGGCAGTTATGGAGGGGGGAAGATGTTTCATATGAAGTTCACTGTGTCATTATCTTTCCATCATAATTAATAAGATCAATGAGAGAAAAAAAAAACATTCTTTAAGACATTATTTTTCTGTTGATCTGCTACCCATTTATACGGAGAATTGGGTTAAATTAAGACTGGATATTAAGACAAAAAAAAATTTAAAAATCTGTGGTAAGCATGATTCATGGTTTTAGTTGTTCAATTCAAAAATAGTTTTACTAAAACTATACACCATATGTATAAAAACAATAAAAAACCAACGGCAGCTCTTGTGTGGGTGTAAACATGCATTAAAGATCAACTACAAAAAATTCAACTGAATAAAACTGGTAAACAATGTGTAGGAGCCATGAGTAAGTTTCTTTTGTACTTGTGGGTTGGTTTGTGTCTGTACACTGCATTGATGCTCTGGTGAGGGGTGTGTCACTGGGTGTGCCGTCCGTGGTTATTTGTAATTGCACTCACCTAGTCTTTGGGGGCTGGCTTTTGAACATGGTGTGGGGTGAGCGTCGTGGGTGATAATTTCTGTTGACCGCTCCGCTCTGCTGCACTACAATACGCTATAGACTACACTGTATTATCTTCGCCTTTATTATTTTGCACAGATGTGTGTAAGTAATTGGAGCTTCTGTCTAGTGAAACTGAAATGAAGGTGAAACAGCCTGGCAACTGAGGAAGGAGTTTGGTGTGTGCGTCACAGTCATCTCCCACGTTTAGCCCACTGCGGCTGATTGTTTTTTTTGGTGGTTCCTGGTTAGCCACAACACAATGAATGAAGAGTCATTCACAGCATTTTCATAAAGTAAAAACTTGATTCACTTTAATAACTTGGCTTATGTCACTGTTTCCACCTTTGGCAGTGTCTTATTTATGAGTATCTTATTTCTACCTCCATTTTATCTTTAAAACTACATCTGTCAGGAAATTACAGGTAGTTACAGTCTGCAGTCCTGAGATTTAAAGGTTCACAATGAACTGGGAAAGAACAAATTTATGTTCACTGCGCCTTCTGCTTGGAACAACCTGAAATAATGACCTGAAACTTCAGGAGCTGGTCTTTTTACATTTTCAAAGTGATGTCAAAACTTTTTGCTGTAGGCATTATGCCCAATTCAGCTGTATATTGGACATTTTCTGATATCTATTTCATTGTATTGTAATTTCTTTATTGTTATGTGATCTCTATGATGTGTGTATGTTTGGTTGTAGCCCTCTCTCAACCCTACTAAGTGTCTTAACAGTGCTGCAGCCTTCCTGGCTAAATAAAGGGTACAGAACAATACAACAGAATGAAGTTTATAAGTAGAAATATTGTTACCGATGAGATGAAGCCCGCTGACAGTCACTGGACCTGTGCCTGCCTTCAGCCGGATGGTCACTGGGGCTTTCAGCTCAAACTCTCCCAAACTCACCTGAGAAAAGGATAGAAAAGTGAAAATGCATTCTTCATAAATGTATATTGTATAGAAATATATCTTTAAAGTTTCGTGTGTGACTCCTACAGTACCTACATCGCTGCTCATAAATTTTACTGATGTCATCGGTGTAGACATTGTTGTATATAGTGTATGTGTACATTTCTTCATATATGACACCTATTGCGCTGTCCTGGTAGAGGGATCCTTCTGAATTTGGGTCCACCTTTTCCCAGTTCCTATGTTTTAGGGTTTTTGTTTTTTTTATTAACCCTTTAACCCCTGATGTGTCTGTGGTGAGCATTCTGAATATATGATTTATTTGAAATATTCATAAAATTTCAACCGTTTACTCAATAGAAAAAACTTCAAAACGTCCTCAGAGAATAGACCTTATTCTTTCCACAGACATCTGAGCATGCTCAGCGCACCCCTTGCCACCTGTGGAATGGGGGGTAAAACACAGAGCAGTGACTGAGGGCACCTCACTATAACAAAAATAGACATTTTTTTTTTTTTTAAACACTGTTTTCTGTGTTATTTTTTGTTTTTACTGTTTGCAGTGTTCTGGTGATTTTCCTTCAACTTTTCTTCAGTTTTTTCTGAGATGTGACTGTAACTGCTTTCTGGAGTTCAACCAGGTGCCAAAAAGCAGCTGGACTGATTTACGAAAAAAAGAGCCCCAAAACGCAAGCGTTCCAGTTTACAGTTCATGTTAAACTTACTAAATTTCTTATTGATGTACATTCTGAGTGCCTTATTTAGTAGAACCTGTAAAACTTAATTTCCTCACTTTGTTTTTTTCTGTTGTTCCACCCAGTTTTGCCCCTAAAACACACAGTAAAGCAAAACCACTGTGGCTTAAGTGGAGCTCTACACAAATTAATGTTTCTGACCATTTTACTACCTTTTCTACACTGAAGAAAAATATGTTTGACGAATCAGAACTTCTTCATGAACTGAAAACATGAAAATTAGATAAAAATAAAAGCAATTACGCAGAGTTTGGGAATGGATGGTATATTGGGTGGATTGTGAGGCTGATTTAGGCACATTGGTGGTACTGGCTGATGGGCTTAAAACCTGACGTACCATGGGTAGACAGCTGATGTGAAGGTTGGCGATGGGTACTGAAATGGTCTTTCCTTGGTGGTTCATGGCCGTTACCTCTACCACATTGCTCTCCTCTTTGGCACCTTCTCCGAGACACACCTGCAGATATTCAATTAATTCACACACTGTTTGCCACTAGATGTAAATGAAAAGGTTTTGTGGTTTATGTTGTCACCCCATTAGCATATGAATTTTACAGCCCTTGATACTTTAACTCCGTGTTTGCCTGTAAGCAAGACTTCTGTATTTTCAAAGAGTGTTTCTGCAGAAACTGTACATACCGTTCTGAGTTCCAGGAAATGCTCCAGATCCTCCTCTTCTTCATCCCCTTGGAAAGTGTAGAAAGGTACTTTAGAGGACAGCTCGCAACCTTGGAGAGACACACATAGCACGATCAGTTCTGCCTTTTGATTTAAGATGCACGGATTCATAAGCTGATACTAGAAACATCCATTATTCCGTTTCACAGTGAGAACATCACACAGACAAACCCACGTGTGCGCCACGGAGCCGCACTGATAAACTGCATTAAAAATGTCTCTTACTGAACAAGAAGCTCTCCAACTTTGATTGACCAGGTAGTGGGACAACCGAGGAGTCCTCTTCTTGAAAAGACATGTTGTCGGGATACAAATTACGGCTGGGCTGTAGAAATTGTAGCTAAATAAGCCCACCACGAAAAATAAGGGGTTCGTCGCCAGGTAAGAACGTACGCATACGTCATCACCCGGCGACCATGATATTTTTCTAACGTATCCTAACATCACGTCTGCTAATCTAACGTGTTAGGCCTTAGAGTAAACATCCAGCTTTTGTAACTTTGTAAAATTCACCGTGTAATGTCCATAAACAGCCGCAAATTATATATTTCATAAGCAACTATAAACTACTTACAACAGTCCTGCTATCACCATGACAACACCACCTGCTGATGGAAGTCATGTAGTGAAAGCAGAGTCTATTCGATACCACTGAAAACATATTAATGGTATTTCCTTATTTAACCCACATACTGAATTAATAAACCATCTGGTGCACATAGCCTGCTTTAAGATATAATTCACAGCACAAATGACACAAAGCAGATTAATTTATTATGCTTTATTGGGTTTTAATCTTTATGTTACATACAAATTTTACATTGGTAAACTGTTTCATAATTGCCCCATCCCTCCCCAAAACCCCAAACTCAATAATCAAAATGTACAACTGAGCCCTTTCTTGTAGCCCATTTCTATCAAACCCTGGTTAGCAGAGGAGAAAGCACAAGCATTAATAAACAGAAAAAAATGAACCATTTGAGTGTGAAAACTCTGCTGTCAAAACAGTCAGCAGGTTAGTAAATTTCACACCTCGCTGAGACACAGCCAGGTAGGGCGGCTGTACAGGGCAGGGTGTTGTAACAAGGCCAGCATTTTACTTTCCTGAAAGAAAACAGAATGCTAGCTGAAATTTTAATAAAAGGTATAAAAATAATAACACTTTATGATTGACAGTATTTACAAACTGTCTCTGTACTACAGTAATATGCCCAAAGAGGCAAGTGGCATGCTTCTTCCTCTATGCAGCATAAGATGAGGTTATTCTAATGACCGCCACAGCAAATCCAATACACCTCATGCACACCATGAATGTACACAAAATATCACATTGGCAGGCAGCTACTGAAGAGCAACTGATGATCCTCATGTAACCAACAGAACACTCCTATCTATAATCAAAGTGCTTTTTTGTTATCTATATAGATTACCAAAAACAAATACGTCAATATAAAACATTCAACAGACAGATAGGAAAAGGCCTAGGAATTTCTGCTCCACACCCACAGTGCGCTTGTGTGGGAGTCAATGCCACTTTGGTGACATTTGGTGACAGGGTTTAATAACCTTGGCGATCCTAAGTGCGCTTGTTACAGCTCAACTGAGAAAACATTCATTCGAGAGTATGCAATGATGAAAATAATGCAGGGAGGGATGCAACATGACTGACGTAAACTGATTAATTACCACCGAGTGCTGAAATCTACCCGACAACACAAACCGCAGTCTATTGGACAGACCGGAGCTCGTACTGCTTGCTGCTTTAAAGTCAAGTACTGTTTTAGGACTCAGCAGCTTTGGGACAGTGGGAGGGTTATGCTTCCACATCTCTTTGATTCCTATTTTTGGGACTATTTCCAATGGGAAATGTTGCCAAAAAATTCTGCATTTGTCTAATAAAGAGCGTGGACATTAGAATTACTGTCCCTTTCAGTAACAAAGATTAACATTTTTACTGCTTAGACTTTAAAACAACTTTATGAACAAAAATAACATTTTCCAAAACCTTTAGTAAATGAAGCATTTTGCACAACTTAAACTGTTGGATGGTCAAACTACTTCCTGAAGGTTTTCTGTGCTGGAGTTTGGAGTTTATTAGGCCAAAGCTGACATGTGATGGCCTATTTCACTGGAAAAGTAAGCTAGCTACATCTCTGAATTGTGCAACAAGGCTAATGTCCAAAATCTTCCTCTAGATCTACTGAACAGATACATGTAGGAAAGCATTTATGCAAAAGACACCAGGGCCTTCGCAGTGTAAAAACCTACAATTCAAAGGCAAAGAACCAAAAGGCAATAACTGAAAGGGAGGGGAAAGCAAAAATGCTGAATTATACAAAAAAAAAAAATGGAAATGGCCAAAGCAAAGTGCTGAGTAGAGACAGACAGAGCTATGTTTGTAAACTCAGGGAAGCTTTTCTGCCGGACTCCTAATGTCTTCCACTCAAACAGAAATTCAGAGGACATATTTAGGTCTTGAAACATCTGAACAAATACTTTTCATTTGCCGGTCTGTGACGATCGAACAGTACTATTGGAGGTTTAACATATTCCAAAAGCTGCAATTTCCCGTCCTTTTGTGCACAGACTCAACATTTCTCATGGCTTTATGTTTGAGTCAGACCCCATTTAAAAGGCCTCTTTCTCCAAGCCTATTGTGGAGCTTTTTGAAATACCATGATGTGGTAGTGAAAGGCAAAATCTTACCCAGCACCTCCCATTTTGTATGAAGGTGTCCTACTTCTGTCTCCAGCTGTGTTATTTCTCTGTATCAAAGCTGGGAAAGCAGGACGCGAGGGTAGTAACACACTACCTGAGACAGAGCTCGTCCTCATTTCGCAGCTATGCCTCCACTTCTGATACAAACACTTTGCATTAGGTCATGTGGACAATATCCAGGTAATGATGCTGGATTAAATCAGAAAAAACGCTAATGGAGTTGTCACTTCTTGCCTCCTGGAGGTATATTTATACATATGAGTAGTGGTACCCCAGAAATCAATGCTGGAGTGCCAGTCTTCCACATTGGCTCACATCAGTTGACTACAGACCACTGCTTGGCCTTATAGCTTCAGATCTGGTTATTTCAAAAGAACCACAACATCTAAGGACAGCTCTGGAAACCTGTGTGAGCGCTGTTGTGCTTCTGTACACAAAGATTAAAAACAGGTTTCCCGGGGCTAGCCCAGATGGTAATGTACTACAAAATCATCATGGAAGTTTCTCTTCACGAAGGTAGCAAACATGTCAGCCGTGTTGAATCGCTCGCTTTCTCTCTGTTACTTTTGCAGGACGTTTCCTCATAAACTTCGCCCCATAATGATGACGTCTTTGGGGAAGCCTTCCATTTTGGCCACTTCAAAACATCCGAGTTTACTGTAGAAGTCCAACATTCTCTTATCAGTCTGTCGAACCTTACAGAAAGCGCCGTGGGACCCTGGAAGTGAAGGACAAAAACAGAGACAATTTTTTAAAAAAAATGTCCATTTGCTGATACATTCTCTATGGTGTCACTGTTTTCGGAGGCTTCCTGACTCGTGACACACTGGGTTTAAGTGGTTTTATTAGGTAGAGTTCAATATTTTACTTTATCTTCCTTTTTAAAGCTTACATTCGTTTCTGTCATGCAGGGTCTTTATCAAAAAAAAACACAAGAGATGTGTGTTTTCACCACGGCTGAACATGAAAATTTCCTAATATGACTCAGGCAGAACTAATGTTCATAGTCTAAGTAATGTATTATTAGCCTGGCCAGCCATCCTGTTTACTCAGTGTATTCAATTTCAGTACCGAGAGAACAGTCTGAAATTGGGCTTGTGAAATATGCACAATCTATTCTATACTGATTACTGGGTCAATCACAAGTCTGGGGGTGTGTGTGTGTGTGTGTGTGTGTGTGTGTTCAGAATTCATCATATGCACTGACTTCTTTTTCTCGCGAGTTAAAGTCAGCTCCAAGTCCCCAAATCTCTTTAGAACTGTTGTCGGTTGTTTACTTGATTCAAAAATAAGGACTGAATTACAGATTACACCCTGTATTTTTAAATTTCTCTGACAAAAGCGTCACATCTGTCTTATCTGTGATTGGTTTACTCAGCTCCTGTTAGTCCCGCCTTCATATTTGGATTCAAGCCCCACGATTCCACACGGATTTCTTATTGAGAAAGACGTACGGCTGGCCATTGACATTACTGAAAGTATTTGATATTGGTACACAAACCAACAAAAAATTTGTTACTATTCTTGCCAAATCAGAAACATTTCGCATTATTTCTACAGAGATCAATGAGTCTCAGTGCTTGTAGCTAAAGTGAGACCGTTTTTCAGATGACTTCATGAATACATTTTGTAACGCTGCTTTAAATTCAGGACTGTTGGCTTTCTCGATACCCAGCAAAAACATCATTTGACATTCATGCTATCTTTAAACTTCATTAATTACAAATCATCCCTCGGTTTTCTACTAATGGTACAAATCTGCTTTATCCAAAAACTCTAAATTCACCTCTGCCACATCACTAACAGAAGCAATTAAAACATCCATCCATCCATTTTCTGAGCCCGCTTTATCCTCACTAGGGTCACCGGGACAATTAAAACATATACCATATATTTTCTCTTCATGTATAAACTTCAGCAGTAAACAAATGGATGTAGCGGGCACCTACCATTGGCTTTAAGGGAGGATAATAGACATCCCATCATGCTTTTGGCCACACTTGGGTCAGTGACCTTGGCATGAACGTCGACCTTGATGAGAGAAGGGAAGTTGGATAGAAACGAATCTGGAAGACCCTCCTCCTCTTCGTGGAAACTTAACATCATTTTCTATAGAAGGACAGATGGTTTAACAACAAGGAAGGTGAAACCGATCAGAAACATTTTAATAGACAAACTTCCTAAGCTCCTACCTCAGCCTCAGTGAGGTCCTTCTGGCAGTCAGGTTTGTGATATTTCTCTTGCATGAAGGGAATCCAGTTCAACTTGCATTTCTTGATGAAGGGCTTAACATCCACAGTGCCAAGGGCATACCCACAGATGCCTTCCTCATCTTCTAACACAAATCCGTAGTCTGGACTCAAAGTCAGCAGACCTCCTACTAACCTATGAGCAGACAAGGTTTAGTGAGACATGTTGAAACCCACAGTCCAGTTGGCTATTTACATATATCTGATTTACCTGTCGCCAATGAGGTCAGGATCCTCATCAGGAAAAGGAACATCCTCTGTTCCTTCACAGTACATTTCTTTACAGATTTTATAAACAGCAGCCTGCAGAAACAGACACAGACATCTGGCACTGAAGTGAATCAGTTCCTACAGAGGAATTTGGCCCGATGCGATTAGCTGGAACTAAACCTCCAATGTTAAGTCCCAAAATGGCCAAGAAGCCTCATGGCATTTTGAAAAGTTGTAGGCTGTCTTTAAATTAAGCACATACTGTGCATGTGCTGACACCCAGAGCAGCTGAGCATACCATCATGGGACATTTAGTACAAAGCATTCAAACTAGGCCAGTTCTGCTGGGAATTCCATCAACTAGCCTAACATCCCTACATTTGCTGCATGTGTTGTAGCATGATAAATAATAAAATAATTGAAAGATTAGTGCTTCAATACAGCTGGACTTGTATAAGACAGGAAG
>JAPQRP010000009.1:10186336-10221452 GCA_037367295.1 Apogon hyalosoma | reverse complement strand
ATAAAAAAGGACACATCTCACCTCATCTTTGGGAAAGTACGGCCGCATGGAATAGATTTTGGACGTTGGCATTGAAGGTGGAGGCTGGTAGAAAAGATCGTTTGCCCCATCTATTGGCAACAACCTCTGTGGGTATCAAAAGAAACAGGTTCAGTTTCTTTGAGGTAAGTGGGTGTGTTGGCTTTGGCTGACTGCCTCACTGTGTATTTGCTGCAGCTGTGCCACTACCAAACCAAAAGGAATCGGAGAACAGAGCAAAGTGCTTTGGCTTGACCGTTTGAGAAAATTACAAGTGTGAGACAAACTGACTCAAGGTTCCTTGTTCATTTGACAGTGGACAACAACAGCAAACATCACGTTTGTATTTTTATCTAAAGGAAAATAGCACAAAGAGCACTTTCATATTTGCTTTTCAAATCCAATAAATCAAGGGTGGTATTTTGGTCTGACTAAGGTTTTACTGGCAGAAGGAGATGCTCCTTTCCCTTTTGTAAGGCATCGCAATATTTCGCTGCGCAGGACCCTCCTGTTGAGAAAAATAATGATGCTTGCGCAGAGACAGAGAGAACTCCAGGAAAAAAAACCAAAGAGGCAAATTAAATATGAGCTGACTGAGTCATTCAAACAGTTGCCACTGTGAGTCTTGCTTTCTCCGAGGTTGGAGATACTGCTGTATGCCGAGCAGGTGTATTTGATCATGGAGTTTTCCCATTGCAAACATGCTTGCGTTCTCGCAGGCGCTGCGATGCTTGTGCGTGCGCTTGCGCTTGAAAAGGGCTGGCTTGGTAATTTGTGCGCTGTGCTTTCCTGCAAAGAAATGAGATGTCATGAAAATAAAACCTAGCCATGCTCGCTTGCGCTGCGTGCGTCAGGGAAAAGCAACATCTCCTTGGGCAGTTGCTGAAAGAAATTCAAATTAATTGATCAGAGAAAAGTCATGCCAAACACAGGCTGTGACCTCTTTTGACAGGTTGGGTTTCAGGTCACCCATTCCCCTCACACCATCTGACATATCCCAGAATGATGGTTATTAAAGAAAAAAAGCTGCTCAGGACATGCACCTCTTTGAAGAACAAGTGAAGGGGATGGAACCCTATGCAATGAAACCTAAAACATTACAATCAGCTCACCTTTGACAGACCAAACCCCTTCGTACCAGCGCACATTTTACCATTTTCTTCTTTGCTCATAACACTCTTTTTTTCCATTTCATTGCTGTGAATTCAGTGCATTAGATACCTGGAACTCTCCTGCTAGACCTCCCCTAAAGGCCCAGGGCTCTTGGTCTCCTCTAAGGAATTGTGCTGAGGACTGACTACGACACCCTGTTAGGAGCAGAGCCAAGCGGACATTGTTACCACAGGATCGGGCTCTCGGACACAGATGAAGGGAGTGGGGAGATGGGGAGGAAGGGGGTTATATGTATCTAATAGCATGATCCAAATAAAAGAATTATTTTGTCTTAATCATTAAAACATAAAAAGGACCCAATTAGCAATAGTTAATTATATATAAAAAGAAATATTTTGTGATGGAATGGGGCTCAAGCAACTAAAGCTTACAGATTTGGACAACTAATTAGGTCCAATGTTAAAAATTTTCTGATACAAAGAGACAGGCAAATGATTTATTTCTATGATCTGCCAAATCATTTCTACATGAACACAATGCTGTCAAAATCCACCACATATCGTGGCTTTCAGATCTTAGGGAATCCGTGTTTTGCATAACTGAACACTTGTTCTCCAAACATCAAGCAGAATTAAAAGCGGTTCAACTCCCCCATGGTCAGAGTGAGAGGAATCTTCACTTCCAGAACTGATGGACTTCATCAGGACTAACTGTCTATGTAAGCTTCAGCTGCTGTCACCCCACCAATCTTGGCACCTCGCGTGAAGTCACATTTGTTAAATCTGCCTTGTCACATGACTGGCTGAGCACAAGTCATTAATCCAAGAGGACAAAATGAAAGGTAACATGGACATTCACTGTTAAAGGACCTCTAAACTTCAGGTTCAAATCCACAGTTAAAGAGGTAATCTCCCCTTTAGGGCCAAAGCATACACATATGGGAATGCACCTTACACAGTGCACAGCTTTTAGTGGCTATATCCAGTGGTACGGATGCTGCCAATGTCAACGCCTAGTTGACGAGGAGCCCTGTCATGTGACCAGACAAATGCAGCGCGCGGGCAAAACAGCTAACACTGCTTTATATATCAACCTCACCCTGACAACTATGACAATTCCTCTGATGAGCTGACACAACGCAGCATGCAGATGCACCCACGGGAAGGAACTTTGGACCCGCTTTACTTACCCAAATTAAAAACCACAAAACTGACACCAGCATTATCTCTTAGTGGACAGCTCCCACCTGATCCAAGACTGCGCTGTCTTAACACAGGCACAGTTACGCAGAAAACATGCAAATCAAAAAGCAACAATCACAACTACACAGGTAGATACATTCCTGAGCAGAGTACATATCATGTCCCATGGTTAAATTTTTAAAGCCAAGTGTAAATTCCCTTGAGTAGGTGCATCAGGCTGGTATGAGCCATTTCTATAACCCTACTGACAGAAACAAAAAACAAGTTAGAGAGAAGCTGCCAAAGAGAGAAATTTGGGAGTTAAGACTTAAGGTTTAAAGCTAAATCGCTGCGCAAAATGTGACTTCATCCAAAGGGCTGCTTCCTTTCCTCCAAATCAATCTTTTACATTCAGAGACTACTTAAAACAATTACACAATCCCATTTCAAACAAGAACAAAAGAAAAGAGACAACGCCTGCACTGTGCATACATCGGCCACTGTCGATCCAATAGCAGTAGAAACTTGTACTTTGGATTCTTCCATCTGTACATAGTGAAGGGAGAAAACAGTAGAAAATAATTATTAGTAAGTATTCTCAGTACAATAACCAGGGAGGTGACTAAGTGCCGGCTGCACAGCTTCAGACTAGGGGAGAAGATGGGGCTGATGTAAAAACCTGCTAACAGCAACAGCAGAGTTCAACAGTTAGGTGCTTAATGACCCTGCAGATACTATGACGACTATTCAAAGACATCTAGAAATACTCATTTTCTACATTTTGCTAGATGGTCTTTTCTATAGCATTAAGCCAGTAGCTTTCATTTTGGGTGTGGTTTTGCCAGTGTGGGTGTGCTGCCTGCTGTGTACTGTAGGCTAGAGTCCTCAGCTTTAGCCGGACAGGACAGAAACCTGTGAATGAAACTGGGTTACAGGGAGTAACCTACAGGCCATGCTGGTGCTTCAGATTATTTCAAAAACATGGAGATGTTTTCAAAAACTGAGCATTACACAAACTGTATCACAGTGCACTATCTGACAGACTAAAAGCATGAGGAGACAGGAGATGAATGATACAGGAGGGAGAGAGAGCAGAGAAAGAGAAAAATTTTTCTGTACACCCTGATACAGATTGAGTTTAAACCCACTAACAGCCTCTTTTCAGAGTCTATATAACCTATCACAGACTGGATCAGATATAATGTAGCTTATGCACCAGAATGGCCTTCCACAGTCAGTCAGTCAGTCAACTTGCTCTCCAAGCTCGCGTGCGCGCTAGGGCATGGAGGAAGGGGGTGTGGGGACTTCCCCCTGGCGCCCATCCCCACAGACAGAGAGATGGAAGCAAGTGTGTCTGTGTGGGAATGCAGCAGTGATGTTACTGGATACACAGCAAGCAGCAATAACCCTGCTGGGACGTTTGCCACAGAGACCCAGTTTTGATATCACCAAGATGGAGCAGCTTAATATGGAATAAACAAGGAGGATGCTAGCAGTGCAAGCGGCATTCAGTCAGATGAAAAAAGAAAACAATCAACATGTGAAACAAAAACCAATCAAAAGAATCACACCTACTAAGAGGTGTTGCTTCTAGCCTGGTCTGTGCTAATCTTATCTACAGTTAAATGCCATCAGTTAAACTGAGGGTATTAATGGCTGCTCAGATTTTGTCCTTGAACGCAGGTGGTGGCTAAGATCTTTGAGAGCCATATTATGATCTGTAACACCACCATCTGTTAAGCAGACTGTGCATGATGCATATGATGAGGTTATTAATTTGCCTCATTGAACTACATTGCTCTGCACTAAGAGGTAAATATACATGCAGTCAAAAACCAAAGATTTTTTCATTTAATCTGAAGTCAAAATAAAATTATTATGAATAAAAATTCTAATATATCTGTTAGAATAAATAGATAAATAATTTTAGACTTGATCACACTACAGCTAAGCTATCGCTTGCTAAAGATTAAGAGGTTTTGGGACCCACTCATACATACCTAGCCACTGGACAAAAGACTTGACCATAGAAATTATGCTCTTGATGTCCCAGATGTAAGGGTAGAGGTCGTAGAGGATGGTTCTGTTCGCTGAATTGGACAGACGCGTGAACATGTGGATAACTGAGCAGCACATGTCCTCAAATTTTTCAGCCCTTGACTGCCATTCCACTACCTGCAGGCCACACAATGATTAAAGATGAGAAAAAAAGTGAGTAAAGACTTTTCAATGGTTAAACAGTACTTTCATGTCATAACCACACCACCCAATGGGCAAAATTGGTAATGCACATCCACCATTTTGTTTTGAAGCATACAGAACTACAGTAAAAAACAATGAACTATGTTGTTCTAACATACATCTACGTGTCAGCATCTAAAATCAGTCTATACATTTTATTACTGCTTTTTAAAAATTAACCTACCTTTTCAGCCTCCTTTCTCTTGCAGTTCACACTGACAACACTGCTGTTGGCTCTTAACCAGTTGAACTCCTTCAACATCTGCATGGCTTTGGGTCCATGTTCATAAGGCAGGTAGAAAAGTTCTGCCAACAAGCTCAAATCCTCAAGTGTAAGAGGTTCAGCTGTAAACAGGGGCTTCTCATTGGGACCAGGCACAAACACATCCTGAGGATTTAAACCAGTAACAAAGTGACTTTCAAGGGTTTCATTACTTCATTGGATATTTATATAGAAGAAAAAAAAACTCACAAATGTTGGCGGCACCTGCTTGAGCTGATCATCTGTCTGCATGGGGGCAATATCACTCCCAGAGTCCTCCTGGATAGACTCTTCAGGGGACTTGGACTCTGCCAAGCTCTCTTTGTCTGTATCCATGGGCTTCAAGTCCTCCGCCATTTTGTCAGCTAAGACAGGACCAACATGCTTGTCCTCTGGGTCAGCCTCTGCTTCTGGCTCTGGTTCATCCTGCTTCTCAACTACCATCTCCATGGGCTCCTCATCAGAGTCCTTTTTTTCAACCTCCACCTGAAAAACACATGTACAATATCAGCAGATGAGTCATAGAGCACTGAAAATGAGTGGTTGCAAATATATGTACGGAGCATGTAAAAAAATTTGTTAATGTTGGCTTATGCAGGATCATTAAATTAAACACCTTTAAGACCTTTATGGATGCAATTTAAGACATGTTTCGCATTCCACTGTACTGGGGACAGACTTGTGATGGTGAGGGTCCCAATGTGAACACAAAACATTGGATAATGGCAGCAATTTCCTGCTCTCTTTTACATAGGCTTTATGTCTTTTATTTATTTATTTTTTTACTTCATTAGTAATTCTAATGCCTATGGACCCAAGTTCCTAATTTGAGCATTTTCTTCTTCAAATTACCCATCTTTAATACATATTTTATATTTTTAAGATATGTCAAAATTGTATTTAGGGTTAAAGACCAAAAATTCAAGACTATTGTATTTTACACTTTTGACGGAGCATCAGAAACCCTTCAACAGGGTCCAGCAAGTCAGTTCAAATGTATGATTTGTAACATATTCTACAGACAGTGATCCGTAGCATGTAGTGGTACTAACTCATAATCCAACAGCTATAGTATGATCTGTGAAGTATTAATAAACTTCACCTCCTCTTCCTCCTGAGTTCTTTTTGCCATAGGATGTGAGAGTGGATCCAGACAGAGAGGAGGCATGGCAGGAGACATGATTGGCTGCTGAAATACAGTTGTGACAGTCGTAGACGAGCAGAGTGAAGGAGCAGCCATGGATGACACATCGATAGCTGTGCTTTTGGCACCGCTCTGAGGCACCTGTCGGCCTGAAAGACAAAATAAAATAACACTGAATCGCTTTGGAATTAAAACTACCTATCCATGTACATATTATGAACTTTTCAACCTAAAATCTTCCATTTGCAGAGGCCTACAACAGACAGCATATTAAAAACATACTATTGTATTGATGAGGCACACCAAATTCCCCGAGCCATTCTGTGAGAGCCAGTTTTAGGGCGAGCTGGGGGCTGTAGAGCATGTCAGTCTCTAGTTCTTCATCACTGCCTTCGTTCTCCAACTTGATCTGGATGGATACTGTGCTGTCCTCACCATCCGCTGGTAAAAGGCAAAAGAGGAAAGTGAGCAAAACAACAGCACCTACCTAACAGTTGATACCACATTAAACATAAAAAAAATTCCATGAAACTGGCTGTAAAATGATCTAACTGTATTTTTCTAAACATCACACTCAAAAAAGGAACATTTTTGACTCATACTTACTCATGACCACATCTTTACGAACCCCATTCATGTTAGACTTGTACCATGTTGCAAGAGTGTGAATAGCAACAAAGTTGGACTCAAACTCGCAGTTCGGGTTGGTGAGGACACCCTTCAATCTAGGGATGAGCTCTGTGGAACGACCCTTGTATGGACCCAAGAAAAGCCTCTTCTGATCGTAATCATTAGCGTGAATGTTGTCCCAGATTACAGGGGCTCTTCTTAGAATTTTAGACACTTCTTCAATAGACTCCACAGTGATATCCTTGGACACTACTTTGGGGCCTGCATGAGATAAAAACATAGTTTTAAATCTTTCTCTTGACTCTGGGTTGTTCTTCATATTTCTTTGACAGAGAAGGTCAACCCACCTGTCCATAGCACTTCAATGCCAGGCAGGAGCTTTTCTCCTACTGTGTGGAGGTAGGGGGACTGAGAGACACTTGGGTAGCAGAAGGTTCCACAGTACTCTGTATTCAAATGCACGGAAATCCACAAAAATATTGAGTAAATAAGCAGAATCATATTTATATTATTCACTGATGAGTGTGACATGTGCAAATGATTCAGAGCATGATATTAGCTACCTGTGGGACAGAAGAGGAAGGTTTCAGGCTCCCCCAGGTACTGGTAGATTTCATTGGTGATGGAAACCTGAGCGTGTGCAAATGAGCTGAAAACCTCTTTATCAGCGGGGCACATGTTGTGGTCAATATCATCAAAGAGTAAGGCAAATGACTTGCAGCCAAAGTGTGAAACCTAAGGGAAAGAAAATTGGGTGCAAAAGAACATTTAACAAAATGTTTTCAGAATGATACGCTTTCAGATCTATACAACATTTGCTTTTATTCATTATACTCATGTACTGAGGTACAGAGTTACCATACCTGATCCAGTTTTCTCTTGAGGGCAGAAACCTCTTTTTGATTAGAGAAGGTGATATCCAGTCCAGGGGAAATAGCATAAATGAACTCTATCCCGTGCTCTTTTGCAGCACCAATTAGAGTCATGAGTTGCTCTAGGATGTAGATGGAAAAAAATCAATCAATACAAAATATTTTTTATGGCGTTAAAACCATTACCTGTGACTTTTAAATTTTAATCCTGTGTCACTTTGTATGACATTTAATAGCTAATAATAAGATTTCTATAGCGCTTTACAAAGCACCCAAAGCACTTTACATTATTATTATTATTATTATTATCTGCACTGTAGCATAAATAGTCACGCATAATTTCTTTGACATATGACACGTGAACACAAAATTTATTCAGAATTCATAAAATAGTCACCTGCTTCTTCCACCGAGTAAAGCTCTCTCCAGAACATTCTGTGTTTGTAGTCATCTTTGGGTGCATATAAATATGTATTCAGTCCCCATTTCTGCTGCCTGTGAAATACAATTATGTACAGACTCAACTCATATCCTCTGGCAATAACATGTGGTAGACATTCATGTGAAAATTACGTATATTTTAGTGTACCTCCTAAACAGCTCTTTCCTCTGTTCCATTGTCCATGGTCGCCCATAAAAGCCTGCAATATAGACAAGCAATATATATTGGTTTCAATGCAATCTGCAGTGCTGTGATCTATGCTTATTGAGCTGCTTAAATGCGACAGCTGGCAATGAGCCCTGAAGTGTGGGCCTGAGCTGGAAAGTGCCATTTAAATTCTTGTCTTTTAAGTTATATTTTAATAGGCAAAATCTCTTGGAGTGGATTGAGTCAAAATGTCTGTATATGTTTTATCATAACCTCATCAAGCTAAAGTTAAATCCATGTACCAAAATATGGCATTTAACATACTCAGACTCGCTCATGAATATTGTTGCAATCTAGCCAATTATGCAAATGTAGCTATGTTGATTTGAGACCCGCTTTATGATCAATTACATCGAGAGATTACATGAAAAATATCATCTTGCTCGTTTTACATTAATCACAAACGATTACTGACTACTAAACAAGAAATGTTCACTGATGTGTTTTTGCAGCTTTATTTAAGACTCAAGAGCAAGGCTGCTGCAGCGTTTTCTGGCCCAATTTATAACAATACGCAGACCGCAATATATCACAAACGTCAAATTTTATTATATTTGATGGATTACCTTCCACGACTCCGCTAATAAATTTTCTGTGGCCCGTCGGTTCGACTCCAATACCGGACTCTTCCACCGATCCGGGGGCCTCGGCACAAGCCTCTCCGGAGACTGGGCTGGGGCTCGGCTCAGCGTCCACTTGAGGCGTCTCTAGCGTTTTGTCTTTTTGAACCATTTTTGGCAATGTCCCTCTGTGTAAAATTACCAAGTTCCAGCGAACTCAAAAGGGACAAAAATGGATTTACACTTTACGATGGCAGGTAAATTCGCCAAGCAGAACCTAAGGGAGATAAAGCGCGTCACTGTCTGTCTATCGTCAGCTAGCGTAAGGTATTAGCAAGTCTATCAAAATTCACGAAATGCCGCACCACGTCCTTATTAAAACTGGTATCAGGTAGTAAAGGACATTGTTTTTTAGACCACTATGTAAAGATAAACAAGAAGCTCGTTGGTTTTCCTCCGATCATATTCTTCTCTTTATGGTTGATATGACCTGGTTTTAGTCGGTTCTTCCTGTTTACACCAAGTGCGCATGCTCCTGGGACTAGATTAAACCAGTCAAAACTAGATCGGAGTGACAAAACACTACCAAGATGTCACCATGAAAAAGAGATAGATGACATTCGCACAAATGTCACGTCAAACCTGAACACACAGGTATCGTTATAAATGTTGTAATGGCTTGGTGTGGCATTTACATCCTTCTTCTAATACAAAAAATATATAAATTAATTTAAGCCACGACATTTACTTTCAGTACATTAGTTTCAATGGTGTCGTATGTGTGATTCGTTGACTTAACGTTGCCTAAGTTATTTATCTGCGCCTACAGAAAGATAAACGTTATTCATAGTTTATTTAAAGCCTTACGGAAAACTATTCGAGTTTTCCTGCGCTAGAAAAAGTAAGCAATTGCACTCAAAATCGCTTAGCCCGGTAATTTTATGTTGGCTATCTCGAGTGGTTTTGGATATCTTGAGATTCCAGTCCATATTAGGAATGCAGCTGGGCTCCAACACTACTTTCAAACAGAGGGGAGGTGCAGCTATGCTCCCTGCACAACATAGATGCTTTGTTAGAAAATTACCGTGCCATATCCAATCAAATGTCACTTTATGCCAAAGAAGTCTGAGGTCTACTTAGTCATCTCAACACTAGATGGGACCAGCATCACATTAAGATCCTGCAAGCACAATTATGTAGGTCCATATGAAACACCCAAAGAAAAATAGCACTGAGAGAAAAAAAAAAAAAAGAAGCAAAATAGCATGCAGGACAGAATCAGGCCTTCAGTCACTGATCATTATCAGAAGTGGGTAATATGGCCAAAATATATGTCAGCTACTATTAATAACTACTATGATAAATGTCAAATCAATATTTCTTTTCAGGTCATGAGCTGATTGATTGAAAGTTGAAGAAGCCAGATAGTATTTGTGGTTTGTGAGTATGTCAAGCAGCGGAACATTTCAGGAATCAAAACAATTGTAATAATACCATCAAAAAACATGCTTAAGGAAATTTAAGTAAAATAAAACACTGAAACGTATTCTGCTTTAGCTGGCAGTGTATACAAAATAGACCATTAAGACAAAACTATATTGTGATAATCATTGAAAATGCCATCACAGCATCTAAGCCCCCTACAAACTAATCTTTGAGAATGATCTGTAACTAAGAAAACTCCAATCAATATTGTATTATTTTCCATATGTATATAAATATTTTAAAAGGATTACTTATGTCTCAAATTGAGCTGTAATAAACCCTCAAGATCAAGTCAGACAAATCCAATAAGTGAATCCACTCTCGTCAGCTGGTTCTGAGACCCCCATCACTAATAAACCTCATAGTGGGGGTAGGCAAAGAAATTAAGTTTGATTTACTGGCCTTAATTTATGAATATAAATAGGCAGGATATTGCTCCAATGTCAGAGATAAAAAGCAGACAGATCCTGATCAGACTCAATCACTGCAGTTCAGCAAGTTTTAGAAGACTCAATAAAAGCAGTTTTCCTTAGTATAAGTAGCCAGTTTCATGGTTCCTCTGCTTGTACTCATCTGTTCCTTTCAAACTTGCATCATGTCATACCTTTTCCTCAGCACACATTCTGACTTTTAAAAGCAGACAGGTGTTGGCAATGTTAAATTTATTCTATTTAGCTGCCTCTGGAGTGTCCTGGGATAATTCTAGTACCTTAAACTAGTGCATCCAATTTTTAATACCAATTATACTTTGTCACTCAGCTGTAAAAAATGCCTACACCAAACATGGGGAAAAAGGGATAAAGAAGCTGTGCAGTCTCAATAAGTGGTCAATTGTTCAGGTGAAGCAAGGACAGATATGATTTTAAAAGAACTGTTAAAACAAAGGAGACAGCACATTTTTTATTTACATTTATTGAATTGTAAAGACTATTGAATTGATCCAGTACCCTTGTGCAGTATAATTTCTGTAATAATTTCTAATACACAAGTTTTAAGAATCTAAAAAAAAGGTGCTTGCTGTGTTGGTTTACTGACTGAAACTTGACCCAAGTAGCAATAATAAAGTAAAATGCAAACAAAACAAAGAAGACGAAAAACGCATTTCAGTTTCTCATATTTATTCATTGTTGTAGTACATTTATATGTATTACATCTCCTCCCCCAATAAATAAGGGAGTTGCATTCCATATATTTTCTTCCATTTTAAAAGTGATTCTTTCCATACAATTCAAATTTGAAAATACATTTAAATAAACTTTTAAAAAATTACTGTATATCACTTATGCCATTTTTTTGCCTCTTTTCCTACTTTCATTACAAATCTTCACTTCAATAGAAGGTGTTAGCTTGCAAAAATAAAAACAAAACTTAATGCAACAACTAAATGTAAAGACAGTGTTGCGGGTGAGGAGCCAACTGTCAGCTCTGAGGTAAGTTTCTGCTGTCTCCGGCGGCGGGCCTCTTGTTACCTCTTCAGATTCTGCTGGGCCTGCTTCAATAAAGTGTCGAAGTCGAGTGCATCATACCTGGCTCTTGTAGGCAATGGATTGTACTCTCTACTAGAATCTAGAAAAAAAGACACAAGTGGAGATCCAAAAAAAAATTAAAATCACATAATGGAGATGCTGCAATAACCCAGAAAACAGACACGAAAGGTCAACAATATTTGCAATATGAGTTTTTCACCAAAATGTGTAGCCCCGAGTACTTCAGTGGCATTTGATTTAATACACATGCACGCAGAGTGAAACCCATGCATACCGAGGTCAGCATAGGTGGTTTTGCAGAACTGTCTCCTTCCTCCAAAACAGAGATCAAACGGAAGCTCATCAGATTTGCGTAGCTTGCTTCCATTCTCAATGGCCATGAAAGCATCATTGGTGTTGTAGTAAGTCACAAACCCATAGTTGTCCCTGTGACAGATGATCAAAACATCAGTCTGCATCCATTTTGAGTTCAGTAGCAGTCTAATTCAGGTCTGTGTTCTGTTTTTAGACTGTGACTTGCTTTTAAAAGGGCGATCTGGGTGTACTGCCAGGAAGCCCCAGTTATAAACAAGCCTGGTTTTGCTTTTGCACTGTAGCTTGGCCTAAGAGGTCATTGACAGGACCAACTAGGTTCAAAGACAGTGCAATTTGACACAATCTTATGGTAAATGTCAAATATGTTTTACACTTATTGTTATACACTTACCCATGGTCTCTAAAGTGCAGGGTGCAATCCTCTATCTCACCGAAGAAAGAGAATCGCTCTTTGAGTTCCTTTTGGGTCATCGTACTCCGAATTCGCCCCACATAAACAACACGGCGCTCCTCCTGGGAGAAGAATGTTGTTGATTATATGATTCATTATGAAAAAATATTTTGCAGAGTCTTATGAATATAAAAAAAAAACCCCCAACAACTCACAATGGCTTTTTCCTTGCGTCTCTTCACGTCAACAGTCATTTTTTCACACTGACCATAGACAGGCCTACAAGATGAACTGAAAAGGACAAGCAGACACTTTTAGACTGATTGTAAAAACATTTACCTAGAAGTGAAAGTTTCATGTTAGGTATCGGGATAGATAAGCAGGATGAATATACTGTACCTGTACAACCGTCTGTTTCTACTCCACTGTGCTTGACTATGAGGAGACTGAGAACGAGATCTGGAACGACTCCAAGAACCAGAACGGGAAGAAGAATAAGAGTACCTCCTCCTCCTGGGAGGAGAGCGGGATACAGAGGGAGATGACGGGGAAGAGGAGCGAGAGGAGGACCTGGAACTGCTTCCAGAGTGATGTCGGCGATACCTGTTAAAAACAAAGAACAGCAAGGAATTAAAAACCTCTAAAATATTTTTTTTTATGAATATGAGACACTTTGAAAAACAACTTTACCTTTTCTTAGATGGAGAGCGTGATCTAGACCTAGAGCTAGAGGAATGGGACTCTGAGGCGCTGGACATAGGGCTAGGAGATCGATGGGATCCTCTTTTCCTTGACCGGCCTCCAATCCGCTCTTTGGAGTTGGATTCAGGGCTGGGTGAGCGAGAAGTAGCATGGTGGCGATAGGACCTCCCAAAAGGCCCTCGTTTGGGACTCCTTTCACCAAGACCAGTATCAGTGTCCTGTCGTGATGGAGAAGCATCAGGAGTCTCCAGAACAGAGCTTTTCTCCATCACCACGGTGCTCTCATCCAACAGCTCTCTGAGTGGTACGACCATTCTCTCTGTATCTGTAAGGTTTTGGGTAGACTGGATGGAGGATGATTCCTTCTGTGTAGTGGTTGCTGGGGGTTGCTTGATTGGCTTTATAACTATGAAAGATTGCTGTTTGACATTCCAGCGCTTTCCTGGCTCCCCAGAGGAAGTGGTTTTGCTAGGGAGGCAGTAGTCATGGTCCAAGCAAGCCAATTCTGGGTCTACGGTGGGGGCAGCAGGACTGGGTTTGCTGCGGGTCTTAGCCAAGGGTAGAGGCCGTGCTTCTATCTGGATAACCTTGGAGGGGTTTGACTTAGAGGCTTCTGCAGCCTTGCTCTTCCCCAGCAGGGCCACAGGGGTCAGAGGTTTCCACATCTGATGGGGAGGAGTGGCTGGGGGGGTCAGAGCTGAAACAGAAGGAAGATAGTGTAATGAAATTATAAATGTTTGGTGATGACGACAACGTAAATTTTTTTATTTCAAATTAAATATTCATTGATTAAAAAAATGCTGTTTAGTACTTTCAATAAAAGGTGGCAGGGTAAAAACATATCTAAAATAAAGCCAAAATTAAAATAAAATATGTACACATACAAAGTTAATGTGTATATAATATGTACATGCATATACACAACAGTATAAATAAGGTGCAATTATTTCTGATGACTGTGCCATTGAACGCTTCAGTGTGTAAGATGTTGTGGTTCCATCTACAACCAACAGAGCACCCCTTGCATCACCCTTCCCTAAAATGGGTGCTAAAAAATACAAAAGGCTTTTGTTAGAGCCAGTGTTTGGTGGTCCATTTTGGGCTTAATGGTTTAGCTATTATGGCTCTGGTCCATATACAAATGTAGTAGTTGGTGGTATTAATTCCAGATGCCATCCACTATAAAATGGAAATAAAGGACCAGTCTGTTTTGGGCTAATGTACAAACATGGTTGACTAGATGTGACCCGCTACCTCTATAAATATAAAACAGTTAATTCTAAGGAAACTCAAACACAATGACTCTTAATCTGCAGGTGATTATACTTAAATTAAAACAATTAGACATATTTGTTCCATTTCCAAGTCTTTCACACTGAACTTTTAATCTGCAGACATTACACGTGAATAAAAAGTTCATTATCCATTTGACAGAATCTACTCATTGATGACAAGGTTAAAATGCTGAATTACCTGCTGTGCTTGAGAGATCATTAGCTCTCACACGCCCCACAACCGTTTTTTCTGGAGCCAACCCATTGCTGCAAAGTAAGCACAGCAATCCATTAGCATATTACATGTACAACTTAGTCTGAGTCTAGATAAGAATAGATAGAACAAAGTCCACACAAAAGAACATCAACGTCTACAAAGTCAAACTGCAGAAGACCCTTAGCTGTATAGGATAACAGCAGGGTTTGCGGTAGGTCTTGGCAAAATGTGGACTACGCCACCTTCAGACACACTCACACATGTTACGTAAACAGGTTTCACTCGGCAAGGAGTTTTCAGAGAAACCGTTAACTCAGTCAGTCACACTGAGCAGCTTTAGGGCTGTAGGGTAACTCACCTAGAGTTTCCTACAGCTGCTGCTCTACCAGAGACCTCCGGCACACAATGCTCCTCTTTGGCTGAAGAGAAAGGGAAGAGGGAAATGAGTGAACACCAAAAATATGTTAGAAAACCTGAAAGGTTGAAACAGGGTGAACTGAATGCTGCAGCAGGTTGGGTCTTACATCCATGTATAATGTGCCATTTGCGTGCAGGTACAGTGCATTTTCCATGAGAGCCATTAACATAATATAGGAGCCACCATCTGTCGCTGACGATATAAAGATTCAATAACAAGCCAAATGACGTGAGTGATGGCAGTGTCCAGCCAATTTAGGGCTGGAGCTTGTACATCCGCCCCAACAAAGACAGCAGGGCGAGAGTTAAATGGATTTGCGGACAGGGCAAAATTCCAGCAGCTGAGTAGACAAGAGCACAAAGCAGCTCCTCTGCCCCCCACAGAACCATCTCTTAAAGTGGAATGTGTCAGGGAAAACCTAAACTAAAAACCACCCAATTCTGCCCTTTTAACCACAACTGTTAACCACATGTTACCATGACAGTCAGATAAGCTTGGAGTTTTTAGGAATTTCCTGATAACATCCATTCCAGGTCACTTCTACTGGACTATACACTCAATGGCAGCCCTGCTGTTTGGATCTGTTGGTCCAAGATTAAAGTTAATAATTATGTGACATGACAGATGACCCTTTCCTGAGCATGTGAACAAACCAAGTGTAAATTGTGATAAAGCTCTTAACTAGGTACTTGCTATCGAATGAAGTGTCCTTCCACCCACTGACCAAAGACAGAAAATCAGGAAACTGATACGCTGACCACCTTTAGCCCGTTAGTATTCCCCAGACATATGACAAATTAAAGGTGCTCTCATATCTTATGATGTACACATTTGCTACAAAGCCTATCCTTCATATAGCAGAGACGCTAAGGGACAGCTCTCGTGGTAGCAATGGTATTGCCAAATATCTGCTGCACACATTTCCTCTGTTACATAATATACACCACCATATTGGCTACCCCATTACACCTGCATGGGACCCACTGAGGTACTGGGCACCACACTTCAGCTTTAGAGTTGGTATTACATAAATACACTGGGAAGTGAAGCACCTCCTGTAAAGTAGGAAGTATTCCCTTGATACAATAATAGATCATGCATAAGAAAAAAACATGGAGAGGTTAAAGATCACATTAAAAGCTACTACTCACCTTGGGTTTCCTCAAACTGCTCTAGCAAACTGGTGAGATCAGCAGCTTCAATTCCTTGAAGATTAAGTCACATGATATATTAGAACAAACGCACTGAAAATCAACCAATCTAGCTCCGTGCCTGAGAGTTTGAAAAGTCTTTAGCTTATTGTTTTAGTTTGGGCACACAAACAACCCTTACCTATTTCGCTGGTGAAGGCCTCAATCAGCTCCTGTGTGGGACTCTTGGCTCTGGTAGGTTTAGCTGTTGGGGTAGGCTTGGCCAGTAGACTCTGGGTCTCCAGGAGAGGAGAACCAGAAGAAGAGCTTCTGGAGTCATCAGATTTAGAGGACTTTCTGCAGGATATGCTCAGTGAATTTAATGAGGCAGAACCGGTGACCTCAAGCACATTTGGGATAGTAGTGGTCTTCAGGGGGGCACTGGGAGCTGACACAGCAGCAGCATCATCAGGTTTCATTGCATCTGTAGTGGTTTCAGCATAGTACAGCTTTGCAGACTTTGAGGATACAGACAGATTGCCTGGACCATTAGTGACTCTGTCCTTGTCTCCTACAGGTGCAGGACTCCTCTCCTTTGAATGTTGCACAGGCTGAGAGGGTTTTAAAGCAGATGGCAAACTAGAGCTTTGAGGCACAGAAGGCAATATAGGTTGAACAGTGGCATGTACTGTTGGTAGTTTCTTCACTGAACTAGGAACAGCAGCAGCAGCTGAAGGATTCTGGCACTGAGAAGGCTTAGGGGTTGACACAGTTTGGGGTTCTGGTATTTGCTGGGGTTTAGGAGCAGAAGCCTTGTTGGATGAGGCGACCATGTAAGCTGGCGGCACCAACAGCGCCTCAGGGGTGGGTGGAGCACATGGCCCACGGGGCTGCCAGGCAGCTTTCACCTCCTCCACTTCCTTCTTTGCCGAATGGTGTAGGGGCCAGCGAGGGTCCCTGGGGCTGGGGTCAGGCAAGCAGGGAATAGGGGTCAGCTCTTTTGGGAGCTCTGGAAGGCTGGGCCACTTGGTGCTGTAGTTCTCCTCTTTTTCCACTGGCGCAGGCTTTTTCTGCTGTCGGAGACGTCTGTACTCTGCCAGACTGAGGGACTTGGGTTTAGGTTCTGGGACTGCAGGGGCTGGAGGGGGAGTGGGATCACTAACAGCTGAGGCGGGGCTAGGAGCAGCTGCCGAGCCATCTGAAGACATGTGGTCTGCCTGTGTTGCTGACAGGACAGCAGAGGGAGCTGCTGAGGAGTCCTCCAGCTTCTCAACCCCTGGGATCGACTGTTGCAGCGCATCAGGACTTCGAGAACTCAACACTGGAGGAGAACTAGACTGAGATATTTCAACACTTGCATTCAACAGAACTTTGTCCTGACTTGACGGTGCAGATGATATTGCTGTAGTGGTGGTTTCCAGTTGGGTTTCAGTTTGGTTTAAATTTAGTTTCTTAGGTTTTGTAGATGAAGTAGGAGTTGTTGTAGCAGCAGGGGTCACTGAGATGTTATTTTGCTTCTTATTGTATGATCTTTTTTCAGCCTTTTTCAACAGTTTCTGTGGTGCCTTCTTTACTGAGGCACTTCGAAGCACCCTTCCTTCCACAACTTCACACTGGAGTTTTTTCTTATCCTTCTTTTTCTTTTTTCTTCTGGAGGGGCTTTTCTCTTTAATATCTTCCTTGTGTTTCTTTACATACATTTTATCTTTCACATCTAAACACAGGCGGGGTGTCGCAGCTGCAACTTTCACTGGGGCTTCACTAACCGTTACATCTTCATCATCAACTACTATATGCTCTGAACTGTCAGAGAACACTTCTTCTGCAACATCTAAACATTTCTGCTCATTTTCTGAGGGCTGTTGCAAAGAGACTGGAAGATTCATGTCTGGAATGGCCAGGATGGGCTCTCCATTTTCCCCCTGATCTACAACTTCAAGTAAAATGCCTCCTTCAGGCAGCATCTGTTCTCCCTTGTCATCCTCCACACAAATGGCCATGCAGTATGGGTGCATATGCTTGACCAATTCCCCCAGACTCAATGAAATGTCATCTTCACCCTCCTGCTCAAAGGTGATGGGAAACCCTTCCCAGTCTAGCAGCTCATTGTCAGGAGGTGAATCAAATCGACCTGGGCTAAGAGTGAGGGAGCCGTCTTCCTCCTCCTCTCCATCACTCCTCTGCTGGGAGTCTGGGTGGATCCTGGGGAGGCTCTGGTAACAAACGGGACCAGAAACATCCAGTCAATTTCTGAAAACATGTCTATAGAACACATTTATGTACACTAATTAGGAATGAGGAAAACTACCTTCCCAGCTGAAAAAGGTCTTGCACTACATAGTGCATCTTTTTCTGGAGGGGATCTGGACATACACAGCAATCGCTTGAGCTACAAAGTCAAAGGTAGAAAAAGGCATGACAATATTAAAATTTTGACTTCTTGAAATACTTTTATAAACATTTACAATAACCTGCTGCTGACCTGGTTACATGGTTCATAAAAACTACAACTTGCAGACAAATACATTATCTTTAACTGAAAATAAAAACTAAATAATAGGAATAGGACTAGTTGGCTTTGGGGCTGATAATTTTTCAAACTATAGGTACTAGCAGTTAGGATCCAATACTGAGTAATAAGACATATCATGCATCTACACTGTAATGACTGGGGGTAAATAGCTGAAAAAATAAACAGCATATTTAAATGTGCCAATAATTTTGTTAGCTAGTTAGCTAGCTCAGCATCAGATTTATCCGACTGATTTATTCAAGGAACCTTTATTTTTGACTAGAATACTCTCTAATAACATCAAAAATAGTACATATCCAAGAGTGCTGAATGTTTTTAGTGGATGGTTATATCAGTTGATGGATGGATCATCAGCCCTTTCCACATATAAACTATACATCAAACTTTAAAAATCCACTTCTATAAAAACTAAGGGAGGTTTTAAAACTATGGTAAATCCGATCGGCAGGTTTTCTTCCTTCCCCCTTTGCCCCAAACTTACGGGGCAGACTGGTACGTCACTCAGAATTATATATGACAGCTGGGCACTAACCGGAGAGTGTTCCTTGCCCTTCTGACCTGACAGCAGGTCTGAGTCAGGCAGTGTGTCAAACGGAGACAGGTTCTCATCATCCACATTGTCGAGGATCTCTGTCAGGGCAGTCAGCAGCGTGGCCTCACTCTCCTCATCCAACCCTTTAGTCTAAATAAGCCCACAAGAATTAGGTCACACTATGCAACATAAGGAGCGTAAACAAACACCGGGGTAGTGCATACACCATACCGATACCCCTTTGGTTACTGTATGTTTCAGCATGTGAAAATAATCTTGCCTCTATTGTTGCTGTGTCCTCAAAGAAAGAAAGGATAGAAGGGTCTAAGGAGCTTTGAAGGGCCTCCAGAGTGTCTCCGGAGTTCAGTCCAGCTGCCTAAAAGAGGGGAAAACCAATTACATTATGTGGAATAAATGACACAGATACAATTTATAAGTGAAGTAAACAAATCTTAGCGCCTAACACTGAGGAACATCATAGTGATATTGCAATGAACTGGGTAATTATCTGCCACAAAACACAGTAGTCACGCAAAGTAGAATTCCTGCATTCAAGCAATTTTTATATGCTTTTAACTTTAATTTCATTAAAGATTCAAGTCCAGATTAGTCTGAAATGTCATCAAGAGTCTTTGTTTGGTGGTTGGAGGGGACGCTTGAGCTAAAGCCAGACATGTGAAAATTAGAGTCAGAAAAGGAAACGCCAGAGGCCAAGAGAAGCCACGAGCTTCACTTTCCAACTTAAGAGGAAAAACAAAATACCAGGCGTACTTGTATAATTATTAACAAAATAATAAAGGTGCTAATTAGATATATAGCACTTCAACTGATTTAAAATGAGTCATAGTAACCTAATGAGTTATTCATATCTATAGTTCAGATGTCTGTTTCAATCAATAATGGCGAAGTTAAATAGACAACGTTTGAAATGCATACACAAAAAACAACTCTATTATACAAGTGTAAAGTTCAGGTAGTAAAACAAGGGATTCCTTGAGTTTACAATAACAAAGCTGCAGCGTAAAGGTCATTCTTCAGTGGAAACATAGCTGATAACATTATGTACTTTAATCAAGAAACAGGGTCTTGTGCAGTGACCCACGTGTTTCTGTCCACACACAGTGGGCAGACATGTCCGCTCCCTGCCTCACCCCGTTCATAGGGAGGAGACCCCCTCAGCCCACGTGTTGCACTACAACAAACCCAAGCAAGGCCGGTTTTCATAAATGTTAACAATAAAAGGCCAAAAGTAAACAAATACATTAATACTTTGACTACATAGGTAGAACAACATGTAATAAAATTAATAACTCGCCTTAAAATGTAGTGAAAAATGGATTAAACACAAAGCGTCTTCTGCGCATGTGCGGAAGCCAACATGTGATTCACCATGACTGAACCACATGTGCATGTACATACAGGTTTTGAATGAAAATCTGAAATGCTGCAGCAGTGTCACAATCAAAACCAACACATATTTATAAAAGGTAAGCATGTACACGGTGGGTAAGTAACAGTTATCTCGACGCGGATATAATGAAATGATGACACACACTGCAACGTGTTGGCATGAAGCCTACAACATAAATCACTAAATCATAGTATATTAATACGAAATAACAGCCTGTAAATCTCAGATCGTGTGCACAAGGAATACATCTATCCGACTATAATCCCAAAATTAGCAACTAGCATATTTGCTGCGCGTGTTATCCACGTGTGTATGAATCAGTAAATGGCCAGTACACAAAGTACTTTCACACAGAAACTCCCTGAAAGGAGCTTAGAAGTAAAAGTTAGATATATATTGCTCCAGTGCTGCACACAATAGATCAACTACACAAGAAATACAAGGCTGTCACCTCATTTGATGAAAAGATAGTTTAGTTTAGAGAGGGAAAGTGCATGGCTCACTAGCCGGCCGGTGAAGCTACAATGAACCCCAAGCTAGCTGTTTACTCACAGCTAATACACACCGACTGAAGAACAACAAAGCAAATATAGTAAGTTTTACACACACAAAATACTATCTCACTGGGTGTAATAACTCTGAAAAGATAAATAGTGTTTTAAGTAAGTTTAGTGATACTATAGTTGCATCCACGTGTCACTTTTCCATGCGCAGTGGACACCTTGGACACACAACACACGCTGATCAGCTGTTATAACACTCACATAAAAACTCAACAGTTTGATTAACCTGCAGGGAATGAAGGCTAGAATCCGTTCCTTACCTCGTCTAGTGTATCCAAAGTCAAAAAATCCATATTGCACGCAGTTAAAGAGTCCTCGCTTGCTCCCCACCGCACCGCCATCTTGCGAGAACAGCAACTCCCTGCACCGACTGGTTTCGGAATGAAAAGTAATGAATAGCGCATTGGAGGGACAAGTGAGCCGGTAGAGACACGTGGTCCCACATTCCCGGCAAAATGACGCAAAATGACAATAGGGGTCGGGGTTACGTGGTCACGTTTCTTTGTAGTTTTTTGGAGTTGTCTGCGTTAAAGGAGCACGTCCCCAAAGTGCAGACAAAGTAAAGTCCATCCAACTCCCATACAACATTATGTATACAAAAAAAACTAAAACCCAACAGCCAATTAAAAAAAAAAAAAAATCCTTCACAAAGTCAAAAATACAAAAAAAAAAAAATGCACAAATCATATTTAAGCTACAGCTACAAAGATGTGGTTGCAAGAGATTTTTTAAGCTGTTGCATTATTCTCTTTCCAATCATGATAATTATTTTTTGCCAAAAAAAAAAAATAAAATAAAAAAATAAAAAAAAGGTAAAACCTGTACTCAGGTCTCAATGCAACATGTCTGCTACATTGAACTGGCTCAAATCGACTCAACTCGGGCACCAGGCACTATTCCTGGAGACTGTTTACATTACAGGATACTACCGCCTTTAGAGTACCTGGACGTCACAGCAACGCTGTGCGTAATTCATGTGACGTCTGCTCAGAGAGTTGCTGAACCTCCTTGACTGACCATAGTGTCGTTTTGTGGGCTGTCATCATGAGCCCCTTTTACACAGCACTTCTGGTGCAGGAATTTTTTACCTTTATTCCAGAATGAAGTATGTGTTAACGAAATGTTGGGATCGTTTGTAACACCAGCTTTGTAACACCTCTGGAGGTAGTAGCTGAGCTGTGATAAAGGTGGAATCATGATTCGCTTGGGGTATTTCCACCACAGAAGTGATATGTCACACTATACACGGAGCTGTATCACCCCCCCTTTGATTCCGGAACGCAGGTTTGCTGTGTAAAGGTGAAGACACACCAAACCAATTATCAGTGGTCAGACGTCGTCCAGCAGTCTGACGAGATCAGTGACATGAGTCTGCTTGGTGTGTTCTGTTCAATCAGCCGTTATTAATGCCATCACCATTCTTTTCAGCCGATTCATCATGTGTAATTGGCCACTACCCATCGTTCAGTTGGACCGATCTGATTGGTGGAGGGATAGCCCTTGACCAGTGAATCAGTGAAAAAGCAGTTTACATGTGAATACAGCTATGCCAAAGTACTTCACACTACTATTGTCTTCTGTAATAGGCCATGAACTGCTCATATCGTATCTATAGTCAGTGTTGCAAATGGAATTCATTCATTCCATGAAGTGAGCACTGTTAGCATTGTGCAATTTCTCCTCAGTTTTCACCTGCAACGTCTTTCTTCTTACACAAGAAGAAGCCCAAGAACTGACAACGCCAGTATCTTCTTATTAATAGCTATCCGCTCAATGAGTACAACAACCCTTCTTGACTACTCAAAACTCTCTGCTGACAACAATGACTGACGACAGTGAACTCTGTATTTTGGTCTACAGAAATGTTCCGTCATTTCCCGATTGATGTCTCGCACAAGCGCAGAACGTATGATCAAGTTGGTGGTGGATTTGGTGTCTTCTTCACATATTTTTGACTGCGTCGGGGAGACTGGCACTGACTGATCAGCTGGGCTACCTTTTCTGGTGACAGTCGGCAGCCGGATCGATGTGTCTTTGTCCTAAAAGTCCAGCTTGTTTCGCCTCTGTTCCTCCCTTGGCTTGGCTGTGTAAATCAGTCAATGGTGGAAAAAAGGTGGGAACACCATCTCACCTTTTTTCCGGGATCTCTGTGTAAAAGTGGCTATGGATTCACCTACCAGTATATTTACTGTAAACTTCCAAATCTGTTTTTCAAACAAATGGCGTGTTGCAAATTGATGACGCAATGACACAGAAACAAGTCTCTAACCAAACTGTGGTCTGCAGTATTTACACGTGACATTTTAGTAACTCCTCACCCATTTTGGAACCTCAGCCGAGCAAGTACTAGAATCATGTGCATGAGTGCATGTGCATGGTACCGGGTCGAGCCGGTACCATGTAGTGGAACCGCGGCACAATTTCAAAAATATCAAGATGCACATGACTAGGAAGAGCTTTTGTGTTTGTGGGGTGAAATTATGGAACAGTATGAATCTGAAGTTAAAATGTCCAAATATAATTCATTTTAAACAAAGGAATGATGATTTTGACAAACATAGGGACAAAAATACTTGAATATCAGTAGGTTTTCTCCTGATAATTTGTTGGGTTTGTGGAAAAAAAGTAAAAATAATAATATTGTTATTGTATTGTATATGTCACGTAAATTATTAGTGTTTTTTTTTCCTTTTTTTCTCTTTGTCTGGTGGGAGGATCATTGTTTTGGTGGAATTGTAAACTATGTACTTTGTCACGGCCTGGTTGAAGACATAACAAAGAGAACTTAACACACCAAGAACGATTAACCAAATTTTACTGTAAATGATCAAAATCAATGTAATACCACAAATTAACATAGGGTGTGACTGATCTATCTGCACTATCAGTGTAAATGTAAAGTGTTGCATGAGAGAAGCTGAATGTGTTGAATATGTGCAAAAGGAAAACAACCAAAGCTAATTACCATAACTAGCCAGGTGAAAAACCAACTGAAAGAACAAAGTATGTCTGGGCTGTGCAGCAACACGGCCCAAAATGAATAAGAAGAGTGAGAGAAAAAGGCTGAATGCCTTCCAGGCTTTATAGCCACGCCCCAGGTGATTGTATGAGACCCCATACCTGCAGAACTGAAAGACAGAGCAGCCAGAGAGGCACGAAAATGAAAGGCTGGGCTGCGATAATATAATGTCAAGAGCTTGAAACATTATAAGTACATGATTAAAGAAAAGGGTGGGATTAAGTATGTGTTTAGTTCTTCTCACTCCACTTTGGATGTGTAAATAACACTAACATTGTATTTTAAAGTGTTTGCTTTCTATAATAGTGTACTTTTTGTGTTGATTGTCTTATGTAGATAATTTGCTTCAGGCATTTGCTTTTCTTGGTGGTTGTATTGTGTTTTTGATATGTCTGAAATAAAACACATTCATTCATTCACCAGTGAAAAAGCAGCATTGGCATACGTTGAACCTGAACTATTATTAATGTTAGATAAAATAAGACTTTATTTATCCCACACTGGGAAAATTCAAGTGTCACAGCAGCATTTGCAGTAAAATGAGCATGCAGAACAGGAAAGATAGTGATAAAATAAGAAGAATATGGAAAAAAAAATAGTAACAACCAAAGGAAATGTACAGTGAAAATAATTGTACCTGACCCTGATTGCACATGAAATAGTGGAATTATTTGTAAAACTGTAACTCACTGTAGTCTTTTTAAGCAGTAATCACTTCATGTTTCCTATTTTCATTTAATTATCCATGTTTTTGTTGTGTATTTTTTTTGTTATGATCATACGCGTGTTTGATATATATTTTTACAAATTAGTTTATACTACATTCTTAAGTACTTTTAGGGTGAGGGTTAGGTTAGTTAACCAAACCAAATCACATTTTGCTGCACACACTCTTTCAGGCATCTGGTAACACGAGATGGAACAAACACTATGCAAAACATGCAGTGCGATCAACATATACTCATATTCAATTTTATTCCATTCTTTTTTCAATTAGTATTTTATTTCTTTACGGTTTCTACCATTGCTTATGAATTAGTTCACTTTACATTATACAAAATTGAAAAACTATCAAAATATTGCCCAAAATTCTGTAGAAATTCAGAAAATACCTCTTAAACAACATAAAAAAAGTACTAAAATACTCAACACTGTCAATGGATTTGAAGGTTATAAGAAAAAATAAAAAGCTAATTGTTTTTTTCCCCACCTCTTTGATGTTTCTGCTCCTGCAGTTTTGGCCTTAATAATTCTTCTGTCAAGGACCATGAAAACAAAGAAAGAACAAAGGCTCTGTACGAACAGAGGACTCTTAGACATCATTTGCAAATAAAGAAAAAAAACATTTATGTGGAGCAAGTTTCCTTTTTATGCTGTAGTGTTATTTGCACCACAATTAAGACGCACTCCTCTTGGAAACCTCTCTTGACATAAGCAACAATGCAGGAAAGTTACACGCATGAGTTTTCGATTATCCAAAGAAATGATGTCAATAAATGTATTCAGATCTTCAAATATATTAAAATCACATGATTATGTTTTGCTCATGTGCTTAAAGACACAAAAACTGATGTACTTATACACACACTTTGATTTTGAAAGTGGTTTTATTGGTTCATTAGTTTAAAACACACACACACACATATATATATATACATATACATACATACATCAGACAGTTACCACAACCACACATATGACCATGTTTTCACATCCACCAGACACTGGTGACCTGTTCTAGGGTAAGGGATAGCATTACATTTGAGCCATGTTTCACCTTATAGTTTAGGTTATTTTCAGCTAGATGTTAAACATAAAACTAGATGTGGTTCCCTCTCAAATGAAGTCTTTGCACTCACTGACTTCTTTTATAACTGTAACTCTATATTAAGGTTAGGTTAGGTAAGTGGATTTTGAAAGGTTACACAAGACAATAGAGTGCACATGAAAGCTGTGCAAAATACAACAACAATTTGTGGCATTTAAATAACTGCATGCAATAAATAAACACTTAATTTCCACAAGGACACCACTGTGGAAATATTTCTCTGACAAAAGATGAAACAGGAAGGAAAATGTGCCTCTTCACGTGAATATCTGGGGAGGTAAACACTTACAGGAAGGTAAGTTCTGAACAAGAAGAGAAGATGTGAAACAGGGGTGGGGATTAAATTGGGTCAAATACAAAAGTGGGGGAGATGCGTACCTCATTAGAGCCGATGCTGCATGGCACAGAAAAGCCATGGGCAATTCCCCGTGTCCCACCGGCAGAAATAGATTAGAGGTGAACCACACTCACTCTCACACACACTGCGGCCTTCCATAGTGGTTTACCACTAATTGTGTTCCTGATTGCCGTGAATCATTTGCTGTGTGATTTGCATTGTTCTGATTGAAGCTTGCTTTCCTTTTTACCTTTTGTGATTACGCTCCCAAAGACAGTTGAAGAATGAGGCTGGTTTGAGTTTTCTTCCAGTTTCGGGGAAGTTATAAATCATTGAGCTTAGAGTGTGTGTACCATTTCTGAAAATCCAAAACAATCCCTGCAAATCATTGTGTTGGCAGTCTTTTATAGTATCATTGTCCTGCACTGTATCTGTTGAGGGCGAAAAAGTTGTGCGGTATTTCCAGTATTATTTATCATAACATTTACCGTGAGTGTTTCTCTTCTGACACACATCAGGCCCAATTACTCGGCTTCTCATTACCTGTCATGTCCTAGTGAATTTGCAGCTGCTCATATTTCCTGTATACAGCTTTTCCTCTGGTATATCACAGGCGGCGTAATGTACATCTGTGGTAGCTGAAAGACTTATGAGCTTGTCTGTGTGAGAGAGACAGAGAAAGAGAGGAACACCACTGTGCCCCAACACACTCCCCAACTGCTACCTACCGCTGCTCTGCCGTTGCCATGGATACAGTGCCCTCTCTCTCTCCCCCTCTTGCCTCTCTCGGTGGGTATGGGGCTGGAGGAGAGGAGAGGAGAGGAGAGGAGAGGAGAGGGGAGAGGAGAGGAGAGGAGAGGAGAGAGGAGAAGAGAGGAGAGGAGACGAGAGGAGTGAAGTGACTCTACCTCTGCGTCATATTCATACCAGTGCAGCTGCCCTCACTTCCCCCTCCTCCCTCCTCCTCCTCCTTCTTTACCACCTCCTCCTTCCTCCCTTCCTTCTTCCCTTCATTCCTCCCTTCCTTCCTTCCTTCCTTCCCTCCTTCCTCCTTCTCATCATCCAATTTGCACACTGCTAGATCCCCCCCTCCGTTTGTGTCTCATATCTGCATCTGCTCATCACACTCTCCCTCTCTTTCTCTCTGCTGGCCCAGCTTGATTTCCTCTGCGTGGCTGACCCAGGCGGACTTTTTTTGCGAGCGAGCGTGGGTGCAGAAGAAAGAGGAAGACAAAGGTAAGCGTTGAAATGGAGGATGTTTGAATGTGTTAGTCTGTGAGATAGAGTGTAAAGAGAAGGAAGAGAGAGGAAGGGGAGCGCAAAACAGCTGCAAGACAAAAGAGAGGTAAGCATGAACTCACCTGAGATAACAAGTGTGCCACTAGGAGCCTTTTAAGGATTTTTTTTGTGAATTCAGGAAGGTCGGCAAGAGAGCATGTGCCTTTCTGCTGTCAGAGGACAACACACTAATGGGTGAGAGTGTATTAGCCTGTGTAAGCCAAGCAGTCAGTGTGTACAGGCACTTTACTGTCTGTCACATAGTGTTATGGAACTGCTGCTGCTGCATGTTCCCACAGTGGAGAGAGAAGGAGGCGAACAGAGGGGGGAACTTCATTATTCTCAGAGAGCTTTTTTGAGCAATGTGTGGATGTGTTGACAGAGTGGGAATCTCTGTGGCTGCAAGAGGAGCAGGAGAGTGAGAGGAAAAGAAGAGAGAGCATGCCTGACAGTGCAGTCAGTGGTGAAGTGTTCAGCTTCAAAGCCAAATCGCTCCTGGAAACAGAAGCCATTTCCCAAATCACATTCACGCACCCTCCTCTATTTCTTCTTCTCCTCTCTCCCTCTCTCTCTGTTGCAGAGTTGATAATGCTTTTCTTTGTCTCTCATGTCTGCCTTTGTTCAGTTTCACAATTTTACAGTAGTGAGATCTTCTGTAAATGTCAAACCCGCAGATCATGACCTGCAAGGAGCGCAATAAGCCAAATGCTGACAGAGAACATGAGAACACTGAGAATTAGACAGACCTTGTTGAAACAAAAAGAGTCAAATAATGTGTGTGAAGGGAAAATGGAAAAGGGGCGACAAGACAAGTAAAGGAAAAAGAAGGAGAGGCCTGCGGGGTTGTTCATTGTGTCTCAGTCCTGTGAAACACTGTCTGACATAGTGTATGACATTTAACTGTGATGCTTCTGCCAGTGAGCTCGTGTATGGGGAATGTGCCTGTCAGCTTTCGTTTCAGTGGAGACAGTTGTTTGTCTTTTGTTAGCGAATTGGTTTTGAGTGACAGACAACTGAGATCTGAGGTTTGTTAAAATGTGCTTCAACTCAAATAAGGGGTTCTGTAGTAAAGGAGTTACACCAGACTAGACTGCATGTGTATGCTGTTATTTTTGTTGCATGTTTTTTTGGGTTTTTTTTTTCGGATGAGGTATGTGACAATTTTGCTATGCCAGATCTTCTGTCAGTAACTCAGCTGAGCCTCTTATCCTTTAGACAGGATGAGGTACATGAGAAAAAGACATCTTGCTCGCGATCATCAGTTATGTACACGTGTGTTTGTGTAGTGAAGTGTGAGATTATGAGATTATTGCTCTGAGAACAGGCACGCTCGAGCCAGAGAAGTTATGGGATGAACAAGAAGGGAAACCAGAGACGTGAAGCAGGGAAAGGAAATGAAACGAAATCACATCAAGCAGCAGAAAGGTCAAGGTAATATCAACAGGGCGAGGAGATTAAATTGACACAGAAAAGTAAGATTAAAAAGTGAGAAAAGAGTAGAAAAGAGAGAGATGAGATGACTGCTGGGCAAACAGTGTGACTGTTTACATGCAGCTCAGTGTATGCATGTGCACACTTGTACGTGCACTCTCTTCCTGCCTCCCATGGGTCTCCAGTGTCCCTGCGCTCCAGGTGGGCTTTGCATTTTTAATCGATACTGTCTGTAGTGATTAACACCACTCTTCTCTCTGCAGCAGAAAAACAGAAGGAACGAGCGAGAAAGGGAGACAGAAAGAGAGATGGAAATCTGTCATACATGAGGCAGGCTGTGTGACTGAGTGTGTACGTGTTTTCTCTCTCTCTGTGTGTGTGTGTGTGTGTGTGTGTGTGTGTGTGTGTGTGTGTTTGTTTGGCAGTAATGACCCTCTGCCTCTGGGCTCCTACTGAGTATGTTTATCTCCCACAGCAGCACCAGGCAAAAATAGATGATGCATCACTGCCACACACACACACATATACACCTTGTGCATTTCTCTTTTTCTTCTCCTTTGCTCTAATTGCCTCCCTCCTGCATTCTCCCTACACAGACCTTCACTCCATTCCATATTACTTACTCTAGTCTTACATACCGTTAGGACTCTTTCTTCGTAATTCACTGCTCTCTCATTTTCCCTCCCACTTGTGTTGCAATATGCCTATTAATGATGCAGCTACAGCACCACTGCCAACTTCCTGCCTCTGACAGAGAGAGAGGAGTGTAGTTCTGGTGTGCATGCCCTGCTTTGTACCACTCCCTCTTATCTCTCCACCCCTCTGCCTGTGTTGTTTTCCACAGAGTTAGCCCATGCGAGCAGCGTGTGGACTGAGTGCAGCTGTTTTGTTCAGAGCAGAGCCCAACATGTGAGAAGATGTCTGTTGGAGGTTGTGCTTGTCCCGGTGAGTGCCTACTCTCTGTGCTTACTCTCTTCTGCCTCTCTTGCCCTCTTTCCTTCTCCGTCTCTGTGCTCAGTGGTGCTGTCAGAAAGATGACTTATGTAAAAGTGCTGCAAAGCCGCCTAGGGCCAGTGTCAAGCTGTGTGAGACTGTGTGTGCATGCTTGTGTGTGTTCTCAACACATGTCCTAAGACAAGGTTATATAGACTGAGGCTACCACACTTAAAGATTGAGTTGTTCAGCAGACCCTTAGTCACATAAGCTTGCTGTGCAGTGGATCGATGGCTCTTTTAGCTAGTCACATACAGAGACACTGAAAAATCAAAAGTCTACTTCACATGCTTACTCTTTTCTAGAGGTCTGCTTGACTATTTAGGCTTGAATGTGTAAAAGACTTGTTAGAAACTGCTGCTGCTTACAGTCCAAGGAATTATTTGTCATACCAAGGCAAAAGTGCTTTCATTTCCTTATTACTCTTACTCTAAAATGGTTTAAAGCTGTTCTCTCTTGATGAGTTTAAACCTTTTAAGAAGATTTAGCAAACAAACACATTTAATTGGAGTTTGGATGTTACTTTACTGTTTGGATTTTGCTTGGATGACAGCTTTTTTGTCACTGTGACTTTGCATTTTGCATTTCTGCAGTTTTTGGTTGGTTAAACCCTCTCCCGAAAATGAGATTTTTGATGTTCCCAGGATTAATTATGGTGTCTTACTAGTACTTAGTTTCGGCACTCTCTTCTCCTACTGTACGCAAGAAAGAAAGAGGACATCTTTCGTCTGTCTGCACATGTTGTTATTTGGCAAGCAACATGTTTTGGTATTTATTTTTATCAAATAATTTGCTCTCTCCCATAAAGTTTCTGATCCCTCTAGACTCAGGACCAATTTGTCTTTAATCATACCCCATGAGAAGAGGCAGGCTTCAGAGACGGCTGCATTGTGCACAGTGAAAGCCCCACAGTGCCAGGGGACGGGTTCTGGCAGCACAAGGGAGTGAGTAACAGATATAAATTGAATCGTAGCATCTGCTCCGGGGGATCTCAGAGAGGGTAGATTGAATTAGGGTGTCAGTATCATTTTAATGGGGCTCCTCTGATTCATTGGCAGTCAGCTATCAGATGGAATAATATTAGAGCAGCTTCTTGATGTTTTCTTCTCACATCTTTCCTGGTCTCTACTACCTTGATTTCTCTCACCTGTGGTTATATCATAGCCTCCTCCACTTCTTCTCTAGCCTGACTTTTCTATGCAGAGGAAACTTTTAATGACATCCACATGTTTTTAAAGGGAGCAGAGAGAAACAAAGCGGTCCACCACAATATCTGCCACAAGCATGTTTTAAAGCAGACTTTAATACTATGCGGGTTTTATGAAGCAGGCATGTATGCAAATGTCCAACATATACATAGTATACCCTCTGTCATGCGTATACCTTCATGACCAGCCTGCCAGGGCATGTTCAGGCTGGTGGATATCTTCGATAACAACAAGCAACACTGATCAACACTGATCTTCATGTTCTACGGTTGAAGCCTGGTTTGTTTACATTCTTATACGAAGGTGGATAGAGGATCCTCCCCATCCCCACTGGAAAAACAAATGTCCTCTTTTATCCTGACATCATTTCCTCTGTTCATCTGGTTCTCATCTTTTTCCCTTTTTTCTTTGTTTCTGGGTCAAAACAAGGAAATATAGCTGAATAGAGGAATGTTTGCATTTCTACATATGGCAGAATGGGAGCCATGATAAAGAAAACACTTCTCTTGTGTCTCTAGTTCATTGACAACCCTGTGGCATCCTGGTGTTGTTGTGACTTTACTGTGAATCAGCCTTTTTAAGGCTTTGTTCTCTGCATGAAGGAGATCCGTCATAACACAGATGAACCAATCACATCCTTTGTTCAGACTAAATGGTAAAAATAGATTGCCTGTGAGCTGAAGAGACCCCCCCCTCCCATTTTCACATGCATCCACTAAAGCATGAGCTCCCCCTGCTCACCACATCTCACTTCTTCCTCATCTTACTGTTTCCCCCTTTTTCTTTTTCCATCTCTCTCCTCCTTTGTCGCTCCCTCATCCCTCCTTCACTGCCTTTCGCAGCAACAGTGGTGTTACCTCATGCAGAAAGTCACATGGCTCCTGATTGGAGAAAAGTGACTTAAAGCAGAGCCAAGATGGCAGCCAAACAGCCAGGGCTTTTTTGATTACCGTTACACAACAACACGACTACTTCAGCTTTATCTCTCTGCACTGAAAGCCTGTGCCTCTTAGTTTTCCTCCTCTTTTTCTTTTCTCCTCCTCCCCTCCTCTCTCTACATGGGAGAATCTCAGATCTTGTTTGTAAGATCAAAATGGCTGTGTGTGCAGAGGCAGAGAGGAAGGAGGAATGCGTGGGAGACAGAGATGCTGGGGAGTTAGAGAGATTGGGTGGTGGGGGTGGGGGGAGTTGAGTAGTGATGTCACATCTGCTGCAGGCTGACAGGATGGCAGAGGAAAGCTGGCATGTGCCACGCAGCCAGGAGGAGGGGGAGGATAGCAAGAAAAACTAAATGCGTGGGCAGAGGAAAATGATTTTTTAGCAAAGCATACCTGATGTCTTTAGAACATGAAAGCAACTTCAGTGGGAATGCTCAGACTGCAACAGAGTTGAGCTGAAAAGAAAAGGTGCAAGGACAGCTGCGCAGTTGTTTTCTGAGCATCTCTGTGCCAGATGTGTTTGTGTGGGTGAGAGTGGATCAAGGCTGTAAAAGGCTCAATAGTCAGTGCAGTACATGAACCACTGACTAGGGGATGTTATCTGTTAAGGCTGCTCAGAGATGTTGCAGATGGATATTTTAAACCATACAAAACACTGAACGTCTTTCTATAGATTAATGCAAATCAAAGCAAATATTTAGATTTTGAAGCCAATAAAGATGTTTTCCACCATAAAACAAAATTAACAGCTTACAATACAGTCAAACTACAGTGCCTTCTATATCCCACTATGCATTTTGTGAGATTTTCACTTTTTCTATACACACCATATTAATATAAGTTTAGGGGATATTTTTCAGTACATTGATTTTCTAAATGTTAGAAAAACAACAAATGCTTCACAACCTGCAGAGTTTTACTAATCAGCTCACACACAAGGTGTCACTCAACTGCAGGCTACTGTCATTTGCCTCAGATGCTTCATATTAGTGATTTTGTTCATACATGCCCACACCATCAACTTCAACACATTTTTTGCTATCCTTTAGTGCATCACGCCATCTAACTTCCTCCTGTCAGGTCTTAGTAGCATCCACTGGCTGCAGTCTGTTTCAATTTGTCTGATGCCTCGTTGCTATTGCCACCGAGTCAGGTGTCACAACAGTTTCCCCAACAGGGTTGTGTTTCCACCACTGTGGTGTCAAGTAAAGCAGTGACAGGAATCTCAACTTGATGTCTTTTCCCAATCTCTCAACTGGCTAGAAGTGAACTCATAGACTGAATTTATCTGAAGGTTTTGAATGCTGAAGGCTTGTGAATGTGGAGTCGGTTTACAACTCGTGTTAGTTGCTTCTGTGAATTTTGTAAATGTATACTAGTAATAAACCAAATCAAAATATGTTGCTGAAATGTTGCTGTGCTGATGCATTACTTGATAATGCATAGGTACACAGGTCCTCAGGGTGAATGTGGTGTAACCCAACTCTCCATATAAGGCATAAAATATGTAAAGCGTTAAGTGTGTGTGAGGAATGTCTGATCTTATGCAGACCAAACAGTTTTCTTTAGTCCTGAAATATGACTCTGATTCCCCCTTTAATGTTATCTCTGCCTGCCAGCCCCTCTTGCTAGGCCCTATTTATATGTAAGTACTAAATGTCACTGTTATTGAATACAGATGAAATGGGATTAAATTGTGAATCACAAGGGAAATGTGTGAGAAATGCATGTTATATAAGGCTGAGTTATTTCAGATGTTTCAGTCTTAAAGTATAAATAGTTCTGTCTGGGTGAGACCAATTGGTTGGTATTTGTATGAGATAAATGACATAAGCTGCAGTTTTGGTGCATGATCGATTTTTTTTTTTTTTTTTTTTTTTTTTTAAATAATTTTATGAAAAATTTCCGCAGTAAATAATAAACTGGAGTTTTATTTTCCTCTTCTCTTCAGCGTGAGGAGGATACTTGCAATGTAACCAGTAGAGGGAGATGCTGTTCTATTAAAACTCATGTTGTTTCGGTCTATTGTGTTTTAACAGGCCAATCAGTCCAGCTCTCTTAACTGTTACAGCTACAAATGAGCTGCGACATTTTATTGTACGCGAGCAACATTTGGATAACAAGTGTGTTTTTGTAATGAGACTCTATTTACATGTGGCTTATGACAGATTTTTGTGGTTTCTCCTCCAATGTGAACTAACAAATAATCATGATCTGTAGCTGTCATTTCACGTCTCTGCTCTGCGCCTGAGGTGGGGTTTTTACAGTAATAACGCAGTGTGGGTCAAATGTATTTATGCTCAGCCTTTCAATGAATGGCACTGCTTTACTCCTCTGTCTCTGGTTTATATAATTCTGCAAACTGGCCACAGCTCAAGTGAATGCCAAAGAAAACTGAGCTTCATGTGCACTTTGAGACCACAAAGGGTTTTCCGGCCTTCAGATATATTGCTTGTAAACATTGGAGTGGTTATTGATTAAAAGTGAGGCTGCAGATTATATCCTTACATAATCTGAAGCTATGAAAGGCTCAGGTCTGTGGTCTAAGGGATCTCATTGATTTTTATAAGCCTTCATACAGTTTCTAGAATTAAACCAGACCATTTAGTGATGCATGCATTGTTACAGATGTGAAATGTAAACGGAAGTCTGAATTATATCACATGGTTTTAATAAGGGGATTGTAAACACTGAAAAAATGACCGTAAAATTAACACTAAAACATTGCAAAATTGCAACATAAAAAAACTGTAAGTGAAAATACAAAACAAAGTTGTTTATTTGAAAAGATTTTGGTGTTAATGATTAAATCAAATATAGCTGTAGTTTTTACAAGAAGAGTATGTTAACAAAAGCAGATTTTTATGTAGAAATTATGTATTTCTATTGTTTGACCAAATAAAACTGTAAATTGAAAAACAATTTGGTGCTGTTTAAATTGCAAGACCACAATGTT
>JAPQRP010000009.1:10172328-10185713 GCA_037367295.1 Apogon hyalosoma | reverse complement strand
TTGTTGTGTTTCTTACAGTATTTCTCTGGTAACCACAGCTGCCAGTTTTTTTCCGTAAAAATGACAGGATTTTTTTTTTTACAGTGAATCATGTCAAATGTCGTGTAACAGTCCAAACTGGAGAATTTTGTTCCTTACTGATTATTGTGGCTGAACATTTCATCATATGAGCACAAATATTCCACAGTGTTTAAGTGGAAAAACGTCAAGTGATAGACATGGTTTAATGTAGGTGTTTTTACATTCTTGTTAGTTTTATTCAGATTGAAAAATGAAGCAACAACTACTGCTAATATTACTATCATTACTTCTTTCAGCTGCTCCCTTTAGGAGTTGCCACAGCAAATCATTTGCCTTCCTCTGACGCTGTCACACCAACTGCCTGCACTTCCTCCTCCACCACATCCACGAATTTCCTCTTTAGTTCTCCTCTTTGCTTCCTGCCAGGTCATCCTGCCTTCATCATCCTTCCAATATATTCACGATCTCTCCTCTGCACCATCTCAGTCTGGCTTCTCTCACTTTGAAATCAAGTAACAACTCTGTTCAGTAAACTATTTTAAATCCAAGCAAAGTTTTTCCATATATCTCCATGTCTAGATGTGCAGCCTGAGCAATCTACTAAAATGTGAGTGGCATCTTTTAGTCCATATTTTATTGCTGATACCTTAAGTCGGGGTTGTCAAACATACAGCCCATGGGCCAAAACCAGCCCATCAAATGGATGAATTTGCAAAATGCAAAAATTACACTTAAGACATTAAATGTCAAGGGTGTTGAATTCATTTGTTTCAGGGTCCACATACAGCCCAGTTCAATCTAAAGTGAAATAATAGTAACTTATAAGTAATGACAACTCTTTTTTTGTTATTTAATGTGAAAAAAGTAAAATTACATAATAAAAATATTTACATTTACAAACTATCCTTCCACAACAAAATCTGAATAACCTGAACAAATACTAACAACCTGAAATGCCTTACAAAACAAGCAATCTTAACAATACTATGCCTGTAATTAAATGTTCTGTGCATTTATTAATCCACTATAGTCTGTAAGTTATTTAAATAATAAGCTGAGACATAATATTTTTGAAGTCACATGTATTTTTCTTAAGAAATTTCAAGTTGTACATGGTTGTTCGGATTACTCACATTTTCACAAGGTAATTTTACTTTTTTCATACTAAAATAATGAATAAGGTTATTATGCCTATTACACTGGTCTGTCCTCCTGGTATGTAGCCCCTGAACTAAAATGAGTTGACACCGCTGTCTTACGTGCATGCACCCTTTATTATATTTTAAGCCTCAGTAGGTCATTTGACTATTTGAAGCCTGTTATCAAAGTAAATAAATACAGCCATCAGCATTAGTAGTGACACCTCCCCCACTCCCTCTTCAGCATCCTGCCTTCAGCCTCCAGGTCCTTTCCACAATCCTGTTGAACAGCTTTGTCCATCAGGCTGTCAGGATGCTGAACTCTGTCCTCTACCTCTTCCCCCTTTTCCCCCCTCACCCTGGACTGTAACCCACCACCACATTTGCACAAGGACTCTACCTCAACTGTTTTGCACGCATACAGTCACAGAAAAAAATTATTAGACCATCAAAAGTCATCAAAAACAATGGTTATGCAATCAAGCACTAACTCCTGTGTGCATCATGTGACTAAAACAGACAGAAAAGAAAACATGGAATGCCTAAAAGCACTTTTTTGTCAGTACAATGCCAAAGCCATTGATGTAAGAACTGAAGTGATTTTGGTTATTATCAAGAAAATCACGGAAAATGAATAGATATCAGCTCTTAAATAACACTCTTAGGAGCTATTTTTGTTGTTATCGTTATATTTATTCAAACAAATGTACCTTTAGTTGTACCAGGCATTAAAATGAACACTAATTTGAAGAAAACAAGGGTTGTCTAATATTTTTTCTGCGACTGTAAGACTCAGTAGAATTTCAATCTGTGATATTGATCACATCTGCTGTTGTCTTCTGCACTTAGTTACACATTGCACTGTTGTCATATCTGCTGCTGTTTTGCTCCATTATTATGCACCTCTTCACCTTTCATCACCCAAACTGTACTTTAGCTCTTTTTTTTTAATTGGTGAGAGAGAAACAGTGGGTATATCTCAGTTATTATAAGTCCTGTGCCTCTAGTGGACAATAATAATAATAATAATAAAAAATCTTTGAATCTAAATAAATAAATAAAATACGCGCATTAAACTGATAGCAAGATGATTGTTTATGTCTGCAGCCTGGTGTGTTAATGTGGAAAGAACAACTGCAACAACAATACACTACCTTAATTAGGATGTTGTTGCTCTACTCCGGGGGCCACTGGCACGTATCCTGGGGCATGAAAAGTTGGGGCCCCTGCCAGGGTGGAGGTGGGCCCGTGTCTGTGCTGGTCTGCGGCCGGGAATGTGCGTCGGGATGGGCGGAGGAGGCTGGAGGAGGCGGGGCTTTTGTTTGTTCGTGTCTCGGCTGGCAGGAACAAAGGGTCCTGTAGTAGTAGTAGATAGGTAGCACCGTCCCCCTTAAGCAAATGCGGCTTAAAGCGCATAGTTGGGAACTGCAAACTGACCGGACTCTGAGGAACTAGCGATTGGGTTTTACTTTCCATCATTTGTTGCCTCGTCCGGGATTGCCGGACCGCATTACCGACAGACGGAGCCGGAGCTTTAACCATCCAGACGCTCCGGCTAGCATCGAGGCTAGCGGGCTAAGAAACACCGAGCGGAGGCGTTTTGGTGGACCTTTCTCTGCAGGTAACCCCAAGCTTTAATCCCCTTTACTCTATCACCACTGCTGGTTCTCGACAAACTGCAATAAATAAGTCGTATTCAATAATAATGAGAAGATAAATGGATGGCGGTGATAGCTGCAGTTTAGCAATTAGGTTAATAGCTTAGCAGTGGTATCCGATCTCAGCAAACGGTTAATGAATGCGGCCCTGTAGTTCAATTTACGCCCCGTGCAGTGAGATAAAGTGAATGTCTGCTCTGAGTTAAATGTCGACTGTGTATGTCAGCAAAACGAAGAATAAGCCAACACCATCAGAGAGTGTGGATAAGTTGAAGTCTTTGCACATAGCTTTGGTTGTTTTGTTGGCGGAGGGCCATTTACACTGTGCAGCGTCTGGATGCAGATCTATTGTTAGCAACGAGTAGTTTGGGCGGCCTAAACTGTCCCAAAACTCACAGTATTAAAAGTTGATGCGTCTGACCTGATCTTAATCGGTTTATTGTGCAAAAGGAGGGCACCCAGCTCATGTCAGTTTCTTAGGTTTACTGGTCAGCACATCCGGATGATGCTTTTAACATGATGCTGTCTTGTTTGTCAGTGAAACTGTCATTGACTTGAGCTCCTCACAGTCTGGGCCCCACTATGGTCAGACGTTGTTGGTAGATATCTTGACACTAATTAAGTGACTTGTTATAATTGATGTTTATGGGAAATGTATCTTTGAGATTTTGCACCTTCATAAAGTTCAGCATGTTTTATTTCCCTTGGATTGTGTAGGGCTGTGATGGCTTTTTTGGTTGTTACACTGTGCACTTCTGCATTAATTTGCAAAAATCTATCTATGATCTAGGCTATGTTATTACTATGGCAAGATAATGTGCTTCTTGAAGTCAGCACATTTCCAATCCAGTGAATAATGGATGATCCTCACAAAATGCGCCATCTCTAGACTAATATGGTACAATTACAACCAGGTTTTTGAAAAATTATCTGTGCTAGTTAACTTTGTTTTGCACACTATGCATCATATTGAACAAAGGCGTATCATATGGGTTTGTAGAGGCCTAATGGTTGTTAGGATTGGGGGGCTGGGTCTAAAGGTCAGAGGTAATGCATAGAAAACCATTGTAGCGTTCTCCAGAACAGGTTCACGCACATACTAATGGGGAAGGGAACATGACCTGCGATGACTCTCTCGGGCATACTGAACCGAGAAGAATAGGGTTTAAGTAAATGAAGGAGGGGAAACCGAGCTGTGTTGGAGAACGCACAGATCAGAGGTCACAAATGCATATGTAAACTGAATTTATGTGTTCTTCTGCGTGGGTAAGGAGCCTCAGTGTGTGTGGAGCACAAATATAGACTAGTTAGATTTCAAGTTCATGTTTCTGTCACTGTTAAACGTATGAAATTCCTTTAGTTCACCATTTTATTTAATGCTTTGAAGGCTTGTATCTGTGATAAAGAGTACGCTAATGGGCCGGGCTGGGTCACATTTCCAGTGGCTGTTTTCTCAAATATCCCAGTTCGCCACTCTCCGCTCAAGTATTAAATATCTTTCAGACCTAATTACACGCTGTCTCTGTCTGTGTGAGGTCTTTAGTTGCTCTGTAGACGAGATGTTTTCCCAGAGCCTCAGATTGTTTAGGGCTGAATGCTTTATCTGGGCAGACAAGGGTTAACAACAGCCGGGGCAGCGAGTGGGGGATGGGTTGAAGAGGCAACTAGAGGGGAGACGCACATTGCAGAGGTGCTGTTGTGGCTGTAACGTAGAGAAGAGGGTTCCCTATAATATTGTGGATGATACAGTTAGATGGTGAACATGTTAGCCCCTGTTCTCCCTACTCGCCTCCATTTCACTGATTGTTTTCTGTGTTATCTGCAGGCTAATAAATATTGGCTTTTTTTTTTTCATCACAATGATTTGTTTTCTTGTCCATTTACCAGATTGAAGATGCATTAGATAATGAAGGGAGCAGGAAATTGATTTGGCAGCGTGCTTTTATTTGAGTAAATCTCAACCAAATCATCCAACATTAGATTACTTAGATGATGCTGTGAGTTTAAACCAGCTAAATCTAAGTAAGCTAAATCTCTCCTAAATCGCTCTCTCTCCCCCCCCTCTGTACTTGTGTGCAGGCTGTTCGTCAAAGTCATTCAAGCTGTACTCTCCTAAGGAGCCCCCCAACGGCGGCAGCTTTCCCCCCTTCCACCCAGGCGCTATGCTGGACAGAGATGTGGGGTAGGTCTGGATATACTGTTGATCATTAAGACTTTAACTGCTTAGAAAAGCTGAAAAATACAAGCAAGCTGATGTGTTTTCAGCTGTAACATCAAAATGTTTGTCACTTTCTTTGTGCATCTTTTCTACAGCTTTCATGCTCAAAGTTTTGATATTTTTGTTGATGACTTGACCTAGATATATTTATTGAAGAGTGCAGCATGTCTCTTTTTAGTTAAGTGTATTTGTCAGATAGTAGTGTTTGATCAGTACATAATATGGTACATCCTTGCTACTCTTACTTGGGCATAAAATAGAATTGGATTTGACAGCATTTGTGAGCACAGATGAGTTTTGAATATATTACCTGAAAGGTAAAAAACAGAGATAAAGCAACATCAGAGTAGGAAATCAAATTACACATCAGACAAACATTGTTTTGTTGCAAATTTCGTAGCAGTTTTTCTTATTTATTTATTTTTTATTATTATTTACTGTCAAAAAAAAAACAAAAAAGAAGTGATTTTTATTTTTGAGTGATTGATTGGAATCTTTATTTTGAACATGTAGACAGTAAAATCAAAACAAAATCAACAAAATATCAGTAATGCGACATAAAAGGTTAAGTAAACAAACGAGTAAGAAAAAACTAAAAAGAAAAATGTGTGTGTGTATATATATATATATATATATATATATATATATGCACTCATAAAATAAATGAAGTTAAGCATGCTCGAGTAGGAAGAAGTAAAAAACTTATATACTCTTACCCCAATCTCTATTCCTTATAATATTTATGTAGCAATTTTTATTTTATATTTTTATGTCACTTGGTAATACAAGATTGTATGGTTCTTTTCCTCAATTTTCACTTTATTTTTGATTAAGCAATTAAACAGCTAATTAATTGAGAATTAAAAATGATGGAAAATGAAGTTGCAGGCCTACAGTTTAGTTTTTTTTCTTTTGAAAGGCATTAAAAAGCCAGGAATGAACAACTAGCCAGTGGTAAACACTTTCCTCTTAGGCAAATGATAAACTTGCTGTGTTGTATGTATGTTTCTCTTTTGCGAAATTTAGTGCTAAATCTTGTGTTTTTGTTTCGTCTCAGGCCTACACCCATGTACCCTCCGTCATACATGGAGCCTGGAATGGGGTGAGTACACCTACACTGATGGTACAGTTTTGGGCAGCTACAACTCATGAATACTTTATTTTGTATTTATTCAGTGAGGTCTAAATTTAGCCACAGAATATGTAATGATTTTAATTTTCCTGAACCAACTCTGAGACACACCGGAGTTTGTTAGTAGATTTTTCAAACCCACACTGCAAAGTGTGAAGTGCTAAATCCCTGCGTTTTCTGTTTCAGGAGACCCACACCGTATGGGAACCAGACAGACTACCGGATATATGAGCTGAACAAAAGGCTACAGAACTGGACAGAGGTGAGAGATGCGTCATAAGAGTAATCAGAAACGGTTCTGAAAATTTGACATCCAAAAACACAGGGTTCTTGTTTTATTTTTCAACTTCACTCCATATTATACTTTTCAGTCCCTCTGAATTGTTTTCAGATTTCTCCTCCAGCTGCTGTTTATGAGTAGCTAACCAAGCTAGGGATTTTGTGGGAAATTAAGCCTGAGAACTCACTGACTTAATTTACATTCAAGCTGTAATAGGATTATCTGATCAACCTGGCTAAAATGTAATTGGAGTGCCAACTGTTTATATGCCTGAGCGTGCAACTGAGAAGCTGTTAAAACCATTATTTTTTTGTGTGTCAGTCTGCACTCTAAAACAAGCCTTCGCCCCTTATTCTAACCTAATACTTGTCTTTTAGAGAAGGTTTTAAACCAGTTCCATAGTGTCCTGTACTGTAAAACTCTCGCTGGTTTCCACAAACTGCTGTTCTATAGATGGAGTCTATACAATTGAATGTAAATACACAATAGTGATAGTGGCACAGTAGGGGTAGTAGAACTTTGTTCCTCTTTTAAACAGAATAGTTGTAGTATTTAATTCTGATGATCTTTGAGTAACTTCCTTGTCTGTTTTTAGTAAACCCAGTGTCTATTGCTTTTTGATAATTGATCTTTTAAATAGTAAGGTTGAATAAAAGTATTTTTTCCTCTGATGGTATAACCAACCAAGACAATTTTTTCTTCATTGTGCATCTGTTATTACTTCTGTCATTTTTTGCTGTTCTCCTTCAGATTTTAAGGAAATAAAAACATGAACTTCCTTTGTTTTTAGGATTGTGACAATCTCTGGTGGGATGCCTTCACCACAGAGTTTTTTGAGGATGATGCCATGCTCACTATCACCTTCTGTCTGGAAGATGGACCTAAACGATACAGTAAGATTTATCTTAAGTGAAAATAATTGTGTATACATTTTATATATTGGAGCTTTTACCCAAGGTTTTCAGAACATTATGTGCTGTCTGGGTTCTAGCATTCACTCTGAGGTTGTGATCAGTTGGGGTCCTCTAGGTTTTTACCTTCCTTTTTTAAAATAAAGATTTGACAATTTTACATCATTTTGACTATCCTCTGGACTATTGTACACATCAGTGTATAACAAAAGCTAGAGATAATAATAAACATCCAAAAGACTTAAAAATAAAAGTTGCTTAGGTTAATAATGACCATTGCATCTTGGGTCATTCAGTTGAATTTTAATGCTCTACGTGTATTTTTACATTGATTTACTTGAAATGGTGCCAGGTACTTAGGTGTTGCCCCTAAACTTTATAATGTCATGCAAAGCCTGTATATCTGTATTTACAAATTCTCATAATGAACATACTGAATAAACACCATATTCCTTTTTTAATTTCCATATTTTTTATCTCAGTTGTATTTGTCTGCTCATAACATAAATAAATAAATTGTCTCTTTAGATTATCTAAATGTAGAGCTATTTTACTAATGTGTCTCTTATTTTTATTAACGCTGATTGATCACTAACTTGTTTTAATTACTGATGAAATTTTTGTCAAACTGATTATCTTTTGTTTGCAGCAATCGGCAGGACGTTGATTCCACGATACTTCCGTAGTATCTTTGAGGGGGGCGCCACAGAGCTGTTTTATGTTTTGAAGCATCCAAAGGAATCCTTCCACAGTAACTTTGTGTCTCTTGACTGTGACCAGTGCACCATGGTGACTCAGAATGGAAAACCCATGTTTACACAGGTACAGTTAATATTTCTCCCACACACTGTGACTGAAATACAGTTTGCATTCCTGCTTGTTATTGTGTGACTTAATTTTCTGTTTAATCTGTGTGAAGGTTTGCGTGGAGGGTCGGTTGTACCTAGAGTTCATGTTTGATGACATGATGAGGATCAAGACGTGGCATTTCAGCATCAGACAACACAGAGAAGTGCTCCCCAGAAGCATTTTGGCCATGCATGTGAGTTTCAGACTTGAAAGTATAAGGACTAAATACTAAAACACAGCACATATAAGCTTGTTTGTGTATGACGTTTTCAACTCATTTGCGCAGGATCCCCAGATGCTCGATCAGCTGGCTAAAAATATCACCAGATGTGGGCTGTCCAACTCAACACTCAACTACCTCCGTGTAAGTGGATCTCCTGCAAATCACCTTTTTACTTTCATCTCATCAGTCATTTGAATTGCTCAGCTCAATATATCTTTAGAAGTATCCTCTAACGTGTCCTTCGGGATCCTCTCTCAATCTCCATTAAAGCTTTGTGTGATATTGGAGCCCATGCAAGAGCTGATGTCCAGGCATAAGACCTATAGCTTGAGCCCCAGAGACTGCCTGAAGACATGCCTTTTCCAAAAGTGGCAAAGAATGGTAGCACCTCCAGGTAACACGCAGAAATGAACCCTTTAAAATCACATCTCGTAATGTCTGTGTGTCTTATGGATTCATGAAGCCTACAAATAAATCCATCTACTACTCTTCATCTCTAACTCGTATGGAAATGATGCGTCCACATGCTGAAAAGCAATCAAATTCTTGCTAATGCCACTTTCTCTTTGCATCAAGCAGCTGAGCCAGCCAGACAAGCACCAAACAAGCGGCGGAAAAGGAAGGTCTCCGGCGGAAGTACCGTGAGCTCAGGTGGAGGCAGCAATAACAACAGCAACAGCAAAAAGAAGAGTCCAGCCAACAGTTTTTCTCTCTCCAGCCAGGTACCTGTAAGCATTACATCTACTTGAACTTGACCGACCTCCAAATTTAGCTGAGCAAGGCATAGGAGGAATAGGACAGAGGGTGGAGGGGCTGTATGCATAAGGAAGTTAATTTGTGGGGAGGTGGTTTTTGGTTGTAGGGGGTTTGCTGGGGTTGTTTAGTAGCAGGGCAGGATAGAAGTAGTAAAAGGGAGGCCTCAGGAGGTGGGATTGAATCTTTAGGCGGGGGGTATAGAAGTTAATGTGTGTAATTTGGCATAGAAAGAATAGACTGAGTAGACCCCTGATGTGAACCAGTGATGGGCAGTCCCTGGTCCTCTGGGGCCACAGGTTTATGGGTTTAAATAGAGGAGGTACAAGTGACTTCCATCTCTTAAGAAATGCTTATGTTACATTGTGGGGGCCACTGGGAAGGGTTACCTTGCTCTGATTTCTAGTGGGACAGGTTTTTCCTCTTTAAATCCACTCATTTTTACTGCGCACAGTTACTACTAAGAGTATCAGAGCTCATGGTTCACACAGCACTGCTGTCTTTGCATACGTGGTTGTTTGATTGAGAGAACGAGACCCGAGGTGGAATGAAAAACCCCCTGATGCAGCACTCAAGGATCAGGGATGCCCACTGCTGGCCAGTAGGAAGGGCCCCACGACCCTGGTTCTTGGAGCGGGGGCAAGGGAGTCAGGGCCACATGGACTTTAGTGTTTAAACGCCTTCTGATACCAGAGGAACACCACAATGTCCTGTTTTGATGACAAAAACTTAATACCTCAGGATCCTAAAGCTGGGGTACACTGGTCCCTGAAAACAGCTTTTATTAATCACAATGATTTTGAAGTTCAGTGTAAAAGTCAGAGGTTTAAAAATGAAGCTGGATTTGGATCCAGTTAGATCGCATCTAGACCACAAATAAAAAAAACAAAAACAAAACAAACAAACTTGAGTTTACAACTCAAGTTTCAAGAGTCATTGCGCGCACCCCCTCTATTATGGGGATAATATGTACCGGCCCTTGCTGTCCCCTTTAGGACGTGATGATGGTGGGAGAGCCCACTCTGATGGGAGGGGAGTTTGGTGACGAGGACGAACGTCTGATCACGCGGCTGGAGAACACGCAGTACGATGGGGTGAATGGCCTGGAAGACGAGGACAGTTTCAACAGCTCACCTGCACTCGGGGCACACTCGCCCTGGAACAACAAGGCCCCTTCCAGTCAGGAGAGCAAGAATGACAACTCCCAGTCATCCCAGTAGAGCACTGAGGTCCCAGCCAGCCCCTTTTCAATGCTTAAAGCTACTGGGATTCACCTGAGCCAACACACTAGCGAGGAGTCAGGGAGGGTGGCCTCGAGCACTTGTGTTCAGTTACTTATATTTGTTTTTATTTCATTATATTATTTTAAAGACGAAATGAGAGCGGTTAGGGAAAGGGAGGCTAGCTGATGGACTTAGAGCTCTAAGCTGTCATAAAGGACAGTTTCAGCAGAATCCCACTCTCGCTCCCTCACATTGTTGCACATGCTCAGTGGTGCTCAGCCTTGGCCCTTGTGTGCTTAGCTCTGTCCCTCTGGTGTATCAGTCAATCCTAGAGGTGTGGTGAGCCTGGCGGGGTGTCGGTGTGTGTACATTTGTGTTAATCCCCCCGCTCACCACAGAGTTGGAGCCAGAGTTGGTGTCTCCTGTTGTCCGAGTGCTCGCTATGGCGACCATGTCAGTGGGTTCTTGTTCCAACCTCGGGTCTCTCAAGCGTGCGTTTTCCTTGACAACGCACCTCGTTGTTTCTGTTCTGCTCATGTCCCAGGGAACAAAATGCTTAGGTTTTATTTAACTTATTTTTTTGCAGGCTGCAGAAACTGTGTGCACTCTTAGTATTAAAAAATTCAACGTTCAATTTGTAAAAACTCAATTATTTGTTTTTGTAGGACCTGGTTGGAACAAAAACCTGTACAGTGCCGGAGCTTGAGGACCGGAGTTGAGAACCACTACGCTAAATCTTAAACCCTCTCTCACACCCACACACACACACACACACACACACACACAAACACAAACATTCACACACATACACTGACACCCACTCATACCAGTGCACACACCAATACAAACAGTCACCTACACGTACAGCATAAACGATGAGGTACTGGAGAGGTGGTACGCAGCATGTCTGGACCAGAGCACCAGGCGCTACAGGAGTGTGTTTTCATTTTCTATGTTTTAGACTTGTTTTGTTGTTTGTTTTTTTTTTTTTTTATTTTTGTAAACAATTTCTAAAAATAAACAGACAAGCAAGCAAACAAAACACCCCAAAATATTCTTTGCACTGTTTTCCACTATTAACTCCAATCTATTTTTCTTATGAATTGACAGTGTATTTTTCTTTTCTATTATTGCTAATGTAAGAACTGTAAAACATCTGAAACCTGCAGTATATTAATGTATAAGTATTGCTGTTAGATCATTCTTATTGTGATGGTAATAACTTTCATGTAAGTCTATGCTTGATATGTCATCCATCTGTGTCAGACTTCACACTGTCATCAGGTCCGTGGCTTCAGAGAAGACAGACTGGGGGAGAACAAGGCTAGTGTTTAATACTGTACTACATCTTGTTTGATGTGAGTCCAAAGCAGCACACTGGATACCAGTTTCCCCACTAAATTTCCATCACGCACCTGACTTGGATCTGTCGTCTTGTCATTGCAGAACTGTTTGCTTTGTCTCCTATTATCTATCTGGGGGTGCTCTCTTGAGAGAACAGAATAACACAAACTTCTCAAATTTGCTACTCAAAAAAATATTTTAAAAATGCATTTTGACAGGATTGTAAAATAAGAAAAAAGACTTTTGTATTAACTTAAGTTTCCCAAAAAAAATGTTTTTAAACACAGTTATGAAAGCTGCAGACCAAGGAGCTACATGTAAAGATTCTTTAGATATTGATTACACTGCGCTGTCAATTTGTTGGCTTTACTCCTCATGTTTGTGTCTGTGCTTGTATATTTTTAGGTAGTAATTTCTGTAAAAGTTATTCTATGTATTGCTCCCTAGAACTATGAGAAGCTCAATCTAATGTAAAGAGATGAAAAGCCTCTTTAAAGTTTTTTTAACGTGATTTTTAATGGTACAATCACTGATAAAAGAATTTTGCCCTCATTTTAGCAAACTGTATTTATTTTTCTATGTACTGACATTCTGTTTAGGTCCAACCCACCTGTACAATACTCATGATAATATATGGAGGAGTTTGTGGGGCTGCTGAGTCAGTTAATGCTGTTAGAGGTCATTCATTACTTGTGTTTTTTGACAGGCGGCTCCAGGGTCATTCAGACTCGATAATTACAATGGATCACTATGTTTAAAATAATGACAGATTTGACAGCCATTTTTTGCTGTTGTAGGTTTCTGCTCTATCTGAAAACGTACCAGATGCACTAAAATCAATAAATAACTTCCATTTAGAGACAACGATAACCTCTAAGATGTCTTTTCTTTTTTTAACAACTGTGAAATTGCTATATCTTGAGTTATGCTTTGAAGATGAACTAAGTACTCCGCAGATGCTGGAAACGTTCCTCAATGGTGCAATTTGGTCAATAAAATGACAACAATGCAACAAACCCTCCAGTCATGGAGCCCTTAGTGTTTAAATACCGTACAAATCTGATTGCTTGAAAACAAAATGGCAGTTAAATGTAATGCTGATCACTGGGTGTGTTACTCCGGACAGAAAGAAGGGTGGATATGATCATTAGCTGCTATGCTTGTGATGTACAGTGATAAAATGACATAACATCCTACACCAACACAGTCATTTGCACATGCTCCCAGCAGGGGTCTGTCAAAGCACCAGGACAGAATGAGCAGCCTGTGAGAAATCCTCCCATTATTGTATCTAGAAGAAACACTTCGTCTGTAAATCCACACTGTGGCAGACTGTCATGTCTTTAATCATTCTCCTACTTTTGTGCTGTATAAGTTCACAAGGTTGATCGAGTGAAATACAAAGGTGACCTACAAACTCCACATTGTTAGGTTTACACTTCACTAATAAATCTGTGATATGTGAGATAGGAGTGAAATTCTATAGCTTCTTTGTTTCTGGTACGGAAGAGGATTAGGGTCACTGGAGGAAAAAAAAAAAAGTCCAATGTATTTTTTTTTTTATTATTATTTTGAGAAAAAAGTCAGTATTCTGAGAAAAAAGAATCATTTTTTCTCAGAATTCTGACTTTTTT
>JAPQRP010000009.1:10148006-10160453 GCA_037367295.1 Apogon hyalosoma | reverse complement strand
TGTGTACTTAGTCTTTAAGGCCAGGCTAAGCAACACAGCCAGGTATAAATCAGTGCTTTTCTCCTATATGGTTATATATATATATATATATATATATACACACACACACACACACACTGTTTTTTTTTTTTATCAGATTCAGAACAACTTCAACAACATCCCCCAGACTGTGACCAATGACACCAAGGATGTGGTCCAAAGTAAGTGAGCTTAGTACCACAAATTTATAATAATTTGTTGTCTCATTACCAAATAGTGTGTATTATAATAAGTGTTTGTGCTTTACAGAAAGCAAGCAGGCGCTGAACGACATAAAAAATCAGATTTCTCAGGTGACCGATGGAAAGTATTTATCTGCCCTGGATGAAGCGGTGGGTACACTGGATCAGGTGCAGAGAGACATTGGCAAGTTCACGCCCCATGTTGAGAGAGCAGAATACATCAGGTAAAACCTCCAGCAGTTATAACACACAAGATAAACAGACAAAAAAGGCAAGTCGGTGATGTGATCATGTGTGCATATTCTCCTAGATGGGCAGTGTGTCTGGCCTTGTGCTGTGTGGTCCTCCTGGTAGTGGTGTGTAACCTCCTGGGTTTGGTTTTGGGTCCTCTGGGTCTGACACCCAAAGTGGACCCAGTAAAGCGCTCATGCACAGCCGACTGTGGAGGGACTTTTTTCATGATGTGAGTGCTTGACTGCACAGCAGGATTATTTTATTTGTTAATTTTAATTAATGAAAACCTAGACTAAAATGAGCAGTGAGGAAAAAATAGTCAACTGAAGCTTTCATAATCAAAACACTCGCATGTGCTGATTGGGAAAAAAACTACAATGAAATAGAACTGCAGTTGTAAACAGGTTTGTTTTTTCTTTTGTTTGATTTTGTTTTCTTATACCATATGTAAAATTTCATATTGTGCATTCTTTCATCCCACCTTTTTGAAGTTCTACTAATTTTTCCTGATAATATCTGCAAAGCTACTGCTAAACCTCGATAAAAGATAACTAAAACTGATTATTTCCACAGAATACAACTAGTGATGCTCTCATTATACTAACTAAAACCAAACTGAAAGACATGTAAGGAAAAAATCCCTACTCTACTGCAAACTCAAGTTCATTTTTAGTTTGTGGTTAATGCTAGTATTCATGACTTACATGTGACACTGTTTAACCTGTTGGACCTATGTTTGACCTCTGACCTGGATGTTGTTGCAGGGGTGCGGGATTTAGCTTCCTCTTCTCATGGTTGTTCATGATATTGGTGGTATTGTTGTTCCTGCTGGGTGGAAATATTTATACTTTGCTGTGTCAGCCCTGGAAAAATGGGGAGCTACTAAAGGTATTAGAAAGACACAAGTGCAAACACAGTATGAACATTTAGCTCATAAATCATTCTATTCATATTATAGGTTTTTTAACCTGTTTTTTGCAGGTCATTGGCACTCCAGGTGTACTTCCGGGACAGGATATCAGTACAACTTTAGGAGTAAAAAACGTCAGTATTTCTGGTATTTATAGGTATGTAATAAAATCCATCCACACACAGAAACACACATTTATGATTTAGAGTAACATCCCAAGTTTTTATGCATTTCTTCGTGTCATTGTGGGTTTAAAGTTTCAGTACAGTACTTTCAGTCATCTGGTTAAAAAAATACAACTAAATGTAACTTTATTTTTGCAGTGACTGTGAGAAAAATGAGCCTCTGTGGTCAGCACTTCATTTATATGATCTGATAGATCTGGATGACTTACTCAATGTATCCAAAGTGAGTTTTTTCGTAATATCTGTTTGAATTGTAAAGCATAAACAGCATCTTGATGTATCTTTCTGTGCAGTAAAACACATTTATTTTCCATTGCATTGTCTTTATAAATAACTAAATAAATCTCTCTCTCTCTCTCTACATATATATATATATATATGTATATATTTGTATATGTCTATCCCTCCCACACAGTACACAGAGGAGATCAAGCAGGAGTTTGACAATACAGACATCATTCTGTCCACTGTCACATTTCTGAGCCCTGAAGTTAAAAACCAACTTAGCAGCTTTTCTTCCACGGCTAATAATATTGACTTCACCACTTTAATTCAGCAGGTACATTATTTAGCACTTGGTTTTCTGTGATATTCATGTCTGCTGTCATTATTTATATTTTATTAATACAATCTACTGTTGTCTTTTTCAGATGAATAACATTTCCAGCATTAATATGAACATAACTGCAGACAAACTTGATTTCGCTGCTACCCAAGTGAGTTATGAGAAATAAATAGTTTTTACTTCTTTTTTAAAAAAAAATAAGATCACATTTATATTTTACTACTAAAATGTAATTCATCCACAATTTGTTTACTCTATTCAAGACAAGTGGTAATACTCAGACAGAACTCCAAAATGAAGCCAAGCGCCTGAGGCAGATCCAGGCTGACATCAAAACAACTATCATCCCACAGCTGGTGAGCAGCCTGCCCTATCTTGGCTGTCATCACTCCTAATCTCTTTTTCCTAGTTCTTTTTCATGCTACCCATCCAAATTAATTTACAGACATTTAAACATAGACCTCTACTCCTTTCTCCCTTAGGAAGAGCTGAACTCCACCATCGAGGCAATTCGATCCACGGCAGAGAAAATCAATGTGAGTACACTGACTTAACACCTGGAACTGCTAAGAATAGAGATAATTCTCCTCCCTTTCCTTTTCTGCTGTTCACTTTCTTTCTTCTATCTCTTCCAGAGAACGGTGGGGGAGGTGCTGAGCAACGTGGGAGCAGCACAAGACTTCTTCAACACAAATACGACACAGATCGTCAAGACCGTGAGTAGAGCCAGAAGTCACATGAGTCGGGGGGGAAAAAGTGCTCCATGTGGTTCCTTAATGCCTTTGGTCGGTCAGTCATTTAGCCAGAGGGAGCAAGGAGGAGGGGCTGCAGCTCAGTTAACATAAGTGTATTTATTGTAGCTGAAACAATGTGCTTCTTGGACCATAGTCTTCATAGTATCCTCAAATAGTGTTATGAATTGTAACAACGCATTACAGGCAGATTTGAAATAAAAATAAATACTTAAGGGACCCTTTTAAATATATCTTCTCTATCTGCTAAACCTCTCAGGTAGTAGTGGACAAGTATACTTGGTTAATATCACAGAGCATAGTGGACCAGCAAAGATGGTCCTTAATTGTGCATAGTTCTAAATGTAAATTAAAATTACACACATTTATATTCATGTTAATTTATTGTATACTTATCTTAACTTCCTGAGACCCAGCAATGCCTTTATGTCCTCTGTAGGGGACAAAAGTTGACAGTGTTACTCAAAAAATGCTGTCCATTGCACAGCTAAAATTTTCAGTTTTCTGTATCAGGAGGTTAATATTCTCTAATCTTTTTTTAATGTTTTTCTTTATATATAGAACATGTTGATCTACCCTTTATGTGCCACATAAATACATTAACCTAAATTAATCATATTGTTTGCTACATGCAGTTATTTACAGGTCACCTCAGAGGATTTATACATAAATCCATTTGCTGTAGTAGCTGTGGGTTCCCCTGATTCCTCATGACTTCCCACTGTAAAGTGGTTTAAAAATGTGTGGAATTTACTCTCTCTCTTGCCCTCTATTCCAGGAGAGCAGAGCGTTTTTGGACTGTCAGCTGGGTTACTTCACTGCTTACGCCAACTGGGCCAAGATCACGGTAAAGTGTGATGTATTTACACTTTTAATTCTCAGTTTATGCGTCCGGTGAAGCCTGTGTTTTATGTGTTTGTTTTGTTTCACCTATATGAGATTGCCTTTCACACAATGGCTCTGGTTTATTGTTTTGTAGATCACACAGGAGGTCGGTCGCTGTGGACCAGTTGCAGGAGCCATAGACTCGGCTCAAATCATCATCTGCTCAAACATAGTGGAATCTCTGGTGAGGAATAGATGTTGTTATATCTGCCTATAATGATGCCTAAGTGATCGAGAGTTAGATCACTTGGATAAGTTGTAGTTTTATTCCTCTTAAAGCATTTGTGGTTATCACTTCCTCCTTATATCTTCTCTCTTTAGAATGCATTCTGGCTGAGTCTGGGGTGGTGCTTGATCTTCTTCATCCCCAGCATCATCTTCTCTATCAAACTAGCCAAATACTACAGGAGAATGAAGTACTCTGATGTCTATGAGTGAGTAGCACACACCAAACCCAATAAACACACATTTTCGAAACACACACACACACACACACACGCACACACACACACACACACACACACAGTACAAGAGTCACATGTCTGGTTCATTCCACTCTAACCTTGTCCCTGACGACTGTTGATGTCTTTTTCCAGTGACCGCATTATAATGAACCACATCCCACGAGCCCAAATGACATTCAGCTGAGGAGGCAGCTCATAAGTGGTGCAGCTTTTAAACAACTGTAGCAACAACTTAAGCACCGTTTGACAAATAAAAACATATGGTACACTGCTACACAGATGCGGAACGTTGCAGCTCTTCTAAACAGGTCACAAGCTGAAACATAGAAAAAGGGGTTACATTTCAATTCCAGTTGTGTTTATTGGGTGGAGAAGCAAAGTAATAACTTGTTACAGTCATCAGAGTATTTTGCATACTCTGCCTATAAGAGGAATTAACCTCAGGGAGACACAGGGCATAAGGGAATCGGCAGGGATTTTTTCATTATTTCAAATGAGCATTTCAAGAAAGTTACTATATTTGTTTATATATAATATATAAAAAATGAGCTGCTGCTGGACTGTGAGATGACATAGTGAATATGTAAACTATAAGGCTGATTTTCTGGAAAGCATTAAATACACAAATGCTCACATCTAACATCAAAGTAAACAGTCATTTTGGTGTTCAGTGTTCTGCCAGCAGTGTGTTGTGCCACTTGACATTTATGTTGTCAGCCTATGTATTTTTATAGCTGTTGTTTGGCAATCCTATCCTAGTGAAAACACTTTTAAAATGAATCCTTAATTATATTTGCACTAATGTTGAAAATCTGTTTCCCGTTTACTGCTGTTAATCCTGTGATTTATGTAATGAATCCACTTTTTTGTGAAAAAAAGATACTTTTTTTTTTTTGCTTATTTTTGCGGTCTTAAATATTCTTGCAATTGTTGATTTTGACCAATATTATTCTGAATTTGTTTGTACTATGTTATGTGTAATGTGTATGTTCTTTTACACAGCACTTTAAATGTTCTTTTTGCCCAATGTGATTATAATTTGTAAATATTTCTACCAGTTGTTGTGAAAACTACTATAAGTAAAATGGCCACTGATTGGCTAACATGCCGTTTCTGTTGCGCATTTTCCTACCTTAACTGTAACATGATTGGAATCTCAAAGGTCAGTCTGTATCTTATTTTCTACAGATACCATGCGAGTGTTTTTCACAGGGTACCTTAGTAGCATAGTACATCTCTTAGGATCTAATATGAACCTTCACTGTAACACACCAGTCTGTCAGAAAAAGGTTTAACACAGTGACAAAGATTTATTTCAGAAAATCAGCTCATGTACATGTGATCTAAACACTATTGTACAAGAGCAGCAGTTATTTAATTCATAAACTGCACTAATGTAACTACAAATCATAAATATGAATATGACCTCCAAAGATCTATGAATTCCCAGTTTAGTTATCTTCTGTAGGCTTTTAGAACAGACTTCCTATAGTTGGTTTGGCTTCCTGTTAAATGCTTTCATTACATTCATACATCAGTTTGTGCAGCTCAGTAGATTAAAGTCAGCTGTTTATAGTCAGAGGACACTGCAGAATGTAGCATAGCCAGCTTCTGTTCAGGTTATTTTTGTTTATAATGCTATGAATAGAATATTTGAAATCAATGGCATTACGGTATGACTTGAAACCTTGTAATACGAGAAGATGGACACTAAGAAACTCAATCTGGAGAGAAGAAAAATGGTGCAGAGTGGAGATGAAAAGGCACGGTAAAAATCAGGAAATACGGTATGTCTGTAATAACCTTATTTACTGCTGCTACAGTTCCCTGTTGTGTTGCTGTTTGCCATTACTCAGTCTCTTATTACCCTCTCTAACACAGAGGATACAGGAGTTACAAACCTCCACTTTCCACTTCATTTGTTCCACTGCTGTGATTATACCCTCGCATGTCTGTGTGGAACCTGAATATTGACTGTGAAGACCAGACACACTCATATAGATTCACTTAGTGTCCTACCTGTGGGTTTGTTATACGAGTCAAGTTAGTAAGTTGCGACTCAGAAGCTAAATTATAAAAGACTGAACATTCTTCTTCAAGGCCATGAGCATGGAAATGTATTATATTTTCACACATCCTACTAGATCACATACACACACATTTGTAGTTACAAGTGGATCATGAATGAATATTAATTGAATAAAAAAACCTTAAATGGCTACACAGCTGAGCCTTTAAATCAGAGAACCACATTTACTTTTTCAGGTTAGATTAAATAGACTTTAAAAATAAACCCAGTTACAGTAAAACATCCCTGAATATTTCACTGAGACTGAAGAGTGTGTTAGCTGTCAGGCAGACCTCCTGTTTTGCAGTCATATAAATAGACTCTGCTGACAGAGCTGAACAAACCAGCACTGCAGCACTTTATGTGGATGTGGACTTGTCAGGTGTGTGACAATGACATGTTTGAAAGTGCCAATTAAAAAGAACCGCTTGCCAGATATTTATGTTGTTACATAAGGTAGGTATGACACTGGGGTGACATCAAAAAGTGTATCTAAAAGCAGAAAACCCACAACAGAAAACCAAAGTTTTATCTTTAGTTTAATAGTTGACAGCTTTCAATCATAAATACAACTCTTGTGAAGGAAGAGCATCACCAAAAAGTCTGAAGTCACTACAGCATAGGTGTGAAACTGTATTTGTTAATAGAAACCAGAAGCAACTTTTTAAGGCTAATTAATACTTAACATCTGCGCTTTCATACATGTCATCAGGCCCAGGAGCCTGTTTGGTAAAGTTAGGGAGTTCCCGGTGACTCTGGGTTGGGTTCAAACATGTTTACAGCACCGTACTGTACTTCTCAGTCCAGTTTTTTCATGCTTGTTCAAGTGCACACAACTTGAATGATACAAATATATACCACTGTGAGCCAGTCCAAAGCGGAGGAATTTGGTATTAAAATTCACATATAAGCAGTTTCTGACTAAACAGATCTAAAACTGCCCCCACAGATAAAGCTGATTTGAGTAAAAAAAAAAAAGAAAAAAAAAAGAAAACCTCTCAATACTGAATATAATAACACCGGTTTGACACTCAGTATGAGTGACGCTGCAGAGACACAGCAGAAATGTGACACTACCCTGTAAATGAAGAGCAGCATTGCGAAAAGGCACTCCGATTGTTCTGCAGCACTTTAGAGTCTTTTCAGATTGTCACTAAACACTTAACACATGTCAGTTTTTTTTTTTATCAGTACCTCATATGTGCATGGAAGACTGCGAATCTAAAATCACTGTCTTCAAATGATTGATAGAAAATAAATAACTTGTTTCAAGGGCTTCCATTTATGTACAAAACTGCTAAAAAGAAAAGCCAACATATAGGCACTGGAAGACTTAACATCACTAAACCAAAACACATTCACCATATGCAACAAAAGTATGGCACAAACAATACTGACTGAGAGACATAAAAGTGCAATCAGTTTGTGGAAACCTGGCAGGGGGAAGACAGAGGCCAAAAATCTGTATTATTGTTACAGTCACTGGGTCCTTTAAGGGAGATGTGACCTTATCTGAGCACGGTGCCTGTGTTAGTCACAATGTGCCTCAGCCTCACTAGAGCACTAACAGAATTACCTTCAAAATTTAATTTCAAGTCAAACTATGAGTCACTTTTACTGGGTATTCTGCCTGGAATGTTGTGTGAGTCGGACTGTGAAAGGAAAAGAGCGAACAAGATGTTCTCCGGAGACATAAAGTGGGACAGGCTGTACAGTTTTTCAGTTTGATTTACAGATGGTAAATGTACGCATGGAGTGTATGGGAACCAGGTTAACGATTGAGCTCTTATGTTTAACATGAAAACAAAATTGGCAAAGGAACCTTGGACTCCCTCTGTCTGCTTATGAAACATACCTCACTCTAAACAAACATTCGAACACAAAGACCAGCTTGTCTGAATAGCACTCAGTAGATTACCGGCTGCATGAATGTCTAATGCACTTTGACATTAAGAGCGCGGTACAAGAGAAAGGCAGCTATACTTGGCTACAATTAGCAGGAATCAGCTACTTTAAAGGCCAAGGCTCATTGTGATTGTACTCTACACACAGATTCCCAGAAATGGAAGATAGTGGCTTTGTTGTTGACAGTAATTAGGTACTATACTGTGTCAACACAATATTTTATCATCAACACTGCTATTCTGCTTTAGGCTAAGCATATTTGATGCAAGATTATGCTATAACATGCACATGGGCATTTAAGGCTTAGGAGATAAATAACATGGCATATACAGTATATACATATTAATACTTAGAATTACATCCAGTATTTACCCTGGTATAATCTTCAGTAGTCATTTCAAAGTTTCTAGTAGTCATACTTCATGTGACTTTACCAACCTATTAAAAACACTATGGGAATTCTAACAAATATACTGCATTATACTGTCATTACCTGCAAAACGACAACATTGTTTTCTTTTGATTGTCATACTGTACTGTTTAGGCAGAACACAAACTAGTTCACAGTAGGGCTGAAGAATTCATTGAAATATGATCAAAATTGCAATATGGCGATATATAAGTAAACGGTGTTATAGAATGATGCTACTAATGAAGCACTGGGGTTGCCCAGGCCTCCATCCCAGGAAGATCACACCATTTTTAATTTTCTTCTGTCATTCCCACTAAAATTGTGACACGATGTCATAACCATAATAACTGCAATATGATTTTTTTAAAATGCAAATCTTTCAGCCCTACCTCACAGTTTGGTCAGATTACACGTGGAATGTTTTTGGCTTTTATTTGTGTATTATCATTGTGCTTGTTCATGTTAAATATTATAAGTTAATTAAATCAGAGTAGATTAGCAGGTAGTGCCATCCTCACCCTCTGGACAGGTGTGTAAGTGGATGGCTGCTGCTCAGGTGACTCTGACAGGGCAGCTGTGGGGACATTGTCGTCCAGAGCTGAGTCTTTGCTCACGTCTGTCACAGTCCTGAGCGTCTCTGCAGGCTGGCGGGGAGGGGCTGGAGGAGGATATGTTGGCGACTGGAGGATGTCAGCATAACACTGGCTGGGCTTGGTCTCCCTCTGAAGAACTTTCCTAAGCAGAGGTTTGAGCAGGCCGATGGTGAGCTGGCTGCTCTGGGAGTCTGCAAAGGGAGCAGGGGAGGAGGAGGAGGAGGAGGAGCAGGAGGAGGAGCAGGAGGAAGTAGAGCTGGACATGGGGAAGGAAGATGAGGATTGGGTTTTAGGGGTGGGGATCTTCTTAAGGACAATGTTAAGGATGGTAGTGACAGTGATGTCCTCAGGGCAAAGGGCCCATAGCAGGTCCAGATAGGGATCCAGGTCTCTGTGCTGGGCCACCTCACACAGCAAAGTAGTGAAAATCTCCTTATTCAGCAGTGGACTCTGCTTGCAGAACTTCTGAGCCACCTTCGTGACCCGCTCCCACTCCTGTCTGCTCATTAAGATCCTCAGCGCCTGGAGGATGGCGTTGGGCCGCCCGCTGACCAGCAGCAGCTCCACCTTCAAGTCCTGGTTCTGTTCTCTGTCTGAATTCAGGTTGGATAAGACACACAGAGCTCGTTTGTAAAGCGGCACATTATTCTCACCACTCTCTGCTCCTCTTCCACTGGAGAAACCCCAGGTGGTAGAAGCCAGGCTCAGGCCAAGTCCAGCTGAGCCCTGCTGTTGCTGGGAGAGCTCGAGGAACGTGGGCAGCCAACTGGGCTGAAAGTGGTAAACGGAATGGCAGAGGAGTTCAAACACAGGCAGGACAGCAGGGGGAGTGGAGCTTGTAAGCTTGACTTTAGAGTTGGTAAGGTGGTTGCCTTTTGAGCTGTGCTTATATTTTGGCTCACCGTTGGTCATATTAACATTGATAGGAGTACTGAAAGTTGGTGCAGGACTGAGAACAGTTTTCCATATATCAGGGGGAGCGCTGCTGGACAGACAGGCCTCTCCATTGTAGTGAAGCTGAAGGGTTGCCTGTGCTGCCTTCCACGCCTGGCAGGGAAAGATACTGAAGATGGAGTTGAGGTAGAGCAGAGCCTCTTTATCCAGCTCCGGGGATGACAGCAGCCTTGCTACTTCTTTCTCCACTAGACTCTCACATACTGCCTCCACCTCTTTAGCACTTCCCCTCACTAAACTCACTTTCACCTCCTCCAGTGAGATCAGAGCCTTCAGTTCAGCCTCCAGAGAACCCATTAGCTTGTCTTGCCCTGCCATACACCCACCCCCTCCTCCATTCTGGGACAGCTCAGGTCCCTTCTGCTTCACCCCTGTGCTGAGGTAGTTCCTGAGGATGGAGGCTAAAGAGATAGGAGCCTGGAACCTACCTCCTTTCTTCAGTGCATCTACAGTGAGCTGGGTGCTGCTCAGGCTCCTCTGCTGGTAGTATTTACAGGCCTCTTCAAAGACAGCCTCCACCAGCAGGGTTCCAGGTTGGATACTCTCCACTGTACCGGAACCAGAAAGTTTTATCTTAGAATTTAAGTCCCTGGTGCCTGTTACCTTGCGCACCACATAAAGTCCAGTCTCTGAGAGGAGGTGGGGAGTCCATCTCTCCACCTGATTTATGAATAATAACCCTCCGCTCTTTAATAAGATCTTCTCCTGCTCCTTGCCACAGTTCAAGTCTATCAGGTGCAGGGTCTGGTCTAGCAGTAGTGCCACAGTGTCCTGGTACATACAGAGGCTTGTGTGAGTACCAAACTTTACCACACAGTTTTCTGTTGATTTGTAAACCTGTCGCAGCATCCCATCTCTCTGCAACAGACACACCCATCCAGTACTGAGAAGAAGCAATAAACCACCATAACCAGTCGGTGAAAAGTCATAGATCTCAGGTGGCTCGAGAGTTGATAAATACCCTAAACAGTCTGTTACCAGCTTCTTAAAGTCAGATTCTTTCGCAGAGAGTGTGTCTTCCTTCAGCGGGGTGCTTTTACAGGTGGTGTTGACCCTGAAGGTGTCACGACGAGGACACCATGACAGGAGGAACTTAGAAATGCTCAACAGGGGCTTTGTTTTCAGGTCAGGGAGGAGATGCACATATTCACCTGAGCTGATTACATTGAACTTTGGGTTATTGTGGAGGGCGATTTTTACTCCTGTTAAACTCACAGCCCCCTCCTCTACCTCAAAGTCACGTCTGCAAACACAGTATCTGAGTTTATTCCTGGTGGAGCCCAGGGCAGGGGAGCTCTCCGAGGGGGGCCTCTCCTCACACCAGACGATGAGGTTGGAGCAGGTACAGACAGACACCACCCTGGCTCTGGGGCTGTTGCACAAGTCCGACGTCTGCAGGAGATGCCAGCCTGCTTTGCACTCCTGGAATCTCCAAAACTCCACTTTTCCAGTCTCATAAACCACCGCTACCACCGCCGAGCCCCCGCTGCTGCTGCGGTTCTGGTCCAGATACAACACATCCACAATGGGGACGGTCCGCGTCAGGCACAGATCCAGCTTCTTCTGGGCCAGCTGGGGTCTCTCGTACTTGTCAAAAGTCACAAGACCAACCGTAGGCTTGCGGAGCAGGACATGAATGTGACGTCCATCTGGGCTCACACGGACATTTGTGCTGGTTTGATGCTCGTTGATGTTCGTTTTCAGGAGCTCGTTCAGGTCCCGGTTTCCAGAATAGTCCCCGAAATCTGACAGCTGCTCCAACACGAACCGAGCCATGGCGTCCTGTTTCCACACTTAGCAGCCGATTAAAGGCTGGAATTAACTCGCCACTAAGTGTTAACTAACCTGCTAGCTTGCGTAAATCTGACCCAGGACTGCGGAGCGGCTAGCTGAACGGCATCCCGTTAGGTCCTACGGAGCCGCCATCCCGTTAACGTCCGAGCGGAGGGATACATCCCTTAAACACCATTCGACCGCGTTAACCCCATGTCAAGAGAGGACAACGGAGACGAACTGTTAGTTTATAGAAGTCGATAAAATAAGTTTTAAGTCCTGAGAGGCACTCGGGTCATTCCGATGCTATGCTAGCACTCCGCTGGCATCACGGGATTGTTAATTTCCGGATACCGAGAATGTTTTTGCATAAGAGGCGGAGTCCAACTACGACACAGAGGAGAGTAAAGATAGTATAAAGGCGCAGAGAAGAGAAACTACAGCTGCAACTAGTTCTATCTATCTATCTATCTATCTATCTATCTATCTATCTATCTATCTATCTATCTATCTATCTATCTATCTA
>JAPQRP010000009.1:10118777-10143068 GCA_037367295.1 Apogon hyalosoma | reverse complement strand
CCCCCCCAAAATGACTAAGAACAGCCATGCTCAATAGAAGAGTCATTATTATTTCATTTTAATAACTGTGTCATATTCCAGCAAAAAATGTATATGGATAGCGATTCAATTTTAACTGTCTGAGTGGAATTGCTTGAGAAAAAGTCAAATTATCCCATTTTCAATAAACTTGTTCTCCACAATTAAAGAGCACCAGCAGATAAGAGCATTAACTAAATAAAACAGTACATTTTAATCTGCGACTATTCAGAAGTCTATATTGAAAGTGTTCATCATCTGGATTTTTTAATGGTGCTCCAACTGCATGCAAGTTAAATCTTTTTTCTCTTGAGAGGTTCATTTCCTGACACTGATGAAGTGTTTTATGTGGTAAATATTTGTCAGCGAGCTGATTTTTTTTGGCCTCTGAGTCCATATTTCAGCAGATTCTCTACAATATTGACTGCTTAATGAATTTGTACGAGCACATGGAGTGTCAATTCACGACAGACTGTTGATCCCAGAGCACAGAACGGAGAGAACGAAGCTTAGCGGATCATTGAGAAGACAAACACAGCTATGACTGTCTCCATCCTCAGCTGAGATGACTGAACAATAACAGGCTGGATGGAAAGTGTTATTGGACGTCATTTTGGGATAATGATATCTGACTGGAAAACATTTAATGACAAATATCTGAGAATTAGTGACACTTGAAATGAATCCCCATAGTTTATAATGTTTTGCAAATGAAGCTAAGAGAGGTCACAGCAGCGGTGAAATGACTGATGCTCATAACAAATCCTCTGCTTCACTGGCTGATTAGCTATCAGGCCATTTACAATTGGCTGTCCCTCCACATTTAGCACTGGCACTTATCTCAATGATCCATACCCTGACTCTGAGCATAAATAGCATTAGCTCTCACATCACACTATTAATCGGATTCATGGCCCTTGGCTCATTGCTGGATGCGCTGATGTTTTCGGAGCCCTTTGCCTCTTGTGCTTGGCTTTTATCTCTGTATCTTCCATCCTGTCACAGACACATTCAGGGACAGATCTGCTTAGATACTGAAGTGTAGTACCGTGTGCGACCACAGATCGGCAGTGCTTGCTTTAGCTTTGATAGAACGCCAGTAGTTGTTCATGTGAGGATAAAAGAAGGTCGTGCCATCACTGGGTGTGCTGACTGAACTAACTGTATCCAGAGGGTTTAGAGTAAAGTACATGTGCTCTGACATCAAATCCTACTCCCTTCTGTGATTGTGACAAGAGAGCTTAACAGCCAATAACACAACTTTATCTCCTCTGTGTTTTATAGCTATGGAAACAGGTGTGAGTCACAGTGCTTTCTGCTGCAGCTCTGAGTGTATAAAGTCTCACTGGAGCAAGGGATCAAAGAACAGGATTCAGCCTCAGCTTCCTCCTTGATTTCCTGTTCATTTCACCTCACTGCCTCTTCATTAATCAGCCTGGAACCGCATCAAGGTTTCCTTTCTCCACCGTTGTACTATATCTTTCTCTTTCAGCCTCAGTTTCTGCTTGGATCTCATTTTTGCTTCCGTTGCTCTGTCCCAGGATCAGGTGTAATTGCTGTTGTGATAAACCCTCCAATGCAATTTCTCTTTCTTGTCTATGAAAACACCTGCCTCACATCAGCAACACTCAAGCAGTCAAACCGGCATTAATGCAGCCTTTGATCACACAGAGCATCCTCTCCCTCGTCGTGGCCCAATTTAATGGTTGTGGATCTACAACACCTTGATGCTGTCACTTAAAAGGCCTCCACCTCAGTTGCATTCTGAGGTGAATTTGACAGGATCACAACACAATCACATCCTTTAAAAACAAAGGCGTGTGTATGTACAAACGTGGCTGTCAGTGAGGAAGGTGAGCACGTGCTGAACATATTGTGGAGGGTTTTCTCTTAAATCTGCCCCAGTTGTGTGAAATACGAGACAGGGAAACGGTGCACGATTAGAACCTCAGACGCTGAGCTGTGAGACTGTAATGACTTACCACATCGCTGGCATTTGTTGGCATTTGAAATCATCTGTGTGTGCTTTCAGTGATTGCTGTTATGTGCCTGTAATCTTTTATAGGTGGCATTGATGGCTCAGATAGTGTATGCCTTAACAACATCTGTTTCTTTTGTGCTTGCACACTCATGCCCAACCATACACAGCAAGAACTGTCTACCCCCCCCATTCCAAACCCTCTCTCTGCTGCTGTTGTTAATTGAACAGTATCCTCAACTTTAAGAAGATCCCTGCATATGGCATGTTTTTTTTTTTTGCCTTACCCCAGCATGCAAATGTTACACCGGAGACAGCTTATTATACAGAGCTGCCATCCATTAAAGCATACCAGTCAAAAGAAAAGAATACTTGGGAAAGCTTTCAGTATCTTACTGATTCATCTGTCACGATTCAAAACCTGATATGAGATTAAAATTAATTCAGCAGCATCATTTCAGTCAGGCATAAGAGAAGACAAGGAGAGAAGACAAATGTGATATTTGAGCATCAGCAGAGAATGTGCTCATCGTGCCTGTGAATCGTCTGCAGTAGGTAATCACACTTGCTGAAATCATCCAACCAAAATTTCCACCTGACCATCAGGAGTGTGAAAATCTGGTGAATAGGCAGGGGGTGCTTCCAGTCCACTTGCTTATCACCTCACTGGAGAGATTGTTGTTGTCATTCTCACCACTCTGTCTGACCGCTCCAACATCTGGTGTCTGCTTCATTTTAAAAATTTGGCTCAGAGGATGACATTAACTTGGCCGGTGTGGACTCGGGGAATGGCTGCAGATGCACTGTCTACATGTGATGAGCTCAATTTCATCCCTTAGACCCCTGTGGGGGAGGACAGAGGACAAAGACAAACTAAAAAAAATGTAGAACTTTAGTCTGTTTTTGCTTTTTTGTGTAATTTGGCTCTCACATTTCATGACTTGTTCACATGAGAAATAATCTTTATAAGGCATGAGTACCCCTGAAAACATTAGTAGTTGTTTTTCTGTCTATCATCATTATCATCATCATCATCATCATCATCATGATGCATAAAAATAGGCAATTTACCTATGTATCATTCATGTCCAAGACTTACTAATGTAGAGTGATGGCCAAGATTATTTGAACACCTGACAGATCCCAAAATATTGACTCCTTGCCCTCCCAAAAAACATAATTCTATGTCTCACAAATGACCTAAATCTCCTTATGATGGTTCTATTTTACAGTTCATAGAGGATAATGATGACTGTGTAGATATTTTAGTTGTTTTATGGGTATTTTAATTGCCAATTCAAAACAAAAACAGATGTAATCTCTTAAATTTGTGAATTGTTCTAATAAGTTTAGCCACCACTTGTATGACGATAAATGCAAGCTAAATCAGGTAATTTGTAAATTTGTCTATTGTTACTGATCACAACCATAAATTGAAAAAATGAAAATACGCAATATGTAATTCTTTGATTTTTTACATTTCAAAATCCATAAAAGAAAAAGCATTTAGTGTTTTTCTGGCAGAAACAACATTTTCGAAGTGCTTGCTTTTCTTTCTCTCCTTTGTGAACAGTAAAATAAATATTTTTTATCGAACATATTTTCCATCAGGAGTAAAGTGCAGTACTATTATTACTGAAATAAAAAGCATCTCTCATTCAGTCCCTGCACCTTTGTGATGCTAAGTGCTTTATAAATGTTGTCTGTTATTTTTGAAGACCAAACCCCCCCCCAAAAAAATAGTGCTCTCCTGAAGCCCAAGGTATTGTTCTCACACTGTATGTAACTATTATAGTTTGTCCTGTGGTTTGTGTGTATTGCATAGCATCTCATAATACTGACAGAAATAATTTAAAAATTAACAGCAGGATGTGAACACTCATTTTCTCTTTCAAAGTACTGGTTGCAAACGGGAAGCATGAATCGTACCAGGCTGATACTTCTCAAATTGCCTTTTAATCATTCATATTGTGTTTTTAATGGAAAGCTCTGCTGCCACCTGCCATTTAAAATGTCTGCATTCTAAAATGGAACTGCAGGAGCCTCACATTCATGATCAAAAGCAAATTTCAAGATTCATTTAGACACTAATGCACAGTTACCTTATGCCATAATATTCCCAGTGCACAACCATGAAATATTCATACCATATATGAGGATAAATCAGTGATAGGAGACCTGCCATCTCACATTATCCTCCCTGAAGGCTTGTGTAAGCCTATCCCGTTTATTTGACCTTAGCTCTCCCACACATAGATAGTGGAAGGAATACGAATACATATGGCTACACCTTGCACGTTACAGCCTCATTGAGTCATTTGCTGTGTGGCTGCATCTCACGAGGAAATGGCTTTGACACTGTTGGCCTTTGCTTGATAAATTAGGTCCCTGGGTAGGCATCCAACATTACACTGCACATTCATTATGAGCTAACCACAGGCCATATGGCAGGGAAACGGCTGTATCACCACACATTAGGTGGGCATTATCAGAAACATCATGAGCCACAAACTCCCCTCAAGCATTTGGATCTAGCTGTAGACATGTCAGCAGAACTCAACAGTGCAAATGTGTGTGTTTCACACGGGTGAACAGCATACAATCAGTGGAGTCCACATCGGATTTCATAACATACACTGCAAATTCAAAAAGGGAATGATTTCAGAGACACAATAGCTAGCAATCAGACATAATATCTACTAAATTGGAAGAAGTGGGGCTCATGGGAGACAAGAGACTGGTGGAGGGTTTTGCAAGGGGTGTAATGATTTCCTGTGGGCTGAGGAGTCGGGAGCAGGCCTGATCAGGTAGGGGTCAGTGGAGAGGAAGAGGAAGAGGAGGAGGAGGTAGGAGGGATCACAGGATGAGCATGGCAGTTATCTTGAGACTCATTTGTGGAGCAGCTTGGCTTTCAGATAAAGGGACATCACTGAATCTTGGACCCGGATCAATTTCTGACTTCTCCTGCTTCTCTGTCTGTCTGCATTTGTATGCCTCTTCAGTAATTCTGGAGCTTTTAGCCTGAGGGGCTACGAACAGAAAAAGACTGTCTCCGTTCTTTATGCTTTTCCTTATGAATGAATTCTTTCTCATTCCTTGACAGTGTGCTTTAAATCTTACCTTTTACTTCATCATTTACATTATTTCTCCATTTATCAATCCATTATAACATTTTGTTCTACTTACATTCCAGCATTTATCATTGGAATCCAAACTCTTGAAAATCATAATGTCCTCAAGTCCTTTTCTTAAAAAAAAAAAACAAAACATGTTCCTTTCCTCTGTGGATTATTTAATAATTGATAAAATCATATTCATTGTTAATATTAGACTAGGTGGTCCTGTGACAAATGCTTGATGAATTTAATACCCTGTCCTACTTCCTTCTAATCCCCTCATCCTGATCTCTGATTTGCTGTGTCTTTGAGGTTATGTGACTTTATAACTTTGTGTGTTAATCATAATAATACATTTTATTTGGTGATGCCTTTCAAGTCACCCAAGGTCACCTTACAGACAATAAAAAGCAAAAAATAACAACATCAAACATAATTAAAATTAAAGCTGCAAGCAGCATTGGGTGGGACCTCACACCACACATTCCACATCCCACACTGCAAAAATCAAAATCTTACCAAGTGCATTTTTCTAATTTCTCGTCAAAATATGTCATCACACTAATAATAAGACATAATCACCTAAAGAGTAACTTTTCAGTGAGATACAAGAACTTTTTTTTAGACAATAGATCTGGAAAATGTAATTTCAAGAAACCTTACCAAGATAATTTTCACTCGTTCCATTGGAAGATTTTTTGTGCTTGAATTTAAAAAAACAAACAAACAAAAAAAAAAAAAACCTGCATGCCTTCCCTGGGAATCAAACCCTGGTCTTCCAGTGAAAACCCCACATCTTTGACCACTGGACATCTTCAGCGCTGAGAGAAACAGAGACCAGGTCTCAGTCCAATGTCCACATAGACAGACTCCAACAGGAGACTAACATGTGGTTGTTTGTGTCAGAGACTCAGTCAAATGCTGCTGAAAACCCACAGAAAGGCCTGACATGGACAAGAAGGAGGTAGTAGAGTAGAGTAGAGTAGAGTAGAGTAGAGTAGAGTAGAGTAGAGCAGAGTAGAGTGTTGGAGCCCATCATACTTAGCAGCACTGTTTTTGGAGATATGACCATTTAAAGGTATGTGAAGAAGCCAGGACCCACCTAGTCCACCTAGGCCCAGAGCCGGGACCCCCTAGGCCTAGTCCTCCGCCTAGTTCGCCTATGCCTAGAGCAAGGACCCCCTAGGCCTAGTCCTCCGCCTCCTCTTTTATCATTTTATTTTAATTTAATTTACAACTTCCTGGGCATACAAAAAAAACAAAAAAACAAACTAAGATGATTAAGACAAAGTTATGAGATCACTTTTTTTGAGAAGGCTTTACTCTATCTTTTGGTGATATTTACAAGCCAATATGATAAACGGTGTCATATGAGTTTATTTTAGAAATTGTATTTTGAAAGGCAAATTGCAAACTTCCTGTTAGAGTTAGGTCATAGGTATAAAGTGTATCATTTGTAGTGCTTTCTATCATGTGTTTTAAAGGGACCATAGCCTTAAAGGAGTGGTATTTTGCTTCTTCTTTTTTTTTTTTTTTAAATGGAATTATGCATTTTAAAACATTTCCCTGTGGTCTATGATAAACTGTAAATGCTCTGCTTTGGTCTGAATTCTTCATTAATTCAACTCCACAGGTCCATCTTCAACCCTATTTCTGACTAATGACACCAGAAAGGTTGTTTAGAGCACTGGCCCTTTAAATGCAAATGAGACACTTCACACCCTACCCCCTGCAGGCTGTTGGCTGTGCTGCTTAACCAACAATTGAACATTTTAGGTAATTGGCTTGAAGTTTGGACATATTTTTAGTCTGGACTACAACTGCTGCTGCTGCCATACATGTTGTATTCGAAGAAATGATCGTCGGATGTCTTGACCTTATATGTGCAAATGTCATGATGTAACTAGTTATAGATGTAAGAAATTAAGCAGGAAATGAAACGGGCTGTAGAAATCCACTTGATTTTTGCCAAAATTAATATAAAGATAGCTTATAAACAAATAAACAAATAAATGTACCAAAGACTGATAAAAGTGGGTTTAGCAAAATATGACCCCTTTAAATAGTTTCCAGAAGAGTCCTATTGCTTAACATTATGATGTTACAGTGAAGCTGAATTTGACCTTTTGGATAAATAATGCCATTATTTGATTATTTTATCTAACCAACCAACCAACCAACAAGCAAAAAAAAAACCAACCAAACAAACAAACCCTGATGAAAACATAATGTCCTTGGTGGAGGTAAAAACACAAGGCCACTGGTCACAGGTATTACTGGTGCAAAGCATTAAAAATGCTAATGGGCTCTATGCACAGCCCCACTACTTCCTGAACTTAAAGCAGCAGCTCCTTTATTTTCTGTCTTACATTATTGGACACACTGATTAATCCAGGTGTGTCTGATCACAGTAGTCACAACAAGAAGTAGCAGGCACACCTGGATCAATCAGTGTGTCCGATAATGAAAGACAGGAAATAAACGAGGTGCCTTGAGTTCAGGACGTAGTGGGGCTGTGCAAAGAACCCATTAGAAAAAAACGTGCAAAAAGTAGTGGGTATCAGACTTAAAAGGCAGTTTGCACAAAATAAAGTGCAAAGTGCAGTGTGAAGATAACCTGGCAGAGAACACAGCACTGACGAGTCTTATTTTTTTGGGTTCTAATTAATGGGAATGAGAAGCAGGTGAGTGGTGAGGAGCTGCTTTAGGGAAGTGGTATGTCTTGTCTGTTTTCCACTGAGAGAACAGAGATGAAAAAGGACTAGCGTGAAAAAGGCAAAGGAAAGAAAGGTAAAAGACTCCTGACATTGTCCGTCTTTCTCATTAAGTCCTTCTTTATCCTCTCTCCTTCTTATTTCCTCCTCCCTCTTCTGTTTCTCCATGCTGCCTCTGTCATGCCTATTATTCCCCGGCATTCAATCGATACCTATGGCCTACAGCTCCACCACCATAAAAGTGATGAAGGAAATGAGGTAGGAAAGGAGTACAACAAGGTGAAGACTGGTGTTGGCATTTTGTAGCATGTGTAGCTGATATTATTTAAGCTCTTTTTATCTGAACTATCACTGTCATTACTCTCGTTGGTCACATTTGAGCTTGAAGATAAGACGGTGTGCTAAATGTCCAATGTCATTTTTCTTTTCCACCAACACCTTTAGCACATTTTACCAAAACTACGGCTTTAAAGCAGGGACATATTGACCAGTGGCACAAGGCAACAGGGCAGCATTTGTAGATTTATATTTGTTGATCTTGTTTTATGTCAACAAGGGTTTTGGGGAAAGAGGAGGGCTGGTGTCTGAGGTGTAAATTAGGCCGTAGATCAGGGAAACGGGGAGACACTGATGCTGCAGGCCTGATGAATGGATAATGGTGCCCCTGTTCCACAGAGCCCTTGGCATATGGCAAATAAAGCAACAGGCACACACAGAAGGCCAACAGACAGACAGGACACACACAAATTCAGTTTCATGCCAAGAGGCAGACAGAAGCAGCTGAAAGTGACTACCAAACACTGAGTGGGGATAAAAGGGAAACAAATAGTTTTCTTCGGGCCCTCATATCCAGTTTTCATTAATTCTTCATTCATTCAAGGGGAATCAAACGTTTTACACAAACGTTTTACACATGTTCCTTTCAAATACAAAGCGCATCTTATTTTTCACCCAAATGGAAGCAGACTTTGCCAGTTTGACCTTTCCTATTTCACTGCAAGATTAATAACTTAATCATATTACTGCCCTTTTTAATCGTGTGGGTAAATCTGTTGTTAAAATGAAGGGTTTAAAGGTGAGCATCTCTTGTGGCTACTTTACCACATACAAAATTGTAATAACTGAGACTAATTCAATTAAACTTACACATTGTAGGCTAATAATAATGATAACAATAAAAATTATAGGGCAGTAACTTTCCACAGAATCTTACACTATATTAACTAAGAGGTATTAAAAGTATGCAGCAGGTTATGTTTGTGAACTAAAGTGATTATTGTGTCTGTTCTTATTGTTGTTGTCATATGTCCTACACAGACTTAAAATTGTCTTATTTTAAGGAAAATTGTGTAGAGTCAGAAATTTGTATAAAGTCAAACCTAGTTGTCATTATTGTTTTAAAACTTACTTGCAGCACCCAAGCCCTTTTGGTCAATTAATCTAAAATCAGTGTGGAGAGCTGCCTACCTATGATCTACTTCAGTGACTTTTGCTGGATCTAACAGTTGATTGTGAACGGAACTTTTCAGAAGTTTAATATCTTATCTGCTCTAGCTCTTCCAAACTGTTGTACAGAGATGCACAGGTAATGACAATGTTCCAAAATTGTTACTTTTTTAACTGAAGATTGTTTCCTGTTGCAGAACCCCAGACACTCCATTCCTTCACCTAACATTCCTCAAACTTGAGGAAATGCTTTCACCAACCCAGCCCTCTGAAACTCTGGTAAATATAATACTGACAAATTAGTTATTGTATTCAGTGTAAGACACTTTATATCTGTGGTTAGTAAAGATGATATTGGTTAAAAACAGCTGATCTCAAGACTGAGGGACTGGAAGGACGTAACATGAGAAGAAATGTATGATGGGAACTGATTTCAACTGAGCTAAGGCTTATTAGAATAGTTATCACCAAGTGCCCATAGAGGGATCTATTTCAAATCATTTGTCGTACAATGTTCAGACGACAAAATTACCATAAAATAATTGTTATGTATCAAGTAACACTGACAGCTGCTCAACAAATGGAAGATGAAAACTAACATTGTACATCCAAGTGCTTTGAAACAATCACAAAACTATCTCTTTGCTTCCTTGTCCACACCTATGTGAATAATATCCCGTCTGTTTACAAAACAATCTGTCCACATGACTTTATTTTTTTCAAAAGAGCTTTCCATAAGAATGCAAAAATGACAGCAAATGCTCAAACACCTGTTGTTTCTTGCAGACTTTAAATAGCAGATGCTGTGGCTCAAGCTGTATTTGTACATGTGTAATCTTCAAATACAAAACACCATCCATAAATACAGAAAAAAAATTGCAAAATTACCAGAATAATCAGCAAATCAGTCATACAAATGGAAAATAATCACTGAGCACTTCTAATTAATTTACAAAAGCACTGGGATAATAGACAAATATCTCCCAAATACCTTGATGAAAGAATCTGTAGTTTAGTTTTCCAGTGGAGGTTTTACAAATCTTCCCTTCGGCAGCCATTGTATAAAATATTCTCTTTTTCCTGTGAAAATGAGAATCCAAAAAAGAAACAAAAAGGAAAACACCTACATTTGTGTTTCAGCTCACCTTTACAGTTGGGTGATCCATTTTATGTCTGTGGGTACAGTATATTTATATTTAATCAGTGGAAGAAGCATTGAACCTTTGCAGGCTACATTTAGCACAGTTAACAGCGTTATCAACAAATCCTTTAATACATAATGACAATGAGAAGTAATTGATTTCGGTTAATATATTTGCCAATATAAACCCCCCTCTCTTTGTTGGAGCATGAATAACCGCTGTGTGTTGGCTTTGTCTTCTCTGAAAAGTGTTGGGAGAAATGCCTTTTACTCAATCATTCTTCTATGTGTCGGGAATCTCCCTGCATGTTCTTTTATGGAGGTAATACAAATAGCAAGAATCGGTCGGTCTCAAGTTAATCTATTTATTTAACAAAGCAGCATTGATACATCAAATACAGAGCTCTGGGTCTTGTTCCTGTCCCTGACGACAACAACAGAATGTGTCAGTTCATGAAGTCTGACTGCCTGCTCTTCCCTAACCCAGTATTTTATACTAGACATTGAGTTTTCTAGAAATGTAGGTTGATCTCGTCTTCTCATTGGTCCTTCATCTTGCTGACCCCTCCTTTGATTTGGTTTCCTTTACATGGATCATATTCCTCCTCTTGACTCTGGCTCCTAAAAGCTGTTAGGGGCAAAAGGTTAATCCTCCCTTTCTGCCTTCCTCTTTGCTCCATAAACTTTCTCCACATTCCACCATGTCTCAACAGTTTCACTCATCCAAACAGTCCTTGTTTCACTATCTTAAATTTATACCTACAGATAGTTTCCCATCCTATTTTTACTATGTAGTTAACACATCTTATTCTTAGTCTTACAATAGACAAAACAGAAGACAAAAGGTTATACATCTACTTTAAAAATATAAAAGAGTAGATATAAAATCATCTTATCATATTTACAAAAGGAAAGCCAGAGGAACAAGGCCTTCTCCCTAAAAACTAAAGAATGAGATGGTGCGTTGGGCAGATTTGAGATTTTTGATTTTACCTCCTCTGCACTTGATATCCATCCGTTTCTAAATCTCTATTGAGCTGTAACTATGACTCAGCTGGGGTCTTAGATAACAGAAAGATGGCTGGAAAGCCAACACACAGCAGCGCGTGGCTTCTAAAAACAGCAGTTATTGCATCAATCAGACTTTTCTCTGAGTCACATTCATCATAGTGCTATAAATGATACACACCTCTTGCGCTGAAAGTGCTCATTAAAATGGAATTGCTCAGATTATTTTTTCATGCATTTTAAACACGGAACCTCCTCCCCTCATGCAGCCACGTACTTGATATTGTTGTACAGTGATAAAGTCTTTTCAGTAATCCAACAAATAGGGCTGTAATAAATAATGTCACTTCCACTGGTGATTGATGATGTTTGTATCTAAGAACGATGACAGCAACAGATGCTGTGATTAAACGGACATTGTCACACATACACATGCACACACTTGCTTGTATTATTAAAACCACTGTAGTGCAGGAATATGAAAGATGCACAGAGTGTGATATGATAATTTATGGATGATTGCAGTCATTTGAATAAGTGAGTTTGCCTTTTTCTGTACAGACTTAAGGGGCGATTGCAATGAAAGATACAAGAATATCTCACAAACCCACAGACTGATGGGCAGGTAAGGAGTTAAAACATCTCTTGTAATAATCCAGCTAAAGCAAACTTTCTACTAGACTTCACCTTAGTTGTAGTCATTATTCATTAGAAGGGTTTTAGTGCCTAAGGTTGTTAATGTTCACAGTTTTGATCTATGGCTTTGTCACTCAGGCATCTGTGTTAAAACTGTATATCGTGCTGTGTTATTGCTCCGGAGTGACAAAAATACTTTTTCATTTCTTGATCTAAATGATTAATGTGCGAAGTAGCAACCCGTTGAACAACTGAAGTGTGCAAAATTGCATGAGTGTACAGAAGAGGAGCATTGTTTCCCATTAAATACAACTTTTTTTGTTTAAATAACCCAGCTTAATTCATTCCAACCGTCACACTGTCAGCAATAATTCGATTATATTTTGCTTGTCAATCCACTGAATATTTAACTAGTGGTTTATTAAGGTAAGAGGTTTCATTGTGATTGACAGTCGCTCGATGCGAGGCTCATGTTACAGCGGGTGAACTGATATGACTAAGCAGCAAATGCTCTATCATGGTGCCCTCTGCTTGTTATGTTTTAAAGTGTTTCATGATTCAGCATTATGTAGCTGTGCTGAGGAGATAATGTGGTAGCTTTGAGGGGATTTGCACAAGTAGGTGTTGTTTCCCCTGGCGCTGAAGCGAGGTTTTCACTGGAGTGACTGAGCTGGCAACGAAGCCCTTGGCAGAGTAAGTTAAACGGGCTGCAATCTAATACCTTGGCATTGGCTGTTGAAACCGGGACTGTGGGATTTGATAGCACACTAAGCTAATATCAGGGGACATTACAAATTATGGGCCAGAGTGAATTGCAATTCTCTGTGACTAACTGAGGAGAGGTTCATTTTGGGGCATGTCTCATCACCAGCCAACCTAATTTTATCACACCAGTCTAAAATGAGAAACACTGGTTTTGTCAGAATGTCTTTGATATGGAACACTTTCACTGCCGTATGAATTTCAGCATTTTTGAATAAATTTAGGAGCAATATCAGTGATGATGCCTTTCTTCACTATATGTTAGGAGGGATAAGTTGATGGATAAAACATAAAATACTAATGGATGGAAACACTACGCTTCCATTACAATAGTGGTTGTCAATCTTTTTCTGTCAGCACCCCTCAACCCCAACAACAATGTAACAGTGGTGCATTTATAACTTTTATTGAAAGAAACATTAATATGGTAACAATATGTTTTTTTCCCCCTTGAATAATTTGTTGTGCAAATTAAAAATAACTTATATTATTGCTTGAACAATACAAATAAACTCAACAAGACTGCTCCCTGAGACAATATTTTTCCAAATAAAAATAGGAAATGCACAATTATCTTAAAACTATGACTATAAAGTTCCTTTTTTTAGAACACCAAACAAATTTTGGTAACAAAGATGAACGTTTTAACAATATCGGTGGCTGCAATAAGGCCATTTACATTGCACATCTCAGAACATTAAAGGGCAAACTGTACAAACTATGCAAAAACAGAAACATTGCACATTTTCATTTGCAGTCCAATCTTTGTCCATTCTCCAAACCTTAACTTTTTGTCTAGTCTAGTGACAGATCACCATGGCTGTAGATTTGTTTGTTGTACATCCATAAAATGAGTCCAGGGTGCTCCAACACTGAAACATGAGTTCCACCTACTACACGTTCTAACCTGAAGAAGGAAAAAAAAGAAACTCCCAGGAGTGATCCCATGCCGCCCCTGGCAGGCGTTCTCACCCCACACTTTGAGAAACAGTGCAATACAATAACAAACCCTTTTTTGGAAATGTATCTCACCTTTTTGTCCAATTAATTACCTCAGTTTGTTTAGGTTTATTTGGTTCGGTTGTTTCACTTTATTGTTACACTGTAAATTCTCATATCATCAGGTTGGTGTTCCACACAAGTAAGAGTAACTTCAGAGGGATTTTATGAGTCATGTTTTCAGTGAGTTCCCATCAGTGTATTTCATGTGTTACATTACATTAGAAAATACAATTGAATTTTGCAGAGATGTTTTTTACTCGTTTGATTCTTGCTTTTTTTGTTGCAAGACTATATGTGTGTGTAGAGAATATGGAAGGAACATCTTTTGTGGATAAATTTTGTATCACTGGTTGCTGGTTTGATTCCCCAGACCAACAGAGAAATTATCCGCTGTGCCCTTGAGCAATGCACTTAATCCTCCATTTGCTGCTGGGAACCTGACCAGGCAGCCTGTTGATCCTCATATGTAATATGTGGCGTGTTCCTACATGTTCAGCTAGTAATGGGTTAAATGCATGTACAGTGCACTGACAAATATTCTTATGTAGTGATCATTTAGGTCACATGACTGATCAGCTGACTGCTCAGCTGTTTGCTGCATCTTCACTGATATTCTGATAAAGTGAAAAATGCCTGGTACAGTAGGTAGCGATTGCCTTATCTGTGGAAAGAGACATCATTTTAGATGGGGGGGAAAAAAAAAAAAACACAATTAATGTTTTGTTTTTTGCAACTTTTCGAAAGCATGCTTCAAATTTGGTTGTTTTTATGGAAATGCAGCCAGGGATTCAGACCCATATTGAATGTTCTAGGACAGTAAATACAAAAATCTTCATTCCCATTTTTTTAAAAGAAAATCAAATTTTGCGAGTTTGTCATTTTTTTTTTTTTTTGTAGTGATAACAAAAGCAGTTTGTTACATATCCAACATTCAGCATCTTATTTGAGGATTTTTAGGTAGTCCAGACTGAACTATCCTTAAATCTATGAACAATTGACATGACATCTTTAACCCTCTAGAGTTACACTAAAGATGAATATTGTTGAAATTATCCTCGACACATGTCTTGACTTAATGATGAATTGCTCTTCAGTGCACATGATTTCCATAAAAATACCCAAAGAGCAAAACATGGATAATCGGAGCATGAATCTATTGAAACGTGTGTGTGTGTGTGTGGGGGGGTTGTTTGTGATCAGGCTTGGAGGGGTTGCTTGTGATCTGGTGGAGTTCAAATAGCTAACCGCATTTTTAGAAATTTTAGAATTATGCTCTTATATTCTCACTTTTTTTTTTTTTTTTATTAGGAAAAGCTTGAGTTTGACCTACATTTATGTAAAATACCATGAGATTTATAGCACAGCTGTTCAGAGTTTCTGTGAAAGCGAGGATTTGGGGAACTTAGATATTTATTTGGATGTATAATTCATTTGAAAGCAGTTAAAAGAACTGTAAATTTACTGACATTCTATGCAATATACATAATATTTTCCCCTTATCTTCAAATTTACTCTACATTTTCACACAGGGGTCCTTCATTTAGCTGTTTTTCTATTAAGTTGTAAATATCTGGATGAGTCAGATTTGCTGTCTGCTTCTGTGAGCTTTAATATGAAATAAATCTGGTGGGACGTCATTAAGAGAAATCAGCGCGTACATGAGGGGTGTTTTTGAAGCAGCAGAGACGTGAGAAAATAAGTCATTAATTTCTAAAGTACTTTTAACTTTGTTCACCCAAAGTGTTTTGCGTAGATCTGACTCATCAGAATTAAAGATGTGGGTGTGGAGGTTCAAAGTGCATCTCTGTGTGTGTGTGCGCGCGTGCGTATTTGTACTGTATTTCTGCATATTTTCATTGTGGTGAGAATATGTGTATCATTTGTCAGTCAGCTTTATGGTCCAGCACTGGCTGGAAGAATTTTACACAGTAAAATTAAATCAAATGAGTGTTATTGATAGAGGATTCATTAAAAATAACGGGAGTATCTGAAGCTGAAGGTTTAGATATTAAAACATAAATGTTAGAGGCAGAATCCCTTGACTAAGAATCTCCGACTAGATGAAACGCTTTATAAATCGCTTTAATCAATGCTACAATTACAGCAGAGAATGAGAGCAGATAGAGTGGTTCTTGATGGTTAATAATCCACTGTGATTAAAAGTCCGTAAGATTAAGTGACTTAATGAGCGATGACTTTAAAAACTGTAGAAAATGCTGTGGTAACCCCACCTGATCAGTACAAATGATCTGTGTTAAATTAGCTTTTAAATTTTACTGGCCATTTCCAGCTGGCTCATAATGTACATCCAAACCACCCAATTACATGGAAATCTCATCATTCTGACCACGATGTCAATGAAATGATCAAATGGAAGTCTGGATTACTTTAGCCACTTGCTGAATGTGGTTTGATTACTGTCCATTTACTCTTATTTTACTTATGAGATTAAAACAAATGGCCCGTAAATGAACTGAAATGTCCTTATCAGAGTGGTGGAACCTGATTAACAATAGGGTTTCCCTCCAAATGTACTGGTAGAATGTTGATTTTTTTTTTATGTCAGTTATGTGAATATTGTGACTTGATTCTGTTATAGTAGTTTAAAAGTTTACATATTTGATGTAATATACTACCTGACCTCCTGATATAGAAGCTGATAAAAGTATTTAAAATAGGAGCTGATATAGTGTTATTTGACCAAAACCTGAAGATGGCTTTAATTTCTACAACCGTGAATAAGAGAAAAAAGGCTAGTCTTGAGCATGTTTTTTTTTTTTTTTTTTCAAACTTTCAGACACTTCCATACTTTGTCAAACTCTTTCTCCATCTCTTGCCATTTCCATCCAATTTGGCTTTTCTGTTTGTTTTTTAGTTCAGTGCATGGTAAACATATACAGCTGTGGAAAAAATTATTAGACCACCCTTGTTTGCTTCAATTTCTTGTTCATTTTAATGCCAAGTACAACTAAAGGTACATTTGTTTGGACAAATATAATAACAAAAATAGCTCATATGACTTTAATTTCAGAGCTGATATCTATCCATTTTCCATGTTTTCTTGATAATGACCAAAAGCACTAAAGTTTTTATGTCAATAGCTATGGCATTGTACTGACAAAAACAGTGCTTTTTTCTTTTCTGTCTGTTTTAGTCACATGACACACATACACAGGAGTTAGTACTTTATTGCATAACCATTGTTTTTGATGGTCTAATTTTTTCCGTGACTTTACACACAATTATTTGCAATTTTTTTCCTCATCCGTTTGTTTACTCTTACAAGGTCCACTTGTGTTTACCTTTTTCCTGATATGCTCCAGTGTTTTGTAGAGTTCATAAAACCCTCCTTCATTATTCTACCATTATTGATACGGCAGAAGACAAGATCAATTCATAAGTAATGCTTAAGAATTTTCTTAAGCAAAAGAGAAAAAAAAGTTTGGTACTTAAAGTTAACGCATCAAACCATATGTTTATGGATTCCTATTATATTGAATATGGCTTTTATGAGGCGTTTTACATCTTCACACTTTACTATGTATTTTGTTTGTTAACCTTCTATCTGCGCTGTCCAGTTCAGCAGAAGGTAAATAAAGGAACATGCTCAACTGAGCACGAGGGAAGCAACGCACTGCCACAAATGGATCAGGAGATTAAACGTTATTTAAGACACTTATAATCACAATATACTGCAGGTAAAACACACAGTGGAAAAAGACTGAAGTAATATATTTTCAAGATGACCACAGATTGGAAAAATAAAGGAACCTGCAGGTAAAGAAGGTACTGTATCCATGTGTTTCTTACAAAAACCTTGAACCTTTCAGTCACTTTTGTACGGGAGGAGGCATCAAAACATGAACCCCCTCCATTTTGTGCATAACTAGTAATAGTTTTCAATTTCTCTTGAATTTTTTTTGGTTTCAGGCATACAGGCAGGCTGTTTTCCCTTTAAGACCTAGAAGTTTGTGGCAACTTCCAAATGATTTTTTTTCTCTATATTTAATCTTTAAAACAAAAACAAGTGTCTATGATCATTTCCATTTATCAAACTATGCAGGTTTTACATCTGATGCTGCTGAAAAACTGAAACAACTTTTACCTGAATTATTCAAATCAATTAATGTTTTAAAAGTTATTAAACATTTAGATCAGTAGATGGTTTTGATGAGACTGTTTAGGTCATTGAGGGTTTATTGGAGCATTCCTAATTTATTCAATAAGGACTGAAAATATCTTAATGTTAGCGTACCCCTTGTAGTAGTTGCCAAGCTATGGCCTGAGTGAATCAGTCCCATCAGGACCCTAGATTCTGGTAAACATATTGTTTCGAAAACGACCAATCAAGCAAAATATGCTAGTTGTAATGGGGAACTAAATCCTAAAATTTGGTATCACTAATTGTTAACAGTTGCACATTAGAGAGGATTCACATTTTGATGCCTCCGTCTGTATGAAAATGACTGAAAGATTAATTTTCTTTTTTTTTTTTTTAAATATAGGAAACACAAGTGATGCATACCTTTGTCACTATATTTTTCATGCTGCAACCTTCTTAAAAAAAAAAAAAAAAAAAAACACATTTTTTTTTCTTTTTTTTTTTTTTTTTGGTGCCCTGTTAACATGAAGGGCTTGACAGTGAATTTTACATCACTAGCTGGATTTCCATTAGTTTTCTGCAAAATAAAAGCGATACAATTTCAGCAAAGTGCTACTTTTAAGTGTTTCTATTGAAGAGTATTTGGCTTCTGATGCATGATTCTAGTCCCGTCTCGTAACCTTGTTATTTTCGGAAAATATTGTATAGTTCTCACAAGATGCTCATTTAAGGAAGATGGATGCACTGAGTTTGATGCCAAACTTTGATGGTGTTGGCACTGTAGTGTCGGTTTATCTACTGCTATTGCAGTGACTGTCTTAAACTAAAGACGAAGGCAACATATAATCATCCCAAGGTAAAGTCCTTACTTATGGCAGTGGCCACGCAGAATGGATTTCTGGGAGAGAAATGTACATCAGGAATTCACCGAGTTGTGGATCCAGAATTTCTGAATGGCCCAGGCAATGTTTAATGAACTGTGTGATATTGTTGAACTTCTCATGGCACCAGACTTGTCCTGCCCTTGGGAAGCAGTTCCTACACAAAAGCGAATGTCTGTTTCCCTGTATGGACTAGAACCACCTGTTCTGAGTACAGGGTCATAGGTCAGATGTTTGGCCTGAACAAAACCACCGTGCACAGATGTGTGAAAATGTGTTTCCATTACACTGTTCTGCTATAATTCTATATTGAAACATCTCAAAAATCACCTCATGAGAGCGGAAAAACTTTTTTCCGATCTTTGACAGTTTTTGCGACATTTCAGTGTTTCCATTACTGGTTTTCTATTGCACAATTTACATTTTGCGCATAGCTGGAAACCCAGCAAGTATGACATCAACTTTATCAAGTATACTGCACTTTTTCAGTTTCCTTTTTATTTAAACACCAATATTTCCACTTACTCATGAATATGCTTTGAAACATGTCCTTTTTTAAAATTTTTTATTTGGTGCTTCCATTCAAGTTCCAATTGAAACTGCAAATAAAAGCAGGAATGGAAAAGCACCTAATGACCCCACTGGGCTCGCATGGGAAGGTTCAGGCAGGAGGAGAGACAGAGCAAAGACCCAGGCCTGTCTCAGTCTACCTCTTCCTGGGCTGTGAGTGGTTTCATGTACAGGCCGTCGACATGCTCAACCAAGCATTAAGAGTTCACTCTACATGTCACACATACACCCCCCACCAACCAATAACCACACACACAAAATACTGAGTTTCATCCAACTGACAAGCTGTCAGCTGCATTTCATCCCTAAAAACACCTGTCAACTTTGCCGCCCCACCCCAACCACCCTCATCCATCTCTCGCTCTCTCTCAGTTGCTAAATGTAGCTGCATATATTGAGCCCCTAGCTTTAATGGAGGAGGGATGCTGGGACTCGGTGAGCTAAGGAAACTTTCCCCAATTATCCCTGAAGATGCCAAGATGAGTGTGTGAGACTGTGACCATGTGCATGCTTATGGATGACTTTCTGCTTCTCACTTGGAGATCATTAGAGAACCACTCAGTTGTAACAGATCCCTGTGGAGAGAGGCAGAGGCAGAAAAGAGAGGGAAGCGAGAGGTAAAAGGGGGGACTGGGCTTTTCTTCTGTAGAAACGTTTTTCCTGACTTAGACTCCGCCAAAGACACTAAACCAACCGAGGACCATATATGCCTGTTAAGGTAACAATGTGCTATCTGCTCCTCCGATCAACAACAAATGCGTGTCTATCATCTTGTATAGATAGTTGTCCAGCTTTATAAGAAAACTACCTCAGGCGTTCTATAGTATCTCTGTATCAGCAGCCTTCCCCCACACAGCTGAAGAGTAATCCTGCTACTGAGCGGGGCAGCACATGTGTGTATCAACCTGTCACAGCCTAGTGATAAGAGGCTGATAGGAGGAAAAGCCTGGGGAGATGCTACATTAATACTGTCTCTGATTAGCGGCGCAGTGAGGGAGAGCATATCTATTGTATTTGCATGAAGAGGAGGCGGATGCTGCCAAAAGACAGTTTATAGAGGACTCTCTCCTCTCTGACATACACAAAAAAGCTAAATGCTGTCATCCAGGCATCTATGGCATTTGCATCTGACCAAATTTAACCCATAAAGACTCAGTATTGCTTTTGCGGCAATTCCAAAATATCTTTTTCTATATTTAACTTAACTGATATCACAATTTCTTAATGACATTATCCTCTGTATTTTGCATTTTTTTCAGCGAAAATCTGATATTTTCCTATATTTCATTCACTGATCATGCAGATGTTCATAAAAGCTCAGACTGAAGTTGATGGTTATTATATCAAAAACAATGCAAAATCTATCATTAACTGAACATAAGTCAAGCGTCTCCATCCACTGTCATTGATCAAACTCCATGGGTTTTACAGGTGAATCAATGTTGTAGAAGATGATGGTGTTTCCATGGTAACTACGTAGCCTCTGAACATCCAAATGGGTCATATCGATGACCATGAAAAGATGACAAACTGCATTTTACACCAATTATTTACCTATATTAGTAAGTTTAGTGGTTAAGAAGTTATTAAACATTTTAGATTAGTAGATGGTTTTAGTTATTGGCAGTTATTTGGGTTTTTATGGGTTAAGTAGAAAACTACAGCATGAAAAAATACCCACAATAATAGCTTTCTTAATAATAATAGCTTTTTTTTTTTGGTTCTCGTGGTCAGTATTGCTGTCTGTGATAACTAGAGCTGCATAACATTGAGAAACTGTCATTGCAGTTTTTTTTTCTTATGATATGAATAAATATTGAGAATTTCACCAAACTTGAGTATTTCTATTTTGAATGAAGTAGTCAAGAAATAATCACCTAAAATGACTGTGCTGATATTGTGCGAGGGTGCACCCACATAGAAAATAAGAAAAATAGTATTAATAATACAGGCTGGAAAATTACATTGTGAATTTTTAGGGTGTGAACCATCCTTTCTTCCTCTTTAATATTGCACTGGTTTTAATGCAGCACACATAAAAGCAGCTGAGTGCCGAAATTAAGCTCCTGCAGTGATTTTAGGGGATTATTATGTTTAACACACTGGTTGACTCACCATGAAGGCCCTATTGACATGGTTGTCTGATGTTTTTGGTCAACATCAGACTTTCTGCAGCCAGAATAATTCCACCCAATGCTGACGCTGCTGTTCTTTTTGCAGCCAAATGTTCCTTTTCACTATTTTTGCCTGTTTAGCTCATTTGCAGGATGAGTTCATTTGCCTTATATATGGCTATTACATATACATGCTTTGTAATGAAAATGCTGAAACAGTATTTTGTGCAGCTCTAATAATACCGAATTTACTGTTGAATTGTGGAAATGCAGCAAAATTTGGCTTGGGAGAGAAACACAAGCACTCATTCCTACAGATTTCAAGCAAACACCCACCGTCTTCTTGTAGAAGACAAAGAGAAGGTAAAATGTAGAATTATTCCCTTGGCTGTCAGTTTGAGTGCATTTGATTTGCCTTCCATATAAAGTGATTTACATGTTTTTTTTTTTCAACAACATATGGGATTCTTTCTGCATCTTGCCCAGTTTACCCATGACTGTGATTGTGTAGCGTTTTCATAATTAACTGTAAGACCATGTAATTATCCATGTGTTCACTTTAACTGCTGTATAATGCATGAACAGATATTCTCATAACAACAATATAAACTTTTATGGACGATAGAAGTGCATATTTGCTAACTACATTTTCCTAAAGTGTTTTGCAGTTTAAGGTCCAAAAGGCTCCTAATGCTTGAAGGTAATTCTCTCCGATTTTCATTGTGAGCTGGAAACTGACAGGTGTGTGTTTTTATGCGAGTGCTGTTGTGCTTTCAGTGTGGGTTTATGTAAAACTATGCATTTATGTGCATGCGTGGGTGGCAAATGACTCTAAAAGCTGAAAGTAAGTGGACTGGTGGATTTGTACATCCTGTGTGTGTTCTTTCATGAACGCCACGCATCTCTACCGCTCAGAGGCTCGGGGTCATCATTATTCTAACTCTTTCCATCATAAAGTCTTGCTTGTTTTTGTATTTAGGCTCATTTCCACCAACCTCTGAGGAACTGTTTAAGCCACAGAGTGACAGATAAAGTAATGGTCATTATTGCTCCATTGGTAGTGCAGCCTTATGTCCTGCTGAAGTCACATAATGTTCCTTTTGCATTGCAGTGTGTAATGATGCACAAGGGTGAGCAAGCGATCGGAAATACACCAACTTAAATTATTTTTTTTTCTCTTTTGTCCTCTGTCACATTTTTTCCCACATGCACACAGGAATGAGGCTCCCTGAGGTTCACTTAAGACTTATTAAGGTTTATTTTTCTTCTTTTCTTGACGCTGCTGACTCAGGACAGACCCAGTACAGCAGGGAACCTGTCTCGGTATAATGAGGAACCAAGGTCTGGCTTATCGTCACATCTGTTCCCACATGACAATAGCAATACTGCGGTTCATTTTATTATGCTCCAGGGGCAAGAGGGTTTATGATGCAAATGGAGAACATACTTAAGCAGATGGGGACAGTATTTGGAATGACAGGTACAGTGTTTCTTAATGTTCTGACATCATGGCGCTGTCTTCGCTCACGGTGCTTGGTATTACATTAGTGTCAGAGTTTCACCTTGGAAGCTTGTTTACTGTCCAAGTGTTTTGCAGAAGGAGCTATTAGAGTGGCTATTAATTAGTGTCACTCCGTATTAACGTAGGAAGTTTTCAGGCAGGCCTTGGCTTGTCTCCCAAAACAAGAGCATAAATACACTTACAAACTGTCATACACTGAAGCATGCGAAATTAATAGATTTTATAAGTGCTTTATTTATTTGGATTGCATGTACAAGAAAATAACCACATCAAAATGTCGCCTCAGAGTAAAACACCATATTTTATCTACACATCTGACACATAAATGTAAAGCCATTTTCACACTTTGCACCTTCATTAAAAAAAAAAAAGTACCGCCGTGCACTGTCCAGTTTTGCTTTAGGCTTAGTTTAACACAAAAAGGCAGTCTGACAGGATGCAGTTTGCTGGAATAATCCTGACAGAGTATTTCTACATCATGAACAAGAACCTGAGTTTTAACTACACACTCAAAATGACAAGTTCTGACAAAGAAGCATATCTTTTTTGCATTCAGTAGTTTTAATAGCATTGCTTGCTTAACCCATAAAGACCCAGTGTTACGTTTGTGGTAGTTCCCAAATGATTTTTTTTCTCTATATTTAAGATTTCTAAAGCGATTTGTCACTACAGTATTTATTGTGAAATAATCCTCTGTATTTTGCATTTTTCGAGTGAATGAATTTCATGTATTTTCCTATATTTAATTTACTGATTATGTAGATGTTCATAAAAGCTCAGATTAAACTTGAGGGTTATTAGGTCAAAAAACAGATAAAACTGAACAAAAGGACTATTTCAGTAAAAGATATCATTTACTGAATATAAAACAAATGTCTCCATCCACTGTCATTGATCCAACTCCATAGGTTTTACTGGTGAATCAATGTTGTAGAAGAGTGTTTCCATGGTAACTACAGAGCCTCTGAACGTCCAAAAGGGTCATATCTAATGACAATAAAAAGATGACAAACTGTATTTTACACGAATTATTTACATGTATTGCTAGGATTAGTGGATGAACAGGTATTAAACAGTTTAGATCAGTAGATGGTTTTGGTCACCAGTGGCTGTTTGGGTCTTTATGGGTTAATCCAGTGTGCGAAATAAGGGGGGGTCCAGGGGGGTTAAAACCCCCCAAAAGCTTTCTTGACCCCCTTGAAAAGTTCATTTCCAAGGACCCAGGGTGGGTCATACAAAAACCCCCTCAAAATGACAAGGGCTGGCTAACCTGGCTTGATT